>JAFFJZ010000039.1:0-1200000 GCA_018340375.1 Gonatopus flavifemur
GAATGATGTAAAAAGGGTGAATTCGAATAAATTCATCATTGTTCAATGTTGTGGTTGTGATAAGTCGAAAACACATTCTTCAGAAGAATCATTTGAAACGGCCAAGGATTGATCTAACTTACATTGATTCTCGACCAATCAGAATACAGGATTCGGAATCCAATCTCTTGTGTTAAACTTACTAATCAAACCGTTCAAATTGGGTATCGGATGAATGAAAATTCTCATGTTTTCTTCTTTACATGAAAATTCTGATTGAAAACGAGTAGTTATACTTTTTTCTCCCACTTGAATCCCTATCCCTACGAAATAACACTATTTTACATTTGTCTGCGTAATAAAAATCATTACTGAAATCACAACTTTCACCTACAGCATATCGTGATAAGAATTCATGACAATAATCAATTTTTCCACAGTGTCGACGAATTCAATCGTTCTACATAGAAAATTTACCAATTCGTATGTTGGTAAATCGTATCGATTATACCGATCAGCTGATCGTATGAGCGCCCTCTGCAAGCACCTTCCTCTCTTGTTCTGTTATGACGCTCCTGAATGACCGATGGATCCACCTCATAATTAGTTAACTTTAATTAATTAAATCTCGGAAATTATGCGTCGGAGAACATTGTGCAAAAGGACGAATCGTTTTAGAATTTCATCAGGAATCTACTCCCAAAAAAGAGTGCGGGAATTTTGAATCACCCTGTATAGATGTATGGGTTAGAAGTAATGGTTGGTATTAGAGTGTGTACATATACGTAATATAGTTCTGTGTGTGAATGTTAGTTTGCGGGGATATCCCTGGTGGCGCTGTAACTTGTATCTCGAGTTTCTACTATGCCTTGGGTACCCTGGATCTGCGGAGAGGAATTTATTGCGTGCCAATCTGCTTCGACGAGCCGGATGATGGAATAACAATTCTCAGTTTGCATCCGGAAATGCTGAATGAAACAATGATGTTTCCATTCCGTCATTACCCCATAGACATTTTATTCCAGCCAGCTGATGAGGCGTAAGCCGTCATTTACGTATGTCAATGCGGACATAAGAAATGGTGATTTTGTTGAGTAATCAACACATGCCAAATGGGTTCCGTTTCAAGTTGGATTTGCGAAGAGAAGTTGATTACGTTTCAATCCGCGCTAATAAACCGCATGGTCGAATGACAGTCCTCAGTTTGCATCCGCGAATGCTGAACAAAATAATGATATTCTGATTCCTTAATTACCGCATAGGCATTTTTTCCGTTCTAGGTTGAATTTACGGATGGGAGTTCATTGCGTTAAAATCCGGTTCAATAAAGTGATTGAGCGAAAATCGTCGTTCCCATCTGCATACGCGGATATGAAAAATTATGGTTTTGTTGAGTAATTAACACATGGGGAATTGGTTCCGTTTTAGTTGGATTTTCGGAAAAAAATTTATTCTCTTCTAATCCACTTTGATGGATTGAAGAATTGAACGAAAGTTCCCAGTTTGCGCCCGGAGAAGCAAAACAAACAAATTTTGTTTGTGCTCAGTAGTTACTGCATGCACATTTTATTCAGTTCTAGATTGGATTCACGGATATAATTTCATTGCGTCAAAATCCAGTCTGACAAGCCGGGTGATCTCATACAGCAGTCGGAGAATTCTTCTTCAAGAACATGAATAGAATTGTTTATGAATTTTCGAATTCATGAAATCATAAAGAGGTCCAAAAGAGTTCACTTTTCGGGATATTAACTAACTCGAATACTGGAAGAACTGTTTCAGTATCCACATGAGTCCGTTGAATATTCCCGTGTATATCCATTGTGAATTTCCAGTTGGTTCGCAAGGGAAATTTCCCATGCGAATTCGGGACTGGATTTACGTGTAATCACGTGACATGGGTTACTCCTGTGAATATATCACATAGGTTACCTATGGAGGAATATTGCACGGGTTACCCATATGAGAATTCCAAACAGAACAAAAACTCACATGAACTTGAAACAATGAACATTTCCATTATTGTTTTACATTCACGTTGGTTTTTGTCCTGTTTGGTATCCTCGCAGCGGTAACCCGTGCAATATTTCCCCATGAGTAACCCATGTGATATATTCGCATGAGTGACCCATGAGACATTTGCACGAATAACCCATGTGATTCACCATGATGAATGAGCAAGGTACATTGGGGTGTCAAATGAATGATTGACATATTCGAACTCAATCAATATGAATGTGATCTACAATTGAAAGTCGATATGTATTTCTGTTTCAAGTTCAATTAATTGTTTAAAATTTTAGAGTGATCTATTTCTCAATATTTTCGCTCATTAATCCACGTGAAGACGCATGTAACCCACTTGAGTCCCGTGCAACCCACTTGATTCCCATGCGAAGACTCATGTCATCCCATTGATTCGCATGTGAACACCCATGCGACCCACTTCATTCCCATGCGAAGAACCATGCGACCCACTGAATTCCCACACAAAAACCCCACACAACTAACTGGGAATTTACAGTAGGGTATTCTGATGAGGATGGAAAAATATTCGAATACCGTGTATTCGAAAATCCGGATGAAACCAATATGATTTCTTCATTGTAAATCCAGACAGATACCATTAAAATTTTCATCTGCATCTACGGATGAAAACTGGGATACTTCCCACCTTCGTTCATCCGTATATCCGGATGAAATCTGTAGGATTTCATGGTTGGAAATCCAGATCAATACCATCAGAATTTTTGTCCGCAAGTGCAGATGAAAACAGAAAGACTTTCCACCTTAATTCATCCGGTTGAAACCGATATGATTCCATGATTGTTAATCCGGAGAGATACCATGAGATCCGCATATGCGGATGGAAACAAAAAGACTTTTAAACTCCATTTATCCAAAAATTCGAATGAAATCGATATGATTTGATGACTGTAAGTCCAGGTCAATATCATTAAAATTCTTCTTCGCGTACGCAGATGAAAACGGAAAAACACTCCAACGTACACATGTACTTTCTTAGGGTGATTATCTGCGAAGTCCCGCAATAGCTCATTCGGTTAGGTCTTGGGCTTCAGACGGTAGGCCGGTAGGAATGTGAGTTCGAATCCTGTAGGTAGGATATGATTTTCTCTCAATTTACATGAGTGGACAAGGTTCCTCAACGATTTTCGAACAAGGATATGCGAATAAAGATCCTTGTACAGGGTAATTGTTTTCAGTACAATACTGTGATCCCCCAATGAATTTTTTTTGTACACTGTAGTTCATCCGAAAATTCGGATGAAGTCGACAAAATTCGATGATTGGAGATGCTGATCAATACCACTGAAATTTCCATCCGCATTTTCAGTCGACAACAGAAAGGATTTTCATTTCATTTCGTTCGACAATACGGATGGAATCGGTACAATATTGGGTTGAGAATTTCGTATCAATACCATCAAAATTCTAATCCGCGTATGCGGATGGCAACGGAAAGGCTTCCCCATTCACTTCATCCGGCAATTTCCAGTTCCAAACGGGAAAATAAATTCTCTTTCCGTTTTCTTCCGTATTTTACGGGACAAGAACCGGTATCAAACGGAAAGGAAAAATTTTCTTCCCATTCCCTTTCAGCAGGGAGTCGATTACGATCATAAATGTGAGGTTATGCCTAGACAAAAATTCCCGGGTGGGTGGGATTCCCAAATTCGCATGTAGACTCAGGTTCCTGGCTGAAACCCGCCAGGTCCTGCCTGGAACCCCTTTGGTTCCCGGTCGGGACCAGTCTGGTGGTGACTCGAGCGGGAACTTGACCCGGCTGCTGGGTCCCGGGCGGGGACCTGACAGGTCCCGAGCAGGAACCAGAGGGTTTTTCAGACAGGACCTGGCTGATCTCGAGCTGAAATCCAGTTTATTCTAAGCATCCTTCTATAACACCACATTTCGAGAGCTTTCTTCGTTGGTCCGTTTTTCCAATTCTCCAAGTTTTACAACCATTCAATGCTGTGCTCCAAACGTAACTCTTCAAGAATTTCTTCCTTACTCGTAAGATAATATCCTTTGAGCGTAGTAACTGTTTCTTTTGATGGGAAGCCTGTTTTCCTTGTGCTATTTTTGCTCTTATATCTCTTTCGCTCTCACCGTTTTCTGTAATTATGTGTCAAGAATTGTAAAAGATTTATGTAAATTATGCGGAAGTTCATATTCTCTGAGTGAGATATTGTATTTTCTTCAAATATATTAGACTCTCAACAACTTAGGCAGTATTGCGCAAGATCCGGATGCGTAAAACGAAAAGAGTCAGTCGCGTACCGAACACCGCACATGCACATACCTGTACATCGAAGAAGAAATAAAATGTGAAAAATCACATTCACGGCTGTTTTATTTAATATCCGACCATTTCATCACCTAAAATATGAAGTAGTGCATTGCACGAGAGTTTAAGTTGATCGGTACTGCCGGTCAAGGCTGATGAATGATATTACAACGAAATCAAGCGAATAGAAAACTTTATAATCTATCCATTCATCGGTGGCGTGAACATGGTTCTTCGGTCCGCATTTGATACTCGCGTGAAACATGTGTGGTAAGAAGACAAGCGTCAGATCAAGAAATTAATTCATCACGTGAGTGCGTGACTCAAAAAACAATAATCGAACGTGATTCAAAGTGCGTGTAAAAAGTGGCAACAAAATCATAGTTGTTCTATTCGAGAATATCTGGAAAAAAGCATTCCATAGAAGCCCAAAAAGTTCTAGAAGGTTCTAGAACAGTGATCCACGTATTAGGCCCGGTGACCCAACAGAGGGAAGCGGGATAACGAGGAACTACGGAGTATCATCAGGATAGGACGAGCCCGTCTTTACCGACAACTCGTAGCACGCAGCGACGCAGTCATCGTCTGGCAGGGAAACATGTGTTCTACTACATCGACAGGCCACGACGAACGAGAGTCGTCGCACGACTGCTGTAGATACTTTTTAGAGAGGTAAACATCATTAAAAAGAAAAATTGAATCTTCGAACATGGATATTTTTCACTGTTAGGATGGCAGAAGCATTAACACTCCAAAAATCAAAACTTCGAAAAAAATTAACCAAATCGGCAATAACCCGTTTAGCAGGTGATATTGAAAGATTCAATATAAACGATATACGAGGGTGGATTGATAAGTTTCCGGCCTGACCAAGAAAAACAACGTTTTTAAGAATTTTTTATTTTTTATTTCTCAACATAATCTCCTCCAAGGCTGATACATTTCTCATAGCGGTGTTCTAGTCCAGTAATGCCATCTCTATAGACTGATTCGTCAAGCTCCTCAAAATACCCATTTACAGCTTCGATTACTTCTTCATTGTCCGCAAATCTCTTACTGCCAAGCCATTTTTTGAGGTTAGGAAACAGATAATAGTCACTCGGGGCTAGGTCTGGAGAGTAGGGAGGGTGCGGCTTTAATTCAAACTTCAGATCGTTGATTTTAGCCATCGCAACGATTGACGTGTGCGCTGGTGCGTTATCGTGATGAAACAAGATTTTTTTCTTCGCCAGATGAGGTCGTGGCTCAAACGTTGCAATAAGTCTGCGTAGTATTGAACAGTGATAGTTTTACCCTTTTCAAGGTAATCAATGTATATAATACCTCTTGCATCCCAAAAAACAGTAGCCATAACCTTGTTCGCCGAAAAAATTGTTTTTGCCTTCTTTGGAGTTGGTTCCCCTGGTCCAATCCACTGTTTAGACTGTTCTTTGGTTTCAGGAGTGTAGTGGTGGACCCAAGTTTCGTCAACGGTTACGAATCGACGCAAAAATTCGCTTGGATTACGCTTATACAACGCCAAATTGGCGGTAGAAATGTTCTTTCGAATCAATTTTTGGTCGACTGTTAGCAAACGCGGCACCCATTTTGCACAGAGCTTTTCCATATACAAATGTTGGTGCAAAATATTTTGTACACGTTCATATGACATCTTACAGGTCTCAGCTATCTCACGAACTTTTAATCTGCGATCTTTCAGCACTATTTGATGGATTTTTCCGATCATATCTGGAGTTGTGACCTCAATGGGGCGTCCTGAGCGAGGCTCATCAGAGGTGCTCACACGACCCTTTTTAAACTCGGAAACCCACTGCTTAACGGTTGAATATGATGGGGAGGATGTCCCCAGTGTTGAGTCCATCTCTTCTTTAATTTCCTTCGGCGTTAACCCCTTCAAATAAAAGTATTTGATGACAGCACGATTTTCCAGCTTTTCCATTTCTACGAAAAACACAGAGGCGTTTTGGTCAGCGTGCTCTCAAAACTAAACTAACATGGCGATCGGACTGAAACTATAGCTACAAGCTATCTAAGGATGGTACTATAGAACGCCACCACAAGGTAGGCCTAGTGGCGCCATCTCTTGGTCAGGCCGGAAACTTATCAATCCACCCTCGTACACGATAGAAACGATGGATTGAAAATAGAGTCAAAAACGGAAATAGAGCGTTTAGAAACAGCTTGCATTGATTTTCAGGATATTTTAGAGAATCTCACAAATTTTGGAGAAGAGTTTGACGAAAATGTAATTAATAGTGAATAACTCAAATAAAGATGACGAAGACGAGGATAATGCGTCCAGTCATTCCAGATAGTCATAATAGTGAGGTTCATCATCATAGTCGTGTGTCAAATGTGAATCGTAGAAACAATGTTAGATTGCCGAAAATTTATCTCCCTAAGTTTTATGGAGTGCATTACAATGGAATACCCTTCATAATGTCTTCCAATCATTAATAAACTCAGACACATCGTTGGATAACATTCAAAAGTTCTTGTATTCAAAAGGTGGTGTGAAAGGTTAAGCTGCAAAAGTTATAGCTTCTTTGGATATTACCAATGACCATTATGAGGAGGCATTGAAGCGTCTTTGTGAGCGTTACGATAATAAAAGATTAGTAATACAAGGTCATATTCAAGTTATTCCTGATTTGCCAACAATAGACAAGGAAAACGCACAGTCTTTGCGGCAGTTGCTTGATGGAATCCTCCAGCATGTGAGAGCTTTACAAGCTTTGAAAATGCCCACTGAGCATTGGGACGAGATGCTTATTCAAATCGTTAAAATGAAATTAGACATAAATTCGATGAAGGAATGGGAGCTGAAATTGAAACCTTCGGTAATGCCAACTTTCAATGAATTAATAAAATTTCTGAGTTCGAGATGTCATATGCTGGAGGCGGTCGATTATGAAAGTGACAAGCGTGAAGGACATCCATTGGGTAACACAATACGGAATTAGAGATAGATCGAAAAGGATTGTATCCAGTAACACGGTATCTGTAAATTCGAATTGTATTTTTCGCGACAAAGAACACCCACATTATACATGTAAAAAATTGAAAGACTTGGATGTTCAAGACCGTATCGATTCAGTTAAGACAAAGGGATTGTGTTTAAATTGTTTGAGGCCAAACCATCTCACAAAAGATTGCCGTGCTGGAGGCTGTAAAATTTGTAAGAAGAAGCACAATTCATTGATTCATCTCGAGAACCATCATAATTCAGGGATGGAAGAAGTGAGATCCAGCGTTGAGAATTTATCCGGGGCATCCCAGAGTTCAGAAGAATCAGTTGTGGCTAATTTTTCTTGCTCGGATATACCGAATCGTAATTTGCGCATTATGTTATCGACCGCGTTAGTGAAAATTCAGGATTTTAGAGCAAATTGGCACTCAGCTCGAGTTCTGTTAGATTCAGGATCACAAGCCAGCTTCATTTCGGGAGAATCAACGAAAAAGTTGAATTTGCAATCACATGTACCTCCAATCAAAATTCGAACAATAAATTCGATGTGGTTTTGAACTCACGCTTCAATGATTTCGAGCTTTCGTTGCAGTGTATTATATCGCCAAAAATGTCCAGTCAACAACGGTCAATTGAATTATCTCGTAAAGATTTTCAAATTCCTCCAAACATACAGTTGACGGATCCTAATTTTTGTATTCGCTCGAACATTGATATTTGAATCGGGGCCGATATGTTTTGGGAATTATTGGGTATTGGACGAATCAAAATTGATAAATATCATCCTCTTTTTATCAAGACCACATTGGGTTGGATCGTTTGAGGGAGTTTTGAGCAAAATATCAAAAGACGTGACGTTATATGTAATCCCCCCAAAAAAACTTCAAGAAAGTAAAAAAACAACGCCAAGTATATGAAAAAGTATTACAAAAGTATTTCAGTTAATTAATTTTGTTGATAAACTTTATTTTCCTTCCTCATATTATGCGATCAGCCAAAAAAACATCAGAGGAAAAAACAGATCTGAAATCACTATCGAGTACCAAGTACACTTGACTGCATGAATGCTGCTTGAATATATCGATTAATATGTTGAATAAATACCATGAGTCAACAATACATAGATATCACCGATTTGCCATTCCCAAATCAATCTAAAGAAAACAGTCAATACAAATTCTTTTTCAATCATGACAATTTACCATCATGGGACACTTGGCGTGGCCGATTCTTTAGGTTTGTGATTATCCAAGGTTTGCTTGAACCTAGCAATTGAGAAAACATCCGTATCAAACCAAAGCATTTATCGGCCACGCCAAGTGTCCGATGATGGTAAATTGTCATGATTGAAAAAGAATTTGTATTGACTGTTTTCTTTAGACTGATTTGGGAATGGCAAATCGGTGATATCTATGTATTGTTGACTCATGGTATTTATTCAACATATTGATTGATATATTCAAGCAGCATTCATGCAGTCAAGTGTACTTGGTACTTGATAGTGATTTCAGATCTTTTTTTTTCCTCTGATGTTTTTTTTGGCTGATCACATAAGATGAGAGAGGAAAATGAAGTTTATCAACAAAATTAATAAACTGAAATACTTTTGTCATACTTTTTCATGCACTTGGCGTTGTTTTTTTACTTCTTTGAAGTTTTTTTGGGGGGATTTCACCCATTTTTCCAAATGCTCTTCAAGGAGTAATTCAATCTTCACATACTGTTTCAGTCCACGGAAGTAAGAAAACAGATAAATTTATCATGTAGGATCACAATGCGTTGCTTCAAGTCTTCAAATCGAAATTTTTACAAAATATATTCTGCAATAATATTGGGCTATTACAAGATCTGTAATAACACTCACTATGCATTGTTCTCCATTGAAGGGCCAATACCGACATCACGTCTATTTCTTCAGTCAATGAGTTCTTGAGGAATTGTGATGGTCCAATACATTGTCAATAATGGAAAATCATTGTACTTTCATCTTGCGATTCTTATGAACTTCCTTGTGATTGTTTTATGCAATCAAACAGCTCTTATGAATATCCGAGATATTTGAAACATTTCTCATATACCAAGAAGACTCCAAAAGCATTCGAGCTCTTGAGAAACGTTTTCGAATTCTTTGGGAGCGAGAGTGCTATATGGATTGGAAGTTGCAAATATCGTAAATTGCACTGTAATTTTTGGATCTATTATTGATATCAATGAGGAATTAAATTAACACGTCTCTAAAAAAAAGATATATGCTTCTTTAGCATTACGTGGCCAACATCGTGTTTCAACTTTTAAATCATTAACAGAGACCCATGTCGTACTTCTACCCCGAAACATACATGTATAATAACCTTCAGCAATGTTCTTACCATGATGGAAGATTACGGCTACTGCCCGGTAAAAGTGATCTCCAATCCGTATTTTTGTGATGGGCACTGCTTTAATATGGATATTTTCCTTTGTTACCTTTCCAGTGTCAGCTTTATTAAACAGCATGAGTTGTATAATCGCATGCTGTTTCGATGTTGTTACAACTGTTTTTTCAGTTTGATGTAAGCTTTCACAGTTAGTGCGAAATTCTTCCAACTTCTTCCAATTCGGAAAATTATAATTTATTACATCTTGTAATGTGAATACTTTTTTGGAATATGAGGAATTGTGAGATGCATAATACAACTTGTGCTAGAAGTCTCACTTATGTATGTACAGTTTGTACATCTACGTACTTTTGTTAATTGGTGTTCTACTGCACTCCTAAGGATGACTGAATTATTATATAGGGAAGCAATGAAATCTGCTGCATCTTGTGACTCATTTTGCACATATTCTATACCAGCAAATTGTCTTAAAGCCATGATATCAAGACTCTGCTGTGATTTATAGCTATTAATTGAAATATTCATAATATCAGTCCGTTCAGAAGATAATAATTTTTCAAAAGAATCCAGAGAATCTATTTTAACTTACTTTTTCTGAAAGGAAACATCTCATGGGATATTTGGTCCAATCGCTGCTATTGATAAATTTCGAGAGGTAATTGTTCAAGACAATTTCAATGTGGATAAATAAATGTCTGTAAGTGTTTAGGATTATAAGATATTTGTATTCGCCGCACACTGGCGAGTGATTACTCGATGTGAATATCATTATGTGAGATTTGAGTCTCTTCGTTGTGTACACGTGTGCGTGTATCCCTACCTCTTGCCTATAGGCATGAGGAGGTGATAATTAGAGTAACGAGTCAGTCGTTACGCCGCCGTTCGGGTAATCATATCGATTAAATTCTGATTTTCTTTTGCATCACCTCTAGTGATCGTTTCGCGCCTTTTCTTGCTACACGGTGATACTGTCCCGTGAGAACCTTATCAACTCCAGTTTATTCGGAGAGAGTCTATCGTTGTAAGTAAGAGATGATCCGCTGATCATTTTCATCATTATTTCCTTTTTTTTGATCTCTAACCAAGAAGTAGAGTAGTTTATCCGGACGAGGCGTGGCGGCTCGCGTATCGATCCACGAGATCGAAATTACATACGAAATTGTATTCGGTGTGCGATATGTGTATGTAAAACCGAGTGTTTCTTTTATTGTTTCACTATTGAAGTTCAATTTTGAGTCCTTTAGGTGTTATAGAGAGTGAATAAACTGCTCTCAGGAATCTAGTGTGATTCATTTCGAGCCCAGACCTAATCCGGACTATCCTTAATAGTTAGTGTCTTTATTCATTCATTTTGAGAAAATTGAACAGAGGATACTCCTTCAGAGTCAATCCTCTTCGACGTTACAGTATAATTTTCTACATTGAATTTCTGGTCCTTCGAGCCGGATCAGGCTCAAGGGCGTTTCCTGGTGCGGTTTGTTCATTCTCTGTTTTGTTTCGAGTTGTCGCTTGGCAACAATATATGCACAGTGAAGGTCATTTTTTTTTTTTTTTTTTTCTTCGAACATTGGTTTGATTCGTGCTTGGTACCTGCAAATAAATTCATCGTGGGTCGACGCGGTTCTCTTTCGGATCTTCAACCTCGCGATCGATCTGTTTCGATGTCACTCCTCAACATCATACTCGATTCCGAAATTCGAAAATTCAGTTAATATCATTCTCGTCGACCTTCCTTCGTTCATCGTGTCAACTCAGCTCGCATACAATCTCATGCGACACATGTACACACGTGTTCCCGCTCTTCCGTGGTGACGTCAACGGCCGCATAATCGGCGAAGGAGGAAGCAAGGAGAAGTAGAGGCGGCAGAAGAGGAGAAGCTAGGGGAACGAGATTCTCTCTCCTCACTCTACGTGCATGAGACGCAGGCAAGTGGTAGTAAACCACGTACTTCGTACTGCTGCTGAGATCGACACGACGCACACAAGCATCGATACATGGAAGATAAGTATACCTTTGTATACAACGATACTCGCACTGAGATCGAAAATTTTCACGTTAGTGTGTGCTCTTCTTTCTTCGTTGACAGAAATTGTTTGAATAACTGATCAGCTGTCGTTTTCAATTCCGATCCGAATTTAATTCAATTTGTTCGAGAATCATCGAATTTCGTTCTATTCCATTCCTCGTCGCGGACAAACGCATTATTCGTTAACATGAACGGAATTTTAGAAAAGTTGGAGCTCATAGCCGGGCTTATCGAGCAGAGCGTGTCAAATTTCAACAAGAAGGGTGCTGCAAATTTCACGCACGGCAACATTCAAAAGCGTTTAGAACTCATTCGAGATTACTGGGACGATGTATGCTCGTTGCACATACGACTTCGTGGCATGACGACGGAGGAAAGGCGGAAAGAGTCTCCTTATTTCCAACGGAATATGTTTTCTTTGATTGAGTTGGAATACGAGAAGGCAGTCACGGGATTTATGTCAATGCTACAAGATTTGGAGGGGCAATCAGCGTCAGGGCAAGGCAATACCAACAGAGTCGATCGCGAGGCAACGGCTCATCGATCGTTTACGCTGCCTAAGTTGGAGTTGCCAGAGTTTTCGGGGTCCTATCTCAGATGAATGGCTTTTAAGGACCAATTTTCATCCATATTTGCAGGGTATCCATAGTGCACGGAGGTTCAGAGATTTCAATTTTCAAAATCATATCTTTCAGGTGAGGCCTTGTTATTGATTGATAGCATGCCCGTTACGGAGGCTAATTACGATGCAGCCTGGACAGCCTTGGAGGAGAGGTACGAAAACTTGCGCCTAATCATCGATGCGTACCTTGATAGCTTTGCTAGCATACCAGGTCTGAGAGCTCGAACTGCTACAGATTTACGACATCTATTAGATAGCAGTAACAATGCGATCATTGCTCTCACGAGCATGAAGGTCTGCAGTGCTTCTTGGGACCCCATCTTAGTTTTCTTAATTGTTAATGAATTGGATCCAGAAACTCGTACTGAGTGGGAGTTCGAGCTCAAGGATTCAACGAACATTCCTTCCTACGAGGAACTTAAATCTTTCTTAGCTGCGACTGTGCGCGCGTTAGAATCCTCACATCCATCAAAATCTGTCCAGCCGAATCAACCTGCTAGATCGAACAAAGCTAGCAC
Source organism: Gonatopus flavifemur (assembly GCA_018340375.1). Classification (NCBI taxonomy): domain Eukaryota; kingdom Metazoa; phylum Arthropoda; class Insecta; order Hymenoptera; family Dryinidae; genus Gonatopus; species Gonatopus flavifemur. The sequence continues at coordinate 12,799 of JAFFJZ010000039.1, forward strand.
TTCGGTAGTGCGGAGCTTTCAAACGAATATCGATTTTAAAAAATGTATGTTGTGCAAGCATAATCATCGTTCATTTCAGTGTGCCAAATTTCGAGAGCAGACTGTTGCTCAGCGTTTGAACTTTGCGAAGCAGAATGGCTGCTGCTTGAATTGTTTGAATCGCGGCCATTTTCTGAATAAATATGCTAGCTTGGATGTCTGTGCTGTTTGCGGACAGAAACATCATACGCTGCTTCACACGGTTCAAACTCAAGTGGCTCCCGTGCGAGCAAACGTATCTGCGGCCGAAGTTCTACAGCCAGCTTCGTCTGGTGCACAGCCCTCTAGTGGCGTAAGCACACATTCGGCTGTGTGCGCTCAAAATGTAAATAGTAATATGTCGTCATCAGTCTTATTGCCTACGGCACTTGTAAACATTGAAACTGATAATGGCAGATCCGCAATAGTTCGAGCACTTCTTGATCAGGGATCTCAGGCTTCGTTTATTTCCGACCGTATTGTTCGAATGCTTCGATTAAAATCAGAACGCGTAGAAGCCCTCGTGAGTGTTGTTGGAGGGGGTAGTTCGAGTAATATTGATCGTGCTGTTTCGTATGGCGTTCGGCCAATACATGGCCAAGCACAAGCTATTAACATTAGGGCGTTGGTGCTTCAGCGACTAACGTCATATATTCCTGGTTTAATAAAAATCGATTCATCTTGGGCCCATTTACAGGGTCTTACACTTGCCGATCCTGCTCCACAGGTACCTGAGGCGGTAGAAATTATCATCGGTTCGGATTTTCTGGGCTCGATCTTGTTGGGAAATATTCTGGGAGGAGCTGCGGATGCACCGACGGCTCAGCTTACTATTTTTGGATGGGTTATTTTCGGACCCAGTAGTCCTTCATCATCACAGATTTCACGTTCATTGTCCGTGAATCATGTTTGTTTCTGCCAAGATCTCGAGCAATCTCTCACTAAGTTCTGGGAGTTGGAGGATTTTCCTGTGTCGTCTCCTCTCACGGAAGAGGATATTCAGTGCGAAGAGCACTTTTCTGCGACTCATTCTCGATCCGAGTCTGGCCGTTATACGGTACGCTTACCATTTGAATCTGGGATTCAAATCGATCTCCCGAATTCAGAAGGAATAGCTCGGCGAATGTTCGAGAAGACCGAATCTCGATTAGAAAATCATCCGGATCGTTTACTTTCGTATCAGGAATTTTTATCCGAATATCTTTCGTTGGGACATATGCGTCAGGTTGAGGAGGTTGTAGCTCCTCGTAAAGCCAACTATTTGTCACATCATCCGGTGGTGCGTGAGTCTAGCGTTACAACGAAGCTTCGCGTTGTTTTTAACGCTTCGATGAAAACGTCAAACGGACGTACATTGAATGATTTTTTAATGGTCGGTCCCAAATTGCAGGCAGATCTTTCTTCTTTAATTTGTAGGTGGTGAGGATTTCGCCACGTTTTTTCAGCCGACATCGAGAAGATGTTTCGGCAGATTCGGGTTAGCGACGAAGATGTAGATTTTCAGCGTATTTGGTGGAGACCTGAACGCAATAGACCGATTAGTTCTTTTCAACTGCTCACGGTTACATACGGCACCACTTGTGCCCCGTATTTAGCCAATCGTGTGGTTAAACAGCTCGCTCTCAACGAGGCGAGCAATTTTTCTGGTGCTTCTGCGGTGCTTCGGGACCGAATCTACGTAGGCGATGTTATGTTTGGTGCGAATGATGTAGATTCGGCCAAAGATTTGCGTGCTCAGGTCACCGGTATGCTCACGGCGGGCGGATTCCACCTTAGGAAGTGGGCCAGCAACTCCTCTGAGTTGCTGGAGGGCATTCCTGTGGAGGATCACGGCCTAGCTGGTGAGAAAGTATTACGAGAAGACGAAAACGTTAAAATTCTTGGTATTTCTTGGAATCCCTTCTCGGATTCATTTTGTATACAGATCTCACTTTCGGAGATCTCTTTCTTCACTAAGCGTCTTTTTCTTTCGATCATGCTTCGTAATTTTGATCCTTTAGGTTGGATTTGTGCTGTGGCCATTCAGGCGAGAATTCTTTTGCAGGAGATGTGGATTCAGCGCATCGATTGGGATGCTGCGCTTCCAGAGGAATTGAATACCAAGTGTGTCGAGTATTATCAGGCTCTTCCGAGTCTTACGAATGTTTCTCTCCCTCGTTGGTTTGGATTTTCTTATTTAGATAAGCGTGTCCAGCTACATGGATTTTTGGACGCTTCAGGTTCGGCCTATGCTGCCGTAGTGTATTTGTGTATTGAGAACTCTCAGGGAGAGAATACGGTTTCTTTTGTTGCAACCAAGGCCAAGGTGGCCCCGTTGAAGACGATGAGCATACCGCGATTAGAGTTGTGCGGCGCACAGCTCTTGGCTAAACTCATTCAATTTGTTCGGAAGTCGCTGGATTTTGAAGAAGTGCCTACCTTTTGTTGGGTAGACTCTATGGTTGCTTTAGCGTGGATTTGTTCGCAACCTTCAAGGTGGAAGACTTTTGTAGCCAATGGAGTGGCTGATATCGTCGATCGTGTGCCATCTGCTGTATGGCGGTTCGTTCCGGGTACGGAAAACCCGGCTGATCTGGCTTCGGGCGGTGTAGGCGCGGATAAGTTGGCAAACGTCAATCTTTGGCGGTCGGGGCCTGACTGGCTGGCGCGATCACCTGAAGCTTGGCCGGCTGATGTTTACGGTGGCCCAGCCAAGGCTATGGAGGAGAAACGGGGTGATCAAGTCGTTTTGTTGGTCTCTTCTGAGAATATTTGGGAGCCATTCGGGCCAGTTTCGTCGTGGTTTAGGTTGCTGAAAATCGCATGTTATGTGAATAGATTTGTAAATAGATTAGTACGTAAGAATTGTAGTCACGCATCTCGTTCGTTATCTGTTTCTGAGATTGCAGAAGCAGAGTTGTTTTGGATTAGGGAGATGCAGGGCCTCTTCTTTGCTCCCGAAATTGACTGTTTGAGTCAAAACTTGTCGCTATCTCGCAAAAGTTGTCTTTTGAAACTCACTCCTACTTTGGATGAGTCTTGTGTTATTCGGGTTGGAGGAAGACTCGAGAATGCGTCGTTGTCGAGTTCGGCGAAATTTCCGATTATTCTTCCAAAGTGCGAGATAGCTGAATTAATAGTTTGCGAAGTGCATTCTGCTACTTTGCATGGTGGAGTGCAATTGATGCTTCATACGTTGCGGCAGAAGTATTGGATTATGGGGGCCTGAATTTTAGTAAAACGTTGTATTTTTAAGTGGATAGTTTGTGCGCGCCAGCGCGCCACCTCAGCCTCTCAACTCATGGGCGCACTTCCTAGTTATCGGGTAACGCCCTCTCGAGCTATCACACGAGTTGGTGTGGATCATGCTTGGCCATTTCTTCTTCGAATTTCAAAAGGTAGAGCTCAGCGTAGTGACAAAGCCTACGTTTCTCTCTACGTGTGCCTTTCCACTAGGGCGATCCATCTAGAGCTCGTGGATAGCTACTCGTCAGCAGATTTTTTGGCCGCGTTTGACCGATTCGTGTCTAGGAGGGGGTCCCATCGGATGTCTACTCTGACAACGGCACGAATTTTAAAGGAGCGGAGAGAGAAATTAGGGAGAACGTTCGTGTCGTGTCTCGTACTGCCGAGTTTCATGAGCGTCGGTTGTCACAGCAAATCCGCTGGCATTTCATCCCGCCTGGCGCTCCCCATTCCGGGGGAATGTGGGAGGCGGGTGTGAAAAGCCTTAAACATCACCTTCGTCGGGTAGTAGGTGCGGTCACTCCTCTTAGGGAAGAGTTTGTGACTCTGTTATGCGAGGTCGAGGCTTGTTTAAATTCGAGGCCCATCGCTCCTTTAACAGATGATGTTGAATCGCTGCAAGCGCTAAGGCCGGGACATTTCCCGGTTGGAACCGAGCTCAATACTATACCAACACCTTCAGTGTTGGATTTACAAGGAAATAGGCTCTCGAGATGGCAGATGGTCCAACGGATGACCGAGCAGTTTCGGAAGATCTGGGCTGGGGACTACCTTAATTCCCTCCAGCAGCGTTCTCGATGGCAGTGGAGGCGCGAGAATATTAAATTAGATGATCTAGTTTTATTAAACAACCCCAATTCGCCTCCCGCCAAATGGGAGCTCGCACGCGTAGTGGATCGTCATCCTGGGTCTGATGGCCTGGTCCGTGTGGTGACTGTGCGATCTGCTTCAGGTGTCTATAAGCGACCTATAGCTGAGGTGTGCGTACTGCCGATCAACTTTAAAGGAGATTGAATGCTCATTCGAATGCGATTAGTTGTAAAGTAGGCTAGTTTTATGCTCCGACGTTTCGTTTGTTCTAAAACAAACGAGGCGGGCGGGATGTTTAGGATTATAAGATATTTGTATTTGCCGCACACTGGCGAGTGATTACTCGATGTGAATATCATTATGTGAGATTTGAGTCTCTTCGTTGTGTACACGTGTGCGTGTATCCCTACCTCTTGCCTATAGGCATGAGGAGGTGATAATTGGAGTAACGAGTCAGTCGTTACGCCGCCGTTCGGGTAATCATATCGATTAAATTCTGATTTTCTTTCGCATCACCTCTAGTGATCGTTTCGCGCCTCTTCTTGCTACACGGTGATACTGTCCCGTGAGAACCTTATCAACTCCAGTTTATTCGGAGAGAGTCTATCGTTGTAAGTAAGAGATGATCCGCTGATCATTTCCATCATTATTTCCTTTTTTTTTATCTCTAACCAAGAAGTAGAGTAGTTTATCCGGACGAGGCGTGGCGGCTCGCGGTAGGGGGTCTTTTGGCCGAAAAAGTTTTTGGCCGAATTGAGATGATTTGACAATCGCTAGTCATTCTCTAGTGTTCTCTGAAAGCGACTAGCGATTGTCAAATCATCTCGATTCGGTCAAAAACTTTTTTGGCCAAAAGACCTTCTACCGCGGCTCGCGTATCGATCCACGAGATCGAAATTACATACGAAATTGTATTCGGTGTGCGATATGTGTATGTAAAACCTAGTATTTCTTTCATTGTTTCACTATTGAAGTTCAATTTTGAGTCCTTTAAGTGTTATAGGGAGTGAATAAACTGCTCTCAGGAATCTAGTGTGATTCATTTCGAGCCCAGACCTGATACGGACTATCCTTAATAGTGAGTGTCTTTATTCATTCATTTTGAGAAAATTAAACAGAGGATACTCCTTCAGAGTCAATCCTCTTTGGCTTCACAGTATAACTTCCTACAGTGAGGAAATGTGATTTCATTCCTCGAGTACTATAAAATGAATATTCTTTCCTATTTTCATGATTAAAGACTGTATCATGAATTATGATTTATAAATTGAGTTATGTTCAATTATAAATTCGGCAACAGTGAACTAAATTCTCACGTTAGGTGCATCTCAATAATATGTAGGTTACTTTGCTTAGCGGAGAGTGGTCTTACTCTGACCATCTCCCAAGTCAGACCCCCTTATGTTCTTTGGAGACTTTTCATTCAATCAGCTCGTTCGATGTATCACCGGGGGCATCATTGGGTACTGATTATTTGTCAGTAGGTGTGACAAATATCCAAATGATACATCAAGCAAGCTGAATCGTTGACAAACATAATGGGTCCAGCTCAGACACAGTCCAAATTAGACCACTCTCCTCTATTTTTGAAATATGGGTTGGTATTCGATTCAATCCATTAGCTCATCTTCATCCTCAGAAACTTTCTGGATTGTGTCATGGTCAGGGAATCGCCATGAACCGATCATTTCTTCTGCATCCGCTTGACTGTCTCTATCTGCAAAGGCAGTTGAAAAAAAATTCCTTCTGCATTCACTTGACGGTCTTTATCTGTAAAGGAAATGTAAAGAAAAAAGAATTACATCAATTGTCATATATTTTCTCAAGTATGATGCTATGAATCTCAGATTCTTTCCAACACACTAAAATAACTTAAATAATTGACTCACAACAAGGGTCGCATGTGGGTTGTGGGGACTATACCCGCACTACTCTGGGTGTGATTATAAAGTATTATCTACTAATATTATGATTGCAGATTGCAGAAGCCAGAACTGTTGCTACTATCACCATAGTTGCAGAGGTTCTGATCTGAAAAATGAAAAATTAACGACAATTTCTTATACCAAAACATGTTATATTTTGTAAAAGACACGAAAATAGTAAATAAACTTATCTGATTGTGTGATCCTGTCCAGTTTTTCACCTTCATCCTTGCTGTCTTCAAAATCTCCATGTGGAATCATGTGCAATTCCTTTCTGCACGCATAAAAGCACTCTTCCACTTCACACAATGAATTTTGAAACTGTTTTGATTTTATAAAAATAAATAAACTCCATACTCTGATGGGAAGAATTTATTAAATTCGAAATTTCGTATCGGCGTGTGATAATAATTCTTAACCTTTAATCAAAAGAAAAATAATCTCTCACTCTCTCACAAATTTGTTCGGGTTGTATTGACATTTCAATGAAACACGTGCCTTTGGATCACAGCTGATCGCGTTCAGGTTATATTCCGAAATTGTGTTATCGATTGATACAACTGAGAGTCGAGTTTCGGAACAAAGTTGCGGAGAAAATATTTCGAGGCACTGAAAAACGCGAATAAGAATCGAATCTGAAATATCATGATACAAAATAGAATCGAAATTAAGATATCTCAGTGAATACTTCACCGATTGGATCGGAAGATATTCCAATCGGAAGCAAAAAATCGTATCTACAGAATGAAATTGGTTTAAATTTGAAATACGTGATCACATCGAAACAATCCAAGAAATAAAAACTGAACCTCCAAACTTACTGTAAAAGAGAAGCGGCAGTGACATTTGCATTTGCACTTAATATACAATTTATATAAAAAATTTTGTTTCCATGTACTTGGCGTCGAGACGCTACCGCGTCTCTTGATTTCGTGGAACTTGGTGATTGAAATCATACTCTGACAAAATTTTGGGAAATTGAGGACGTACATGGATGCTCCAAGATGACTGAGGAAAAACAATTTTGTGAGACTCATTTTGTGGAAACAACTAGAAGGAATGAAGCTGGGAGGTATATTGTAGAAATCCCTATTAACCCTGAATTAATGCAGAATTTAGGCGAGTCGGAACAAATGTCTTTAAAAAATTTTACTTGTCAGAAAAATCATTGAATCGCGACCCAAATCTCAGAAAAGAATATTCAGCATTTATGGTCGAATATGAGTCTCTTGGACGCATGAAAACAGTGGAAGTAAACGACCAGGAGACTAAAACAAGGTATTATATTCCCCATCACGCAGTGTTCAATGAAAATAATACCACCACTAGATTAAGGTTGGCATTCGATGCTTCAGCCAAAACTTTGTAATGGGTCTACTTTGAACCCACAAACAAAGGAGCATAGGGTTTTGACCGGCTCCACGACTCCCGTCGTGGATATTTATGATTAGTAGCGGCACCTGAAATATATTGAAATCGACAAAGTAATATGCTCACGATAATTTGGATGTGGTCAAGGGATAAGGGAAGCTCAGGGGAAGGGAGGGGGGTGATTTTAATTCACCAGAACAAGCGATCTCGATATATGATCAACCACGTGCCAGAATACGTGTATATTTGACGTTAAAGATTCATACGGTACATACGCGACTTTGTCGCACAAAGAAAAACCAAAATACAAACAATTCTTTAGGTTCAATGTATGGGTCCAGGGGAACGTGGGGGAGTCAAAGAAGCACGGAGGGCACGACCACGAGGGAATATTCTATACGGACCTTGCCGTTCACATCCACAAAGAAGGGGAGGGCTCAGGGAAACCGCGACCATAAAATCGTATACGAGCGGAGGGGGTGACTTGAGGGAGCAAACACGAAGGGTAAAGGGAAATTCAAGCGAGGGAGCACGTGGAGGATGCCACGAGAAAGAAACTTTCTCACGATAATTCACTGAAATCCACCACACTGGCACTCTCACTCCGGATGAACAATTTGGCAGATGCGCATTAATCCAAAATGAAGCCCCAGTGGCACCGTACACTCACCGTATTCCGAATTTCTCGAACAAAAACTCTCTTAGGCAAACGTAGCCGTGGCTTGGTCACATAAGAAGTGAAAATCCAAGATGGCCTTTCCTTCTTCATCGGCGGGTGAGTTCGCAAAGTGATACACGGAACCTCGTCGGTGACTTTCCGTTGGAGCTCACCTTTTGAGCTAGTTTCATTGGTTCTGACGGTGGTGGTCTCTGATAGGTCGTTACGTGAGTGTCGGTATAGGTGGGGCGGGGGTTCTGTTCTTCCCCAATTAACTGATCTGTCCCGTGTGAGAGTGACGGGAAGTGTCGGGGTTCGTGTTGTCTCTCTCGTCCTTTCCTTCTCCTCTCCTAGGGGCATGTTGAGCGGCGCATGCGGCTTGCGTATTTCCTTCAGGTCGACAGCCTTGGCAAGAGGGCGATAGAGGGCGTTCCTTCCTCCGCTGTTGGTCGGCCTGGGGTGAGAGAAGATGGACTCCCGTGATAGGTGGATCGTCCTTCGGTGGTGAGGGACTGCCGTGTCACCTTGTGGCAGATGGCGTTGCCTCTTCGGGACGGAGAACCTCGACAAATCATAGAAAGACAGGGGTTAGAGGAGGTAGAGCAGGATTGGTTGAGGAGAGGGAATGTGTTCCCGATTCTCATGTGAGCGGGCGACAGCAGTGTTCTCTCTAGCGAACTAAAGTGCTCGCAAATGACATGACGAACTCTGACGAGGGTGATGCGCGGCGCCACCCCGCGATTCTCTTTGTGACAAGATATCACCTCACAACTTCCACCGGTATATCTTTGAATGAAGCCTTGTTGGAAGGACCAGTTATACGGTCAAATCTATTGGAGATTCTAATCAGATTTAGGTTTTTCTCGTTTGTATTATTTATTTATTTATTTATTTATTCTGTTTATACGGGTATAAAAGACCCTTTGGTACATAGAATATACATTATTTGAACCACATTATATATATCATACATCAAAGCATTAAGCATCATGTTAAGTTCGACTACATGCATCTTATATTACAACAACAGTTAACGTGTATAATTATAGGTGAAAAGGACAATTAGATATTAAATTTGACAAATAAGAGAAAGAGAATTCCTAAGATCAGAATGAGATGAAAATAATTCAAGCACATCACTGTAAGAATTTGCTAGGATAGATATCCGATTTACCGGATCAGAATAACCGTGTCTCGATTTATAAGAAATTGGATTGAACAATTTAGGGCGCCTCAATAAACGAGAAGGGACATTGAAACGTACAAGTCCAAGCAGTTGAGGGCAGCGAATTTTCCCATTAACAATTTTATACAAAAATGAAAAATCATTGAACAAACGACGTGATTCCAAGGGAGGCAAGTTAAGTAGAGTCATAATCAATGAGTAATCATGACAAGTGACGCTCAACGGACGGCCTATCTGATAGGCAGCAAAACGCAGAAACTTATGCTGAACTCTTTCCAAGTCTGTACAATCCCGAATTAAATGAGGACTCCAAATTTGAGACGCATACTCAAGATGAGGTCTAACTAAAGTACAATACAGTGTTCGAAGTGCAACAGGATCACGAAAATCTTTACAAACGCGCTTGATGAATCCGAGAGATTTCATGGAAGTACCAACTATGTAATTGTAATGATCTGAGAAGTTAAAACGAGAGTCGAATGAAACTCCAAGATCACGACCAGTATTTATAGGTGATAACAGAGAATGAGACAAGTTATAAGGAAAATAAATAGCATTTTCACCTCTATGAAATCTCATCACATGGCATTTAGTGAGATTTAATGACATATTAGATAGCACACACCAAGATTGTAACCGATCCAAATCAGATTGCAGATTTTGAGCATCTCTGTAAGTTCTTATAATCATAAACAGTTTCAGGTCATCGGCAAAAAGAAGATGTGTGCAGTACTTGAAAATCGTAGAGATATCATTAATGAAAATAATAAATAATAAAGGACCTAGATGTGAGCCTTGCGGTACACCTGAGGATACAAAAAATGAATCAGAGAAATATTGAGAGACACGAACTGATTGCGTACGATTCAGAATATAACTCTGTAACCACGACAAGAAATTGCTTCGAATACCTAGATTACTTAATTTATTTAACAATATATTATGATCAACTCTGTCAAAAGCCTTTGAGAAGTCTGTATATATAGTATCCACTTGGGCATTTTGATCAAGCGCAGAGGACACAACATGAGAAAAAATAGACAAGTTAGTTACGGTAGATTTGCCAGAAGTGAAGCCATGCTGGAAATCAGAAATAATATCAGAAAACAGTGGTGTAATTTTATCAGTAACTATATCTTCAAAAATTTTCGGCATAACATTCATGATACTAATCGGTCTATAGTTTCTCACGTCAGAACGGTCCCCAGATTTGAAGATAGGAGTAATTGAGCTGGATTTCCATTGAGAAGGAAATATTCCAGAGGATAAAGAGCTGTTGAAGATCAACCACGAAGGCCGAGAAATGACGAACTTGCAAGATTTTAGAAAATTAGGAGGAATACCATCATCACCAGGACCGGAAGAAGTTTTCAAGGATGAGATTTTATTGAACACTTCACTGATATTGATGGTTCAATCGGAAAGATTGACATTGAAAGTAGATTCTGGTAAATTACAAGGAACAACGGGATAATTTTGATAGACTGATCTGAAATAAGATGCAAATAAGTTCGAAATAGCAATACCCGTATTGCCAATAGTACCGTCTAAATGCATCACCAGGGGTGTACCGTTCTGATTCCGCTTACTATTAACAAAGTTCCAAAAGCTTTTGACATTTGTAGGAATGGACCCTTGAACGTAATGAAGATGAGACAAGTAACATTGGCGAGTCAAAACTTTACATTGAGCTCGTAAGTGACTAAAGATTAGGTAATCTTCAAAGCAATTTGACTCTTTGTACCTATTGTGAGCAATTTTCTTTTGACGAATAAGTTTAATTAATTCCGAAGAAAACCATTTTGGATAAGAACTATTCCTTGATACATACTTGGGTACGAATGAATCAACTGCATTATATAAATGAAGATACAAAAAATCAACAGCTTCAATAACATTAAGATTACGCAATTCATCGTCCCAGTTGATAGAACCTAAATATTCACAAATTGCACTGTAATTCGCCTTATTAAAATTATATTTGATGATTTTATTGGGGACCAGTAAAACACTATCACGTAGATTGAGCTTAGATACAAGAGAAGGATGAAAGTTGTCACACGCGAGAAAAGGATCCAGAGCAATATTGACATCAATACGATCGTTATCAGAAAAAATAAGATCAAGTATGTTACCATGAGAATTTCTGAAAGTATTAAGTTGAAACAAATTCAATTCATTGAAATATTCGAGAACATATTGCGCAGAAGTCATTTCATTGAGATTCGAACCAGGTAACACTGAGAAAGATAATTTGGAATCAATATTGCTCCAGGAAATATGAGGTAAATTGTAATCCCCGTATAAGTATAAGGAGTTAAAGTTCTCCTTGAGAAGGATTTCGCCAACGCTTTTACAATGGTCCAAGTATATTGAAGAATCCGAAGAAGGTGGAATGTAGACCGCCCCAAACAACAACGACAAAGAACCAAAATAAACTTTAACGTAAAGATGTTCAACTTTGGAATAAGAAGATGAGACGACACAGCTCCGATGGGTATCCTTAACGGCGATTAAGACACCACCTCCCCGTGAAAATTGACTGGTGAGTCCGTTTCTATCCATACGATAAACTGCATAGCCATGTAAACCAATTTCAGAAGATAGAATATCCTCGCGCAGCCAGGTTTCAGATAAGATAATAATATCATAACATGGATCTGATATAGCAACAGAGCAATGAAGTTGATCAAGTTTAGTTCTCAAGCCACGAACATTCTGATAATACACCAAAGGGTCGATTAAGCGTTTCTTCTTTGGTGAGCAGGAACTATCCTGGGTATCCCATTGAAATAGCGAATAGTCCTTGAAGGGTCATTTAGATTTTTCAACTCTTCACGTAAGTTCGACAGATGATTTCGTTGCTTCAAGGTACGATCTTGCGATATTCTAATTGAACCATTGTACAACGATTTGTTACGAAGAATCTCAATGGGTATGTTCCGTGATGCAAATGTGACACAGATCGGACGAGTTTTAGAAGCATCCTTCTTTTTACCGATACGACGAATCTGCACATTGTCGTAAGTATCAGGTCTGATTTTTTGAAGAAGATCAGTAACTATAACATGATCAGGAGACCCATCCCTCGAAGATTCTTCAACGTTGAAGAGTAGAATGTTACATGCTCTTCGATGTCGTTCATTCAGCTCATCTATCAAATCTTCCTCATTGTAGAAACCTTGTGAAGAAGAAGGGGCAGACGATTCCAAGGTGGATAATCTCGTGGATAATTCCGCCACAGTGTTGGATAAAGAATTTAATGAGTATTATGCGGTGACATTAGCAAGACGTATCGCCAGATTCTGATCGATGAAGAGCAATTGAATCTGCAAACTATATTCTGGCGTTCTCATCCAACTGAGGAAATACAGACCTTTGAGTTACAGACTGTTACTTATGGTTTAAAACCCGCTTTCTTCCTCGCAATTCGGAGTGTTCAACAGCTGCCTATTGATGAAAAGGAATTTATACATTTAGAGCAGATAATATCTAGGGATTTTTATGACGATGATATTATTACGGAGGCAGAATCGGTTCCAGAGCTGCAACGAATAAAACAGGATTCAATTGATCTTTTGAACAAGGCTGGATTTGGATTACATAAATGGCGTTCGAATTGTGCAGAATTGTCAGATATGATGAATGAACCAAAGCCTATTTTAAAATCGGATGAAAATCATCAAGCAAAAACTTTGGGTGTTATGTGGGATTCAGATCGAGATGTTATCCAGTATTCATCGGTTGCAAAGGATGTTCGGGATCAAATAACGGAGCGTAGTATTTTATCAAACATATCAAAAATTTTCGACCCCCTCGGTTCACTGGGGCCTGTAGTAGTTGAGGCGAAATTTATGATACAACAAACGTGGCTTTTAGGTTTAGATTGGGATCACCCGGTACCCTTAGAACTGAGCACGTTATGGAAAACTTTCAGTTCCCAAATTGATCTATTAACTCAATTACGGATCAATCGATGTATCATACCTTTGACGGATTCGTATCATTCCGAATTACATAGGTTCTGCGATGCTAGTCTCCAGGCTTACGGAGCATGTATATATGTTCGCTGCGTGATCCAAGATAATGTTGTATCCACTCATTTGTTGGTGGCAAAATCACGTGTAAGTCCAGTGAAATCTTTTATCACTACCTCGGTTAGAATTGTGTGGGTCGTTATTACTTATTAGTTTGATGAAAACTGTTATAAACTCTATGCTAACGAACCCTAAGGCTATACACTACTGGACAGATTCTGAAATTGTACTTTCATGGTTAAAATGACCGGCGAGGCGATGGCAAACGTTCGTTGCCCATAGAATAGGTGGAATACAGAGTAATTCAACCATTGATCAGTGGCACCACGTCAAATCTGAAGAGAATCCCACCGATATAATCTCCAGAGCTTCAATGCTTAAAGGAATTCTCGATTGTTCTATGTGGTGGCACGGACCGAAGTGGTTGTCAAATGACATCATTAACGAATATTATGAAACAGAGAAAATCATTGTAACCGAATTACTAGAAGAAAGGAAAAATGTACATTGTGGATTTGTTGAAAATCGCGTCAAGGATGAAATACTTGCGATTTGTGATAAATATTCAGCGCTCAATAAAATCATACACGTCACGGCATATGTTATTCGTTTCACAGATAATTGTAGGAAATCCAAAGATGAGAGAGTGTATGGTAGTTTAACTTTGAATAAATGTAAACGTGCAGAACAAGTTCTAATTCACTGTGTTCAAGACAAATTTTTGATGAAGAGATCAAGGCTTCAAAATCTAAACAAAATATAAAGCGTAATTCTAAAATTAATGTCCAATTATGAACGAAGATAATATTTTGTCCGTGGGTGGTAGGTTGTAATTTTGGATTGCGATGAGCAGATGGAATTTCCTGTAATTTTACCGAGTGAGTGTAATTTGACACGTGTAATTGTGAGAGATCCACATGAGAAGATACTGCATTCTGGTTCAGCCACGGTTTTGGCTGATTTACGTACAAGATATTGGCCAATTTCAGAAAAGGGATTAGTCAAGGAGATCATTCGCTCTTGCGTTGTCTGCAAAAGGGCTCATCCTAAAGAATCACGTCCCAAAATGGGCCATCTTCCTTCTTATCGCGCTAATCCTCCCCATCCATTTTTGCACTGTGGCATCGATCTGTGTGGACCATTTTCCATTCGATATCGTATACGCCGTAATAGCGCATGTTTCAGAACTTATGTCGTTGTATTTGTCTGTATAGCCACGAAGGCTACTCACCTTGAAATTGTAGAAGATCTACCCACAGAGTCATCATTGGCCGCGATTAAACGCGTCATGGCCTGTAGGGGGAAAATCTCACATATTTATTCCGACAATGGTACCAATATGATATAGGAACCAATTGTGAACTTCAGGCTTTTTTAGGAGAAGTGTCTGGGAATGAAAAAATCAAGCAGGAATCGAACAATGAGAACGTTATTCGGCACTTTATACCACCCGGGGCTCCACATTTTGGCGGATTGTGGGAATCAACGGTGAAATCGTTTAAATTACATTTGAAACGTACGCTGAATGAGGGAGTTTTGACTATCTCTGAATTTCACAACCGAATAGTACAAATCGAAGCGATGTTGAATTTGCGGCCATTGACGCCTTTGTCGGATGATATGTGTGATTTTCAAGCTCTTACTCCTAGTTATTTTTCAATAGGGGAATCCCTTTCGACAATTCGAGAGCCTGATTTATCCGAGGTTCCTACTTCCAAGTTGTCCCGTTGGCGGCAGCTGGAACAGCTTAAGCAACAGTCTTGGTCCAGATGGTCTCATGAGTATCTCACTAGTTGCCAGCGTCGTTAAAAATGGACCAGCGCAACATTCCCAAATGTGAAAATTGGCCAAATGGCCATGATGAGGGATGAAGAACGTATCCCCTTCAAATGGGTATTGGGTAGAATTGAGAATGTATACCCGGATGTCGATAAGATTGTTCGTGCAGTAGATGTGCGCACTAAGAATGGTATTTTCAAGAGACCTACCGTAAAATTAGCAATGTTACCTATAGATGTTTAAGTATTCATACATGATTTGTATTTCATCATATTCCTCTTATTTCTGTGGAAAACAATTTGTTTAGTTTGTATCCTTTCTTGTGAGTTGAAATCTTCTTGTATAATCTGATATGTGTTACTATTGGATTATTGAAAACTTTGTTCGTCAAGGCGGCGGCATGTCAAGAATTGTAAAAGATTTATTTTTATTATGCGGAAGTTCATATTCTCTGAGTGAGATATTTTATTTTCTCAAAATATATTGGACTCTCAACAACTTGGGCAGTATTGCGCAGGATCCGGATGCGTGAAACGAATAGAGTCAGTCACGCACCGAACGCCGCACATGCACATACCTGTACATCGAAGAAGAAATGAAACGTGAAAAATCACATTCACGGCTGTTTGATTTAATATCCGACCATTTCATCACCTAAAATATGAAGAAGTAGTGCATCGCGCTAGAGTTTAAGTTGATCGGTACTGCCGGTCAAGGCCGATGAATGATATTGCAACGAAATTAAACGAACAAAAGACTTTATAATCCATTTATTCATCGGTGGCGTAAACATTATGCTTCCTAGTCACTTTTCTTCCACTTGCTGAATTGTCTCCGCATCCATTTAGATTTTCGTTCTTCTTGATGTTTTCGCTGTTGTACAAATCATGAATTTTGTTTTGTCCTCACTTATACACGGAGAGAAATCTACACTAACGATTACTTTTTAATACACGACTCAGTCGTGTAGCTGAAAAAAAAGAAGATATACACTACTCAGTAGTAGACTGGCACGACTCATTCGTTTTTTAGAAATAACCATTCGTGTCAGCCACACGAATGCTGATACAGTCTAGAGTAGTGCCATGTACACTCCTCTAGCGTACTATTATACGACTTAGTCGTGTGAGCTACAAGACTGAGTCGTGTAAGCCACACGAATAGTTTTGACGGACATAATGTAAGTTTTCAAACGCGTGGACATATATATATCAGCTGATCTAATCATCATGAAAATCGATTGTAATCAATTGTATAAACGTGTATGCGATCTTCGCTCCGCAATTGTTTGTTTCCACAAATATCTATTCACGAAGCGTTCCGTGTTCTTCGCGAGTGCATTTGAAATTCATAAGCTACTGAAAATACAGTCGGAACTGGTAGAACGCTTCGTGAATAATTATTCGTGAAAACAAACAATCGCGGAGCGGAGGTCGCATACACGCTCATACAATCGATTACAATCGATTTTCATGATGATTAGATCAGCTGATATATACATGTCCACGCGTGTGAAAACTTACATTATGTCCGTCAAAACTATTCGTGTGTCTTGCATGACTCAGTCGTGTAGCCCACACTACTAAGTTGTATAACAGTACAATAGAGTAGTGTACATGACACTACTCTAGACTGTATCAGTGTTCGTGTGGCTGACACGAATGGTTATTGCCAAAAAACGAATGAGTCGTGCCAGTCTACTACTGAGTAGTGTATATCTTCTTTTTTTTCAGCTACACGACTGAGTCGTGTATTAAAAAGTAATTGTTAGTGTAGATTTCTCTCCGTGTATATCCATACAACACTCCTCTAGTAAGATTGTTTTCACAGTGTTGATAATATTTTCTAACTCAGCACCACTCGTAGCTGATATAGCCATGTCATCCGCAAATCTCAACATGCTTAGATTTTCTCCCTGAATCTGTAATTTCAATTGCACTTGCTCCTTCACTTCGGAGCGTAACACCAAGTATGGATGTGGTTTGGTATTTCATTAGATAACTTTGCAGTTAATCCTTTATACTGTCCACTCATGTTTGATGCACCATCAAATGCGTTCGCTACACAATCTTCAAATGATATTTGAAATCCTTCCAGAACATATTCCCGTGGTTGAGAAAACATTTCAAAGCTGGGAGTCTTTCAAAAGCTCCGCAACCTCTCACGTATTCAACTACAAATGCGCATAGATCCTTGCTAGATATATCTATAGTGGTATCGATCAGAATAGAATACTGAACAGCCTTTTTCACATCTTCTGCTATTTCTCTTTTGATCTTGTCTCGGATAATTTTGATGATTTTTCCCAATACAGTCTTACTCAATGTGACTCACTCTTCCAATTGTTTTCTTCTCACTTCCTTTCTTTTCTTTAATATTCTCACTCTGTTCGGTAACATTCATGAGATGTTTTCCTAACAGATGATCGTACTTCCCTAATAAGAGATAATTTCTAAGAAATTTCCATGATTAATTGTATCATTGTCTGGAGTATCAGCAGATTCCTCAGATCCTCTCAAAGCAAGACCCCGTCTTCCTATTAATTTCAATATATCTACCACTATTCCTACAACATGTCTCCTTCCTTTTATATCTTGCTTTATCATCCCCGATTGGTTCATAAACAATAGATCCAGCGGAGCTTTCTCATTTTTGCAATTATAAATGATTTTATCGATTCGATATGAATTTGAGATTTCTCATGTTCCTGTACTCTCTGATCAACATGTCTTCAGTCATTGAAACCAGAGCAGAATACGGAATTACCATTACTAAACGCAATACAGAGGAAACAAAATAATTGTTTGGTTTTGTTATCCTATGTTAGCCGACGTCTATTAACAGTTTGGTTGTCATTCTATTCAATATTGAATATCGACTTCTTGCCCTTGAAGGGTAACATTTTTTCATTCGGCTGAATTGGATGAAATCTTAAATAAAATTGCAGATCACTATAAATAGATTTCTCGAAATAATTGATTGTTTCTGATTGAAAGTTATTGAAGATTTCGGCATGAAAGTTCTCATTCATCATTTTGACATCTATTGACATGGATACGTTTCCGAAAACAGATGATTTCATCTCTTGATCCATTATATCTCCACCCTGTGGCACAGAGGCTGACATATTTTCAGCATTAGAAACTTCTTTGGAAGTAACTCTCTATCAGAAGTAACCGAACATTGTGCATGAACTGGTAAGTCAGCAAAGAGTTCTCCATTGGCGGTTTGCAGGATTCCAACATTGGAAGGATTACTATAGAATTTTGTCAATTTAACGTGATCCCAGCGCTATAATTTTTACGGGACAAACTAAAGAAAAATGCACGCAATAATTAAAAATATCCCTCTGTACAGCATTTCTCCAGCAGTTCAAGAAATGCTGTCCAGAGAGATATTTCGAATGATTGTACGTATTTTTATGTAGTTTGTCCCGAAAAAATTTTAAAAAGCCCAGCCACTGGTATCCCCTTGAAACACGATGCAGCAGATTCTTCCAATTGTTTAGCTTTCTTCTGTTTCATAAATTCATGGCCTGATTTCTTCCTTCTTTTGTGATCTTCCATTTCTTTAATTGATCGCTGAAAAAGTATTTAAAGATGTATAAGGAATACAGCGTATGCAGATGGTACACATATACATACAGACACATCTCACTCTCCTACATATACATCGCCCTGCTAGAAAAGTAGGATTGAAATGAATTGGGGAAATTCAATCGATTTGAATATGTTTTCTTGTTCCAATGTTTCGAATTGAGAAGGATTGCACTCATTCTATTCTTAAAATCGAAAACGATTGAAATCGGTACGGTTATTCCATATAAATCCAGCATACTGAATTCATACGGATTCGATGTTGTGCTCAATTGGAATGAATTAGAGTGAATTAATATGAATACACATATTGCAAAATGAATTTCATTGGCATTCGTTGTAAATTGAAAAGAATAAACCACAATCCGTAGACGAGTTGGAAGAATTGAGATGAATTCCAATGGGTTAAATCTCAATTCTAATGAATCTTTCTCAATCGTTCTTTTCTAGTAGAGTCTAAAAGTGAAAAATAACGCCAAGTACATAAAATGCGGTTGATCCTGGAAAAAAAATCTAAAGAACATTCAAACGAAAATTCTCCTACAATAAGGATTTCGATAAGATACAACAGGATATGCTTCACTTGAAGAAAAAAGGAAAAAATATGTGAAATCAATTTGCGCTGCCAAGTACGTACATTCGGTTATTCAAATGGTATGTAAACGATTTCTTGTATATTGTAACTTTAGTTCGCTAAATTGTATTCACAGTGATTGATGATTGTATTGAATCAAAAATATATAGTGGGGTGAGACAACACTTAGGTTCAAGCATTTGACATACTAGAAACAACTCTGACCTATTTGAAACTCAACGTGTTGATCGTTTCTAATATGTTTTGAAATTTTCCACATACTAAAAACAGCGCTGAGTTATTCCAAACCAAACGTGTCAGTCGTTTCAAATAGATTTTCAAATCCACGTCAATGCGAAACACTTGGCGCGGCCGATGAAGATTTTATTATTGTGACATCCTCGCTTTTTTTTTGTGCGTTATCATTATTGTTATTATTGTCATTCCTTCTTTCCTGTCTTATATATGTATATATGTATATATGTGTGTCTTTCCAGACTTCTATTCTTATACATATATATGTATATTATATTATATATATTATATTTTTTTGTTCACCTATAGAAATTCTTTTACATGAAAAATCAACCTAGCATTTTCTTGTACAATATTAGTACGCCATTGCTTCAGTTCTGACATATTCTTACATGTATAAACAAAGCGCGATAGGGGAAGTAACCGAACAGAGTCTCATTGTTCATGGGACATAAAACAATGGTCACGTTCTGATCACGTGATTGAATGTTAAAATTATTCTCATACTCCATGAGAAACATTTTGGATATGAACTTTTCGAACTTTTCAAACTTTTTTTCTCAACTTTTGAACCTTCCTTCTATGAACTAATTTCCTTTTCTATGGGAGAAGATTTCGATGTCTCACAGATTATTTATTCACATGATGAATGTATCTGCATTGAAAGCTTTTCCACAGGTTTTTTTTTAGACCTAGGACCTCTGGGTTTTCCCTATACGAACATAAGTATACTCAATCTTGTGAAATGACTCAGTTGATTTTACCTCAAAAATGTTATAATTTTCGAAACAAAGAGTTTATTGGACTTATAGGACAAATTACATGATTTTATAATAAAATTTCATAAAACTTTAGATCTGGTCAGTCCAGTAGATTCTGTAATAATTTCACTTGTAAAACTGAATCATTTATGAAATTGTTGAGAATTTTCAGAGGAATATTACATAGTTTTCTTGACAAATGAATGATATTCCCTGATTACGAATGCTTACGCCTTTGAGAATTGTTGGCACTCGAAAGTACCAAATGTTTATATGATCTCAAGTGACATTCCTTGAAATCAGAACCATTGTGTACTATATGTGAGATCTTGAGGCATGGTAGGAGGTGAGGAAAAGCCATAGAAGAAAATCCTCTGTATTTTTTCTTCATGATGGACTAAGCCCCCACTGAAAAACTCAAATTGCCCGTCGTTGAACATATATAAGTCCGAGTCTTGGCCTATGGAGCAACATTGAGAAACCTCAGCTCTTGCAGTACGTTCAAAATAGCTGTTCAATATTCAATCTTCACTCTAAAGTAAATCAGAACTATTCCATTCTCTCTTCAAAAATTATCTGTTTCTTCTAAACCCAGAAGTGAGTCGAATTTTATCATCCATTTCATGGAAGCTTTCTTCTCCGAATTCTAGACTTTGTTCTTAAATTCTTCTTTTTCTTTCGATCATACAACTCACACCTAACCACAGAAAGTAGGTGTAAGCTGAGTATTGGAGAATATTACAAGTCTGATTAATTTGCATCTGGTTGCATTATTCAGGCTTGTCAATTATTTTCTTGCTCTTTGTTTTTCCAATCATTCCAAATCATGGGAAAAATATATTTTCAATCATACAATTCACACCTAACTACAGGAAGCAGATGTAAGCTGAATATTGGAAAATATTACAAGTCTGATTGATTTGCATCTGGGCAAAATCTCCCACCCAGGTGCCGGACCTGCGTGAAGAGAAAATTAGAATTCTATGAATGTGAAGAGTGTAAACATCTGGTTCAAGAATATAGTTCCTTATCATATGAAGATATAGAAAAGATTCGTTTCACGCAGGGAGAGCTGCAAGAAATTTGTTCTTACAGAGTTTCCTTTGCCGGTGCTTGGGGTGCTTGGGGAGTGGAACCATGAAATAGACAATAATGAATAAACCTCATGAATATACATACAGGGTGACCCAAGTCGGATAGATTATATTTGAGGAGCGTATTCTGCAGCCAAAATGCAACAATTTTTCTATTCGGCAAAATTTTTTTTGAGGCTTAGTTTTGGAGATATGAGCATTCTTAGATTTTTCTTCAAATCCGAATCATTCAAAGGAACTATGTGCTACGCACTTGAGGATAACACCATTCGCTGAGTTGGAAAGTGGTGGATCTCTGGAAAAAAATTGAACTATCCTATCATTTTTCAATTCAAAGTTACAGCGATTTGAAATTTTTGAGCTTTCAGCCAATCTGAATTCAGCAACTTCAAATCGTTATAACTCCAGAACAAGCAATGATAAGACAGTTTGATTTTTTTCCCAGAGATCCGCTATTTTCCAACTTAGCGAATGGCATGTAGCAGTAAGTGCCTTTGAGTGATTTGGATGTGAAAAAAAATCTAAAAATGCTCATATCTCCAAAACTAAGCCTCAAAAAAAATTTTGCCAAATAGAAAAGTTGTTGCATTTTGGCTGCAGAATACGGTCCTCAGATATAACCTATCCGACTTGAGTCACCCTGTATATTTATTAATATCATTTTGATTTATACGTTGTTCTTTCATGTATCATGTTCAAATTTTTCTTTTATGTATTGAATCTACATCATATATAATTGATGTGTTCACTAGAATTACCTCATTCACATGGTCCGTTCCTCTATGTCCTTGTCATAAGACAATGAAAGAAGGGAATTCTGAAAAGAAAGGAAAGTCATCAACCTTTCTTCCTTTTTGATTGCCGAAAGACAATTTCGTTTCGATACCTACAGACGAAATTCTCTGGACGTAACATAGGGTTGTCAAATTTTGGCGCAGTCGGTAGGACACCAACTGAGTGGACTAATGAGTTTATGGAGTTCAATTGAAACACATTTTTCTTTCACTGACCTATAGTTGATTGAAATGCTCCACCAACTTTTTTTCTTTTCTCGTAATGATTCGAGTTGGATGCAGACCTAAGTTCTCGTAATCTCACCCTGTTACTTAGTTTCTTCATTTTTATCAAATGTCTACGGAACGATCGAATTAGATCAGTCGATTCTCATGATTTCTGGTAATCAAAGGTTGGCTATAGGGTAATGCTTCCATATGATTACAATGATTTTATAAAACAAACAAAGGAAGAACTTAGAAATCTAGCAATCCGAATGAATAAATGCTATCAAAGGACAAGATGATAAAATATATCCAATTAATAAATTTTCGTTATAACCAAAAACGCAAATGTCAATCTTGCGAAGAATAATAACAAAAACGAAACGCAGACGTATCACCCTGCAAAAATCATTGAAAACGAAAACGCTGACGCTTATTTTGCTAGAATTGATCAAAAAACGAACGCAGACAAATATCTTGCGGAATTCAATAATAAAAACAAAAACGCAGACATTCATTCTGCGAAAGTTAATCAGAAAACAAACGCAGACGTTCATCCTGCCACACTCAATGATGAAAACAAAGACTCAGACGTTGATCCTGCGTCAATCAATGGAAGAAACAAATATTTTTCACTGAAAGAACGAATAGATTAATGATAAAAATCATAAACACTATCATATGAGAATAAACTTTTGACGAGAATTAACAAATAAATAACTCAATAATTGGGGCCACTTCCGCCATTTATTTCTCAATGCCACGAGGAGCTCTAAGGAGTACAACCAAACTTTTGAGTGAAGAAGAAAAGGAAGTTTCATTAGGGGCTGGAATCCCATCGAAAACCAATACACAAAAAAACAATCTCTTCATCCAATGAGAATCTTGAGACTATAACTGATCCTTCCAATCCAAGAACAGGTTTGCAACGATCACCAGTGACATCTGTAACTAATCTACCAGATGATTCAATTTCGAATGAAAAGTCGATCAATTCAACCCTAACTGATTCTTTGAACAATCTCATTGTTAATGAAGGAACACTCAATGCAACTATAGTCGAATCATTCATAATTTCAACTCTGAAGGATTAGCCTCTAAACCAAACCTGAGTGATTGAATCAAAGAATTCAATTAAACATAAAACTGTGAACAACTTAACCGAAGGTAACAAGCGAACCACGAAAACAACTCTAAACGTAAAGAGTAAAACATTTATCAACCTTTCCAATCCATCAAAGAGATTTCGAAAAAAATCAAAGGAATCTCGCGTCAACATGGCAAATAGTAACCTTGAAGTACGGGATGTGGTTGGGATGATAACCATATTTTCTGGGTCCAGGAATGACTGTAATTTCCAAGAATTCTCCACAGCGTGCTTGGATGCTAGAGGTATGTTACCAGGAAACTTGGAAGCTGATTTGACCAATGTCATTAAATCACGGTTACGGGATAGAGCATTACAAATCGTTCGAACAGGACAACCAGCTAACATCAATGACCTTATTAGAATTTCAGAGGGTATATATTCACCACGAGATTCGAGTGTTGTTTTGTTCTGTGAATTATCTAGACTATATCAAAAACAAAAAGAAGACGTTGCAAGTTATCACAATCGAACACGTACGTTAGGAAATCAAATACATATATCATCTATTTGCTGAGATCTATCGATCATACAAAGAAGTTACAACATAGGGGTGTCAAATTAAACCCAATCATCTTTTACATAAGTTTGTACAAATTACCTCATAATGAAATACAACTATTTATTACAGAGCAGGTTCCCAGTCACTACTTTTTGTTTTCATAAGCTTTCAGAATACAATTAACAAATTCATTAAATTTGCCTAATTTTACATTCATGGGGTTTTCGATGATATCTAATATCATGGTATGCTCAACGTCATCCAGATTCAAGGCTGTTTTTAATGCATTCCGTCTCTCGTATTCGAGATTTGAACAATATATCAATATATGTCTTATGTCCGCTTTACAGGAACAGCGATAACGGTAATCTTCAGTGAACTCATACCTTTCCTTATTCATTATTATTCTCGAGAACACATTTGATGATAATCTTACTTGAGCCATGGTTCTAACAGAATTAAGAGACGCTCCTGAAAGCAAATATTTTTGAATGCTTTGTGATATAGACAAACGGGGATAGGAAATCAGTAGAGATCGACCGAAATTTTTTGCCGAAACTGACTGAAATTGAAGCTCTGATTATTGGTTTCGGAAAAAACTTGGTATTGGACGTTGGAAGTGTAGATAAGCTCCTTAATAATGCAATTATCATACTTACGATCACATGTCATTGTAATTAACAAAATACTTGCGATTTTCGGTGTACAATTTCGGCCGACAAGCATTAGCCGAAAATTTAAACCGAAAATCGAAATTATTTCATTAATCACATTGATATGTGATCTGGAGTATGATAATTCCATTATTGAGGAGCTTATCTACACTTCCAACGTCCAATACCAAGTTTTTCCCGAAACCAATGATCAGAGCTTCAATTTTAGTCAGTTTCGGCAAAAAATTTCGGTCGATCTCTAAAAATCAGTGACGTTGACAAACTACAACTTTGCATATCTTGCTGGTAAGAATAATATCGGTATGCTTCAATAATGTTGTTCTTATCTATCTGTAACGATTCCAACGTAAGATTATCCCAAACATCACCCATCGCAATTGGTTCAAAGAAGATCTTCCTAATTCGCGTAGCCCAGTTATTTTCACACAGATTTGGATATTCATGACTTAAATTCCGCAGCTTTGAGAAACATAACGTTGGATATCGAGTGCAAGACATAGATAATATTCTTTCAATATAGTTTGAACAGAGTTTCAGGATTTTTACCTCCAATTTCTCATGCCCTATTTCGATTCTCACTGCATAATTAGGTTTACATTGTGGCACTGCAAGTATTTTTTTTCAAAAAAGAGCTTTGCACTTTTTCTATTCCTGCCAAGTGCTTGATGCTCCAAATTTGCGAGCAGTAAGCAATATTAGATTCAACTAAGCTGACAAATAATTGTTCTATAACCTTCCAAGATTCGGGCTTAATTCTATTTATTAAAGCTACTGTGCTATTACACGCCATATTTGCCTCCCTTTCCATCTTATCCGTAGCTTTTTTGAACGTTGCGGATTGAGTGAAAGGGATCCCAAGATAGGATAATCTCATTTATTTGGTCAATTGATATACCTTTGATGCCATTATTTTTCAGATAATTTTCCAAATCTGCGATAAATAGTGCGAATAGAACAGGACTTAGAGTCTCTCCCTGAAGGACACCTTTTGTGACATTCCCTTCTTCCGATATTCCTTCATGTGTTTTAATAGACATTGTAGCTTCGGCGTGAATATTATTCAGTACATTTATAATTTTCTTACTTCCTCCCAACCTAGATAATTTATTCCATAACCAAACATGGTTAACAGAGTCAAATGCCTCCTTAAAGTCTACGAATAGCGCAAAAATTTTACCTCTCGTTCGATTTAAATGTATTCGAATAACCGAATTCGAAACAAATACATTATCTGCACAACTTCGATTGGAACGGGAGCCAGATTGGTGTTCTGGCAATATGTTCTCAATCTCTGCCCACTGATTCGACCTAGAATTTAGTATATGTGTGAATATTCTTGCACAACAATTAACCAACGCAATAGGCCTATAGTTTTCCGGATCATTTTGCGCACCTTTATTTTTATACATCATTCTAATAATGATATCCGACCAATCATCCGGGGTCACCCCTTCCTGCAGTATTTTGTTGAATAATGTAAGCAAGAATCGTCCCCCTGACTCAGAAATTTCTTTATAAAATTCGCTCGTGATCCCGTCTATACCGGGGGCTTTACCTGTCTTACATTTTTTTAGACCCAATCAAAAGTTGCTTATAAAGAGAGAGATGATTTGGTTAGAAAATTCTTTGTACAAAAATGTTCTTTTCTCAGGTCCATTCACCAGAATTTCATAATACACGATAAGACCAAAATCGTAAGAATCTCTCAATAAACCTTGTTGATATTCAACATGGTCTTATATACAATATAAATATATTCTTGTGTTTATATACAGGGTGTCCCATTTTGATCTGTCACTTAGAATATCTCGAAAACGAATAGAGTCATAAGAAAATGTTCCGGGAAAAAAATGTAAGAATCTGAGGGGGACATCCGATGGCGAACTTGGCTTTGACCTCAGATCCCACTTTCAAGGTCATTCTGGGGTCAACTCATGTTTTCCAAATGGAATCCCCTATTCTTCACTAACGGTTTAGATTCTACGCTGAAAACCAAGGAACTTTTGTCTCGAACGTTTTTCCGAAATCCCCATAGATGGCGCTCTAATTGATGAGAGAATGAGAATTCTCAAACCCTCGGATTGCATTTCATGTAACATGATGCTCAACTCTTGAGCGTTTCTCATCTCCCGGAAATTGCCGTCGGCATCAGCGTTACCCAATGTGCACCACGAGGAGGTTGCGCGATCGGACTTGACACATCATTGTGGCCCTGAAAAGGGCCGATTGTCTGAACTGGAGGTGTATCTTCGGGGACGCATTAGGCATTCAAAAGATGTTCGGAATGAGCGCCGTTTTGCCTTTGACAAAGCGCAATTCTTATATGGAAGTTTTCTACAGTTGCTTGCAACGTAGCAGGTGTTATTGCTGTGCATGCTCTTCTCATTCGATCTTTCATGTCATCGCGTGTCGTTGGAGGTTCACGGGATACAACATTTTTTATGTAACCCTACAAGGAAAAATCAGGCGACGTCAGATCTGGCGACCTAGGTAGTCATCGCACAGGTCCTCCACGGCCAATCCACCTTCTGGGAAACTTCTCGTCCAGAAATTTTCGAACAAATCGCATGTAATGAGGAGGTGCTTCATCCTGTTGGAACCACATCCTTGATCTTACGTCAAGACTTACGTTTTCCATAAGAGCAGGGAGTTCAAAATGCAAAAAACGAAGATACTCCGTGCCAGTCAGGTTTCCTTAGGAAAAATACGGCCCTATGATCCTGGAATCTACAATTCCGCACCAAACGTCCATACTCCAACGGTGTTGATGATTAATTGTACGAACCCAGTGGGGATTCTGAGCACTCCAATAATGGCAATTGTGCCTATTGAGAATTCCAACATTGTGATATATTGCCTCATCAGAGAACATAACGTGATGAGAGAAAGTAGGATCTCCTTCAATTCTCCGTTGGGCCCACATGCAGAAGTTCTATCTTGTTATGGAATCTTCAGCTGTTAGAGATTGCACCAAAGTGATATGGTACGGATGATAATCCAACGATTTCAAGATACGCTGAGCTGTGGATCGAGGAATCCCGGTCATTCCCTACATATCCCGAAGACTGATATGAGGATTAATATGAATTAATGCCAGCACAGCCAGCGATCTCACATCAGGATCATTGTCATCCGCATAAACTTTCTTGTTCCTCTGTCGTTTGAGGAGACCTTGACGAGCACGTTGTTCAAGAAATCGGATCGTAATGCGATTTGGACACCTACGATCCGGAAATCGACGTTGAAACGTTCTCACAGGTTCAACATCATTTCCCCGCGCTTCACCAAGACACAACAAAACGTCAACAATATCGTTTGGCGCATAATCAGACATGATATTTAGAAATGTGTTTCCTCCAAATGATCACAGATAACTGAGCAGTTTGGGAATGCTAAATTTCTGAGGTATTCACACGTGAATCAAAACAATAACAATTTCCAAGAACAAAACCAAAACAAAACACAACCGACGGCAATTTCCGGGAGATGAGAAACACTCAAGAGTTGAGCATCATGTTAGACAGAATACAATCCGAGGGTTTGAGGATTCTCATTTTCTCATCAATTAGAGCGCCATCTATGTGGATTTCGAAAAAATGTTTGAGGCAAAAGTTCCTTGGTTTTCAGCGTAGAATCTGAACCGGTAGTCAAAAATAGGGGATTCCTTTTAAAGAACATGAGTTGACCTCAGAATGACCTTGAAAGTGAGATTTGAGGTCAAAGCAGAGTTCACCATCGGATGTCCCCCCCAGATTCTCACATTTTTTTCCGGGAACATTTTCTTCTGAATC
Source organism: Gonatopus flavifemur (assembly GCA_018340375.1). Taxonomy (NCBI): domain Eukaryota; kingdom Metazoa; phylum Arthropoda; class Insecta; order Hymenoptera; family Dryinidae; genus Gonatopus; species Gonatopus flavifemur. The sequence continues at coordinate 41,200 of JAFFJZ010000039.1, forward strand.
TATCCGTTTTCGAGATATTCTAAGTGACAAATTAAAATGGGACACCCCGGATATTTATCTTTTTTTATATATAATATTTCTATTTTCTATATACAATATATGTTTTTCATCGTTATATACACGCGGAGCACCAGTAACGCACAGTTACCGAATTATTATTACCAAAATTATTATTACTATTACTCCAAATTTTTCCGACACATAATAATAATACGACACCACCATAAAATGTAATTCTTTGATAACAAAGGCCTACAAATTTTTAAACCAGAGACCAGACTTATCATACCCGAAGGATTCTGATGCGCTGAATCCGAAACCGAGCTCAGAATTGCTCCTATACGTCTGGTTTTTGAGATATCCTAACCTAAAAGTGCAAGAAATGCGGTTTTTTGCTGTTTTTGAGGTTCTGTAACTGGACCAGAAGAAGATTTATCAGAAAACGTAGTATGGCAATCAAAAGTACTACTCTTCCCCTTCCAAACCTATTTAGATTCCTTCAAATATCTATTTTTTTCACCAAGATATCATAATCTCAAATTTTACCATTTAGGGTATTAAGCCCTCCACAAAAAAAAAAAATTTTGCTCGGGATTAGACTTTGTTCGTCTTACGTTTTTGGGGTCGCCGATTCCGAATCTGGAGCCTTTTTCACCCCATCAGGTCGGGGTTCTTCGTAAACTTGGAAAATCACCCCTAAAAACCATCCCCCCTCGAACACAAATAGACTAATCCACCTGACTTGAGAACAGCGAGCTGAATCGTATCCCATATGACAAGCGGGCGAACCCACCTACTCCAGCCAATCAAGGCAAGACAGTATTTTACAGCCAGTGAAGGCAAGACTTGAGATGGTCCAGCCAGTGAAGGCAAGAATTGAGATTGCCCAGCTAATCAAGGCAGGACTCAGCATTGTCCAACCAGTAAAGGCAAAACTAAGGATTTCCCAGCCAGTGAAGGCAAGACTTGGGATTGCCCAGCCAGTGAAGGCAAGACTTGGGATTGCCCAGCCAATCAAGGCGGGACTCAGCATTATCCAGCCAGTAAAGGCGAGACCTCAGATTGCCTAGCCAGTCCAGACAAGATTAATTGCTCTTTTTCTCATGAAAACGTTCGCGCTTCATGTCGAAGGATCGTTGAAGAGACTTCCGCTTATGATTAGTAGGATCATTATTTTCTCTTTTCAATGACCAGCAGTAGTCTGCCATCATTTTTTCATTCCATCGACCCTGATAATGTTGCTCTTTTTGTTGAAAGTCTTGATGGGAGCGTTCGCCCATTTCTTCGCTGAATGCTCCAACATTATCTGGGAAATAGTCTAAATGACATTTGAGAAAATTTATTTTCATACTCATCAAACAACCTAATCGTTCAAAGTTCTGTAACATTGTAGTCACGATAGTTCTGAACTGTGGATCTCGGTGATTTCCTAAAAATTTCTCTACTACAGCTTTAAAACTCAACCAAGCATCCTTTTCAGCAGATGTCATGATCTTGATGAACTCATCGTCTTCCATAAGCTTCCTTATGTCGGGCCCTACAAAAACACCTGCCTCAATTTTAGCATCACTCAAATGCGGAAATGTAGATCTGATATAATTGAAACATTCCCCTTCGGTATCCAACGCTTTCACATATTGTTTCATCAAACCCAGTTTTGCGTGCAGTGGTGGCAATAATACTCGGTTCCTGTCAACAAGACTTTCATGAACAACATTATAATAACCAATATTTCACTGTAATCTTTATGGCCATTTTTCTGTTATCCAATGTTTATCCCTTGCGCGACTATCCCAAAAGCAAAGGAAACAAGGGTATTTAGTGTTTCCCGACTGTAAACCAACTGCAAGATTAATCATTTTGAAGTCTCCGCAAATAAGCCAATTATGAGTACTGTATTTTAGGGTTTCCAGCAGAAATTTGAAACTGTCATAAGACTCTTCCAGTGTAGTTGAGTGACCTACTGGAATTGTAGCGTACTTATTTGTGTTGTGTAATAATACAGCTTTCAGACTTTCTGTGGATGAATCTACAAAGAGACGCCAGTCCTCTGATTTATATAAATCTATTTTATATAAATTTATTAGTCCTTCTATATCATCACAATACACAAGCCCATTTTCCATTGAAAAGTACTTAATAAACTGCTCTTCTCTTTTTCTGTACACTGTTACTTTAGTACCAGGTTATAGTAGATTCCTCTCTTTAAGTCTTGAAGCACAAAGCTCAGCTTTATCTTTTAGAAGATTAAGGTCACGTATAAAATCATCCAATCCAGCTTGATCAAAAAATTGTGGACCTTCATGCTCATCACTCTCTTCATAATAAACATCTTCAGTTGTATCGATCTCATGAGTATCCATTGCTTCGTGAATTGATCGGACAAGTCTCTCTTCAGAACGACCTACAGTACCAAGTTTAGCTGGTGTTACACTCTTTACCTTCGGGTAAATGATTTTGTTCAAATATTTTTCAGAAGACCCCTTTGTTTGACATAAACAAAAATAACAATCTGTAACGTGATCCTCGGGTTCATGCCAAATGGTTGGTTGAATAATAACATTTTCAGTCTTCATACTTTTATTTCCGAAATTTGTCAAATGCAATCTACATGTATTACAAATTGAGGTTGGTACCGATGGCTTATCCAAGTTTCTCATCGACGTCCCATAACATTTGACGTATAAGGATTTTATGAGGTCATTAATTGATCGACGGTAAGGATCGGTTCCATACTTTCCACAAACGTAACAAAATGTATGAACTTTATTAGCGCAAGGATTTCTTGAACTCATTCTTCTGCTTCTATTTACAGCTACACAAAAATTAAAAACTCACTATGTAGGAAAACTACGATTTACACGAGATTAATCTGTCAGCCTGCCACTGAAACTTGATCTCTAACGAGGATAGATATATACCATGAAACAAATGATATCATCTACGCATCCTACCATCAAAACGCTACAACGTTATTCAAAGAATGATCAATCGAAAAATAAAAACCCTAACTGCAAAAAATAATCACTAAAAAAGGAAAAGTCCAACTTCATGAAATTGATTGCAGGAACAGCTCTCTCGATGTACACCGATATTGGAAACCTAATCACTTGCCCTCTAACGGTCGAAAGAAAGAACTAACGATATAGTCGTTGCACATACTTGTGAGCTTGTAAGGTTGGAGTCTATATGAAGAGAAATAAGCGAGTAAACTGATTTTTCGCTAGGTTCTATAGATGTGGAACTTGCTATTTCGGTATAACTACATATTTAAATGAAAGAATAGATTACTAAACCGCACTGCTCCCTGAGATACGTAGGAGTGAGAGCTTGCTAGTCTGGAATTTTTCCATCCCGAAAAGAATGAGCCATTCCACTCGCTGCTTTCTAGGTTACGTAGATGTAGTAGTTTGTGAGTTTGGAGTTCGTTCATATACAGAGAAAGGAAAAATAAATAAATCATCAAAATGGCTGGGAATTTGTGTGTTTAATGGAAAATAAGCGGTTTAACTTGTTGTTTATAGAGTCAGGTGGGTCAGCCTGGTTATGGTTTAGTGAGGGTAGTTTTTAAGGGTTGTTTCTTGAGTTCCTGGAAAACCCTGACCTGATGGGGTGAAAAGGGCTCCAGATTTGGAATCAGCAAGCCCAAAAACGTAGGATGAACATAGTCTGATCCCGAGCAAAATTTTTTTCGATTTTTGTGTGGATGGCTTGATACCCTGAATGGTAAAATTTCAGATTACGATATCTTAGTGCAAAAAATAGATATTTGAAAAAATCCAAATAGGTTTGGAGAGGGAAGGGTAGTACTTTTGATTGCCATACTACGTTTTCTGATAAATTTTTTTCTGGTTCGATTACAGAACCTCAAAAACAGCAAAAAACCGCATTTTTTGCACGTTTAGGTTAGGATATCTCGAAAACCAGACTTATAGGAGCAATTCTGAGCTCGGTTTCGGATTCAGCGCGTCAAAATCCTTCGGGTATACTAAGTCTGGTCTCTGGTTCTGGACTTTCGTCAAATTTTGTCGGCCTGTGTAATTTACTATGTTATACCTAAATTTTGTACTCATTTTACACTGTGATTTCACAGATTCCGTATTATCCTTGGAAATGGCCGAAACTCGGTCGAAACGTCGGATTATATTTTTTCAAATAAAAGTTATTCGCCATTGCCCGCGATATTGGACTTCTTCTATTCGTTAATCAAAGATTTTTTTGGATTAAAAGTGGACTTGGGTAAAAATGAGCAGAAACAATTGCGAAGTGTGAGGTTAGCATTACGGGATACAGAGAGGATAGGGGAGCTGGGAAAGGAGATAGGTGAACAGAGTTGGAGTAGCAGGGTCACGATAGGGGACCAATCAGTGGTCATACCAACGTTTAATGGGAGTGTGAGGGAAAATTACGTATCGTCGGGGTGTTTCAAGGATAGCGCGAAGGACTGGTGGAATATTACACGAAGGGAGTTTGATACACTGGAGAATTTCAAGAAAGAATTCATGGCGAACTTCTGGAATGATGAAATACAACATTCGGTGTGGGTGGAATTAAAAACCGGGTGTTATCATCACAGTAGAAGATCAACACGAGCGGAATACGCGATAAAATTGTACAACGAGGCATTAGATCTAACGCCGCGCTCGGATGAAGTGGAAATAATAAGGCATTTGAGAGGACATTTTGGGAAGGAGGTAAAGAATACTGCGGTGACAAGGGGGGTATTAGAGTTTGAAGCGTTACTAGAAATTTCAAGATGTCACGATAGGAACGTTGGAGTGAACAAGGAGAGAGGAGTTTTCATGAGTAATAGAAAGAGAAATACCTACGATCGGAGGCAAGAGTATAGAGATTACGGATATACACACAGGAATACACGAAAAAGTCTTGGTAGAGGAGTACCGCGATCTGCGATGGACAGAGACAGAGGATTCGATAACAGGTATACGGTTGATAACAAAACGATGAACAGACGATACAATATGGAAAGAAATGGCATGATAGGCGAACGTAACGCAGCAGACAGAAATAGAAGACGACAAACGAAGACGGGAGAATAGAAGGGAGGTATAGACAAGATAGAGTAGAGGGGAATCACCGAGATAGAAGGAATTAACGAATACAGGGTAATAGGAACTTTGATAATGAAGGTAGGGGAAGAAAGAGAAATAGTTTTGGAAGAGGGACAATGAGTCAAAGGATACGATTGTTGGAAATGCAAGATGAGGCGAGTGGGGGTGATTATGATGAGGAGGATAGGGAAGAAAAAAACGAGGATGTGTTGTAAGAAGGGCGGAACAGAGGAAACGGGATATAGAGACTCAGGTACTTGCAACACATGAGGGAATCCGTCAGAAAGAACAATTAGAGATAAATGAAATATTTGAAAACCCGGAAGAATTTTTATTGAGAGAAAAAGAATAAATGAATAAAATATCGGGAACATGCCCAAGGGTGAGAATAGCGCTAAAAGGGGTTGAATTAGAAGCATTATCAGATACGGGACGTCAGGTAATTTTTATTGCAGGAAGGTTATACAGGATGTATGAAGATAGGTTCAAAGGATGCCCAATCGTGCCAGTAACTAATTCATTAGTCAGAGGTGCGTTGAGTGGGGAACCTATAAGAATTAATAGACAGATAATGTTGAGGCTGAGATTTAGGAATATTGAAGAAGAACAGGGATTTTTAATTATACCAAAGTTGAAAGAAGGTTGCATTATAGGAGTGGACATGTTGAAAACATTACAGGCAAAAATTGATATTGAAAAAGGAATGTTGGAAATGAAAAAAGGTGAAGAAATAGGGAGAATATGAACGAATAGAGGTTTCGAGCAAAATATAGAGCAGGGTATGGAAATAAGAGAATTGAGACAGGAGGACAGGAAGAAACAAATAGCGAGAGAAGAGGAAGAAAGTGGGAGAATAGTGGAGGAAAGGATGGAAGAGAAGAGTTTAACGGAAGAAGTAGACGAAAGAATGAGTGAATGTGAGGATTTAGATAATGAAACATGTAAAAAATTGGAGAAAATAATAGATAAAAATAATGAGATATTTGAAAAAAGAACAGGGAAAGTGAAAACCTATAAACACGAATTGATAACGAAGGAGGAGGTACCATTTTTTAGGGAAACATATCCAGTGCCGATGGCACGGAGAGAAGGGATGAGAAGAGCAATCGGAAAAATGATGGAGGAAGAGATTATTCAAAGGTCAACGAGCCCGTGGATAAACCCGTTAGTTCTTGTAGTGAAACCGTCGGGCGAAATAAGGATCTGTCTAGATGCAAGGCAGTTGAACGAAATCCTAGAAGACGATAGGGAATGTTCGGTGAGTATAGAACAAGTGTTTCAGAAATGTCACGGTGGTAAAGTTCTGAGCACAGTAGACCTTACAAATATTTTTGGCAAATCCCGTTGAATGAAAATTTAAGGGAATACACAGCTTCCATGAACGAGGGTCACTGTTACGAATCCTTGAGGGTCCCTTTCAGTACGAAATGTAGTACTGCAGCATTGATAAGAGCAATGGAAAGAGTGCTGGAAGGGTTAGAATTCGTCATAAATTTTGTAGACCATTGAGTCATTATATCGCAAAGTGAAGAAGAACATTTACGACACTTAGAATTGTTATTCAATAGAATAGCAGATCATGGAATGACGAAAAATTTCAGAAAGTGTCAATTTTTCAGAGAAGCGGTGAAATTCCTGGGACACATTCTATCGGAAGAGGGGACAAAAATAGATCCGGAGAAAGTAGAAGCCATAAACGAATTTCCGAGACACAAAACGGTAGAACAGTTGAGGGGATTCCTAGGACTCGTAAATTTTTGCTCGAAATTCACAAATAAATACGCGCAGGAATCGAGGCCGTCATTGGAATTATTAACAAGAGGACATGAGTGGAGATGGGAGGAGAGTGAACAAAGAGCTTTTGATAGTGTGAAAAAATTGTTCACTAACGACATGACGCTATATTTACCGAATACAAATGGAGTCTATGTAATACAAGCAGACGCTAGTGATTACGCGATAGGCGGTTCTCTCTCACAAGAGGTAGGAAATGGAACGGAAATTATTGCGTTTGCAAGCAGGACTTCGAAAGGACCGGAACTAAATCACTATGCAACCGAGAAAGAATTACTCGCGATTGTGTGGGCGTTACAAAAGTTTAGGTCATACGTGTTAGGGTCAAAAATAAAGATTATTACAGATCATGAAGCACTAACATTTCTGAAGACAGCGAAATTCGTGAGTGAGAGGTTGGTTAGATGGAACATATACAGGGTGAGGCATTATCTTGAGACAACTAAATATCTTGGTGGGATCACTTTTTTTGGAAAATGTTTGGTACAAGAGTTGTTATACAAAGAGGGGGGCACAAAACTACGATATCAGTTTACTCATAGATGGCGTTATGGTCGATTAAAATGAGGTCAACATCATTTTTTTAGACGGGAACCCCCACTTTTTATTGCATATCTCGATTCTACGCAAAAAACGGAGTAACTTTTGCTTGGAACGTTTCTCTCAATTTTTGAAGATGGCGCCACAATCGATGAGAAATAAAGTCTATGAAACAATATGCGGATGTCTTGTGGAATGCATCCAAGAGCCAGAATATCTTATTCGAATGTTGTTGTTAAGAGAGGAGACGACACAATGGCGATATCAGTTCCATAGTGAATGGCGGTGTGGTCGGTAAAAATGAAGGTCAACTTCAATTTTTCAAATGTCAACTCCTACTTTTCATCACATATCATGATTCTACGCGAAAGAATGAGGAATTTTTGATTGAAACATTTTTCCTAAATTCTTGAAGATGGAAACGGTGGAAAATGAGGTTGATGAAAAAGTTCTATTGCATTATGTGTGAAGCAACAAACAAATCAGAACAATAATAATTTCAGAGAAGAAATCGAACACAAAATACAACAAATGTCATGTCCAAAACATTGTAAATGACTTCAATTCAATGTAACTCTTCTAATGCAGTGGAATTATTCCATCAACCTCATTTTCCACTGTTTGAAGTTCAAGGATTGAGAAAAATGTTTCATACAAAACTTCCTCATTTTTCGCGTAGAATCATGATATGCGATAAAAAGTAGGAGTTTCCATCTGAAAAATTGAAGTTGCCTCCATTTTTATCGGCCAAAGCACCATCTACTATGGAACTGATATTGCCATTGTGTCTTTCTCTCTCTTAACAACAACATTCGAATGAGATATTCCGGCACTTAGATGCATTCCACAAGATATCCGCATATCGTTTCACAGACTTTATTTTTCAGCGATTGTGGTGCCATCTTCGGAGATTGAGAAAAACGTTTCGAGCAAAAGTTATTTGGTTTTTTGCGTGAAATCAAGATATGCAATGAAAAGTGAGGGTTCCCGTTTAGAAAAATGATGTTGACCCTATTTCAATCGATCATAACGCCATCTATGATGGAACTGATATCGTAGTTTTGTGGCCCCCTCTTTGTATAACAACTTTTGTACCAAACATTTTCCAAAAAAAAGTGGTCCCGCCAAGATATTTAGTTGTCTCAAGATAAATGCCTCACCCTGTATATCCAACATTTCAACGTCATCAACATATCACAAAACCTGGGGAAGAGAAATATAGTAGCGGACACACTAGGTCGAAATCCGGATTACGAGAAGAAATCAACAGAAACTAGGAAACAATCCATAGTGATAAACGTAGTGGAAGGAGATAAACTATCAAAAGAGTTAGTGGAAGCACTATTGGATATTGGGGAATTATAAAAAAGAGATGACAAAATAATAGGAAAAATGAAGGAAATCCAAGGGGAAGGAGCAAATGAGATCGACGGAGAAATGAGGCATATTATCGATAGAGGCGTATTGAGAAAAAGACATCGAGATGGGAGATATAAAACAGTGATACCGACATCAATAGTAGATGGGGGGATCACGGGATGTCATACGATGTACGGACATGTAGGTGCAAAAAAGTGTTGTAAAATACTAGAGGAGGGTTTCACATATCCAAAGTTATCGCATAGGGTCAGAAAGCTAACAACAACATGTAATTTATGCCCAAAAGGTTAAGATTAGCAATAAAATTCCGCCCGTACCGATGCAAAATATAACGCCTCAGAGACCACACGAGCTTTTATTAATAGATTTTTTCGGACCTTTGCCTCCTTCGAGAGCAGGAATGAAGAATATCTTGGTTACGATAGATGCATGTACTAAATTCGTAGTTTTATATCCATCACGTACTCAGGATACGGTTTCGGTAATTAAAAAGATTTTCGAACACTATATCCCTACATCCGGTAAACCGAGTAGGATACAATGCGTTCACGGTACACAATTCACCGCGAAGAGGTGAAAACAGAGATTAGACGAGGGGGGGATTCAATTAGTTTTTCCGTCAATTCGACACCCACAAGGGAATATAGTGGGAAGGGTAAATAGGGAACTCGGTAGATTTTTCCGGACTTTCGTGGGAGAAAAATACATATCATGGATGAATCACGTAAGAATCATACAGGATTGTATTAACGAAACAACTCACGAGACAACAGAGTTCACACTCATAGAATTGCAGCTGAATCAAACCCCCAAGAGAAGGTGGGAGAAATATATAGGACAGACACCGAGATACAAAGATCCGACTCCATATGAAACAAAACTGTTTTTGCGAGAGGAAGGATACAAAAGAAAGGTGAAAAGGGAAAGGAAAAATATGATAAGAAATCAGAAATGATGGATTCCAAAGAGAGGGATTTAGTTTTAGTGAGGGAAAATAACGTATCAGACGCACAGGGGAAGAAAATCACTAAATTTTTCGAGCTGTACGGAGGGCCATATAGGTTAAAAAAGAGAATAGGCGTAGGTACATATATATTGGAAGACTTAGAAGGCAGAAAAGGAAGAGGAATGTTCCACGTGTTCAATTTGAAGAAACATAAAAGAATAGAAGAATAGAAACTAAGTAAAAAAATAAAATATATCATCAGATAGAGATTAGAGATAAGTTTATAAACAAAAATATTATAATAGAGTCGCGGATAAAACCGAAATGTAGAAATTGAGGAAAAGTCAGTGGAGGATACATATATGCAAATTCAAAATTCGGTGAGAAACATACATATGAGAACAAAATGTTTACAAGGTAGGATTAAGGTAGCAATAAGTTATGAAACACACGGATTTTAATTCCAGAAATAGGGCGGGAGGATATTTAGTGGCGTAGTGATAATGTTACAGAGACGGAGTAGATCGGTTGGAATTCAAAATCCAAAGGAGTTAGAAAAAAAAGGGAAGATGGACAAATCTCCTCAGACGGAGAAGTACTTGGGTGTGAGACACGTGGGGTTACATACCGGAGAAGATGAGGTGGAGATGAGAGGGAGAACAAATGAAAGAATAATGGAGAGATCGGAGAAATGGGAAACAGAGGAAAAACCAAAGAAAAAAAAGAGGAAAACAGGGAATAGACTGGTACAAACTGAAATAAAAGGAAGAAAAAATCAACAGAGTCAGGTGAGAGAGGAGACAGGATGGGGCAACTGGAACGTATCGGCAGTAGAGATGGACGAGGCACTCAGAACGCTGCATTTGCGGGAGAAGTGGTGTTTTTCAGAAAACGATATAGTGCCGATACATACGGAGCAAATAATAGGGAAGAACGCGAGTTCAACGGTAGTCAGAGAGGAGAATGTGGAGGAGATACCGTTCGACCCAGAATTTGTGGACCCTCAAGTATCGTTCGACAAGATTTGGGAAAGGATATGTAGTGGGATAGAAGAGGTGAGAAAAAAAAATTGGAGAGGATTGTGAATTCTGAGGAGTCCACTGAGTACGAGGCCTTTCTGTCCCACAATTGCGTGGGGTTCAGGACGGTCCATCTGAGACTCCGAATTGCGAGTTGCGCGATAATGGAGAGGGGTTCTGAGATGCAATTGCGCATTTTGTTTCGCCTCACAATTCCGGGGAACGAAGCATAGGGGTGTAACGCAACATGAACCACTTCAGGATAGTTAGTTTGAGAGTAGGAGTACAGTGAATGTGATAGTTAAAAGGTTTAGAGAATAAGGCGTAACATAGATATTGATAAACTGTCGAAGAAAAGTCGGCAGTGAGCGACTTTTATTCAACAGTTTAGGAGGGGCAGTTGTAACGGTACAGAACACCGTTGTAACAGAAACATAGGAGATGGCATTGTATAGGGATAGAAGAATAGAAATACTAGGATGTATGAGCATAAAAAAAACACAGGCCTGCGAAATTTGACTTTTTTTTTCCCCCTCAAACAATAATATCTTTTTCCGAAGCATTTTGATCCGCTGAATCCGAATCTGGCTGCAGAATTGCTCTATCACGTCAGGTTTTTGAGATATTTCGACCTAAAAATGTGAAAAACACTGTTTTTCGACATATTTGGGGTTACGTAAAGTCGAAGGGTAATTTTTTTTCTCAAAACCAATACATGCACCTCAAAGTATAAGTCCTCCTCTTCCAAATGCCGTTGAGTTTGCTCAGATACCTTTTTTTTTCATTGAGATACGACAGTTTGAAAATTGTGTCTCCACCTATTTATTGAGTACATGAGCGCACAAATTTAAAATTGTCGTATCTCAATGAAAAAAAAAGATATTTCAGCAAACTCAACGGCATTTGGAAGAGGATGACTGATACTTTGAGGTGCATCTATTGGTTTTGTGAAAAAAATTACCTTTCGACTTTACGGAACCTCAAATATGCCAAAAAACAGTGTTTTCCACATTTTTAGGTCGGAATATCCCAAATACCTGACGTGATATAGCAATTCTGGAGCCATATGCGGATTCAGCGCACCAAAATGCTTCAGAAAAATGTTGAATGAATGAAGGGGATTGACTTTGGATTGTATTCTACATGAAACACCTTGAGTAGGCCAGGCGCATCACAACGATACGCTAAATTTTTTTCTTGAGCGAAATACGGTAGAAAATGCTTATAGCATATCACATAAATATATATTTATGCAATATGCTACACTATTATAATCGGACGCCTACAAAATTCTCGCGCCGGGCGGTAATATCCTTCGAGCCAGCACTGCTGAGATCGTAGATTGTTTGTTGCTATGTTCAGACATTATTCCACTAATTCACTCGGAATGTACTGATTGTTGTTCTAATTTTTTCCTCCGTGTACAAGTATCGAGTGTCCAGTAATTGTTGTGAATTTCGTGTATTTAAAAAAAAGTTTCACAAATGGCTTCTCGAAAATGTATCAATGCTCCAGATAACTTCTGCTACATATGTGGAAATTATGTAATAAAGAGACAGCAACAAATAATTTCTAAATGTATTGAAGAACTATACGATAGCTATTTCAAAATCAACATAAAAAACCAAGACAAACAATGGGCGCCTCATAAAGTGTGTTCGACATGTGTACGTGAACTTCGGAAATGGTCAAGAGGAGAAAAACATTGTTTTAGTTTACAGACTCCAATGATTTGGATGGAACCGCAAAATCATATCAACGATTGTTACTTCTGCTGTTCAAACATAAAAGGATTTAATTCTAAAAATAAAGCAGCGATAAGTTATCCTGATATTCGTTCTGTGATTTTACCTACGTATAAAGATCCTGATAGCAAAGAGTTATGCCATCCTGCCCAACCATTTTCATCTGATCCTAGTTTATTTCAAGAGGCTATAATGAATACTTCAGATCCTGACGATGAATATTACGAGTGCAACGAAACACCACCACTGTTTTCTCAAAGTGAATTGAATGATTTGACAAGAGATCTTAATCTTCCGAAAGATGCTGCGGAATTACTCGGTTCCAGATTGAAAGAAAAAACATGCTGGATCGTACAACGAACTTTTATTGGTATAGAAATAGAGAGAAGGATTTTCTACCGTATTTTGCTCAAGAAAAAATTTAGTGTATTGTTGTGATGTGCCTGGCCTACTCAAAATGTTTGATGTAGAATACAATCCAAATGATTGGAGACTTTTTATAGATTCTTCGAAACGGAGCCTCAAAGTAGTATTGTTACATAATGGTAATAAATTTGCTTCTTTGCCTATTGGACATTCTACTCATTTGAAAGAATGTTATGAAAATTTGGATTTCGTCCTCAAAAAAATAAATTACTCCAATCATAACTGGACTATATGTGGTGATCTCAAAATATTAACTATGTTGCTTGGTCAACAAGGAGGGTATACAAAATACCCCTGTTTTCTATGTGAATGGGATAGTAGGAATAGAGCACGACATTGGATCCAGAAAGATTGGCCACAGAGAGCATCATTGAACCCTGGAAGTAAAAATGTTGTACACGAAACACTAGTTGACCGCTCCAAAATTCTGCTACCTCCGCTTCATATCAAATTAGGCATTATGAAGCAATTCGTAAAGGCATTGGCTAAAGATGGTCTTTGTTTCAAATATTTATGTGATAAATTCAAGCATTTATCGGATGCGAAGATAAAAGAAGGCGTTTTTGTTGGTCCAGACATAAGGAAATTGATGCAAGATCCTGACTTTGAAAAAACTATGAATAAAACCGAGAAGCTCGCTTGGAAGTCATTTAAGGAAGTCGTACAACATTTTTAGGGAACAGAAAAAGCCCTGATTATGAAAATATAGTCAACAGCATGCTTAACAATTTCAAAACCCTGGGTTGTAATATGAGTATAAAACTCCATTATTTGCATTCCCATATTGACTTTTCCCCGAGAATCTTGGTGCTGTCAGTGAAGAGCAAGGGAGAGATTTCATCAAGACCTTAAGGTTATGGAGACCAGATATCAAGGAAGGTGGGACGTTAGAATGATGGCTGACTATTGCTGGATGTTAAAGAGAGATGAACCGAATCATGAGTACAACAGAAAGAGATCAAACAGAAGTTTTGAAGAAACTAGAAAAAGATATCATAAGTCCTTTTGATTTATCTAGTATCTTAGGTCTTGTTTGAAACCAGTGCAGCCCCATGTCTGAATTTTATATAAAACGTATATATTTTTCGTTCATACAAATTGTTTAAAAACTGTAAATATTCATATCTCACATAAAAATGAATCCCGATGTGCTGTAAAAAAACTGGCGTTATATTTTAGTTCCACAATCTGAATACCTGGAAAGGAACCATTATTGTTCGAAGGGAAAATAAAAACTTATATTCCGCAGGTCTGTGAATTATCAACCCTTTGGGAACCCATTTTTTGAAGGGAAATTTTCCTTGAATATGTGAACATATAAGTTTTTGGGTCGCTGAATAAGAATATCATATTAGAAAATTAGAATTTTCATTCCCATACATCCTGGCAGCACCCTCAGGAGATCCTAGAAATATTATAATCTTGGGGATATATTTCACAACTTGGAATACTCGTAACTCTGCAAGGAGAAATTGTAAGTCACCGATTAATAGCTTATCTTGAAGAGTAAAAGTAGTACTGGATGATGCAATTAGAAGAAAAGACTAAAAAAAATTGTGCACTCAGTACATGAATTCCAAAGTAATCAAAAAACCCATTTTTCGTGGACCTAATCTTAAATATCTTGAAATGCTTACGCGATGGCCCAATCCTGACTCCGGATTTGGATTCTACGCAGAAAATTACTTCAGAAAAGAGAATTTCATTTGAAGGAGAATTTCATTGTCGATCAGTGTAATAAATGCGAATACTCATTCCGTTGTTGGGACATATTACACAACTTAGAATGGTCGTAACTTTGCGAGAAAAAATCGTACATGAACGTTCAATAGCTCATTTTAAACGGGGAGAGTAGTGCAAATTGATGAAGTTGAGAGAAAAGATCAAAAAAATTTTATGCGTCCTGTACATAATCTCAAAAGTAGCGAAAAACCGCATTTTTCGCGTATTTACCCTCAGATATCTCAAAATCATGACGTGATAGCCCAATTCTGGCTCCGGATTCGGATTCTACGCAGCAAATTACTTCGGAAAATGGTCACCAGTTCCAAGGGGGAAAAACCTCGCAGGCCTGTGAAATCGAAATTGAAAATTTAGAGAAGAATTATAAAATAGAAAGGGAAAGAACAAAAGAAAGGGGAATGAAGAGTAGGAACAATTGGGGATTGAAATTGAGAAGATGGGTAATGAATTGAGGAACAAAAAAATTAGAAATATGACTGGAATAAAAGATATTACATGAAACGGTATGAAAGAGATTATTATAGGTGTATATATATATATATATATGTGTGTGAATACAAATCAACGATCAAAAGACACGACGATTGGGAATTAACAACAGACACATGGATAAATCCACACGGACAAAAGAGGTTTTACGGAGTCAAAATAAGGAACCGAAAATCGACTCGTATATATATACGAACACATAATGTGAAGTATTGGTCGGCTTTGAAAAGAGATGGAATATGAAAATCAAAACACGTGTGACAACCAAAACATCCGTGTAGGAATTTTGATCCATCGAACGAAGGTAGAAAGGTGTGTATATACGGGTCGAAACTAAAGGACCGGGTCACTCGTGTCGAATCTATGCGGAAGCGCTGCCCGACACCAGAGTGATCTTATACGTAACAGGCTATCTAAGATTTCATTAGGAAATTCTGGTTTCGATTATTCAGGAATTTGTTGTGAGTGGATTTCTTCTACCTCACGATTGCGTGGAGTGTTTGAGATTTTTCACAGCAATTTTTCGTGCCGATATATTTCTCGATGATGCAAGAGGGTTCTGAGATATAATTGCGTATCTTGTTTCACTTTTCTTTGTCAGAGGAATATAGCGTCGATGTTTAGGGGATGAATTAGATTCAGAGTAGGCCGCTTTACGAGGATACGAGGTGTGTTCAAAAAGTGAGGTGACTTTGTATTTTTAGGAAAAAATATTTATTTATTTATCAATATTTATGTTGTCCCCTTCAAAGTAATCCCCCTCAGATACAATACACTTATGCCAACGGTTTTCCCAATCCTCAAAACACTTCCCATAAGCACTTTTCGGTATAGCCTTGAGCTCTTCCAGCGATGCAGTCTTCATCTCTTCAATCGTTGCAAATCTCCGTCCTTTCATAGGTCTCTTCAGTCTTGGGAACAAGAAAAAGTCACATGGAGCCAAATCCGGTGAATATGGTGGCTGAGGCATGATTGTGGTGTTGTTTTTGGCCAAAAAATCTCTCACAAGCAAAGATGAGTGAGCAGGGGCATTATCGTGATGCAAAAGCCATGAATTATTTTCCCACAATTCTGGACGTTTTCTTCGTATTGCTTCTCGCAAACGGCGCATAACTTCAAGATAATACTGTTTATTGACCGTACGACCATATGGTAAGAACTCCTGATGCACCACGCCATGGTAATCGAAGAAAACAGTGAGCAAAACTTTGACATTTGATCGAACTTGGCGTGCTTTTTTCGGTCTTGCCTCATCTGGGGTCTCCCATTGGGACGATTGGACTTTGGTTTCGACATCATAACTATATACCCATGATTCGTCACCAGTTATGACCCTTTTGAATAAATCTGGGTCGTCGTTGACGTCATTCAACAGTTCTTGAGCGATGCTCATGCGACGGTTCTTCTGGTCAAAATTTAGCAATTTCGGAACAAACTTCGCTGACACACGTCTCATGCCCGAAACGTTAGAAAAAATTTCATGGCACGAGCCAAGCGATAAACCAACATCCTCAGCAACTTCTCTGATAGTGATTCGACGATTTTCCAAAACAATTTTCTTCACTGCTTGAACGTTTTCATCAGTTGTTGACGTGCTTGGGCGTCCAGAGCGAGGCTCGTCATTGGCATCTTCCCGACCATCTTGGAAGAGTTTGTATCACTTGTAAACATCTTTTTTACTCAGAACAGTTTCACCGTATGCTACTGTCAACATTTTAAGTGTTTCGGAGCACTTTATTTTATTTTTTACACAAAATTTGATGCAAATCCTTTGATCCATATTTTTCGATAGCAAGAAATCGCCGAGTACGCAAAACACTTATAACCTTTACGCCTCTCACAACCAAACAAAAAATGCTATACACTTGAAACTTGGTACAGATGTTCGGAAAGAGTGTGCCAACATAACAAAACAAAAAAATCGACAATCGAAAGTACGTTGCCCGCGAAATTTGAAAAGTCACCTTACTTTTTGAACACACCTCGTATATGAGCTTCTCGCGGAGACTTGTGATCAACCAACTATCTGTATAGAAATATTTTCTTTTCTTCGCTAGGAAGTCCGCGAATCTAGGAAGTCGTGCACCGATAGGAGCAAGGATACCCGGCGAGAGAATAGTGGAGGGGTCTAAGGATCAAATCCTAGCACATTTGACGATTGTTTAAATGATGCAAGAAGAGAAGAAAACAAATCGAATCATCACAATCAGCGGATCAGAATTACCTTTTCTTAGTACATGCGTAGCGGTGTGTGTGTGTGTGTGTCTCGTTCGAGGTGGTGAGTTTGGACAATACTAAGACCTATACACATTTGAATTTCGTAATCTTGCGTAAGGAATCTCGCGTCAACATGACAAATAATACCCCCGAAGTAGGGGATGTCGTTGGGATGATAACCATATTTTCTGGGTCCAGGAATGACTGTAATTCCCAAGAATTCTCCGTAGCGTGCTTGGATGCTAGAAGTATGTTACCAAGAAACTTGGAAGCTGATTTAACCAATCTCATTGAATCACGGTCACGGGATGGAGCATTACAAATCGTTCGAACAGGACGACCAGCTAACGTCAATGACCTTATTAGAATTTTAGAGGGTATATATTCACCACGAGATTCGAGTGTTGTTTTGTTCTGTGAATTATTTAGACTATATCGAAAACAAAGAGAAGATGTTGCAAGTTATCACAATCGAACACGTACGTTAGGTAATCAAATATTGGAAGCATACAAATCCGAACATGATGATCAAATCACCGATGTTACAAGGACGGAAATTGAAAATGCCACATGTAAAGCATTCGTTTCAGGATTGAAGGATGAGATTAGTAATCAAATGACGGAGAAGAATGACTTGAATATTGCCGGTCCAGAAGCGATCACTATAAGAGAACAACAGATTGCTAAAAAATTATTGCGTAACGCATCCGTCAATGGGGGTGAAAGTTGTCTTGTGTCTTGAAAGTCGCCTACAGTATGAGGGATCGATAATATATGAATAGATGTCGGATGAATAGAGACATATCCATGCAGTTCAGATGAATACAATTGTTCTCTGTGATTAATAAACTCTACATAATTGATGAAGAGATCAACTCGGTTTGAATTCAGTTCTCCGCACAATAGTCATTTCCTCTCTCTCTCTCTCTCTCTCTCTCTCTCTCTCCCATCGAGACTGTGGAGAGGAAGTGAGATTTCTGTAGGAAAGGAAGAAGACCGTTTCAGTCTTCTCTGTGATTCAATGGGTCATAAAACTGAAGATTGGCCGAAAATTTTGAGAGAAAAAGGAACAATTGAATGTCAAATTTGCAATCAGAAAAATCATACAGCTATGGGTTGTAGAAACCGTAATCGTAATACAAACAACAAACGAGTACAATGTCAAATTTCTGAGAAAATGGGACATGAAGTTAACAATTGTAGAAGTTCAAATGGGACCCATAATCAGAATTCGTTCCCTCGTAGTCGAGAAATTTGTCGAATATGTGAAAAATGCGGACATACCGCTGATGAGTGTCGATATTATGCCCCCATCAAAATGACGCAAATTATGAGAAAATGTCATTTATGTGCTATGACAAATCATGAAGCCAAAAATTGTAGGATGAATAGAATTTGCCCAAGGTGTGGGAACGCGGGACATTCAGCGATGAATTGTTCCTCAAATAATAGATGTCAAGTATGCAATAATAATGGCCATTTAGCTAACGCTTGTCCTCAGGCTCAAAATCAAAGAACGATGCAGTGCCAATATTGTAAAATCTATGGCCACACAGCTGATGTGTGTCGTGAATTACGATATCAATTGAGAAATCAAACAAACACCAATGTCCATTCGGAACGTAAAAACGACAGGAATCAGGGAATCAACGGGGATCAAAGAATTACAGCTAATATACCTGCTCCGGGAAACTCACGGACCCTCCCTGCGAGGCAGGCTGGAATTCCTCCCCAAAACCAAGTCAGATTAGTGCAAGAGGATACCTCCAAACCACAAATGTAAAATTAACTTCGGAATTACATTTCCCATCCATACACATACATTTATTTGAGCCCACAATTTTTCTATTAGATTCAGGAGCTGGGCCTTGTTTAATTGAAACACATGTGATAGAAGATGAGGTCCAAATAAACAGGAATGAAATTCTCCATTCGTCCGGAATATCTTCTGAAATGGTATCTACCTTAGGAGAAATCATTTTGAATTTTCTGGGAAATATCACTAAATTTCATATATTTCCAAATGATTTTCTTATTGAACGAGATGGAATAATAGGAACGTCTTTTCTTGCTAAACATAGATCAAAACTGAATTGGAAAAATAGCTGTTTAGAGATATGTGATCAGAAAATTCCATTCGTCCAAGATAGGGAAATTTATTCGATAGCACCGCGCACGAGACAAGTAATACATGTGAATTTGCAAGAAACCTCATTATCAGAACGATATATCCCACGTTCGAAAATTGATCAAGGTCTTTACATTGGAGATTGTGTGGTTGAAAACTGCAATGGTCAAGCATATTTACCCATGATCAACACTAATGAAGAAAAAATTTCAGTAGCCGTGACTGGAATTAATTTACAGGAAATAGAGCAAATTTATGAGAAAGGAACCGGATAGATCCATAGGAAGAATGGGAGGAAGAAGCGAAGCCAATTGGAGATAAGAAAACAGAAGATTCTCACAATTCAAGAAGATAATAGATTGAGAAATATTCTTGAATTGCTTAGATTAGATCATCTAAGTACTGAAGAACGACAAGAAGTAGAAGCTTTGATCAAAGATAGTATGGATTTATATCATATACTTGGTGATAAAATAACTTCTACTTCTTCGCTAGAACATAATATTCCTACACTGATGTAAATCCGCTACATACGAAACAATACAGATCTCCACCAACGTTGACCTTTTGCAGCACACATTTATTAAATGAACCGTTTTTTGTGAAGATTGGTATCCGAAGGTTTTTGGGGTCGCTGAATACGAATCCGACCTCAGATTTTGGAAATTCAGAATGGCGGCAAAAAACTTGGAATATCACCGGAACCGTTTGAGAATCACCATATAGAGGTTTTCGGGATCGCTGATTATGACTCCGACCTCAGATTTTGGAAATTCAGAATGGTGGAACCAAAATGACGGCCAAAAACTTGAAATATCACCGGAACCGTTTGAGAATCATCATATAGAGGTTTTCGGGGTCAATGATTACGAATCTGCCCTCAGCTTTTGGGAATTCGAAATGGCGGATCCAAGATGGCGGTCAACAACTTGAAATTTCACCTGATTCCATTGAGAATCGCCACATAGGTGTTTTTGAGATCGCTGACTACGAATCTGAACTCAGATGTTGAAAATTCAAAAGGGTGGACTCAAAGTGGCGGTCAAAAATTCCAAATATGGCCAGATTTCATTGGATCACACTACATGAGGGATTTTGGTGTCTCTGCCTACGAATTTGACCTTAGATGTTAGAATTTAAAAATCGCGGACTCAAAATGGTGGCAGGGAAAATTGAAATATGACTAGATTTATTTGAAGATGATTTTACTGAGGTTTTCCGAATTGCGGATCACCAATTTGATTTCGGATTCTGCAAATTCGAAATGGGGGATTCAAAGTGGCAATTGAAGACTTACAATATTACTGAATTCCGCAAAGAATTGCAACATGGGATCATTCGGACTTGCTGGTCAAGAATCTGAACTCACATCCTCGTGAAAGAAGATTTAGAATCGTCAGAAATTTAGGGAGCTTTGTTACGAAAGGATAGCCGCTCTCAGCCAAACCTCTTTAAAGTGCCATCTTTTTGCCTTCGATTCACGGTTGTGCCTTCGGATGGATCATGGTAATTTGAAAGAAGGTATACACCTTTCTTATCCATCCATTTAATCCAACAAATACCAGTCTTAGACTTTCGGAAATCATATTGTCCATGTTTCATCTGTTTATCAGGCATTGCAGATTCCGGTAATCCTGCACGATTAGACCGTACAGTTCCGCAAGCAACTATCTTATCTTCTTTCAGTGGAATCAATAAGTCAACACTAGTGAAGAAATTGTCAAAATAGACGTGATGATTTTTGCCAACAAGTTCACGGGTCAGATCCTTGACAACGCGTGCTCCTAACTGTTTTTCAAAAGTTTCCGTTTTACCGGTGTAGACTTGAAATTCACAAACAAAACTAGATTGATCCGCTCGAACCCAACATTTATATCCACGCTTTATCGGCTTAGCTGGCATATATTGCTTGAGGCTACTTCAACCTTTCAATTTTATCATGGACTCATCGATTGATTGATATTTGCTTGGTTTCCAATACGTTTTGAAAGTTTTTCCAAGTCTATCCAGTAGTGGCCTCAACTGATACAATTTATCATAGTTTGGTTCATCTTTTTTAGGTTATGTTCGATTATCACGAATGTGCAAATTACCTAAAATGAATCCAGAACGAATAACAGGCATCACCGAACTTATAGAAGGATCGTTTAATTTTGGATCTGATGACCAATAGTCACGGTATGGAGGTAAATTTCTTATTCCTATCAGGATATTGATTCCTTTTGAATAACTGCATATTGTTCCGTCATGCCCTTTTACGGAAATTTGTATAGATGTTCATGGCACGGAAATCTTTATCGATTATCTACAAAAGTTCATAAAAAATCATAAAAAATGCATTCTGTCAGAAATTTATCGTTCCAACTGTGATATTGTTGGAACAACGAGGATTGATGGAAAATCAAAATCACCTGACGAAGTACTGCCCTCATAACATTGTTGAATTTTGCACATTCAATGTAAGCATAATGTATACAGGGTGTCCCATTTCAAACAGCCAGAGCTTATATCTCCCAGAGTAATGGGGCTGGGAGGAAAAGTCTCGGGAGAAAGTTGCAGTTCTGAGGAGGGCATTTGATGGTCACCTTGACTCCGACCTCAGACTCCATCTTCAAGGTCATTTTGAGGTTAACTCGTGTTTTTCAAATGAGACCTCCTGTTCACGCTTTGATGCTTTGAATTTCCCTCTTGCGCTCCCGGGTGGACCGAGTAGCTTGAGAACCTATGAGGGATTTTCTCTGGCTCTCACGCCCTTCCTCTCCTTAAAAAGTGCACGTGGTGAGTATCGGCGGGAAAGACAGGTGCTCTTAGGTCGAGACTTTCCCTCGCTCTATCTGTGCGATATGCGGAATTAACATAGCGACAAAGTAGTTGCGCTCCATTTCTTTTACCGCAAACTCGCTCGAACTCGGGACTCTTTAGGAACTCTTATCACGCGCGAAACGATATACTGTTGATTTCACCTTAATTAACCCATCAAGTCCCAAAATGACATTTTTGCGTTGTATTTTTCAACGGCTGTACTTTCTGAGAAAAAAGGTTATGAAAAATTCCAGACCAACCAGTTTCGATGGAGAATTGACTGATCTTTCAGAATCTGATATGAGTTTTTTGGAGAAATGCACCTGTCACAAGATATACAGGTTTTTTTCCGAAAAAACGCGAATTTAAAAACTTCTTTTTTTCTTTATCCCATGTTTTCACATTGGAATCGTGTCATAATTCTTCTTGTCACAACAGAAACCGCGTCAATTTACTCCAAACTCTGATTTATGCCTTGGACGATTAGAAAAACTCATGTGGAAATAACCAAAACGGCGACTCAAACGTGGAAAAAATGTCAAAAACTTCAAGAATTTTTCATTCGAAAACGATGGACTTTAGGAAAAAATTTGACTGAACAAAAAGTTCTTAGAATTGATCGAAGAACACGCTCAGATTCTTTTCAGAATGTTTTGACGCTTTTTTTTGAATTTTCAAATTTTTGTAATTTTGGAAATTTAAAAAAGTTGTCAAAAAAATTTGAAAAATTTGAGCGTGTTCTTTGATCAATTCTAAGAACTTTTTGTTCAGTAAAATTTTTCCCTCAAGTCCATCGTTTCCTAATAAAAAATTCTTGAAGTTTTCGTCCACTATTCTGCAGTTTTTTTATAGTTTGGCATTTTTGAATATGCCCCTCAAAATATATTTCACATGTAATATTATGAGTATCTCTGATATTTTTTCTATTCACAAAATTGTCTTTTTACTACATATAGTCCATGCCTCATATCTTCTCTAAACACTATCGACGTGATGACTCTGATAGATGATCAATGATTACATATCATCTAACATATAGAAGAAAATCGGTATTTTTGTGACTTGGTATCAGATTGCATTCTCTTATAAATCGCGAACCGTATTGGGACAATATATCAACGGAATACTTCATGCTCCACAGAAATAGAATTCAATAATAAACTTATCTATTGTGGGAAAAACATTGATTCCATGAAATAGACAAATACCCCTTAGCCTGACGAAACTGGTGATATTATTTATTGAAAGTGAAACAGACAATGTCTGCTTCATCAGGAAAACACCGGAAACGATCAAGTCACCAGCAAGTTGTAGAAATTGAAGAGCGTGAAGATGGTGACTTTGATGCAATAATTATTCCTCAGGATGATTGCTCTGGACCATCTTAATGAAACTCTGATTCTGAATCTGAATCTGAAGGTTGTCAAATTTCTGATAATAAAGTTCCAAATATCAATTATCATCAGGTTATGAGTAACTATGAAAAAAATCAGTCGAAACTGGAGCCTAATCATATTTACGTATGGGAGAACGGAGAAAGAAAGTGTGAACAATATCCTGAAAATGAAAACTTACTCTCTGAGAAAACGAAAAAATTTATTCTTGAATCTTCATATGTACAGTTGTTCGAACCTTTCTCTCCGCCGATTTGAAAAAATATATCATCGAAAGTGCTCGTATGAATGACTGCGATTTAACATTAGATGAATTCGATATTTTTTTAGGGATAATTATAATGTCAATCTTCAATCAAAGGAAATCTGAGAAGGACTATTGGTCTAATCGGCCATCACTGGCCTGTCCTACTGTGGCAAAAGCAATGAGTCGTAATAAATTTCTCAAAATTAAATCAAAATTAAAATTTTCGAAATCTGAAGATCAGAATTATAATGACAGAGCTTGGAGAGTACGTGGTATTTTCGAAATTTTCAAGAGGAATGCTTTGCAATTTGGTTTTTTCTCTACCGCTTCCTCGATAGATGGAATGATGGTGAAGTTTCACGGAGAAACCATTTTGCTCCAGTTCATGAAAGATAAGCCCGCGCGCTTCGGCATCAAAATGTGGGGCATTTGTAACTCATAGGGATATCTGTTCGATTGTGAGATTTATTGTGGCAAGGGGTTGAATATTTATTCGTCTGATAAACAAGTAAAACTATCCAAATGTCCCTTAGAAAGTCGTGTCGTTATGCAGATGATCCAAAAGCTACTTGTTGATGTTGTCCCACGGAGAATAATTCAATATCATTGATATTTTGATAACTTTTGTTGTAGTCCAGACTTACTGATCCATTTGCAAACAGTCGGCTTGAGAGCAACCGGTACCGTGAGGGGAAACAGAGTGAATACCGATAATGAATTAGATAAAAAAGTAAAAAGAGGAACGTTCTCAATCAAACACGAAGAAAAAAGCGGTTTGAACTGTATTACAATCATGGATTCGAAACCAGTATCTTTGCTTTCCACCGCGGCAGGTGTAACTCAAATGTCAACAGTCGAAAGATATTCGAAAGAATCAAGAACTAAAAACGATATTCCATTTTCCAGAGCTTTCTCACAATGGAATGAAGACATGGGTGGTGTCGATCTACATGATGGACATTGTAGTAATTTGATACCATGCATAAGAGCAAAAAGATGGACTTGGGCCATTTTTCTTCGACTAATCCAATCATCGATAACAAATGCCCTTGTAATCCATAATTTATCAAATCGTGACAAAAAAATTGGATCTAAGGAGATGGCTTTGGAACTTGCTGAATTTTATTTCGCAAAAGGTATCAAAAGGGAGGAAGTCCATGAAATTGTCACCGGTGTAGCAAGAAAAAATTGTAGGAATTATAAAAAATGTGGGATGAGGACATATAGAATGTGTACAATTTGTAATTCTTACTTTTGCAATTCCTGCCTTACATCGACCTGTAGTGCAACATAAAACTTCATCTTTATGCATAAAAAAAAACAAAAAAAAAACAAAAAAATTTAAAAAATTCAAAAACTACCAAAAAATCTTCAAAATTGAAAAAAAAAGAAAAGAAGGGTCTTTTCATACATTGACCTCCACGTGGTAAGGACCGGACAACGGCAACGAAATTTTGACGGCTGAAGAATGTATACACATGGAGTCAATGAAACAGTTTACCATAAGAGGTGTTGGGTAACGTTTTCAAAAGATTTCCAATAATACGTAATCGATTCACTACATGGAAACATATATAAATGGAACATGTTCACCAAAAATGACGTGTTACATCACATATGAAATATAATATGAGAGGCATATTCAAAAATGCCAAACTATAAAAAAACCGCAGAATAGTGGACAAAAACTTCAAGAATTTTTTATTAGAAAAGGATGGACTTCAGGATAGAATTTTACTGGACAAAAAGTTCTAAAAATTGATCAAAGAACACGCTAAAAGTTTTTCAGAATTTTCTGACGCTTTTTTCGAATTTTCAAATTTTGGCGATTTTGGAAATTCAAAAAAGTTGTCAAAAAATTCTGAAAAAATTTGAGCGTGTTCCCTGATCAATTCTAAGAACTTTTTGTGCGGTAAAATTTTTGCTTCAGTCCATCGTTTTCGAATGAAAAACTCTCGAAGTTTTCGACATCCTTTCCACGATTAAGCCGCCATTTTGGTTGTTTCCACATGAGTTTTTCCAATTGTCCAAGGCATAAATTGAAGTTTGAAGTGAATTGACGCGGTTTCTGTAGTTACAAGAAGAATTATGACACGATTCCAATGTGAAAACATGAGATAAAGAAAAAAAGAAGTTTTAAAATTCGCGTTTTTTCGGAAAAGAAACCTGTATATCTTGTGACAGGTGCATTTCTCGAGAAAACTAATATCGGATTCTGAAAGATCAGTCAATTCTCCATCGAAACTGGTTAGTCTGGAATTTTTCATAACCCTTTTTCTTAGAAAGTACAGCCGTTAAAAAATACAACGCAAAAATGTCATTTTGTGACTCAATGGGTTAATTGATTCCCCCCCTTTTTACACTGTAAATTATTGTGGAAGTGAATTTGATAATAAACTGTCATTGTTAATATAACATCGGTTAGAAAAGTGATTCATGAACCTCTCCTCAATTCTCGCCTCTCCAAATCCTATGGCTTTTCAGTATCCTCTTCTCTAATCCCTTTTCATATGGTCCTTCGAGCCGGATCCTTCCGGCTTCCCTTATCCTCTCTCTTTTTTATCAACATCTTCTATCCCTGTAAAGATACATACATTTTCGTTTCTTGACTATCACGTCATCGGTGCGTGGAGTGTATCAGTGTATGAGTGCTACACAACGACAAGGATCCACACATACACGGATTTCGGAGTGAACAATTCATCGGTATATCCGGGGTCCAGTGGCGTAACGTCATCGCTGTTCCCCCGTTCCCGCTCCACCGCTGGCCTGCCAGGCATCGATCTCTACTGTGGATCATCGTCGGACTTGTTCTCTCCCTCCGATCAAACCTTTCCAGTTCGCTCTCTCTCGCACTCGCATCTTCGTTGGACTTACACTCTAAGTACGAAGGTACGCATGCTTCATATTGCTCTTCTTTTATTCTTCTTCACACATCCATTCGTTCCGCGAAAGATGTTTCGCTATTACTTGGTGTACTGAATTCTGATATCGCATCGATAACGAAACGATTTCCTATGCACTTTCTTTGCTTGATTTGTTATACAATTTGGTGCAGTTCATATCTTCCTGATTTTCTATATATTGTTGAGCATTTCCCCTCACGTTCGAATGGAAAAATTATTCCTCGAGCAACATTTGACTTTTCAATCTCTGTCGAATGTTGTCACGAATACAAAGAAATTGGGACGAATAGAATGACAACTGGCGTTCTTACAGCACGTATCAAGTGCCTTGAGAGTCTTTGGCAAGAGTTTGCTGCTTGTCATACCAAACTCGTGCATTTTTCGGATGAAAATTCCAGAGCGCATGAATACTTCAAAGCTTCATGTCTTCCTTCACGCCATCCTTTGGCAAAATTGAGCCCATTCCTTGACGCTGAAGGGGTTATGCGGGTTGGTGGGAGATTGCGACACTCCCATCTTCCATTCTCGGAGTGCCATCCTCCGATTCTCCCTAAAGACAATCCACTTAGTCACCTTCTCATTTCTCATGCTCATCTTCGGGCATTACACGGTGGTTCAACCATAACTTTAGGCTTTTTATTGAAGCGAGTGTGGATTCTCAGTGCTCGCGTGCTAGTTAAGGCTTACGTTCGTGAGTGTATCCTTTTTTTTTCAAACATCGACCACGTTTGGGGCAGCAAGCTATGCGTGATCTTCCAACGCCTCGCGTTCTTCTTTCGCAGCCTTCTCTTCGGGTGGGTTTGTATTATGCTGGTCCAATCCATCTATCAAGCAGCAGGGGCCGTGGCCGAAAAACTTATGAGGGCTATATATGCCTGTTCGTCTGCCTGGCGACTAAGGCAGTTCACTTAGAAGTCGTTAGTGACGCTACATCATAAGCCTTTCTTGCGGCTTTTTGCCGTTTTTGTGGGCGACGTGGTCTTCCTTCGGATGTTTTTTCTGACAATGGCACGACATTCCGTGGTGCTGATTCGGAGTGAAGAGGTTTGTTTAGTGCTGCTCCAGCATTCTATTCCGAGGTAGCTCAACTTTTGGCCCACAACGGTATCAAATAGGGTTTCATTCCTCCGCATGCGCCGCACTTCGGTGGATCGTGGGAAGCTGGTGTGCAAGGGGCATTTACTGAAGGTCATCGGTGATCAACGGCTCACTTTCGAGGAGCTTTCGACTGTCCTCATTCAGATTGACTCTTGCTCAAATTCAGACCCCGACGATCTTTCGATTCTTTTACCTGGTCATTTTCTGACTGGCGCTTCTCTGGCTTCCGTTCCGGAGCCATCTCTCAGTGATGTTCAGGAGAACCATCTCTCCCGCTGGCAACTTCCACAGCGTATGCAGCAATATTTCTGGGTCAAATGGTCCAGGCAGTATCTTCATCATCTCCACCAACGGTCTCAATGGCGGTCTGTTCAAGACAATTTTCGTGTGGGACAGCTTGTTGTTCAGGATGATCGGTCGCCTCCATCTAAGTGGCTCATGGGTCGAGTGACACGGGTTCATCCTGGTTCTGACAGCCAAGTTCGTGTAGTCTTAGTTCGTACTTCTTCTAATACGCTGAAACGCCCGATTGCGAAGTTCAGTGTGCTCCCTTCGCCCGACAATGTCTCCGCGTCATTTCCTCATGGTGGACGGGTTCAAACCTTGAATTGATTCCCTCATGGCGGGCGGTTTCGATCTTCCTGGAGCTGGGTGGTAGCGGAATATCGTCATACAACAAGGCGGTCGGTATGTTCGCGCTTTGATACTTTGAATTACCCTATTGCGCTCTTGGGTGGACCGAGTAGCTTGAGAACGTATGAGGGATTTCCTCTGGCTCTCGCGCCCTTTCTTTCCTTATGATATGCGAGTGGTGAGTATCGGTGGGAAAGATAGATACTCTTCGGTCGAGACTTTCCCTCTCTCTATCTGTGCGATATGCGTAATTAGCATAGCGACAAAGTAGTTGCGCTCTATTTCTCTTATCGCAAACTCGCTCCAACTCGGTACTCTTCAGAAACTCTTATCGCGCGCGAAACGATTTACTGTTGATTTCACCTTAATTCATTAATTCCCCCCCTTTTTACACTGTAAATTATTGTGGGAGTGAATTTGATAATAAACTGTTATTGTTAACTCATGTGCACCACGGAGAAGTTGCGCAATCGGACTTCGCACATCACTGTGGCCCTGAAGAGAGCCGATTATTTCCACTAGAGAGGTATGTGTCTGTGAGTTTTGGGGATAATCGGGTTCCGTAATTGAGTGATGATTCCCTGATCCAATCATCTCGTGAATCCACCCGTACAACACCGGACATTTCCACATTGCCTCCATGTTACCTTCACGTGGGATCTCCGTTCATCCCCGTCCTATCCACGTCCACCATTGATTGACGTGGAGTCCACGGAGATGTGACGTAGAAATCGGTGGATGTGCTGTTAGGGACTGAATGCTCAAATACGTTACCTTCATTTGCGATACATACACGACCCTGTTCAGGAGGAAAGACTGAAGAGGTAAGTTTTGTTCCGCACAGGAAGCAACAAGAGTGTTTCTTGAATCACCTTTCTTTCTTTATCGATTAGAGCGTCATCTTCGCAAATTTCAGGAAACTAGTTCAGACAAGAGTTTCTTGGTTTCCAACGTACATTCCAAGAATGTAGTCAAGAATAGGGGGTCCCATTTGAAAAACACAAGTTGATCTCAAAATGACCTTGAAGATGGAGTCTGAGGTCGAAATCTAGGTTATCATCAAATGTCCCCCCCTGAACCCAGCAACTTTTTCCCGAGGATTCTTTCCCAAACCCATTACTTTGGGAGATATAAGCCCTGGCTACATGGAATATGAATTTCATGTTCA
This sequence comes from Gonatopus flavifemur, assembly GCA_018340375.1. NCBI lineage: Eukaryota > Metazoa > Arthropoda > Insecta > Hymenoptera > Dryinidae > Gonatopus > Gonatopus flavifemur. Next base: position 70,947 of record JAFFJZ010000039.1, read on the forward strand.
TGTGAAATTTACATACATTGCAACTACATAGAATGTGTGAAATTCGAAAATGTCATTATATAAGGGTGATATGGGGTAAAATTCGCCAAGCGTTCCTACCTGAAAAATTCAATCTCATCAATGTTGATGAAATTCCATGAATTTGTTGTACCAGTGACCCTCTTCAAATTGTGTTGACACCAGGTTTCTAGGAAGTCAGGTTTTCGTGGTACAGGGGTTTAAATTTTCAAGATTTTTTTGATCTGCGTTTTTTCGAAGAATCATCATCCTCATTAATTCCATTTAATGAAGGTATGTCATCTTTGATATTGTTCGGATTTTTTCTGAATTTTACGATAAGAATACTTTCATTCATGCAGAAGGAATATTTCACATAGAAATTCGAATTTTTGAAAGTATTTTTGCATTTTTCGGTCACTGCGCCCCTTTTGATATCGATGAAACCTTGATAAATCGGGAGCTTGATTCTTTAGCTTCAAAATCATACGGATTAAGAAATGGGATAAGAAGATTCCTCGAAATTACAGAGGGGTTTAAGTGCTCAGATCTCACACGTCCACCCGCTACCATCGTGTATAAATACAACACTACGCCAACATTGTGTAATAATATTTTATGCTAATGAATAATTCATTCTGCCGTAATTTTCTGTATCATTATCAGTGAAAATCACTTCCAGAAATCAAATATCCTCTGATTCTTAATGTTATTCTCTGATTCTAATTCACTGAGGTTTTGAATTCATTCTTATCAATCATATAAACTTCTGCCCTGAAGCTTCAATTGAATAGTGACTGTGGATGTTTCCAGGGCGACCTGATTCTTTTTTATTTGTCACCTAACCAACCTCATTCTCTGCAATCTGAACTCATCAACGGTTTCGTGTCGTTTTGAATGTACAGAGATAAATATCAAATCAGTGAAACTTTCTTGTTTATGAAGTTTTTGTGATTGATTTTCTGCTGAATTATTCTATTGAGGAAGGACTTTTTCCTACATGTAATAATAACACAATGAAACGGAGGAGTTCAGGTGATCGTTGTTTCGATCCATTTCAATATCCCTGTCACAAAAAATCTCCAGATCTTCGAACCTTATCTTCAAATCTGAGAGAAAAATATCATCATTTACCCTCTGATACCCGAATATGTAGTAGATGCGGGAAAGACATGACTGTACTATCTTCAATGTCACCTTTGTACGATGTTCAATGTGTTCAGATGGTTACATGCGGGAATAATTCACTTGAGGTAGTTCCGCTTTATCATTTGATTAATCAAAAAAGTACACAGTATACATTGAGAAGAAAGATAATGGAGGCAACTACGCGCGACAGTTGGATACGTTCAAATACAATCCTCCGTCAATTCAATTTGGATTCAAGGTTCATTCAAGTATTCGTAGTTGAGTCAACTACAAATCTGGTTAAATCGAAGAAGTATTGCATTTGAACGTATCCAACTGTCGTGCGTAGTTGAGTCCACTATTTATTCTTCTCAGTGCAGCCCAAAAATCTTCTAATGAGGAGGAAACTGGGATTATTGGGAAATTTCTATTATCTCTTAGGATCAAACATCATTCGAAGAAGAGGATGATGTCCCACACCTTGAAATTAACGAGGAGGAAACTTTTAATATAAATGAAGAAGATCTTTCCGTTCCATCAACAAAAATGTCTGAGGATTTAGATGGAAAGTGTCAAATGAAACATCATGAATCAGCTACTGAAGTCCTCGATCAAATCAAAGAAAAATTCGAACAGTCTTCCAGTTACTCAGAAAAGATTTTGCTTCTAGCCCTTGCTCCAAAATCATGGGGACGAAGGACATCATCATCATCATGAAGTAATCAGTCTTACGACTGGTTTGATGAAACCCTTCACCCCTGTCTATTATCCGCCAAACGTTCAATTTCTACATGTCTAGTACATCCCTTGTCTTGTACGATTTGCTTCATATAACTTGCTCTAGATCTACCTTCACCAGTTTTACCATTCATTTTCCCTTCCAATATTGTTTTGAATTAACTCTCATGCCGTAATGTGTGTCCTATAAGATTGCTTGTCCTTTTCACGATGTGTTTCAAAAGATTTCTTTCTTCATTTATCTGCTCGAGTACTTCTCCATTTTCGACTTTGTCTATCCATTTTATTCTGAGCATCCTCCTATAACACCACACTACAAGAGCTTCAAGTCTTCGTTGATCAGTTTTACCCATTGTCCAAGTTTCGCAACCGTATAATGCTGTGCTCCAAACATAACTTTTCAAGAATTTCTTCCTTACTTCCAAGCTTATATTTTTGAGGCATGATAACTGTTTCCTTTGGTAGAGAGCCTGTTCCCCTTGTGCTATTCTTGCTCTTATATCTCTTTCGCTTTTACCGTTTTCTGTAATTATGCTTCCTAGATATTTGAATTCTTTCACCTGTTCAATTGTCTCTGTATTTATTTTGATTATCGTTCTTCTAGCTGTTTCCGCTGTTGTACACATCATGAATTCTGTTTTGTCTTTATTTATATTCATACAATAGTTTTCCAATAATATTGTTCTCATAGTGTTGAGGATATTTCCTAACTCAGTACTACTCATGGAAAGTATAGCTGTGTCATCCGCGAATCTCAACATACTTATATTTTCTCCCTGAATCTATAATTTCGATTGAATTTCCTCCTTCACTACGTTCATTGCTTCTTCTATATATAAATTGAAAATCAGTGGCGATAATAAGCATCCTTGTCTCACCCCTCTCCTTATTTGTGCTTCCCCTTCCTGACCCTCTATGTCTATTATTGCACTTTGATTCTTATATAATTCGTATATTATTCTCCTATCTTTATAATGTATTCCCACCTTCTCCAGAATCGCAAACATCTTCTCCCAGTCCACATTATCGAAAGCCTTTTGTATATCTACAAAACCTATGTACACAGATTTCTTCAGCGCTATCCTCCTCTCTATCATCGCCCTAAGTGCTAAAATCGCTTCTCGCGTTCACCTATTTTTTCCAAAACCAAACTGATCTTCTGCCAATCTACTCTCTATTCTATTTTCCATCCTCCTGTATATAATTTTGGTCAGTATTTTCGAAGCATGTAAAGTTGAACTGATCGTTCTGTAGTTCTCGCATTTGTCTGCCCCTTGGTCTACTCGGGATAGCGACAATTTTATGCTTTTGGAAATCTTCCGGTACTTCTCCTTTTTCGTACATATCTCTTATCAATTCAAACAGTGCGTCGAAGGACATTGGCTACTGAATTGAACGCTTCGGAACGTGAAGCTAGGAAAGCAATACAGTTGGTAGCTGAAAACGGCATTCTAACCTCATCAAATCCAAAGAGAGGACGAAGGTTATCTTGCGAGATTGGAAATCTCATCATAGCATTCTACTTGAATGATGAAAATAGCCGGATATTGCCCGGCATGAAGGATTATGTTTCGAACAAAATTCATGATGGAACGCGTGAACATGTTCAAAAGAGCTTGATTTTATGCAATCTTGCCGAATTGTATTCTTCATTCAAATTGAAGAATTCTACAGTTGATGTGAGCTCATCGAAATTTTCACAGCTGAGACCTCGCAATTGTGTACTCGCTGGAGCTTCTGGAACTCATACCGTATGCGTGTGTGTTTATCGTGAAAACGTGAATTCAATGGTAGATGCCATAAGTTTACAGAAACTAACGTCTGCGACAGATTTCCCCATGACTTCTCACCATGATGCCATTAAAATGTTTGTATGTGATAATTCTACTCCTGAATGCTATCTGGACAAGTGTTCAGCGTGTCCTGGAATAGACAATTTTGAGGATTTTCTTCAATCGAATCTTACAGACCAGTACATTGAGAGAGTAGAATATCAAATTTGGCAACAAACTGGTCGCAGCACTTTGAAAACTGAAATAGCAGACGCAGGAGATTTCGTGGAGGATCTCTGTGAACGGTTACATAAGTTGAAATCTCACGCTTTTATAGCAAAGGAGCAATCGTCCTTTCTTAAGAATCTCAAGGATAATTTGAAGGTCGGAGAATTCATAGTTACATGTGATTTTGCTGAAAACTATGCATTTATTGCTCAGAATACTATTCATTCGTTTCATTGGAATAACAATCGAGTTACCATTTTCACAACAGTAATTTATTACAGAACAGATGAGTTAAGACATCGCAGTATAGCAATTTTGTCTGATAATCTGACTCATGGTACGGTAGCTGTTTATGAATTTCAAAAAATTATTACAAAGTATTTGCAAGATAATTTTGAATGTAAAAAAATCTTCTACTTCCCTGATGGAGCATCGCAACATTCCAAAAATAAATATAATTTTGCAAATCTTCTACATCATGAACATGATTTTGGAATTGCGGCTGAGTGGCATTTTCGTGCAAGTGCACATGGCAAAGGACCTTGCGACGGTATTGGTGGAAATTTGAAGAGACTTGCAGCACGTGCAAGTCTGCAAGCATTATCAGATGAAAATCAAATTTTGACCGCGGATGCTCTTTATCAGTGGGCTAAAGAACATTTCAAAGAAACTGTAATTTTTTTTATTCCAAAGAGTACTCATATGGAGGCTACGAAAGCACTTGAAAAACGATTTGCATCTGCAAGAACGATAGCAGGAACTCTCAAATACCATTGTGTAATACCTATGGAACATTCATCGTTTATTCTTAAAACTCACTTTTCGGCAGTGCAATATGATATATCCCCAAAGATCCGAAGAAGGCATGAAAATTAGAGTATAGGAACAACCTTTCAGGAGGATCGGAAGATTGATAATTTTAAATACTGCGAATTGTTTAATATCATTCTGTACATTTATGTAGCAATAATTCAATTTTGTAAATAATCAGAGGACTATAACTTGTACAAAGCAAGTCACTACTCACAGTTACTTTTACCAGTTACAGTAGCCGCGTTTCCATGAAAATTGATTATCAATAAAAAGAAATTCAATGGGTCCAAGATGACAAATTGGTATGACTAATTATTACAATAATGTTCTAATGAAGTATGACGTGTTTTCTTCAACCGTGTGTCGTGAATTAAGTATTCATTTAAAAGGGGTAATCTAGATGGTTGTGTGGTAGGCAAAATTCAGAAATTAAATTTGATAATTACTTTTTTCATAAAGCAATACACTGAAAATCAATGGTGTGATCGTCACGTACTCAAGGTACGATACGTCCACACTTGGAACTCTGTACGTTGGGGAAATTTCTTCGTCCCATTTTTAAACCTGTATGATTTTGAAGCTAAGGAATCAAGCTTCCGATTTATCAAGGTTTCATCAATATCAAAAGGGGCGCAGTGACCGAAAAATGCAAAAATGCTTTCAAAAATCAAATTCCTATGTGAAATATCCCTTCTGCATGAATGAAAGTATTTTTATCGTAAAATTTAGAAAGAATCCCAACAATATCAATGATAACATATTTCCATCAAATGGAATTAATGAGGATGATGATTTTTCGAAAAAACGCAGATCAAAAAAATCTTGAAAGTTCACACCACTGTACCACGAAAACCTGACTTCCTAGAAACCTGGTGTTAACACAATTTGAAGAGGGTCACTGGTACAACAAATTCATGGAAATTCATCAACATTGATGAGATTGAAATTTTCAGGTTGAACACTTGGCGAATTTTATCCCGTATAAGAAGCGTCTCATGCGCCATGAAGCATTCAGTGTCAGCTGACGGAACAGATCAGAGCTCCCGCTCAGTGACAGAATCATTGTGGAAAAGCTTCAGAGTGTTGTAATAAAAGTGATAACTGTGTTATAACAAATGAATTATATATTGTGTATGAAAATATTCGAGTTTTGAAATCAGATAAATTTATTTCTTCTCCCTCTCCTTATTGAGATTAGGTTTGATTCATCAGGATTGATGTTGTTAAAGTATTCCGCGTGGAGTTAGATTTATCAGTGTGATTGAGAAACCTAAAGAAGAGGTTTGCTTGTTTGCACCAGAAAACAAGCTGGCGACCGTGGTAATCAGTCAGCGTGGGAGTTTTAATTTCCGGCATTGTAGCTCTTTGGGTCGAAGTTTTCGATTTTCCGAATTAACGAGCCTGTGAGTATCGTGTGGGATCATTTCATATTATCGGTATTACTACAATGTGATACCAATCGCAGATTCCACTCGAATTTTGAATCTCGCTGACCCTCTTTGCCACAAAGGTATTCCATTGCCTAGAAGAAGATCAAATCCATGCAAGCGTAATTGAGGGTCCCCATGCAATAACCACGTAGGCGCTCGAGAAGCGGCATGAGTATTGTCCAAGCCATGACGTCAAGGGTCGAAAAAAAAATTCGGAATTTCGAAAATCTAGAAATACTGGACAATAGGGCTTGAAAAATGAATATGAGTCTCCGTTGACGATTTTTTTCTAGGATCAGTAGTTTTCGAGAAAAAAAATAAAAACAATCTATTCTCTCGCACCATAAATCAATGTTTTCCAATATTAAACTCGTTCAAACTCGGTCATTTGCCGATGTGTCTTGATGAATCTCCCGGATTCTGATTCGTAAGACTTCCCCGAAGACAACAGTGTATGAAAAATTCATAGAAGTTGATGATAAATCATCAATTTTTTAATCCGAAGTGAAAACCCTTGACGTCACGGCTTGGACAATACTTATGCCGCTTCTCGAGCGCCTACGTGGTTATTGCATGGGGACCCTCAATTTGGAATTGGAAGCGCATTAATTTGAACTTCAAGTGAATAAGAGGCTGATTAAATGACTCCCTATCAGTTCCTTCCTGAACATCTAACATTTCTAATTGTAGTTGCGTTTCATTATACCGGCTGGTCCATTTGAAGTGATATACTCAAATATTTCGGAAACTAGTGGAGATGGAAAAAAATGTTCCAGATAAAAAGTTTAGGGTTCCAAGGGGGAAGTATAATGCTGACCTTGAAAAATCCCTCAGGGGTCATTTTGAAGGTCATTTATGGGGCAAGATGGTTTTTTGAATCGGACCCCCATTTTTTTTATCATGGCATGGGAAAGCTGATTTCAAACCCTTTACGAAACACTGGTCATGGATCCCTTTCCGCCCATTGGGGTGCAAGGTATGGTCCGTCGAAGTTATTGATGAACTACTCTTAGCGCTACCCAGGAACAACGTGGTAGTTCTCTGTTCCCCCTCGAAGTGCTTGATTATTGTGAATCCCCTTGCCTCTCTAGTCTCTAGATAGTCACTAGTACATAACTCAGATAGGCTAGTTCAATTTCTACTAGGGTTAATGTGAAAACTCAAACACAAAATGTGATCTCAACATTTACAAACTTCCGTCATTCCCAACATGCAAATCGCTTGGAGAAGTGCACTAAAGGATGATAACGATATTTTTTCTCACGTTTTACCAGGAGGGAATCAAGGGAGACGAGAAAATCGTCACTTTTTACTTGATTTTTTCTCCCTATTGAGGAAATCAATCCATTTCCTTTATTATTACAGAATGAAATGGCTCAACAAAATCTTGATCCTTCCAATGGTTTCTGAGTACGTCCAGGTATAATTTGGACTTTGTACATAAATTATAATTTTGGAAGAAATTTCTTACAGCAAAGTGCATTTTCAAGCTTGCAGAATAAATCTCACATCTGTTTGTGAATATCTTAACCCATTAAGTCCGGGAAATGTAGGATTTCAACTGTAATTTTAAACGTTGCAAATGATCTGATAAATCATTGAAAACTCATGGCGAAAATACCTCACCTACTATTTTTGAGGCTACTCTCTCGATTGCTAAGGTCGAAATTGCATCCAGATGGCGCTGGGGTACCGATATGGGTAATTTGAAATGAAAAGTCAACAAAAAATTTGAGGATATTTGACTTCGTGATTTTTTCACAGGTTGGAAGTGCACTTAGAATTATTCAAAACATCAACCAAAGGTGCACAAAATACCTCAACTTCACGATAGAATTTTTTCCCTGGCTTGAAGGAGATTTAATCTCTCTCAATTCATCGTACATTCATCAAAGTAACCCGCGATTCTGAGAATCTAGAGGGAATGGATAGAACATATAATTTTATCCGTTCAATATTCTTCAAGTGGAGTACCCGGAGGTTTTTGAGGTCTCTGACTACGATTCCATCATCAGATTTTCAAAATTGAAAATGGCGGATCCAAGATGGCGAACGAAAAGTTGAAAAAGCCTAGAAAATGGATGAAAATCGGTATGCTGAGGTTTTTGAGGTATCTGATTACGAATTCATCATCAGACTTTCAAGATGGCGGACAAAAATTCGAAAGAAATCACAAAGATGGATGAAAATCGATATACTGGGGTTCTTGAGGTCACTGACAACGAATACAGCATCAGATGTTCAAAATCCAAGATGGCGGATTCAATATGACATACTGAAATTCATAAAATGCTTCTAAATCATGAGAAAATGTGATTTTTGGGGTCGCTGATACCGTACTTGGAGTGAGATTTCAACAATTCAGGATGGCGGATTCAATGTGGTATACCGAAATTCATGATATGACTCAAAATCATGCAATAATGTTTATACAGGGTTTTACGAAGAGAATTGGTTATTTCCGTCCGTTAGCCGTTTCATATGAACGTTTCCCAACTCAAACCACGTGGAAGTGGACGGCAAGGGTCTCTTCTCATTTTCTTTTTTCCTGTATTTTTGAAATTTCAAATTTTTTTGTATTGTTTTAATTTTTTTATTTTTGTTAAATTTTTCGATTATATTGGGTTTGTGAATATGACTCCGCCTTTTTTTGTTGAGATAAAACACATTTGCTTGTTCACAAAATTGAAGAACAGTTTATTCAAAGTATGCTTCATCTGCAGCTACAATCTTTCCCCATCTTTCAGGTAATTCATATATTTCTTGCCTGAAGAAATCCTGATCTCTTGAGCTGATCCAATTTTGAGGCCGAATTTTGATACTTTCGTATTCAGCGAACCGTTTTCCTGTAAGATCTGAATGCATTGTCCGAAATATATGGTAATCCGACCGAGCTATGTCTGGCGAATATAGCGGGTGGAAAAGTACTCCCTAGTTCTGTACATCTGAATATTTTTCCATGACTTGTGCGGTTTGTGGTTTGGCATTGTCATGTTGCAGAATTAATTTACTGTGCCTATTCATCCATTCTGATCGTTTTTTCTCTATGACTTGCTTGAAATGCATTAGTTGTCGTTGGTGAAGTTCTTCATTGATAGTTTGAGAGGGTTTGAGCAACTCATAATATACAAGACCTCTCTGATCCGGGTGGGGGACAAATCAACGAAACCATTGGTTGAAAAGGAAGAGATGTATGATGTATGATGTCTTATTTTTTCCAACTAACGGTTTCGTTGATTTGGCCCCCATCCTCTGATCCCAACAAATGCAGAGCGTAACCTTGGAACAGTGAATATTTCTTTTTGACTGTGATGGACCCAGCTCACCTGGCTTCACCCAAAATTTTTGGCGTTTCAGATTCTCATAGTATATCTATTTTTCATTTCCTGTGACTATTCGATGCAAAAATCTTTTTCGTCGCTGTCTTTGAAGTAGTATTTCACACATTGTTTTCTGACGTTCCATGTCTCTTCCTTCATGTGGGACCCAGTTATTGAGTTTTTGAATCATTCCCATTGCTTTGAAACGCTTCACAACAGTTGATCGTTCAACATTCAATGCTGCAGCCAGTTCTGCTCGAGTCTGGCAAGAATCCTCTGTCAATAATGCTGTCAAATCAGGATCTTCAAATTTTTTCGGTGGTTTTCTGTATTCTTTGTCCTCAGTGCCAAAATCATTATTTTGAAATCGTTGAAACCATTCCTTGCAAGTTGTATTGGATGGAGCATGCTCACCGTAAATCTCCACAAGCAAACGATACGTTTTTGCTGCACTTTTCTTTGTAATGAAATAGTGTCACAACACTTCCCGCAAATGATCTTTACTTGGAACGGAAACTGACATGTTCAAGGAGGTAAAAATTTGTTGCTCACAAACCAAACCAAATGTCGCGTAGTGCGTTTGACAGCTGACAAAAAGTATCATTGAATACATGTATTGCTATCTATTAGTACACGTAAGCAATATTAACAACGATATGTGTTAGGATAGGGCTGAGTCATATTCACACACCCAATATTTCTATAATCTTTTTCATGTTTTCTTTTTTTCACCCATAACTTTATACATGACTGAACAAGCTTATTCTGTTCATCTTTGAGCCTAAATTATCAATAGAGAGCTTTTATTCTTTCACTTTTTTTCCTTGAAGATGTAACGGTGTGAACGTGGAACAAGACATTCGTACTGTTACAACACCACGCGTTAGTCCAAAGGATAGAAATTGATGGAAAATTAAGAAATCAAAACTCAGCATGTAGAAAATGAAATACGTGTCATCAGGTCATTGAATCGAAGAATCAATATATTCAACATATCGATAGCGGAAAAGAACACGAAAAATCGTTAAACTCACTCACCCGTTCAAAATATTCGTCGTTCAGAGAATAATGGAGAACATGATACAACAATGAACATGGACTTTTGCTCTCTTGAAAGTTCTGGCTTAGCCGTTCAAAATATTGATAGTTCAGAGAATAATCAAGAGCATGAGACTACAATGAACATGACTTTTTCTCCTTTTGAAATCCCTAGTTCCTTCCTTTAGAATGTTAGTTGTTCAGAAAATAATGAAGAGCATAATAGAATACTGGACATAAATTTTTCCTCCTTCGCATTTGATGAAAATCTTTTTTCAAATGATGGTATAATCGATGTAGCAATTAATGAAGATGGTTCAGTTGCGTTCTCTACACCAGAATCCCAAAAAGATACTCCTCAAGTTCTTCAACAACTTAAGGAAACATCCATCTCAAATATAACAGACCAACAAGATGAGCAATTCAATAATCTCAATAATGTTGACAATCAAGTCCAAATTATTCCAAAACCAAGAATTCCATCTCCATTCAAGAATGCACTTCATCGGCCTGATAATCCAGTTCCAACTGCCAACTCAAAAAAACCTAAAAAGAATATAACACCATCAGTAGCTATCGTCAAGGAGTTCATCGCATATCAAGAACAATTACAGAAGGAAAAATTTGAAAGAATATCAAAATCGAAATCGAAAACTAAAAACAAGGAAAAATTGAACAAGAATGAAGAAAAGAATGAGCAGAATGAAGAAAACGATATGAGTCCTGCGGACGTCGAAGATGTCTCCAAAGGTGATCATGTTATAGTATTATACGAGGGTAAGAAATTTCCCGGTTTGGTACTCGACATTGGAGGATTACAGTTCAAAATGAAGACGAGAAATGAATATGGAGAATAAGAAACATCATCGTACGAGGATGGAGGATGAGAGCGTTGAAGGATGATGTGGGACTGCTGGAGGTGCTGGAGGAGAAGATAGGGCTAGAGATTCGAGCAGAGGAGATAAGGAGGATAGGGAAGGAAGGAAGGGACGTCTGGATCAGGTTGAAGAAAGAAGAGGATATAGAGGTGATTTGGGATAGAAAAGAGGACAGCGAACGGAAAGGACAGCGGCGAGAGGAGAGAGAGGGGAGAGAAGGGATGGCAACGCAGGGAAAAGAAGAGGAGCACAGGAAGGAAAGGAGAAGAGAAGGGGAGAGAAGTGAAGGGCAGGGGAGTTTTCCAGTGAAATACAGAGAGGAATAAAAGAGACACTATTTTTGTTTCTATTTTTGATTCGAGAATGAGATAGGGAGATATGAAAGTCAGAAAATGGGTAGGATTTCTCTGTATTTTTTGTTTTGTTTGGTATTTTTTGATTTGGATTCCGAGACGTTTTAGAGATCTGAGTTTCTCTTCTTTCTCTTTCCGATTTGTTTTTGAACTGTTTTTGTTTATGTTAGTAGGAGTTGTAGAAATGTATGGAAGAGGGGAGAAAATTGTAGGGGAGAGGCGCCCTTGAGCCAATGTGAAAGGGCGCTGACAGAATATAAATAAATAAATACATACATACATATAATCCATTGTCCTCTCACAAGGCTATATACAATAGAATATAACAATGAAGATAATAATCATTAAAAATCGAACGACAAATCGTTTTCTGTTTTTCCACATGAGTTCGTGATGAGCATTATAACGTGAGACTATTGCTTGAAGAATGCAAGCGGGGGGATATTATTCTTCCACATTTGATCACAAGCCTTTTACTTTGGATGCATCACCGCTAAGCATCGATCCCCATCGTTCTAATACTTCTCTTCTTCACCCATAACAATAATCTCAAAATACACCTTGATACTATGACCCTAACAACATCCCCAATATGTCTATGTGATTGTCCCCTTCTTGGTTCCTCCTGAACGCAAGATACGATCAATCATCATTGAATGTCTGATAATCCCCCTTCTCACACAGGATTATGAGGTAACATTAATCATGATATGTACATGGCTTAGATATGTATTATATGAAATTATCCTACCCTTTTTCCAATCGCATCGATTGTAATGCAGCATTTCAAGAGAATAATAACCTATGTGAAGTGTTTTTTTTTTTTACCAATTCCTGTGTGAAAGTTCCAATAATCCAGTTCCAACTGCCAACTCAAAAAACCCTAAAGAGAAGATAACACCATCAGTAGCTATCGTCGAGGAGTTCATCGCATATCAAGAACAATTACAGAAGGAAAAATTTGAAAGGATATCAAAATCGAAATCGACAACTAAAAACAAGAAAAAATTGAACAAGAATGAAGAAAAGAATGAGCAGAATAAAGGAAACGATGTGAGTTCTGCGGACGTCGAAGATGTCTCCAAAGGTGATCATGTTATAGTATCATACGAGGGTAAGAAATTTCCCGGTTTGGTACTCGACATTGAAGGATTACAGCTTAAATTAAAAACGATGGTCATAAGTGGTATGAATACCAATAACAGATGGAAATGGCCAGATAATTATGATATTCTAATTTGTCAAAAAGAAGAAATTGTGAAAAAAATCACACCACCCATGCTCTTAAATAGTAGAGGGATTCATTTTGTCAATGTCCATCAGTAATCCTCAAATAATGGTAACACTAAATGTAAAGAAAAAACATATTCATTGAAAGAAAATTAAATAATAAGTATTTGTGATAGTAAATATAAGAAAACAACACTTATTCTTGTTATCTGTATCGATAATTGGAAAAGATTCGATGAATCAAGATTTATTATTCATAATGGAATGAGTTTCATTTCCAAATATCCTTCGAGTAAGGAGTACTTGAGCCATACTGACGAAATTACGTTCGATAGGTTACGAAGTTAAAAACAACACGATTTCATGTGAAGAAATTCGGTAAGAAAAAGCAGTGTGGGGAAACTGTATTTTTTGTGGTAAAGATTGATAATTGAGATATCTAGTACAATTCCTAAAGTGAAATAGCTCTATTTTACCCAATAAATGATTTCTCCCACGTAAAAAATAACCTAAACAAAAAATATTCGATTATAATTCATATGCTCTTTCAACATGACGAAATTATAGCAATTTACCTTATCAGTTATTATTAGGGTAATTGAATTTGACATTATCATCTAGTAAATCGGAGAAAATAAAGACGAAGTTTATCGCATGAAGGACTGAGTTATTGGGAAACATATAAGAATATAAACTTGCTACGTAGTTTGACTTAGGAAACGTGCATAAGGAACAATTAACGAACGGAAACAACCAATTTCCTTGCACAAACTTCACGTATAAACATTATCGCATGATCTTGAGTGATGTCATGAATTTCGGTATGTCATATTGGATCAGCTATCTTGAATTTTGGAAATCTGATGCTGAATTCGTAATCAGCGACCTCGAAAACCTCGGTGGATCGATTTGAATTCATCTCCGAGGCTTTTTTCGACTCTTCATCCACCATCTTGGGTCCGCCATCTTGAATTTTGAGAATCTGATAATGGATTCGTAATCAGGAACCTCAAAAACCTCAGCATACCGGTTTTCATCAATTTTCGGGGCTTTTTTTTACTTTTCGTCTGCCATCTTGGATCCGCCATTTTGAATTTCGAAAATCTGATGATGGATTCGTAGTCAGCGACCTCAAAAACCTCCGGATACTTCTTTTGAAGAATACTGAACGAATGGCATCATATGTTCTATCAATTTCCTCCAGATTCTCAGAATTGCGAGTTATTTTGGTGAATATATGGTGAATTGAGATAGGTTAGGTCTTCTTCAAGTCTGGGAAAAAATTCTATCGTGAAGTTGACATATTTTTTGCCCTCTTGGTTGATGTTTTGAATGATTTTGAGTGCATCTTATCCGTAAAAAAACCACAAAGTCAAATATCCTCCAATTTTTTGTCGACTCTCCATTTCAAATGGGCCATATCGGTATTCCAGCGCCATCTGAATGCAATTTTGATCTCAGGAACCGAAAGAGCAGCCTCGAAAATAGTAGGTGAGGTATTTTTGCACATGAGTTTTTAATGATTTATATATTATTCGCAACGTTTAAAATTACAGTTGAAATCCTGCATTCCCCGGACTTTATGGGTTAAGAGAATGGAAATCTTCTATCCTAATAATTGAATCGTGATGAAATTTTCCTTCCGTTGGATTGAAGGTCAATACTGTGACGAAAATGTTGAATCTGTGGTTTTCGAATATGTTCGTAAAATTTTTTGCACCGTGACTGGCATCCACGTTACTACATCAATAGCAATCTCCCTCGTTTTACACCAAGGGATCACACTGAATATTTCAATTGGGATACAGGATGCTCCCAATTGCGAGAGCTCTTGGCCCCAGGGGCCATGATTCAGCCAATGGGAAGCCAGTATTCCAGCCCTAGGGGCTAGCCCCTGCTTGCAATCGGAAGCATCCCCAGTCACACCGGATCCTCCCCGAATCCATGCTCACTCCATACTGAGCAAGCACCAAGAAACATTGGTGTGAAAAATTCATGGATACATCGTGTTTTGACGGTGTGAATTTGTTAAATCCGAAATACCATGGACATTGCACTTGATTTGCACTGAAAATCAATTTACATGAAAGAACACGATGTAACCTTTTCACCCAGAGAGTATTGGTGCATCAAAAAATGTTATGTCCATGGTCACCAGAGTACTGAGAGTTTGCAAGTTATATTCTTGCGAAAAGATCAGGTGCTATAATATTTTATTCCTCAAACAAGTGCATAATTAAATTCTTTGACTTGCTGAATTGTCTCTGCATCTATTTTGATTTTCGTTCTCCTTGATGTTTTAGCTGTTGTACAAATCATGGACTCCGTTTTGTCCTTATTTGTATTCATACAACAGTTCTCTAGTACAGTAGCCTCTCGTTATGAGCGTAAGCTGTGTCCTTATTCCACTCAGTACCAAATCTTATGTGAAGAAAAACGCCGATAGCTTTCAGCGACGCTTATAACAAGAGCCTACTGTAATATTGTTTCCATAGTGTTGAGAATATTCTCCAACTCAGCACCACTCGTAGCTAATATAGCTATGTTATCCTCTGTTATGTGTGCATTGGGAAGGGAAACAGAACTCCTAAATCCGGCTCAGCTCCCACCTGCTCTTGAATATTCATTGGAGATAAGATATATATGTTACATCTCCCTCAAAATGTCTGGAACAAGGCACTGCCTTCCCACTCTTCAGAGCATCTCGTATTAATCTATTTTCATTACTCCTCTGTTTATTTCACAATACTTTATCAATGATAAAGAATTCCCCTGTAATTGCAGGGATAAGTTAGAAGACATAGCTAACGCAATTGTGGAATAATATGGGGTTGAACTTTTGTTCCCGCACAAAGATGTGTTCTCATTCCTTGAATTATTGAGTATGATCCGAGCAGAGCATTCGGATGAGTGATAGAAAAGGAATCATCGAAGTCACCAATCTGAATTCAAACCACATTTTCAGAACAGTGTTGGCACTTTCCCCCAACACGTTTCTGACAATACTGATGTGTCCCGACAAAATATATGTTATGTAAAACTCTCTTCTGGGATCTCTGAAATAAGGCGCCGACCTTCCAGTCTTCAGAGCATCTCATCATCATAATTCACATGGCTTACTTGATTATTCTATGATGTTCATCATCATCATGAAGTAATCAGTCTTACGACTGGTTTGATGAAACCCTCCACCCCTGTCTATTATCCGCCAAACGTTCAATTTCTACATGTCTAGTACATCCCTTGTCTTGTACGATTTGCTTCATATAACTTGCTCTAGGTCTACCTTTACCAGTTTTACCATTCATTTTCCCTTCCAATATAGTTTTGAATTAACTCTCATGCCGTAATGTGTGTCCTATAAGATTGCTTGTCCTTTTCACGATGTGTTTCAAAAAATTTCTTTCTTCATTTATCTGCTCGAGTACTTCTTCATTTTCGACTTCGTCCATTCATTTTATGCTGAGCATCCTCCTATAACACCACATTTTGAAAGCTTCAAGTCTTCGTTGATCAGTTTCCCCCATTGTCCAAGTTTCGCAACCATATAATGCTGTGCTCCAAACGTAACTTTTCAAGAATTTCTTCCTTACTTCCAAGCTTATATTTTTTGAGCCTAACAACTGTTTCTTTTGGTAAGAAGCCTGTTTCCCTTGTGTTATTCTTGCTCTCATATCTCTTTCGCTTTTGCCGTTTTCTGTAATCATGCTTCCTAGATATTTGAATTCTTTCACCTGTTCAATCGTCTCGGTATCTATTTTGTTTTTCGTTTTTCTAGCTGTTTTCGCTGCTGTACACATCATGAATTTTGTTTTGTCTTCATTTATATTCATACAATAGTTTTTCAATAATATTGTTCTCATAGTGTTGAGAATATTTTCTAACTCAGTACTACTCGTGGCAAGTATAGCTATGTCATCCGCGAATCTCAACATACTCATATTTTCTCCCTGGATCTGTGATTTCGATTGTATTTCCTCCTTCACTTCGTTCATTGCTCCTTCTATATATAAATTGAAAATCAGTGGCGATAATAAGCATCCTTGTCTCACCCCTCTCCTTATTTGTGCTTCCCCTTCCTGACCCTCTATGTCTATTATTGCACTTTGAGACTTATATAATTCGTATATTATTCTTTTATCTTTATAATTTCTTCCCACCTTCTTCAGGATCGCCAGACCTATGTACACAGATTTCTTCAGCGCTCTCCTTTTCTCTACCACTGCCCTGAGTGCCAAAATTGCTTCTCGCGTCCCCCTATTTTTTCTAAAACCAAACTGATCTTCTGCCAATCTACTCTCTATTTTATTTCCCATCCTCCTGTATATCATTTTGGTCAGTGTGTTCGGAGCATGTGAAGTTGGACTGATCGTTTTGTAGTTCTCGCATTTGTCTGCCCCTTGTTTTTCCAGGATAGCAACAATTTTATTCTTTTGGAAATCTTCCGGTACTTCTCCTTTTTCGTACGTATCTCTAATCAATTTAAACAGTGCGTCACGAGTTCCTTCACTGGAGGCTTTGATAAGGTCCGCACTTATGCCATCTATGTCTGACGCTCTATTATTTTCCAATCCTTCCAAAGCCTTATCGAATTCTGATCTCAATATCGAATCTCCCAATTCTTCCTCATCTACATCCTCCTCCTTCTCTAAAAGTGCTACATCATCGTTTCCTCTATACAAGTCTTCCAAATGATTGATCCACTGCTCTATTTCCTCTTCCGTTTTTATCAATTGTCGTCCTAGAGAATTTCTAATCTTATTGCTTCTAGATTTCATTTGTCCGAAAAATCTTTCAATAACCCCATATGCTTCATCTATTTTTCCCAAATGCAATCTTATTTCTATTTCCTGACATTTCTCTTCTAACCACTGTTCTTGTATCGTTGCTGGCCTTCTTGGCTATCATTATTCTTGTATTTTCTCCTTCCATTTATCAATCCTAAAATTTCTCCCGTTATCCATGGGTTCCTAGGTTCTACCCCATTATTCTCCAAAATCTTATCCGCACATTCTCCTATATTCGCCTTCATCCTTGTCCATCTCCTCTCTGTTCCCAAGTCTTTGTCCTTTTGATCTCCCAATTTTTCATCCAACATTTTTCTGGAATGCCTCATGTGTTTGTTTTTGCTTGAGGTTCTTCAAATTCCATCTTTTCTGCATTATCCTCTCCTTCTTCAGGAATTTGGATTCCAGAGATCATTTCATCATCAACATATTATGATCACCATCTATATCTGCACTGGGATAATTTTCACAGTTTCTCACTTAGTTTCTGAATCTTTGTTTCACCAATATGTAATCAATTCGGTATCTTGCTGTATCTCCTGGCATTTTCCGAGTGTAGATTCTTCTTGGATGATTTTCAAATAAAATGTTTGTGATAACCATCTCATGATTCTCACAAAATTCGACTAGACGTTGTCCTCTATCGTTCCTCCTCCCTAACGCAAAATCTCCTATTATGCTGCCCTCTTCTCCTTGTCCTACTACCGCATTCCAATCACCCATCACTATCAAATCCTCTCCTCCCTCCACATATTCTATCACTTCTTCAATTTGTTCGTACGTTTTGTCAATATCTTCCTCCGAATATGCAGATGTGGGCATGTATACTTGGACTATGACTGTGTCTACCGGTAATTCTAACCATCATCACACGTTCATTATGTGGCAAATAATTTTCTATTCTATTCCCTACTCTTTTGTGCATTACAATTCCTACACCTGCTTGACCGTTCTTTGATCCTGTATGAATTATTCTATAATCCTCACTCCAGAAATCGCCCTCTTGTGGCCATCTCATTTCGCTAATCCCCATTACGTCTATATTTGACCTATTCATTCATAATTTCAAATTTTCTGATTTTCCCGCTTGCCTCAGTGATCTAACATCCCACGTTCCGACTCGAAGAATGTTGTTCCTTTTCCCTATCTTATTCTTCGGTTTTCGCTCTTCGCTGATGAAGCTTCCCCGAGCAGCCTCCATCCGGAGATTCGAACGGGAGACTAGTTTATGTCCGGAATATTCTACCCGTGAGAGCGCCATCATGTACTTATTGAATTGTTCGTTTATTTTTGTTCCACGAGTATAATATTCCAGGTTTGAAAAAGGTTTCATTTCCTCGGGAAGTATTGAAACATGTCAAGGAAGGTAGTTTCCCCTTGCTTTCTTCCCGTTTTCGACGATGTTTCTGGCATTAGGATGATTTCGTTTCTCTCAGTTTGTATTCTTCCCCGTTGAGTAGTTCATTCCACTCAAAGAAAAGATCCATCTCTGAGATACTTATCTTCCCCACCACGTAAAAGAAGCAGTTACTACCAGGGATGGATAGAAAGGATATCAAGGACAGGTATCATGAATATCCCCCTGGAAGACCCGCAATCATCCACGGGGAGGTTTATGATGTTGGGTTTTCGATAATCCTACTACGTCTATCCCTTTGTATGCATGGTTTGGTATATTTGGAACCCAGAATATTGTATTAGAATTTCAAAAAACCCGATGATAGAATCGAAATTGATGCTATTGTATTAGAAGTGTATGATTCTGTAATTAGACCTCAATTAGCGTATCCAAATTCTCACGTTATGTACGTATGTCAGAATAGATCATATATTCTTCTCATTCGCTCCTTCATTTTTCCCATAATCCTGATTGATTCCCAGTTTCGCTAGAAGCTCAATATCAGCTTAGAATTTCCATTCGATTTTGACGTAATCAGAGGCGTGAATCGAAAAATTTTCTCCACGTGGGCACCACGTATCAGTTTTTCCGTTGCGTCCACGTAGCTGCAACGTGGATGCGACGCGAATTAGTACCTCGCCACCTCGTAGATACAACCCAAATTCCACCTAGATGGTTCCACGCTCACTATGTTCATGATTTTCAATAGGGCTGTCCTTCGACGTCGTCTCTCCGTTTCCTCCGCTTTTGCTCCACGTTGCAACAACGTTCTGCCCGGCGGACATTTCTTCGACGCCTCCACGGAGACTCCCCTTCATTTTCTCATAACGGCTACGTGGCTGCGACGTTCCTCAAGTGGGAGATCCATCGTTGTTCTACGTAGTCTCCAGGGAGATGTGCCGTACAGGATTGATCCATGAAAGTATCAAATTCACAATATATCAGCATTGCTTCATTGAATGATCATTTTGGTTTTTTCTTAATGCTGTAAGTCGGTTGAGTTTGTTGTATTCGTACAGATTTCATTCCATTACAGTCAGACTCTATAAGAAATGCAATAATCAAATCGAGGAAATTAATAGATTCAAGCGAAGTGGTAATTGAGTTTTTATTCAGTTCCTATAACACTGATCAAGTGGAAACTCACAGGGTATCATTCGAAATTGAATCATACAGTTTAATTGTCAAATCACTTCCATGGGAGACATTCTTTCCAAAACCTTCTGATTGAGGGCTGTCGGGGTTGTGAGCTCAATGACTACTTCCTTCATATAGAGTAAGATCTCAACTTGAAAAACCCACCATAATTTCTAATTGAAGGACGTTTCCATTTAATCATCAATCTCCGACCTCCGAAATGAGAATTACCTATTTATAGATTCCAATGTGAAAAAAGTATGTGCGTTCATTTGATGGATGTTAATTTTTAAACTCGGGTTTACAACCAGGGCCGGTGAGAGGTCGATCCTACGGCCGAATACTTTGCACATCAACTTTTGTGGTGTACGTACAATGTGTTGTGATTTTTCGTGATTACGTCCATTTTTCTAGAGCTCCCTGAACCTACTCCCTTTCTCCCTCCCCTACCCCTATCCTTTACTTGCACGTCACTAAAAACTGTTTCACCAGCCCTGTTTACAACAATATATATCCAACACGTGTACATATAATCCATTGTCACTTCCGGTAAGATGGTGGAGGTGTAAAGTCGGGTGAGAGTTAGAGGGGAAGAAAAGTGGAGTGGTGCGGTGAAAAGTGGAAAAAGTGAGAAAAAGAGGAGTGAAAGTGAAAGTGTTGGCGGTTCACTTCATCCGTGGATGAAATTCAACTGAAGCAGTGAAAGGGAGGCGGTTGGTGAAGTTAGAAAGAAATACAGGGAGTTCAAGACACGTGCTAGAGTAATGGAGAGAGAGGAGATTGAGAGACTCGTGGAAGAGAGGAAGAATGAGAGAAGAAGATCGAGGAGAAAATAAAGGAGGAGGGTAAAGAACAGATAGAGGAGATGGTAAAAAGAATAATGGAGAAGATGGAAGAAGTATTGGAGAAGTATTGGAGGAGTGGAAGGGAAACAGGGAAGTGGAAGTGCTGCCAACGGTGGAAGAAGGAGGAAAGCCGACAAGGCAGGGAGAAAAAATGCTGATAAGGAAGGTGAGCAAGGAAGATAAGGAAGATTGTAGGGAGAAGGGAGAGGAGTCAGCAAGGAAGAAAAGAGGAGATAAAGGTTAATCGGAGAGGCGTCATCGACCGGAAGAGGGGAGAAGCAGGAATAGGGAAGAAGAGGAGCAAGAGGTGAAGGAGGTGGGAGAGCCGTTAAGGAAGGGAAGCGTGGAGGATAAGGGAGACAGCGGAGGACGAGAGGGAGCGGCGGCGAGGAAGGAACGCGGAGAGAGAGGAGAGAAGAGTCAGGAGCCGAGTGACAGGAGAAGAGAGAGCAGAGGGAGCGAGAAGGAGGGAGAGGAGTGGGAAAAGGAGGGGAGAAGATGCGGACAAGGATGGAAGAATGGAGAGAGAGAGACAAAATATGAAGAATAAGAAACATCATCGTACGAGGATGGAGGATGACAGCGTTGAAGGATGATGCGGGACTGCTGGAGGTGCTGGGAGAGAAGATGGGGCTAGAGATTCGAGCAGAGGAGATAAGGAGGATAGGGAAGGAAGGAAGGGACGTCTGGATCAGGTTGGAGAAAGGAGATTTGAGATAGAAAAGAGGACAAAGAACGAAAAGGGCAGCGGCGAGAGGAGAGAGAGGGAAGAGATGGCAACGCAGGGAAAAGAAGAGGAGCACAGGAAGGAAAGGAGAAGAGAAGGGGAGACAAGTGAAGGGCAGGGGAGTTTTCCAGTGAAATACAGAGAGGAATAAAAAAGACACTATTTTTGTTTCTATTTTTGATTCGAGAATGAGATAGGGAGATATGAAAGTCAGAAAATGAGTAGGATTTCTCTGTATTTTTTGTTTTGTTTGGTATCCTTTGATTTGGATTTTGAGATGTTTTAGAGATCTTAGTTCCTTTTCTTTCTCTTTCTGATTCGTTTTTGAACTGTTTTTGTTTATGTTAGTAGGATTTGTGGAAATGTATGGAAGAGGGGAGAAAATTGTAGGGGAGAGGCGCCCTTGAGCCAATGTGAAAGGGCGCCGACAGAATATAAATAAATAAATACATACATACATATAATCCATTGTCCTCTCACAAGGCTATATACAATAGAATATAACAATGAAGATAATAATCATTAAAAATCGAACGACAAATCGTTTTCTGTTTTTCCACATGAGTTCGTGATGAGCATTATAACCTGAGACTATTGCTTGAAGAATGCAAGCGGGGGATATTATTCTTCCACATTTGATCACAAGCCTTTTACTTTGGATGCATCACCGCTAAGCATCGATCCCCATCGTTCTAATACTTCTCTTCTTCACCCATAACAATCACCTCAACATACACCTTGATACTATGACCCTAACAACATCCCCAATATCTCTATGTGATTGTCCCCTTCTTGGTTCCTCCTGAACGCAAGATACGATCAATCATCATTGAATGTTTAATAATCCCCCTTTTCACACAGGATCATGAGGTAACATTAATCATGATATGTACATGGCTTAGATATGTATTATATGAAATTATCCTACCTCTTTCCCAGTCGCATCGATTGTAATGCAGCATTTTAAGAGAATATTAATAACCTATGTGAAGTGTTTTTTTTTACCAATTTCGGTGTAAAAAGCTCGCTGAATAAACAATGATGAGTACATAACTCGTTACCGTTACTCATTATACATAAAATATACATGATAAATATATAATTTGTATACATAATATACATTTTTATATATACATTTCATATATATATTGAGTAACGAGTAACAAGTAACGTACCCATCACTGTGAAGAAAGTTATTTAAACGTAAAATTACTATAAATTTTTTTGATATGAATGATTGATCGGATACCATATTATTTGACGAACATATAAAATAAATGGTAAAATCGTAGAAAATGATCTACTCGATTCATCCAATATATTGTTTGAATAGTGTCAATTGCATCATAATTTTTTATTCGATGTTTGATTCGACCAAGCATATCATTCAATTGCTTCTTTGCATTTTTGAAGTCCTTCCAAGTGACACTGATATACGAAGAACATTTATGGGTATGTTCAAAATATCGATTATGCTATGAACATTCTTAGAACGTTTTATGAATATTCTGTGCGACTTGGGATATTGTTTATTCTGCTTGCTGTTTGTTTTATCTCTGCTATGAAATTCACACTCTTGGAATTGATGTGTTGTTACAAGTCTGTTCTCATTCCATTGTAGCTGTTTCTATTTGCTGCATTTCTAAAACATTATATGTTGAATACACTACTCCCCTATTCATTTCTTCGACATATTTGGTCCTTGATTGGAAAGGCTTATTGAATCTCGCCAAATCTCATAGAGATTAGATGAAGGAGATTTGGTCAGTTCCATGAATTTCTTCAACGACAATCTCATTGAATCTCATCAAATCTCAACGAATCTCGAACAATATTATGATCGGATGTCATGAAATTTCATTTTGTCAAATGCAATGGATTGTTTGATCAGAGGAGAGGAGTGAAAATTGTCCTACATTTTCAGCACAAATTTGATAGAATTCTCGAAAAGATTCGATACATTGTCAAACTTTTAGAGGATGAGCTTTCCATATAATTTTGATTGAGATAACTTAATATTTACATACTATTGTCAGATCACTGAACAGACGAAACATCAAGTCTGAGAGTGACAATCTACAACACTGTGCACGAAGCGACTCTCACACAAGCGATTTGTGTGAAAATAAAAATTTTTTCAATATACGAATAGGATTTGAAGTCACAGATATCGTTCGTGAATTCACACTAAGTATCCTCATGAATCGCAAATCCTATTGGGTGTAAAAAAAATGTATTATTTAATAATCATTTATGTGACAGATACTCCGTGTGGCCATGTGGTGAACGGAATCAAGTTTTTAGAGAAAAATGATATACTCAAGTGTTGTCCAAATTCATGTAACAGAATATCACACTTTTATCGGCTTCCATCACGTGTAGTATTATGATAATCATTGTGTATTCTGATTGAATATTTGAAGAAAATAAGATCTCCACACAATTTGCGAGTTACTTCAACTTTTGAAATGTCACATGTTATACATATAATTTTTCCTAATACCACAGGAAATTTTAGGGATATCCAGACAAAGTATAGAAAGGAAATTCTAAAGTGAGAGTTACTTTTTCTGTTCAGAATAAATAAATCTAAAGAATGTCGATTTATGAGTAATATGTAGAATAATTGTAACCTTCAATTTTCAATCACACTGGTAGATCCCCCTGCTCGAGAAACCGAGTGGAACCTGGATGAGATCAGGATAGACGTCGGAACTTTATTCGGGTTGCGACTTATGCAATCTACCTGTGTCCCACACGGAGAAAATTTTGTGATAAAAATTAATATATTTATATCGTAGCCCTGAGATGGTGGAAAGAACCATGAGTATGCAACAAATTACCACAACTCTTCTTGAATTCAATATGCGGAGTAATGAGAAAATGTAAAGTTATAATTCCCATCGTCATAATCGAGTATATCCCACGGGTACGATACTGTGTCTAATAATCTTCTATATAAACTTTCCTCTGCGCATGTGACTCATTTGATTCCTATGCGAAGACACATGCGACCTAACCAATTCCCATGTAAAGACCAATTTGAGAATATTGACGTATTTGGCTGGTTTCCATTTTGTTCATATCACTTGCTCACGATAAAAAGAAGAAGTAACCACCAATGATTCGAAATGGTCAGGGTCGTCAGCACATTTTTTTCCAAGCCATGATTAGTCAGTTCCCGGCAAAGGGGAGGGGGATTCCAATCACTTATATGAGGGTTATGCAGGTAAAATTCTTATATGTGAACTATTGATGTGATTCCATCCCAATTTAGCAGCTTTACTATGAACTCAATGATATTGTGAAGATTGATCTCAGAAAAACAAGTATTTTTTTTCAAAAACTCATGCAGGAACGCTTATTTCACCTGCGAAAGAATATATTATTCTTGCAGGTTCCGAGGCATGGAATTCCATGGTTTCCTCAAACGAATCCTGGTTCCCCCAGGGCTACCAGGGCAGCGATGAAACCCCTGGGAATGTTTCGTAGTCCCCGTGTTTATCTTCGTCAGGCAGAAGAAACATTCTATTTGATTCCCTTCTCTGGATACTCTATGAATTAGGTTGATTTCCTTTGTTTGTGAGATTCTGGAGCCTTCCGAAGTAGCTGACCTGATCTTCTGGTCATGACCAGATCACTTTCTCAACCAATCAAAGATCATCTGGTCATGATCACCAGATGATCAGATCAGCTACTTCGGAAGGCTCCTCTACGTACTTTCGAGTGTGTATCCATTCCTCTCGTCGAAGAATGATGAATACAGCCGAGTATATTTTTATTTTCTGTTGCGGTGAGTTTTTATCTAACATCCCATGTGGGACAGTCGCACCAAAAAATTCACTCACATAACTCCCATGAACCCATGTGGAAATTGCCGGAGTTGACGAATCGCCCAGTACTGGAAAGGTTGTATTTGCCAGACTTCGGCAAAAACAACTGTTCCTGTTCAGGCCCATTACTGTTTTTCAACTGGTTGTACATGTTCGACGGAGTTGAGACGGTATTGGTTGGCGTGGACAGATAGTGTTGGGCCAGTAATGAATCAATAGTGGCCGGAAAATACACGGATCCTTGTGTAACGGAGCCGCACCAGTACTGTGCCAGAGTTGGGATGATCATTCAATATATCCAATCGACAATGAAGGGCTAGGATCGGTAGGACAATGGCTAACTACATAATCAGTAGTCGAACTACATTAAAATTATGTCCATGGAAATCCGGCTGTTATGGTAAACCAAAGCGGCACCAGTGCTGCCCCAGAGTTGGGGTTACCATTTCATGGATTTGATAGCCGACTATATGCCAGTATCAATATGGCACTGGCTGACTATGAAATCGATGTTGTATTGTCGTTAAAATCGTGGCGATGGGGATCAGGCTATTAGGGTGAGCCGAAGCTTCACCAGTACTGAGCCAGAGTTGGGATGACCATTCAATATATCCAATAGGCGATCAAGTGCCAGGATCGGTAGGGCAATGGCTAACTACAAAATCGGTAGTCGGACTACGTTAAAATTATGTCTATGGAAATCCGGCTGTTATGGTAAACCAAAGCGGCGCCAGTACTGAGCCAGAGTTGTGATTACCATTTCATATATTTGATACCCGACCATATGCCAGTATTGGTATGGCACTGATTGGCTACGAAATTTGTAATCAACTGAATCAGTATAGCCACTTCTTCGCCTACCTAATATGGTAAATGAATCAGGTCATTTTTGCTACCTAATGGCGCAGCTTTGGTGAACCATCAGATGCATGTTTATTCGGGGATTTCTTTTGACGAAAGTTGATAACCGATTCGAGAGCCAGTCAGTCCCTCATTAGTTCAGGCACATTGTTTTCGACCTAACATATCGTACCCCCTCCAACTCTGGGCTCTGTTCTGGCGTAGCTTTGGCTCCCTACAACACCCAATCTCCGCTATTTCAATATTCTGCCAATAATATTATTATAATGAACAGAGTTCACGCGAGTCATGTAAACCAATGTCTGGTTGTTTGTGCATATGTGTATATTCTAAGAGCCAGCAATTTCCATGCACGCTTGTTAGACGTATTCAAATTTCCTCGTACATTTATCAGACACACACAGAGGTTTGGGTGTTCTTAGAGTGTAGTTCTACGTGAAATCGTCGATTTGAATTCCCAAATATGTCTTATAATAGAGTGAAAAAATATCGTGAACTCCAAAAAGTTTCAGTCGATGATACAGATTCTGACGATGAAGAAAGTAACCAAAGGTTAGTATATGATATAATCAGCATTTATGGGATTTTTACAACATTCAAACTACTCACAACCCTAACAGATCCCCAATAGTTTTCTGCTTGAAATTTTCAATAAGAACGCGAAAAGTACAGGAGTTTTCAAGGAGCTCATAATGAATACAATATATTTATGAAGAACTCTTTTAGAATTCTTGTGCTATTTGGGAAACTATTTTGGAAAGGAATGATTGTCAGTAAGTGTTTTCAACCAGTAATTCACTATTGAACCGATACCGATACCGATTGTACTCAAATAGCACAAGCACTTTTCAAACATTCCAAGCTTGTGCAAGCTTGTTTCAAGCAATCTGAGCATGTGATCACGCATAGAATGTGCGAATAATCCACACGGGAAACAATGTTCCAAAATCACTCCCGATTATGTCAATTCATTATGACAACTGGCGTGGTACTGGCGAGGTGGTATTTGCCAAAGTTTGGAAAAAACAACTGTACCTGTTCAGAATCATTACCGTTTTTCAACTGTCGCCGAACATTCACACAATTTCAAACGGTATTGGCTCGCGTGTACAGACGGTATAAGGTCAGTATCGAATGAATACTGTCTGGACAATACCCAGGATTTCGAGAAACGGTACCGCGCCAGTATTCAGCTAGAGTCGGTATTATCATTCCATATGTACAACAGACGGCAGGATGCCAGTAATGATATGACTCTGGCTGACTACAAAATCGATAGTCGATTGATGTTGCAATTATGATCTTGGCAACTCGGCTGTTGTGGTCAACCGGAGTCGCGCCAGTATTGAGCCAGAGTTGGTATAATGATTCAATATGTTCGATAGACGACATGGTACCAGTATTGGTGGGACTCTGGTTGACTACGGAATCGGTAGTCGATTGACATTAAAATCACGATCTTGGCAACTTGATTTTTGTAGTGAGCCGGAGTCGCGCCAGTATCAAGACAGAGTTGGTATGCTCATTCAATACGTTCGATAGAGAACAATGAACCAGTATTGGTAGAATCTTGTTTCACTACGGAGTCTATGGTAAATTGCGTGACTTCAAGGGAATTGGTGCAAGAAATGGGAATTTAAGTGGTCCGTTGTCAACTCGGAGATTAGCTGATGTGATATAGACTCTGTTTCTCACTCGCAGGTCCCGGGTTCAATCCTTGCCCAGTGAACTTTCATGAAACCACTTCCAAAGCGTCTTTCTCAGATAACGGTGATGAGACAAATAGATTCACAAAGTTTTGAAAGTTCAAATTCAATGTATTTTTTTTTTTCACTCGAAATATAACTCCGGGGATCTCTAATTACCAGCATTGTGCCAGTACTGGGTCGGATCTGAATTCCTACGTAGGATGTATTATTTTGACCCTCTACCACTTCTCATTCAGGTGTGGTAGAACAACTGATTCTGTTGCAATGCCAGAGTTCCACCATAGTAGGCACACACCAAATATCGCTACCGACGTGGTGGTAAATGTTTCACTGGCCCTTATGTGAAATGAAGTTATCATTCCGACTCCTTGCCAGTACCGTCCAAACCACTGGCCCCATAAGCGCAAGGTTGGATTTGCCACTACTGGCAACTCTGGCAACAGTACCGCGCCAGTAGCGGCCCGTGTTTACATTTCCACATGGGAATTAGTGATACCGATTTTTAACAGAATCCGGTTTTGATTACTATATTTTGAATATTTTATATGTCCTTCAAATTTGAATCGTTCATAAAAACAAGATGAAAATTCGAACTCACAAAATGTTATGAATCATCGGTGTTTATCTTTTCGGATTAACTCCTTGCAACTGAACATGTCATATGAAAGGTAATATGCAGTATGCTGCAAGAATTGGAGTCTTTAACAGTTAAGTATTTTGTCATTTGATCACTAATTCGTTTTAATACACGATTCAAACTTCAGCAGCATCATTTTACCAATGCTCATAAAAACCTAATGCTCTTGCTGTGAACAAAAATCAGTTCTATTAAAGACCTGACATTTTTCAATATGACTCAGGTAAAACTTACATAAAATGCCTAATTATTTTATAGTAGTACACAAATCAACAGTTACATTATGATATGGTCGGTTGAGCTTCTTGAGTTGATCAGAACTGCAATGTACTATCGGATTGATGTCACAATCCTTTAAAGATGAAATCCCAACAAAAATGCGACAGATTTTTGCATCAGGCGTCCTGCTTCTAATTCCCTCCAGAAGATCCATTAACAAATGCGAAAGTAAATCACATAGATTTTGATCAGTAAGATTTGAACACAAAAGATAAGATTTTGCCATTAAACGAACTGAATATTGGAATTCACGTGCCGTATAATTTTTTCTCAGAAGGTTATGATTCTTCCATAATACATATCTACGGTAAAGGAATATGCGTGAATGTATACATGAATGTCTTTTACTTCCCATCGTCCATTTGAAATTGTTATGTGCATTGCTTTCGCAAAGCGCCAACAATTTACAGCTAGTGAAACGAGTGTAGGCGATTCTCTCTGCGGTGTCTTGTGCGAAAGGGGGAAATATGTATTTGTCAGTCATAATATATGCGTGATGCGCACCTGTCACGCGCATGAAATAACATCCACCGTACATCTGTGCCTATACAGAGTCAAGTTTTGCAGCTACGCATTTTATGATTGTCTGAGATACCACGTAACAGGTTAGAACAGATGGAACGTTGATCTTCGGAGAATAGTTCACTCAGTCATTTGTTTGGAAATCCTCCAATCTCAACTGAAATCAAAGCATAGTCGGAGATACTAATGAAAATATTCGTCAACAGGTTCGTCCAACCATTGAACTTGGGAATAGACCATTGGTTTTCAGATACTTATATTGAGGAGATTTGATCCTACAAAATCGCATATTTCCCATAATAAAAAAACGCATAATGACCCTGCTTAATTTTCCCAATAAAGAATGATACAAAACGATACATTTTTTCTATAGTTTTCAATGAGGTTTCTGAATACGGAATTTACGAAGTTATAGCGTTATTAAACGATAGAACTCTACCGTTCCTTATTGTTTTCTATAAAAATTCAAAAGAATGTATGGGATTTTATCGTGAAATTCGTATAAGAAAAGTACCAGTTATTTGGAAAAAAATAGTTATGTGTTCCAGAATAAGTAGTAGTTTTCTATACGAATTTCACGATAAAATCCCATACATTCTTTTGAATTTTTATAGAAAACGATGAGGGACGATAGAGACTTCTATCGTTTAATAACGATATGACTTCGTAAATTCCGTATTCAGAAACCTCATTGAAAACTATAGAAGAAATTTATCGTTTTGTATTGTTCTTTATGGTGACAATTTAGCAGGGGAATTATTCAATGTTTTTCTTTTACAATGGAATGCACAACAACATTGATTGCTTTTGTTTGAATGATGGCAAACCGATTAGTGATAAATCGAGTCAAATTTTATAGGAAACTGCAATCGACTTTCGTTCTGATACCGGATACCATCTTATTGAACGATGGTCAATAACCCAGGTAAAAATCGACCAAGGGTATTAAGCTGTCACGAGGCTCACCGAGATGGGCTCAGCCCAGGTTACTATGCTCAGCGCAACTCTGAATTGATCAAATTATTTGAGCATCAGTCCAATAGTTTTGATAATCAACACCCAACATTGAGGAAATCATAGTGATATCATATGTTATCAATGGCAAACTACACAAAAATCTGTTCATCAGGAATGAGCCAACGCTGTTGAAATCTTGCGACAGTATTAAGCTCTCCTTATGCCAACAGTTATTTCAATTTTTATTTCAGTCAAAAATGAAATTGAACATTCATTCTATGATTCCGATATGAACGAAATGAATGTTGCCGAATCACGAGAAGTTCGGGATATAAGGTTTCTGGTCCGTGTAAATTGATGAATGACCCAAATGCGGTGGGCTAGGCATTGAAGTCGGTTCTTTTTCAAACAGATGAAGAATTCTTTCTGGTACGGAATCTTCAGAAGAGATATATATTGATTGAATGCTTGGTTCGCCACTCGCGAGAAACAAGTAGAACCCTGATGAGAGTTATTACAATAAGTGGAGAAGAGAGTTTCATTCATAGCCAAGCTATCGTTTGAGTTAAGTTATTGCTCAAGCTGGGCCAAGCTACCACTTATGCGTAGTGCCAGATGATCATCCCCTGTTATTCAGGCTCCCACTATGCGCAACAGATCCTCATGTGGAATCAATTTTGTTCCTTCAATCAATATTAATCTAAGGATGGTTCGACGTGACGCGGCTCATAGTCAATAACGGATGAACGAAGTTGATTTATTGACCGCCCATGTTGGTACAATATTTGGACCAATGTCAACCACCCTTGCCTCTACATAGATGGCCTACCTTTGGCTATTAACCTTGCACCCAGCGATATTCTATCATCAGCGCTGGCGGAGCTTGAATATTTTTGTATGGGAACGCATTGGATGACATTAGGATTTCTTTGAGAGTTCCTCTAGTGATCTTCGAGATGCCATTCTCATAATACTCACTCGGTGGGCAGGATGTCGAAATCTGCCTGATTTCTCTGATTTGATCTATCAAGTTTTTTTAGTTGTCTGGAATTCCTTGCAAACCCCCTGTTCATCAGCGAAGTATGCCTCTTTGCTGCGAGTCATCCGGATAGACAAATAGGAGACGAAGAACGATTGATGATACTGCTGAGAAACCAATCACACAACTTACCTTTCAGTAATTCTCACGTAATATATAAATACTTCTATAACTAGAGTGGTTGTGTTGAGGTTGGCTATTGAACACATCCCAAGCTCGGAGAGCGAGTATGTTTGCGAATCTACAGAGATAAGAAGCAACCGTTGTGGAGAGAAGATCGCGTGAGATGCGTATATAGGAGAATGTGTATTCGGAACCAGTCTATTATAATATACCCAAAGTTAGAGTTATTATTGTTGAATAAATGATGTTCTGGAACATGAGTTCAACCGCAATACACGGTGTTTACTTCACGGATAGCCATGATTTTGAATGAAAAGCTAATAGTGGTAGCAGAGCGTGGTTTTCAAAAGTGAAAGTTTTTCGGTTAATTCAAAACACGTGGCCAGTGTATATTAATAATGGCGTTGTTTGAAAAAATTCACATAGTGCCGTTCACGGGAGGAAATTATAGTGCATGGGTCTTCCGAATTGAGAGTATCCTGGAAGAATGTGGAGCGTTAAAAGCGTTTGAAGAAAAAACTTTTGCGACGGTGGAAGGTAATGAAAAATTAGAAGCCAAAGCTAAGGCTATCCTCATCAGAGAGAGAACATTCTTCGAGTCGGAGCGTGCAATGTTAGATCACTGAGACAAACAGGAGAACTAGAAGATTTGAAATTAGAAATGAATAGGTTAGGTATTGACGTAATGGGAATTAGCGGAATGAGGTGGCCACAACCCAAGTAGCACAAGAACATTTCAAATATTCTGCGTTCATTCCGTGATTATGCATAGAATATGCAGATGAGACTGTTTTGAATAAATTCGAAAAATATGTTCTGAGAATGTTCACAAAATATACTTATCCAAAACCGTCTCACGGAGATCCTAAGAATGTTCATAAAACATGCTCAGAACTTCCAAGAACCTTCTTAGCATTTCTAGCCTGTTGTGCTACTTGGGAAGGAGGGGGTTTCTGGAGTGGGGATTATAAAATCATTCATACAAGATCAAAAAATGGTCAAGCAGGTGTGGGATTTATGATGCATAGAAGGGTAGGAAATAGGATAGGGAATTATTTGCAACATAGCGAATGCGTGATGATGGTTAGAGTTAGAACAAAACCGGTGGATACTGTTATAGTTCAAGTAAACATGGCCATATCTGCGTATTCAGAGGAAGATATCGGAAAAACGTACGATGAAATAGAAGGAGGGATAGAATATGCGGAGGGAGAAGAAAATTTAATGATCATAGGTGACTGGAATGCGGTAGTAGGGCAAGGAAAAGAGGGCAACATAATAGGAAATTTTGCGTTAGGAAAAAGGAATGAAAGAGGACAACGTTTAATCGAATTCTGTGAGAACCATGAAATGATTATTACCAACACATTATTCAAAAATCATCCAAGAAGAATCTATACTTGGAAAATGCCAGGAAATACAGCAAGATACCGAATTGATCACATATGAGTGAAACAGAGATTTAGAAACCAAGTGAAGAGCTGTAAAACTTATCCAGGCGTGGATATACAGGGTGGCGCAAAAGTCTGGAAACACTCCCATAACTTTTGAAAAGGGCATGATAATCGGATCAAATTTCTTTTGAATTGAAGGAGGGGTCAAGGGCTATCTTAACGGGGGACTTTGAGTTCCCCAGCCCTGTGGGGGCGATGAGAGGGGAAGGGGGGCCGAAATCTTGAATGAGGCGGGAGGGCTTGTGATACGTCATTCGATAGGGTTTTCCAACCCAAATCCAGCGGTCTTTTGTTTTTTGAAATCGGATCATTTTTCGCTGAGTTATCATAATTTTAATACTCTGATGTGACAGAGTCTGGAAACACCCCCATAACTTCTGAACGGGGCATGATGATTGGATCAAATTTTCTTCTACTCAAAGGAGGGATCAAGGGCTATCTTGACGGGGGACCTTGAGTTCCCCAGCCCTGTAGGGGGCGTTGGGGGTGGGGGGAACGGGGCGACAATCTCAAATAAGACGGGAAGGCTTGTGATACGTCATTCGATAGGGTTTTCCAACCCAAATCCGGCGGTTTTTTGTTTTTCGAAATCGGATCATTTTTCGCTGAGTTATCGTAATTTTGATACTCTGATGTGGCAAAGTCTGAAAACACCCCCTTAACTTTTGAAAGGGGCATGATAATTGGATCAAATTTTTTTCGAATCGGAGGTTATCTCTATCCCAATCCTGGCATCACCCAGAATCAACGGCGTGGACGTGTCGGGAATCTGATTCCTTGTGTGTGTAGTGAGTGTGTTGTTGTGTGAGTAGGTGTGTGTGGGTGGTTGTGTGTGATTGTGAGTGTGTGTGTGTGCGTGCATGTGTGTGGTTGTGTGTGGGCGTCGGTGTCTGTGGGTATGGGTGGTTGTGTGTGGGTCGCACAGGCCCATACGACCGAACCACCCACCCACTCTCACACACACACAATCTCACACACAACCACACACACCGACACCCACCTACACCCACACTCACCTTCGCACACACACACACACACACACACACACACACATGCGCACGCAAACACACACACACACACACACACACACACACACACATATGCACATGCACACACACATGCACACACACACAAGGAATCAGGTTCCCGCCACGTCCACGCCGTTGATTCTGGGTAATGCGAGAATCGGGATAAGAAGACCTCTGATTAAAAAAAAATTTGATGCAATTATCATGCCCCGTTCAGAAGTTATGGGGGTGTTTCCAGACTTTTGCGCCACCCTAGATAGTAATCACCCTAGATTGTAGATAATGATCACAATATGCTGCTGATGAAATGTTCTCTGAAATTCAAAGCTCTGAAGAAGAAAAAGAAAATGCAAAAAAGATGGAAACAAGAACAAACACAAGAGGCATTCAAAGTGATGTTGGACAGAAAACTGGAGGATTGACAAGAGAAAGACTTGGGAATAGAGAGTAGGTGGACAACTATGAAGGGGAACATAGAACAATGTGCAGATGAAATTTTGAAGAACGATGGAGTAGAGCCTAAGAAACCATGGATGACGGAAGAAATTCTCGATTGAATTGATGAAAGGGGGGAATACAAGAATAAGAGTAGCGAACCAGACCAGCAAACATACGAGGCACTGAGGAATAAAATGATAAGAGGATCAAGGAAAGCAAGAGGACAATGGTTAGAGGGGAAATGTCAGGATATAAAAGTGAGATTACATTTAGGGAGAACAGATGAGGTGTATAGGATAGTTCAGAGATTTTTGGGACAAATGAAATCTAGAAGCAGTAAGATTGAAAATTCTCTAGGAAGACAATTGATAAGAACGGAGGAGAGAATAGAATAATGTATAAATCATTCAGAAGATCTATATCAACGAAGCGATAATATAGGATTCTTGGAGAGGGAGGGAGATGTCGATGAAGAAGGATTGGGAGATTCAATTTTGAGATCAGAATTCGACAGGGCTTCAAAAGAATTGAAAAATAATAAAATGCCAGGAATAGATGGCATGAGTGCGGACCTTA
Organism: Gonatopus flavifemur; assembly: GCA_018340375.1. Taxonomy (NCBI): domain Eukaryota; kingdom Metazoa; phylum Arthropoda; class Insecta; order Hymenoptera; family Dryinidae; genus Gonatopus; species Gonatopus flavifemur. Next base: position 106,223 of record JAFFJZ010000039.1, read on the forward strand.
TCAAAGCCTCTAGTCAAAGAACTCGTGACGCACTGTTTGAGTTGGTCAGAGATATGTACGAAAGAGGAGAAGTACCGAAAGATTCCCAGGAGAATAAAATTGTCGCTATTCCAAGAAAACAAGGCGCTGACAAATGCTAGAAATGCAGAACGATTAATGGACCTTCACATGCCTCGAAAATACTGACAGAAATAATATACAGGAGAATAGAGAATAAAATAGAGAGTAGATTAGCAGAGGATCAGTTCGGTTTTAGGAAAAAAAGAGGAACGCCGGAAGCGATATTAGCACTCAGAACAGTAGTAGAGAAAAGTCTAGAGTTGAAAGAGTCTGTGTATATGAGTTTCGGAGATATACAGAAAGCATTCGATAATGTTGACTGGGAGAGAATGTTCACGATTTTAAAAAAAGTAGGAATTAATTTGAAGGATGGGAGAATGATCTATGAATTATATAAGAATCAAACCGCATTAATAGAAATAGAGGGTCAAAAAGGAGAAACACAAATTAAAAGAGGGGTGAGACAAGAATGCTAACTATCGCCATTGATTTTCAATTTGTATATGGGGTAAAATTCGCCAAGTGTTCCCACCTGAAAATTTCAATCTCATCAATGTTGATGAAATTCCATGAATTTGTTGTACCAGTGACCCTCTTCAAACTGTGTTGACACCAGCTTTCCAGGAAGTCAGGTTTTGTTGGTACAGGGGTTTAAATTTTCAAGATTTTTTTGATCTGCGTTTTTTCGAAAAATCATTATCCTCATTAATTCCGTTCAATGAAAATATGTCATTATTGAAATTGTTAGAATTGTTTCTGAATTTTACTATAAAAATACTTTCATTCATGCAGAAGGAATATTTTACATAGAAATTCGGTCACTGCGCCCCTTTTGATATTCATGATACCTTGATAAATCGAAAGCTTGATTCTTTAGCTTCAAAATCATACAGATTAAGAAATGGGATAAGGAGATTCCTCGAAATGACAGAGGGGTTCAAGGCTCTCACACGTCCACCCGCTACCATCGTGTATAAATACAACACTACGCCAACATTGTGTAATAATATTTTATGCTAATGAATAATTCAGTCTGCCGTAATTTCCTGTATCATCATCAGTGAAAATCACTTCCAGAAATCGAATATCCTCTGATTCTTAATGTTATCCTCTGATTCTAATTCATTGAGGGTTTGAATTCATTCTTATCAATCATATAAACTTCTGCCCTGAAGCTTCAATTGAATAGTGACTGTGGATGTTTCCAGGGCAACTTGATTCTTTTTTATTTGTAACCTAACCAACCTCATTCTCTCCAATCTGACCTCATCAACGGTTTTGTGTCGTTTTGAATGTACAGAGATAAATATCAAATCAGTGAAACTTTCTTATTCATGAAGTTTTTGTGATTGATTTTCTGCTGGATTATTCTATTGAGGAAAGACTTTGTCCTACATGTAACAACACAATGAAGCGGAAGAGTTCAGGTGATCGTTGTTTCAATCCATTTCAATATCCCTGTCACAAAAAATCTTCAGATCTTCGAACCTTATCTTCAAATCTGAGAGAAAAATATCATCATTTACCCTCTGATACCCGAATATGTAGTAGATGCGGGAAAGACATGACTGTACTATCTTCAATGTCACCTTTGTACGATGTTCAATGTGTTCAGATGGTTACATGCGGGAATAATTCACTTGAGGTAGTTCCGCTTTACTATTTGATTAATCAAAAAAGTACACAGTATACATTGAGAAGAAAGATAATGGAGGCAACTACGCGCGACAGTTGGATACGTTCAAATACAATCCTCCGTCAATTCAATTTGGATTCAAGGTTCATTCAAGTATTCGTAGTTGAGTCAACTACAAATCTGGTTAAATCGAAGAAGTATTGCATTTGAACGTATCCAACTGTCGTGCGTAGTTGAGTCCACTGTTTATTCTTCTCAGTGCAGCCCCAAAATGTTCTAATGAGGAGAAAACTGGGATTATTGGGAAATTTCTATTATCTCTTAGGATCAAACATTATTCGAAGAAAAGGATGATGTCCCACACCTTGAAATTGACGAGGAGGAAACTTTTGATATAAATGCAGAAGATTTTCCTGTTCCATCGACAAAAATGTCTGATAATTTGAATCGGAAGTGTCAAATAAAACATCATGGATCAGCTACTGAAGTCCTCGATCAAATCAAAGAAAAATTCAAACAGTCTTCCAGTTACTCAGAAAAGATTTTGCTTCCAACCCTTGCTTCAAAATCATGAAGACGAAGGACATAATCATCATCATGAAGTAATCAGTCTTACGACTGGTTTGATGAAACCCTCCACCCCTGTCTATTATCCGCCAAACGTTTAATTTCTACATATCTACTACATCCCTTGTCTAGTACGATTCGCGTCATATAACTTGATCTAGGTCTACCTTAACCAGTTTTACCATTCATTTTCCCTTCAAATATTGTTTTCAATAAACTCTCATGCCGGAATGTGTGTCCCATAAGATTGCTTCTCCTTTTCACGATGTGTTTCAAAAAATTTCTCCTCTCATTTATCTGCTAGAGCACTTCTTCATTTCTGACTTTGTCTATCCATCTCATTCTGAGCATCCTCCTATAACACCACATTTCGAAAGCTTCAAGTCTTCGTTGATCAGTTTTCCCCATTGTCCGAGTTTCGCAACCATATAATGCTGTGCTCCAAACGTAACTTTTCAAGAATTTCTTCCTTACTTCCAAGCTTGTATTTTTTGAGCATAATAACTGTTTCTTTTGGTACAAAGCCTGTTCCCCTTGTGCTATTCTTGCTCTTATATCTCTTTCGCTTTTACCGTTTTCTGTAATTATGCTTCCTAGATATTTGAATCCTTTCACCTGTTCAATTGTCTCGGTATCTATTTTGATTTTCGTTCTTCTAGCTGTTTTCGCTGGTGTACACATCATGAATCTTGTTGTGTCTTTATTTATATTCATACAATAGTTTTCCAATAATATTGTTCTCATAGTGTTGAGAATATTTTCTCACTCAGTACTACTCGTGGCAAGTATAGCTATGTCATCCGCGAACCTCAACATACTTATATTTTCTCCCTGAATCTGTAATTTCGATTGAATTTCCTCCTTCACTTCGTTCATTGCTTCTTCTATATATAAATTGAACATCAGTGGCGATAATGAGCATCCTTGTCTCACCCCTCTTCTTATTTGTGCTTCCCCTTCCTGACCCTCTATGTCTATTATTGCACTTTGAGTCTCATATAATTCGTATATTATTCTTCTATCTTTATAATCTATTCTCACTTTCTTCAGGATCGCAAACATCTTCTCCCAGTCCACATTATCGAAACCCTCTTGTATGTCTACAAAACCTATGTACACAGATTTCTTCAGCGCTATCCTTCTCTCTATTACCGCCCTAAGTGCTAAAATTGCTCCTCGCGTTCCCCTATTTTTTCTAAAATCAAACTGATCTTCTACCAATCTACTCTCTATTTTATTTCCCATCCTCCTGTATATCATTTTGGTCAGTATTTTCGGAGCATGTGAAGTTGAACTGATCGTTTTGTAGTTCTCGCATTTGTCTGCCCCTTGTTTTCTCGGGATGGCGATAATTTTATTCTCTTGAAAATCTTCCGGTACTTCTCCTTTCCCGTACATATCTCTAATCAATCCAAACAGTGCGTCGAAGGACATTGGCTACTGAATTCAACGCTTTGGAACGTCAAGCTAGGTAAGCCATACAGTTGGTAGCTGGAAACGGGATTCTAACATCACTAAATCCAAAGAGAGGACGAAGGTTATCTTGCGAGATTGAAAATTCCATCATAGCACTTTACTTGGATGATGAAAATAGCCGGATATTGCCAGGCATGAAGGATTATGTTCCGATCAAAACTAATGATGGAACGCGTGAACATGTTCAAAACAGATCGATTTTATGCAATCTTGGCGAATTGTATTCTTTATTCAGATTGAAGGATCCTACAGTTCATGTGATCTCATCAAAATTTTCACAGCTGAGACCTCGCAATTGTGTACTCGCTGGAGCTTCTGGAACTCATACCGTATGCGTGTGTGTTTACCATGAAAACGTGAATTCAATGCTAGATGCCATAAGTTTGATAACCTAACGTCTGCGACAGATTTCCCCATGACTCCTCACCATGATGCTATTAAAATGTCTGTATGTGATAATCCTACTTCTGGATGCTATCTGGACAAGTGTTCAGCGTGTCCTGGAATAGACAATTTTGAAGATTTTCTTCAATCGAATTATACAGACCAGTACATTGAGAGAGTAGAATATCAAATTTGGCAACAAACTGATCGCAGCACTTTGAAAACTGAAATAGCAGACGCAGGAGATTTCGTGGAGGATCTCTGTGAACGGTTACATAAGTTGAAATCTCACGCTTTTATAGCAAAGGAGCAATCGTCCTTCCTTAAGAATCTCAAGGATAATTTGAAGGTCGGAGAATTCATAGTTACATGTGATTTTGCTGAAAACATTTTTGCATTTATTGCTCAGAATACTATTCAATCGTTCCATTGGAATAACAACCGAGTTACCATTTTCACAACAGTAATTTATTACAGAACAGATGAGTTAAGACATCGCAGTATAGCAATTTTGTCTGATAATCTGACTCATGATACGGTAGCTGTTTATGAATTTCAAAAAATTATTACAAAGTATTTGCAAGATAATTTTGAATGTAAAAAAATCTTCTACTTCCCTGATGGAGCATCGCAACATTCCAAAAATAAATATAATTTTGCAAATCTTCTACATCATGAACATGATTTTGGAATTGCGGCTGAGTGGCATTTTCGTGCAAGTGCACATGGCAAAGAACCTTGCGACGGTATTGGTGGAAATTTGAAGAGACTTGCAGCACGTGCAAGTCTGCAAGCATCATCAGATGAAAATCAAATTTTGACCGCGGATGCTCTTTATCAGTGGGCTAAAGAACATTTCAAAGAAACTGTAATTTTTTTCAGTCCAAAGAGTACTCATATAGAGGCTACGAAAGCACTCGAAAAACGATTTGCATCTGCAAAAACGATAGCAGGAACTCTCAAATACCATTGTGTAATACCTACGGAACATTCATCGTCCATTCTTAAAACTCACTCTTCGGCAGTGCAATATGAAATATTCCCAAAAATCCGAAGAAGGCATAAAAATTAGAGTTTAGAAACAACCTTTTAGAAGGATCAGAAGATTGATATTTGAGGCGGTAGCTATAATAAGGGCACATACCGCTGTGTGCCCTTTTTGCAGAGAACGTTGAAAATCAACCACTATTCCTTTCTGAACATACCCTGAAAATTTGTTTTCGATATCTTGTGTCTTGGGGTTGGTATACCTGTTTTTGTTTCGATAAGTCTGTTTGATTTCTCTGTTGTGCTCGTCAGGCTGCCTCACTTGACAATTTCAGTTTGTTCACTGATGGTTTGTCTTGTTGGTTGGTATATGAAGCTCTCTGTATATTTGAAGTCATTACAGCCCGCTGTCCAAATAAGGCCGCGGTCCTCTTTCTCTAACCTCATTGTCAGTCGGCGGTTGACAAAGGAATTAGAGAAAGAAGACCGCGGGCCTATTTGGAGTGTGCACTGTATTACCGTAATAGTTCAAAGCACAACTAACTTCCTTCACTATTATCCCTCTTACAGAATACCGGTTCATTTTCGGAATAGTCGGCCTAGCCTAATAAGTCAATATGAGTGACAGTGGACAAGTTTTGACTAACCTAAAAGCTGTACAGTTGGGTGGTAGGAAAAGAGTGAATTCAAGTGAATGGAAACAGGAATCAAAGAGAATCGCTCGTAATTCAGGTCAGAGCTACGTATCAACATCAAAAAAGTTAATCCCTGGGAAACAATTTTCAAGAGTCACAACTTGCTGTTTGAAAAAATGCTTTGAAAATGTCACCCCAGAGCAGCAGTTTGAAATGTTCACACAGTTTCGGGACAGCTCCAGCAAGGAAGTTCCGGATGGTTTTTTGGCTAGCTGTATGAAAACCACTCCTTCAAAAACCGTAGCTACGGCACCAAAGAAAGCGCGACTTCATACTTGGTATTACTCTTTGAGGGTTGACGGACAGGAGTTACCGGTGTGTCAGAAAGTGTTAATAAACCTCTTCAATATTTCAATGAGAAGGATTAAAGTAATTCAGGACAAAATCCTTCATCAGAATGGATTATTTTCTGAACAAAGAGGAACCCATTCAAATAGGCCTTCTAAACTTGATCCTTCAGTATGGGGTTTACTTCTTGAACATGTACAATCAATCCCACACAAAAAGAGCCATTACTGTCAGGAAAAATCAAACCTGAAATATTTCGATGATCCATGTCTAAATGTGAAGATCTTACACAATATGTTTTCAAAGTACTACAAAGAGAAAACTGGAAAATCTCTAACAATGAAATATAAAACGTATTTTAAATTTTTCAAGCAACATTGCAACTTCAGATTTCGTCATCCGAAAACAGATGTTTGCGACTTCTGCATCGAATGCCAAACAAAGCTGAAAGTAAATCCCGAAGATGGCTGTAAGTGAAATTTTTTGGTACACAAGAAAAAAGTCGAGGCCTATGGGAGAATAAAGAAGGGAATATTGGAAAGGTGTGAAACAGATCCTAATACGTTAGTCATAGAGTTCGACTATGCACAAAATTTACCCATTCCTAAGCTCAATGTAACAAGTCAGTTCTATAGAAGACTTTTATGGCTATATACTTTCAATGTGCACATTCACAATGACAATACTTCTTACATATACACATTCATGGAAACCGATAGAAAAAAAGATGCTAATTCAGTGGCATCATTTCTATACGACTGCCTGAAAAAGAAATGCCTGGACTACCCTGGATTAAAGGAACTTGTCTTCCCCTCAGATGGTGCAGGAGGCCAAAACAAAAATAAAACTATAGTAGCATTTGGTTGTTGGTTTGCAAGATTATATAATGTGAATATTAGACACATATTTCCTGTGCGCGGGCACTCATTTTCGCAATGCGACAGGAACTTTGGCCTCTTCAAAACACTCCTTAAGAAGAAAGAAGTGATTGCAACAGCTAAGCCTTACTTGGAATCAATGATTATAGCTCGTAAGAGTAATCCCTTTGTTGTAACACATGACAAAAATCTTATCAAGGACTGGAACTCAGCTCTAAGCACACTTGTCCATTTGCCACCATTGTGCAAAGGTAGATCTTCCAAAATTCAGTCGTATGTACAAATAAAATACATGGCAAATGGTACTCTTTTGCCATCCACAACATATGATCCCCCTACTTACGTTCCATTCAAAATATGGAAAACCAATGTCAATGATGAAAGAGTGCGCCATGTTCAACACACACTTATGGCGCCGCCCTTACCAACGATCAAAGCGGCCAAAATCAAAGATCTCAGGAGTCTTTACAAGTTCATAGATGAGGAGAGCGTAGCTTGGATAGAAATGCTTTTTGGAGAAATGGCTGCGAAAGAAACACCTTGTGAAACCATGAAAGACATTAGTGATGAAGAGTCTGATGACGAATGACTGACGACATTTAAAAGGCTAAAAACTTTGATAAATATAAATACTTTTCCTTCTCCAATTATGTTAAATATGTGCAATTTTTCGATACTAATTTATGAATGTTGATTAAAATATCTTTTTCTAGTGTAATAATGAGTTCTCACTTTAATAATTTCACACTTGCCCTAATAAAATTACCGTTAGCTGTAAGAAGGGCACATAACGTGTTTTTGAAAAATTGCATTATTTAACCTTCAATGGCACTCTTCTCGTCATTTCACGATCAAATCTTGAACAAAAGGGATGAATCTGGTTGGTTTGAACATTTCAGAATCTTGAAACAATGCTCAACACATTTTAATCACATTCTAAAACTTCAACTGCTGTTTCTGAAATTGGAGTTTTTAGCTATGTGCCCTTCTTATAGCTACCGCCTCAATTATGAATACTGCAAATTGTTTAATATCATTCTGTACATTTATGTAGCAATAATTCAATTTTTTAAATAATCAGAGTACTATAACTTGTACAAAGAAAGTCACTACTTACAATTACTTTCACCAGTTACAGTAGCCGCGTTCCCATAAAAAATGATTATCAATAAAAAGAAATTCATCGGGTCGAAAATGACAAATTGGTATGACTAATTATTACAATAATGTTCTAATAAAGTATGACGTGTTTTCTTCAACCGTGTGTCGTGAATTAAGTATTCATTTAAAAGGGGTAATCTAGATGGTTGTGTGGTAGGCAAAATTCAGAAAATAAATTTGATAATTACTTTTTTCATAAAGCAATACACTGAAAAACGATGGTGTGAGCGTCACGTACTCAAGGTACGATACATACACACTTGGAACTCTGTACCTTGGGGAAATTCCTTCGTCCCAATCTTGAACCTGTGAGATCTTGAAGCTAAGGAATCAAGCTTTCGATTTATCAAGGTTTCATCAATATCAAAAGGGGCACAATGACCGAAAAATGCAAAAATACTTTGAAAAATCGAATTTCTATGTGAAATATTCCTTCTGAATGAATGAAAGTGATTTTATCGTAAAATTCAGAAAAAATCCAAACAATATCAAATATTTTCATCAAATGGAATTAATGAGGATGATGATTTTTCGAAAAAACGCAGATCAAAAAAATCTTGAAAATTTAAACCCCTGTACCACGAAAACCTGACTTACTAGGAACCTGGTGTTAACACAATTTGAAGAGGGTCACTAGTACAACAAATTCATGGAATTTCATCAACATTGATGAGATTGAAATTTCAGGTGGGAACACTTGGCGAATTTATCCCATATATAGAAGAAGCGATGAACGAAGTGAAGGAGCAAGTGCAATTAAAATCGCAGATTCAAGGTGAAAATGTAAGCATGTTGAGATTCGCGGATGACATAGCTATATTAGCTACAAGTGGTGCTGAGTTGGAAAATACTCTCAACACTATGAAAACAATATTACTAGAAAACTATTGTATGAATATAAATAAGAACAAAACAAGATTCATGATTTGTACAACAGCGAAAACATCAAGAAGAACGAAAATCAAAATAGATGCGGAGACAATTCAGCAAGTCAAAGAATTTAAATATCTAGGAAGCATATTTACAGAGAATGGTAGAAGCGAAAGAGATATAAGAGCAAGAATAGCACAAGGGAAACAGGCTTTCCACCACAAGAAACAGTTACTATATTCAAAAAATATTAGTTTAGCAGTAAGGAAGAAATTCTTGAAGAGTTCAGTTTGGAGCACAGCATTATATGGTTGCGAAACTTGGGCAATTGGAGAAACGGACCAACGAAGACTTGAAGCTTTTGAAATGTGGTCTTATAGAAGGATGCTTAGAGTAAAGTGGATAAAGAAAGTAAAAAATGAAGAAGTACTTGAGAAGGTAAAAGAAAAAAGAAGTCTTCTGAGACAGTTCGTGAAAAGAAGACGTAATCTGATCGGACACGGATTATAGCATGATAGCTCATTGAAAACAATATTGATCTTATCATCATCATATATTCATCAATTGAGGCCGCAGATGCAATAACAGCCTCAGCGCTCGAACGCATTCCAAAGTTGATTCAAGCGACCAGTGGAATAATAAAAGAAACAGTCCGTCAAAATGGAAAATAAAAAATACAGCCCCTTAGAGCTCACCAAACCACACATTTTTCCTACAAACAATTTTTTTCTACCATCAATAGTGTATAAGACAAAAATTGAAAAGTGAAAATTTTCATTTCTTCAAAATCAATTAAATTGAAAACATATTTTGCGATCACTCAACGAAAAGTCACCGGATTGACTTGAAATTTGGTACACGGCTTTATCATTGATCCCCGAAGATGCCTAGTCAGTTCCATATGTTAAAATATTTCATAATCCAATGAATATTCAATAATAAACAAATACTGTTGAAAACGCGCGTTTGTAAGTTACCATGGAAAAAAATATCGAGAGAATTTCCGATTTTGAAAAACTCAAAGCGACAAAGTTGTTCGTCAATGTTCGGAGAAGTTTTCCTAGAAGTTTTAGATCAATCGAGTGAAAAATGTGGGAGATATTGCACATTCTTTACAATTACTCATCTCGTTTGCCGTTACGCCAACTACGATACACGGACACTATGCTCGATGGTTCATAAGAGAGTCGAGTCACCGCGGCAAATATTTTATATTTCGCACACTTCTCACTCGATCGATCTGAGGATTTAAGGGAAACTCATTTAAATATTGACGAGCTCCTTTCTCGCTCTGAATGTTTCCAAATCGAAAGTTACTTACATAGGTTTTCGTATCAACACGGTAAAAAGAAAAACTTGATTCCAGTTAAAATATAAGCTGAATTTAAGATGCAGCCGAAAGAAGACTCATCAGACTTAAAGTCAGCTACTGGAAAACTTTCTCAAACTCAAACAAGAATACAGCTTACATTGATCCCTATTGAACTGAAATTAAAACTGATTTTGAACTGAAATTCAAAGTGAATTGTTCCTGATAAATGGGTTCGTCCATTGTTTTTTGTCTTGTTCTTCTCAACAAAGCGTTACCTATCGAAGATGAGGAAGTTGTTTGTGTTTATTCGGAGAATGCAAAATGAAAGTTCCCTGTTAGGTGAATTTATTCACTTCACTTGTTGACCATTTAATTATATCAGGATCGTAGTTTTTGAAGATTGAACATCTTTAACCCTCATCGGGAGATTCGAACCCACTTTGTTGCTGGAATAACCTGTTCTAGTCCTTTGCGTTTAACCACTTCGCCACGGTACCGTTTCGATCGACGCATGTGATAAATAATTTCATAATAGTATAATTTGATGGTATGTGTAGCGTGGAGTCGAAGATAAATTTGGAAAACATTTCAAGGGAACTGAGAATCAGTGAAAATGTGAATACCCCCGAAAGTTTGAATTAATTCCAATTTGTGTTGTAATGTTGGAGTGAAAGTGTCGACATAAAAAATCCATTGACAGTGTGGAAAATCCAATAACAAGCTTTTACTAAAGTGATATTACAAACTGCTACCGAATTTGTTAGGCACCTTGAATAATGAATAAAAAACCTGAAATAATTTGACTGAATTGAAACTGTCATTGATTATATGCAAATATATATGTGTACGCATAAACAATTGTAACACTGAAAATGAAGGAATTCTGATCTTATTTTCAGATATTTTTTACTGAATTATCCATCAAACTCTACATGGCTGCCTATAAGATATGCATTGCTGATAATCAGCATATTATCCGGTTTAATTGAATTTAATACGGTCATAACTGTTTTTCATCCCATATTACGGCTGAAATCGTAACATTGCTGATTTTGAGCCTCATCTGAAAATCAGTCGATCATGGAATTAAGATTTACTTTTTACTGTGAAGATTTAAAGGCGAAACGGTGAAAGGTGATCATTTTCGATCATATCCCATGTTCCTTCATACAATTGAAATTCATCAATAGGTGGGAAATTTGCATAAATCAGAATGCTCTTGTTTCACCTTTAAATCTTGATACGAAAACCTATGTAAGTAACTTTCGATTTGGAAACATTCAAAGCGAGGAAGTAGCTCGTCAATGTTTAAATGAGTTCCCCTTGAATCTTCAGATCAATCAAGTGAAAAGTGTGCAAAATATAGAATATTTGCCACGGTGACTCGACTCTCTTATGAACCATCGAGCATAGTGTCCGTGTATCATAGTTGGCGTAACGGCAAACGAGATGAGTAATTGTAAAGAATGTGCAATATCTCCCACATTTTTCACTCGATTGATCTGAAACTTCCAGGAAAACTTCTCCGAACATTGACGAACAACTTTGTCGCTTTGAGTTTTTCCAAATCGGAAATTCCCTCGATACTTTTTTTCATGGAACCTTACAAGCGCGCGTTTTCAACAGTATTTGTTCATTATTGAATATTCATTGGATAATGAAATATTTCAACATATGGAACTGACTAGGCATCTTCGGGGATCAATGATGAAGCCGTGTACCAAATTTCAAGTCAATTCGGTGACTTTTCGTTGAGTAATCGCAAAATATGTTTTCAATTTAATTGATTTTGAAGAGATGAAAATTTTCACTTCTCAATTTTTATCTTATACACTATTGATGGTAGAAAAAAATTGTTTGCAGGAAAAATGTGTGGTTTGGTGAGCTCTAAAAGGCTGTATTTTTTATTTTCCATTATGACGAACTTTTTTTTTTCATTATTCCACTGGTCGCTTGAATCAACTTTGAAATGCGTTCGAGCGCTGAGGCTGTTATTGCATCCGTGGCCTCAATTGGAGCATGCTTCCACAATTATTCAATCTGAAAGTGCGCTTCAGCTGCACTTTTCTTCCAATAGACGCAGGAAATTACAACCCCCCGCAAATACTGCTTAATTAACACAAAATTTGCCGTATTGAATCGCAGTGAAAAACCAGAGGGCTCCACCCCTAACTACTTCGCTTCGCTCAGCAGTCCGACCCCCTTCAATATTCGCTCCGCTCATTTTGAATCAATCGTAGCCCACGTACACGGAGAAAAGAATAAAATAATGGTCATCAGACAAAGTATAGTAATTGAAGGACATAATCCATTATGACGTCGAATACTATACATCTATCAGTGTTTAGCAGGAATATAGTAACTGTTACGAGAGTTATGATGCATTGTCATATACCGACTGTCATTTATCGTCATAATGAATCATCCCAAGCAGCAACAGAAGTTCAAAGTATATACGAAATTGAAACGTTCGTAGAATGTACGAATGAGATACGGAAAACATATGATGAAAGTTTATGGAATATTCGAATGAGACTGTTTTAAATATACTCAGAACGTACATAGTACATTCGAAATGTACGATATTCATTCAATCGACCTTTGATTGACGTACCGTCGTATGTTCGATTACATACTTTCCATGAATGTGCATAACACCTATGGAGCGGTCTCTTGGAATGTACATAGAACATATTTCGAATATTCTAAGTACGTTCATAGTATATTCTGGTGCTACTTGGAATATCCTCCGACTACTATATAATAAGTATGAAAATGATTATCATTGTTCTTCTCCGTATATGCTCGCTTCGCTCGCATCTTGAACAATTCAGATATCCGGGGATATATGGAAAGGCACTCATCAATATTCCACTGGAATGGAAAAATTTATAAATGTCATATACAGAAGGCCTGAAACTCCCTAAATTACCTACCATTTTTATATCAGAAACATGCTTTTGAACAACTGCTGAATTTGGACAACTGTCCTGGTGAAAATGAAGCCTCGGAGCGCGACAAAAGCGTAAGCCACGAGGTATTTAAAAGTAACGAAGAGTCGTTGAAGCGTAATGAAGAGTCATCTGAGCGTAAGTTAGAAACGAATGGGAACATTTTCACGCTTGATTGGTTTTAATCACTACTTTCTATACTTTTGGTTTCCCACTAGTGTACAGTTGTCAAAACATCTCCAGCTTCTGAAGAGTGTTCAGATCAGTGTTCGGAACTCCTAGGATCGTACACGATGTTCATTGGTCAATTCTTATAGAGCAACCAATCACCTCCAACATTCTATGGGAAGCGATCAATCAGAATCGTGTACGATCCTAGGAGTTCCGAACACTGGTTCAGATGCGAATAAGCTTACACAGGAAGATCGAAATTCTTATTTTTTTGATTTTTTGACAAATTTAACATTTGATCCTAGATTTTGATTCAGAACCCCCTGAGAACCTACAGAACGCATGTTTCATATCAATCTGTCCAGAGATGTGAAGATGACTGAATTCACGTCTACCATACTGGTTCCGCCATCTTGGAAGGGTTTTCTGGCTACGGATTTGGATTCAGCGCCCTGTGAAATGCTCAGAACCCATGTTCCATATAAATTTGTTGGTAAATGCGAAAACGATTGAATTCACGTCTGCCATGTGGCATTCAACATCTTGAATTCGTTTTTTACCGTCAGATTCAGCACTCTTGAAAATCCCAGGAACCCATATTTTATGGTAATCTATCCATGAATACCAAAACCACTAAATTCACGTCCACCACATTGAATCCGCCATCTTGAATTCATTTTTTAATGTCAGAATCGGACTCAGCACCCTCGAAAACCCCTAGAATCCGTATTTCATAAAAATCTGTCCATAAACACGAAAATGACTATATTCACGTCCGCCATCCCAAGTAGCACCAGAATATTCTATGAACGTCCATTATATGTTCTTCGTACCTCATTCGTACATCCTGTGAATATCTCTATTTCGTATATACTTTGAACGTTGCTGCTTGGGACATTGGATCCGCCATCTTGAATTCATTTTTTGACGTCAGATTCGGATTCAGCACTCTCGAAAACCACTTGAACCAATGTTTCATAGAAATCCGTCCATGCAAGCCGGGGAAACAAACATGTAAACATCGCAGAGAAACCAAGGTATACAGGGTGTCCCATTTTAATCTTTCAATGCAAATCTCTCAAAAACACGCATCTTAAACCAAAAGCACTTCTCATCAAAGTTGTTATACAAAGAGGGGGCCACAAAACTACGATATCAGTTTCATCATAGATGGCGTTATGATCGATTAAAATGGGGTCAACATCATTTTTTCAAACAGGAACCCCCACTTTTTATTGCATATCTTGATTCTACACAAAAAACTGAGTAACTTTTGCTGGAAACGTTTTTCTAAGTTTCTGGAGATGGCGCCACAATCGATGAAGAATAAAGTCTATGAAACAATATGCGGATATCTTGTGGAATGCATCCAAGGGCCGAAATATCTCATTCGAATGTTGTTGTTAAGAGAGGGGACGACACAATGGCGATATCAGTTCCATAGTAGATGGCGCTGTGGTCAGTAAAACTGAGGTGAACTCCAATTTTTTGAATGGAGACTCCTACTTTTTATCGCATATCATGATTCTACGCGAAAAAATGAGGAAGTCTTGTTTGAAACATTTTTCCCAAATTCTTGAAGATGGGAACGGTGGAAAATGAGGTTGATGGAATAGTTCTACTGCATTATGTGTGAAGCAACGCTGAACAAACAAATCAAAACAATAATAATTTTACAGGAGGAATCGAACACAAAACACAACAAACGTCATGTCCAAAACATTGTAAATGACTTTAATTCGATGTTTTGGAAACGACATTCATTGTGTTTTGTGTTCGATTTCTTCTCTGAAATTATTATTGTTTTGATTCGTTTGTTGAGCGTTGCTTCACACACAATCTAGTAGAACTTTTTTATCAACCCCATTTTCCATCGTTCCCATCTTCAAGAATTCAGGAAAAATGTTTCAAACAAAAATTTCTCATTTTTTCGCGTAGAATCATCATATGCGATGAGAAGTAGGAGTTTCCATTTGAAAAGTTGAAGTCAACCTCATTTTTACCGACCACAGCGCCATCTACTATGGAACTGATATCGCCATTATGTCGTCCCCTCTCTCAACAACAACATTCGAATGAGATATTCCGGCTTTGGATGCATTCCTCATGATATCCGCACATTGTTTCATAGACTTTATTTTTCATCGATTGTAGTGCCACCTTCGAAAATTTAGAAAAACGTTTCCAGCAAAAGTTACTCAGTTTTTTTACGTAGAATCAAGATATGCGATAAAAAGTGGGGGTTCCCGTTCAAAAAAATGATGCTGTCCCCATTTTAATCGATCATAACGCCATCTATGATGAAACTGGTATCGTAGTTTTGTGGCGCCCTCTTTGTATAACAACTTTGGTATGAAGTACTTTTGGTTTAAGATGCATGTTTTTGAGATATTCGCATTCAAAGATTAAAATGGGACACCCTGTATATACAGGGTGGTCCATTTGGAGTGATATCGTCAAATATCTCGGAAACTAGTGGAGATGGAAAAAAGTGTTCCAGATGAAAAGTTCAGGGTTCCGAGGGAGAAAAATGATGCTGACCTTGAAAAATCCCTCAGAGCTCATTTTGAAGGTCATTTAGGGGTCAAGATGGTTTTTTTAAATGGGACTCCCATTCTTTTATCATGGCATAGGAAAGCTGGTTTCAAGCCTTCACTGGTCATGAACCCCTTTCCGCCCATTGAGGTGCAAGGTATGGACCGTCGTAGTTATTGATGAACTACTCTTAGCGCTACCAAGGAACAACGACGTGGACGTGGTAGTTTTCTGTTCCCTCCGGAGTGTTTGATTATCGTGAGTCCCCTTGCCTCTCGCATGTGGGGTGCTTGATGCTGTTACAATAATTGCTCGAAGTTACCCCCCTCTGCCTGGATACATAATCCTGGTATGTTGGCACAAACAGTGCGGATGCGATCGATCATGTCCTCCCTCATTTACAAAAAAACTTCCTAATTTTGGAACCCCACATGTGAGAGGCAAGGGGACTCACAATAATCAAGCACTCCGGAGGGAACAGAGAACTACCACGTTCACGTCGTTGTTCCTGGGTAGCGCTAAGAGTAGTTCATCAATAACTACGACGATGCATACCTTGCACCTCAATGGGCGGAAAGGGGTCCATGATCAGTGTTTCGTGAAGGGTTTAAAACCAACTTTCCCATACCATGATAAAAAAAATGGGAGTCCTATTTAAAAAAACCATCTTGACCCCTAAATGACCTTCAAAATGACCTCTGAGCGATTTTTCAATGTCAGTATCATACTTCCCCCTTGGAACCCTAAACTTTTCATCTGGAACATTTTTTTCATCTCCACTAGTTTCCGAGATATGTGACTATATCACTTCAAATGGACCACCCTGTATATATATATGTATACAGCGCAGAAAATTTTCTCCGAGTTCACCTATTTCTAAAGGAAGAAATTAAAAAACAATAGGAGGACTCATTCGATTATAATGAAAAGCGAATGGTCCTCGGGGAAGGGTGTGAAGAAGGCCCCCACAAATATTAACCAATTCGGTCCACCCGTTCCGGTGAAATCCTGAACACACATAGACATCCAGCCAGACAGACAGACACACAGACAACCCCACGGATTATCAATCAGTATTGCATGAGATGAAAAACGATCTAACTCCCGATGGAACTATTCAATTATTTCGGAAGATACTCACGCAGACCACGAGAGCGGGTGCATAGGGCACTCCGTGCTCAGTATACTACGTATAATGCTGAGTGCTTAACGAGGTTTTTGAATGCAAATCAAAGTTGTAAAAACTGAATATCATTAACGGATGTCTAACCTTTCTGAAACCACCGGAATCATTTGTCACTGCACTCAGAGAAAAAGAATAGTTGGAATTACCATTGGAATAGTTGAAAAAGGACTCAACAATGATTGCAGTAAGTTTCACTACTTCATAATCTAAATAACAATATTGATTGTGGGAATTACTATTTGGGTTGGTTACGTTTACGATAAAATAGTTAATGTGACTAACCATTAGTGTAGTGTATCAGTTAACAATTCATAATTTAGTCCTTTTCCAACTATTACTGATAATTGACTATTTTATTCTCTCAGTGTATACAACACTCATAACAGTCCAAGCTGTATTTCAAAACCGGACCGAACTAATTTGCACTCCAAATAAATTGTGTAATAATTCCGAAGAACAATTGATATTTCATTTCCGAATGCAAAAGGAGCGAGCGTATATTTGATGAGGTTTGTTTAGAAGGCTTAAAAGCGTTTGCATAGGGTTATTTGGCAAAATTAACTTTCTGTACCAAGTGCCAGTTAATTTATTTGATCTCTAAATAACCCACAAAATTATTTTTTACCTGACTTTCATTTTTTATGGCTTGGCTATGCATCCAAACATAAAATTGCACGGTCTTTCCATTTCCGATTTAAAAAATGAGGTTTTCCGTTGAAAAAACTCAAGTCGACCTTGGAATCAATTTTGTATCAAGGTCACGGTCACTATCAAGTTCATCACTTGAATTCCGACAAACTTTGTTTGAAAAGTTTTCCTGTACAACTTGATCCTACAATTCTTCGAAGGATACGGCATTTCTCTGACACACTGTACATAATTGTTCGTGAAATTACCACGTCCAAAGTACGTGCGGACAAAGAAAATACATGGTTTCAATCAGTTTCAGGCTGGTTGAAAAAATTGAAATTCCAAGCCTTTGTTTCCCACGCAAATATATATGGATTAGGTACCTATTGATACATGGCTATGATACAACACACCTCTTCGTTCCCGCGATGCTCCATCCAGCTCTTCCTACCCAAGTTTCAATATATATGATATGTATATATGTATACAGAACGCTTTCTCTGATTCGACAGATTGATAATGCTTCGATTCATCTATCACAGTTAGGGTTCTGTTACTCTATCTAAGTTATGTCCTAGATCGTTCTTTCTCCTCGAAATATAGATTCTTAGAGTACATAAATTATATTTCCTGGTGGCATATTAATGTTTTATATAAGGTAGTGAGTGTAAATGAGTGAATATGTAAATAAATACATGAATGAATAACCCCTCATAAATATACATATATATCTATATGTGTGCGATTACACGTACATGCGTAGAAAGTCGTTTACTGTGTGTGTATGAGTTAGATAGAGTGTGTGTGTGTGTGTGTGTGTGCACGCACGCACGTGCGTGTGACTTTCTATATTTGAAGAAATCAAGTAAAAAATCAAATCGTTTCACATCATTCACGTAGACAAAGGTTGGACCTTATGATTTTTTCGCCGCAGGGGTACGACAATTATCGATAAATAAAAAGATTGATCGGCAGTTTGATTATATGGGATACACTCATTACTTCAACGTTGAAATTTGTTCCCTGGTGAAAGTTATTACAATATCTCATCAAATAGGAGATAAACATGGAAAAATAGGGTAATTACACGGAATCAATGATACATTCGAATTTCACAGATCCTGCTTTTTTCCCCTTCTCGTTTTTCTTACTTTTAATTCATGATACATGAAGACAAGAATCATATAAGAATGTTGGATTGACGTTTTCAAACGTCTTCAAACCGTGTTCAACATTTGAACATTAATCAGTAATCAGCTATCCATTAATTAAATTCTAACTTCCGCTTGGAATTGGGTTTGGAGCGTGAATAATGATATGAAGTCCAATCAATTAAAGCTTAGTAATTCATCATTGCGTTGTGAAATTCTTCTCGCACATCATTGAGAAAGAATTTTCTTCAGTGTATCATTATTTTCTACCAATATTGTTTGATCACGGATTAGCCGAATAAATTTTTCAGTGAATTCTTTATCACAGCTAAGAGATATAAAGATTCGAGTAACCCTTTTATTACTGAAGTATGGTTGTGTTTTCAAATCAGATTCTGAGGGCATGATAATTGAAGCAAAAAATTTGTCAATGAAACAGAATCTCAAAACGATATTGTGTATGTGACTTATCTTCAAAATAACGAAGTTTTTGAGTTGACATTTTTTTGGTACAACTTTGATGGTTTTTACTGTGGCAAGTATTAACATGAAGGATGAAAGTAGTTTTCATTTGGTCAAAAAAGACCCCCTGTTTAGCCATTGAGAGTCAAGGACCATATCAATAATGGGTTATTGTTTCATTCTAATACTGATTATTTGTGCTGAGGGAGTGACAGAGTTCAGGGAGAGTGGAGAGAGTGTTCACAGTAAAAAATGAAACTTAGTTTCATTCCGGACATCAGCTGATTTTAAGATGAGGCCAAAATTGAGGGTCCGGATGCAAAAACTCGCTGAGCGTTACAAAAGCCGTATCTCCCTAATTTCAATTCCGCTCAAGCTGTAATTTGCGAGATGCCAAGTTCTCAGAAACATGATCGGAGTTATCTGTCTTGCTTCTGGAAAAAAAGAAGGAGCTTTTGATGTTGACGGACAGAATGAAAGAATAAAAGAACTCGAATAAACAAGGAGACTGATCGAACTGATGGTACAAGAGGTTCATAATCAATTTGGTATCACCAAAAGCTAAAAAAACGTAGAAATCACCTTAACGTAGGAATCTTGCCGGGAAATCAAAAGAAAACATTTCCCGTGATATGAATTTGATAAATAAACATTCACATCGATATTTCCTCATACTAGCACAGCACAATCACGCTTCGCGCGCTCAAATTCGATTTCAATTTTTCATTTTCATTCAAATTTTTGGATAAATTCGAAAACTCGGAAATTAGAGTAATTTATAATTGCGGGAAAAAAGATGAAGGGCCAGAGTTGGGCTTTCAATATGCAAGTATTCTCATTTCTCGTTTTCATGGTCGTCACTCAATACCTAAACCACATCGACAGATTTCAAAAACCTCGCAAAGAATTCTCGAGAACACTCGAATTTCCGAAACAACTCCTCAAAAGCACCAAAAATAATCTGAAAAATCATGACGGAACATAGTAAGAGCTCATCTATAATCAATCAATGCAGCATTCTTGATGTTATCTTTCAATAATATTGGAACTAATTAGGACCTTATCAGAGAATACTTTGGGATCATTAATATTACAAATGAAGAATGAATCAGAAGTTATTTTCCAATGAAATTCAATTAAAAATTTTCATAAAGTACTGTAAATTTCAGACGTCGAGATTTTCTCACTCATTCTTGAAAAATTTGAATTTCGAATAACACCAATTTTCATAGAAAACACTCAGGAATCTATCAGTATACTGATCAAATAATGCTTGAGAATGTTCCATCATACCCGGGGAAAAATGAGATCTATTCAGATCTCATCAGATCTGAGTAAATCCAAATTTTGGCTCACAAGATCAGATTTAGATCTATCCAGATCTCAATAGAACCGACTAGATCTTGACAGATCTGAATTGAAGATCACATTCAATCTACATGAGGAATTGATTGTTCAATTACCAAAAATTTTGTGACATTTTCCCATGTTTGAATTCAAATTTGAACATGTGTGTTAGCAAATATAGGCTGAACTTGCAGTTTTTCAGATCTCAATGGATCTGTTCAGATCTGGACAGAAATCAGATCTGGTCAAATTTAATCTTTTTTCCCGGGTAGATTCTTGAATCTATTAAAATTTCCTCATTCATAACGATCATCCACCCAGAAGACGGTATGCTTGAAAAAAAAAGTGATTTTCACTATAGCCCCAAATACATGTTGGTTGAAAAGTTTTGAAAGCGACACCTATCAACCAGTACAGGAATCAAAATTTATACACTATTTTTATGTTTCATCTTTCATTTGAACACATACACAATTTTATTCCGATCTGTCAATTCATTCTTTGTTTACAAGCCATTCGAAGTTGACGTGTCAGTGTATTTTGTGAAAATGGAAAAATCCGAATATCGTGCAGTGATAAAATTCTTTGTTTTGGAAGGTTTTTCAGCAACAGAAATTCATACTGAAATGAAGAAAGTGTTGAGGAATCTGCTCCTTCATTTCCAACTGTACATCGATGGGTTTTAGAGTTTAAACGTGGTCGTACAAGCGTTGAAGATCAATCACGTAGTGGACGTCCAAAAAGTGCAACGAAATCAGACATCATTGAGCAAGTCTATGATATTGTTTGTAAAGATCCGAGTTTGACTGAGCGTGAAATTGCTGATGAAGGGATGAAATATGACTCCCACTGATGATTGAGGTGTATGGCAGTCAGATAGCGAGTCAAGGTGAGTCCTGGGCACACTTTAGATCTTAATAATCGATCGATTTCATTGTATTATTTCCCGAGGTACATTAATCGCATAAACCAGGGACCAACCCATACAGGGGAAGTGATTCAAAGCGATCGGATCCAACTCCTAGCGGATACTACGGTGCTAACTACGGCAACCTGAACGCTGGTATGGCCAGTGAAGCTCATCTCACCCACTGAGCACAAATACCGCAATAATATTGCTGCAATATTCTAATACTGCTGTAATATTACTGTAATATTGCTGCGATATTTGTGTTGAGTGGGCACCCACCAACAAGACTCCGAGATGGAAGTTGCATTGCACGTCTACCAACGGAAAGGAGTCATCCGATTTCGTCACACTTCGCATTTGTGAAAGAAAACAGTTTCATTCTTCTGAGGTTTCGGGTTCTGGAAGGGAACCTCATGCCAGGCTTCATTCCCAACACTTTTGCTACCATTCTGAGGAGAATTCAAGTGTTGACTGTGTATTACTCCAATTAGACGCTTAGGTGTAAGAATCTTTAGACGCGAAGGCATAAAAAGGAAAGAACAAACCCAGGGTAGCTTAAGCTCCACCCAATCTATGAGTGATATAGATGAAGTGGAAGAAGTTGAGTGAAAAAGAGAGAATGCTGCAAGGGAGAAAACAATAAACGAGACTAGTTAAACTATAAAATAAACTTTAATGGTTCCGAACTTTTAGTCCCGAATTAGACCGTGCGGCAGCCGCCTATCAACAGAAAACCTCATATAACAGTCGAAAATTATTTACAACTATAGTTTTGACAATATAAACATGCATGTACTGACACACGTGCGAACTGCATGTAACACAAGTGAAAAACTTCACATACACTCTTGCGCTCAATTGTAGCGCTCACACTCATATAATTAGAGTTCACACTCACAATGCACCTTAACCTGAAAGCAAAATATGCCAGAGCAAAGCTTAAATTAATTCGCGAAGGTGAATATAAATCAAAAAATGAATCTTAATTCTTTACAATGTACAAATCAAAACGCGATTCGAAGATTCAGCGGGAATCTGACTCACACATACGCACACATACGTGAGCCACACGTCACCACTCCCGGAGCACAGATGAGTTTGATTTTATCGACGAATTAGTATGAAAAGTATCCCTGCGGGGAACAAAGAACGTCAAATGATAGTTGCGAGATCTCAGTGGGACTCTCGCTACGAACAAAGGTTGAATTGATCGCTGAGTTACAGAGCACTCAATACACAACTGTGCTCTACGAAGGGGTCACGCGTGAACTGGTGAGATTTAAAATAGTTCTCGCAATTGCGAAAAGTAACGATGTTACCCGACCATAATCAGTTGATCTGGCGATCGATGAACCCGGATCTAAGTACACAGATATACAAACTTGTACAAAATATGTACACACACATCCTCGCAAATCAAACCACATCAAATCCTGAACAATCTTAGAATGAGGATTATTATCATTACTATTCAGGCCGATAAACAAACGGTTATAAGATGAGATTTATTTAAACGATCTATTCGATGTTAATATATACTTGAGAACAAGCGTACGCTACGTTTCATTTGATGGACATATCATACGCCTCTCATTGTTCTTACTATGCGATTCCTGTCATACTTGAGAGAATAATACTTCATTCCTCCTGGTCGTAGCTACCACGATCGAGTACGACATTCGAAAAGTACTCCTCCTTCTTTGTAGAACGATAGAGTGAACTGTCTATCGAATATTCTGATGTAGAGGTAGCACTCTTGCAGATTTGTCCTCGCTTGTGCCTGGAGTCAACATCATTCTGCGAAAATGATGAATCCAAGATTAACAAGTCAGACTGATGAAGTTTACAAACATCGTTCCTTGAATCCTCATACTTTTGCACTTTCCGAGCTTATATAATTCGGAAGAAAAGTCCCGTAAAGTTTCTAAAATTCGACACGAGCTAAGAAGCCGGGATGGCTTGTGATTACCGTGATACTGGTTGAATTTGGAACCCCTCATTTGTGGTACATCCATTTCGAACAGAACTTACGTAATTAATGGTGCGAATATTGAAAGAATTACTTCCGAGATGGAACGGCAATAAGTCGGATTATTTTGTTCAACGTTTTCGTTCCTTATTAGACGTTATTTTTATGGACTACCTGCATCAGTTATGCCAGATTCGAGACCGAGACTGTTTTTACTCACCCCATTGACGCTTCCCCTTTCTCCCACCATGCGGAATGAGTCGGGTGAGCGACAGAGAAGGGATGACTATCACTCTTTCGCTCGGCCCACTCATTTCGCATGGTGGGAGAAAGGGGAAGCGGTCGATGGAGAGGGTAAAAGTGGTCTCAGTCTCGAATGTGGCGTCACTGATCTGCATGGGTGTCTATACGTGCATGCTGACATACATATATATGTCAATGCGTAGCCGATTTTTGTATTCCCCGTTTTGAAACAGCCCTAGAAAATCCCCTAAAGATGAGTTTGGTTAACAAGCTCCGCATGAAAGGATGAGTGTAAGAGTGGCGAATTTGAAAAATGTCCTTTTTGAATAAACATATTATACCAAGACGGTAAATTTGACAAATTGAAGTGTTGTGTATAATCAGAATCTACCACCATCAGCTGGATCGTGTACTTAGTGATCTCAGAATGCGGGAGCTGGTGACCCCTACAATGAACCTTTTGAATACTACCGTAGTCTTATCCAACGTTGATTCGAAAAAATAAGAAGTATATTATAGCTCGTGACTATAATGTTCTATAGCATAATCTTTGTTATTTCACTTGAGTGAATCTCCAATTGGAAGTACAGTAAGCTTGGAATAATCACATGGTGGGGGCCGCGAGCTCCTGCATCCTGAGATCACTGCATGTACATCCAAATGAAAAAAAAAATAATGACTTGAAAAGAAAATAATTTCTTTCACCCCAATAGCACAAGGATTCGAAAAGAACTTATGAATACATTTTATCCATTACGAGCTGTTTTTACAACTCTCAGGCTATATAAGATATCACCTTCATAACGTTTCCGAATTTTGCAGATTATATGCGGTTGCAATGTACGTAAATTCCACATTGAACATGAAATTCATTGTATTGCACTTACATTGAATGTGCAAAATTTGGAAATGTTATAAGGGTAGTGATATTGTATTTGAAAAATACAATTAATGCTATTTTCAGAACCATCAGCAACGCAGATACTGCAAAGCAGAAAATGGAGAATCATCCGAAAGAAATATCTAAAGAACCACAGCAACTCCACGAAGAATCACTTTCAATGCGTGCTCAACGTAATACGCCTCAACCCATGTTCTCAGCGGATGTGGAAGCCTGTCCTGAAATTCAAGGACATGATGGAAATTTCTTATATTTAGACTCGCCTTCGAACGAAAGTGTATCTGAGTCAATTTCTGATGCTTTTGATATTTTCAATTTGGATACGACTTCTGAGATTTTTCATGAACCTCTGAAACTCTCAACAAATACCGAATCAGATACCTTGAAAGACATACAAAATGTGAAAGTTGATGATAAAGTTTTAGCGAAGCCACAAAAGCGCGAGATAAAAAAAGATACAGAACCAGATATACTCGAAAGAAGTTTTCGTGATTTAACGCGATGCGTAACAAACAAATTGGGAAAAGAAAATATATCAGAGTCAGATGGTGAAGATGCTATTTTCATGAAATTTGTTATGTCAGCATTGAAAAAATTGAACGCGGAAGAAAAGGACAGAATCCAAAGAGAGATTGTTAAACTCATTTATCAAATTTGAATTTATACACGATACTTCTGTTCTGAATTGAAATGTTCAATATTTCTGTTATTTCCAAACTTTGGTGATGAATATCAAGAGAGCTTTGTTTCATAAATTTATTTTTATTTTTAGGGAACGTTAATAATAGAAAATCGATGTTTATTTTTTATTACATATCCTTTGAAAGCATCAAACAAAACATCACCACAAAATGGAGGATTATATTCAAACTTGTTGTTGAAAGCAATAAGAGGTGCAAGTTTTTTTTTCTTTCTCAAAGTTATTGTACATTAAAACATATTGGTATTTCAAGTGTCCAAATTATTTCCCTTCTTTGTAATAGGTTTGTTCCAAAACAGTGATAGTATAAAGACTGATATGATAACTGAATTATTCTTGAGAGATATTTTTTTCATGGAGCTTCATGAGTTTAAGTAGTATGTGTCTACCAAAGTTTAGGATAAGAAACTGTGAAGACTGATTGTGATATATAATATTTCAGTAGGCATATTAGCATAACGTTGTATTCTTACACGACTTCATCACACGCCTCGTCGAAAAAGAATATCTTTTTCAATGCATATCATGATTATTATTAGAATTGAGATCAAGATTCATCATAAAAAAAGACTTACAGTATTTATTTCCAAAATTATTCTGTACAGTTTCTGGAGTATTCCATTTGCTAACATACCAATCAAAAATTCGTATGATATTTATGTACAAGTAGAGAATTCAGAATATATTTCGTGTTTTTGGCTCATATAAAATTGGCTTACGAGCTATTTTACATGTTTAGAAATGGTGAGAACGTTCCATAAAAATTTCAACAAGTCTTAGTTTGGAAAAGAATTTTGAGTTGATTTCAAAAGTTATAATACGGATCATACATAATATTATTTTCTGTTCTGAAAGATTGCATATCTGAAATAATGTAGGGAGAATTGTTGAGATTATCTCCAATACAGTTGTCATGTAGAACTCAATCATAAATGTACATCATTTATGAATAAATGATTTGATATAAAAAAACTATTGCACTTCCTATCAACTAAGAGCGTTTTCATACCCTGTAAAAAAGAAATCATTATGATGATGAGTTCTCATTGGAATAAAATTTTTTTCAATGAGAAATGTGCAGATTTTGAATTCGCTATGCGAGGATCAAATAATTCTAAATAAGTGTGAATTATTTTGATGATTAATTTGCACCATAAATCATTTTGAATGATTTCTTTTTTACAGGGTACTTTGGTTAATTCGGAACTCCTCAACTCGCGTTACTTCCTCGTTGAACATAACTATACTGCCAGGGAATCTCTCCTTCTGGTGTCAAGAAATAAGAGGTTAAAACTTCTCTCTGTAATTTTGCATATTGTATATCATTGTTCTCTGCGTCAATTGTTTCACACAAATCTGTTGGTGGTGATCTATCAGTAAGTTGGTCATGTTTTTCCATCAGAA
Source organism: Gonatopus flavifemur (assembly GCA_018340375.1). Classification (NCBI taxonomy): domain Eukaryota; kingdom Metazoa; phylum Arthropoda; class Insecta; order Hymenoptera; family Dryinidae; genus Gonatopus; species Gonatopus flavifemur. Next base: position 133,097 of record JAFFJZ010000039.1, read on the forward strand.
AATTATGTAATGCTAAAGTAGCCAGAACAAACTTTTCAGTATTCTCTGGTAATGCAGATATAGTTGTATAATATAGTCTCCATTTCTGGCATAGAATACCGAAAGTATTTTCGGAAATTCTTCTCGCTCTTGATAAGCGATAGTTGGAAATGTTCTGAGCATGACTCAGAAACTGTCCAGAGTATGGAGTGAGCATGTGTTTCTGTGAACCGAAAATGAAATCTCCAATGAAAGAAGCATATGTCTTGATGTTGGAATTCGGTAAATTTCGTTTGATGTAGGGTATATTGAATAGACCATTCTGCAATAATTCGTTCAATTCACTATCATGGAATATTTGGGAATCCAAATTGCTACCATAAGATCCCACATCGTATAAACGTATTCCGTGATTATGATCACATACTGCAAGAAGCACAATACTATAGAATTTCTTATAATTAAAATATAACGATCCCGAGTTTGGTGGCATTTTCATTTCAATATGTTTCTCGCCTATCGCACCCAGAAAATTGGGAAAGTTCCAACTCTCCCAAAAACCATCCATTATTCTCAACCACTTATGGTAAGTAGGTGCCTGTAAGTATCGTTTCCCTAAAACTAGAAATAATTTTTCGCTAACTTCTTTAATGATGGCATGGGCTGTTGAAATCCCGACACGGTAGGCGAAAGCGATGGACGAGATTTCGTCCCCTGTACTCAGGAATCTGAGGAAGATTGGAATTGACTCCTACCGATTCATATTGATTTTCAGAAAAAAAAATTTCCTGCAACTTGAATTTTCATATCATCATCATCATGAAGTAATCAGTCTTACGACTGGTTTGACTAAACCCTCCACCCCTGTTTATTATCCGCCGAACGTTTGATTTCTACATATCTACTACATCCCTCGTCTTGTACGATTTGCTTCATACAACTTGCTCTAGGTCTACCTTTACCAGTTTCACCATTCATTTTCCCTTCCAATATTGTTTTCAATTAACTCTCATGCAGTAATGTGTGTCCTATGAGATTGCTTCTCTTTTTCACGATGTGTTTCCAAAGATTTCTTTCTTCATTTATCTGCTCGAGTACTTCTTCATTTTTGACTTTGTCTATCCATTTTATGCTGAGCATCCTCCTATAACACCACATTTCGAAAGCTTCGAGTCTTCGTTGATCAGTTTTCCCCATTGTCCAAGTTTCGCAACCATATAATGCTGTGCTCCAAACATAACTTTTCAAGAATTTCTTCCTTACTTCCAAGCTTATATTTTTTGAGCATAATAACTGTTTCTTTTGGTGAAAAGCCTGGTCCCCTTGTGCTATTCTTGCTCTTATATCTCTTTCGCTTATGCCGTTTTCTGTAATTATGCTTCCTAGATATTTGAATTCTTTCACCTGTTCAATTGTCTCGGTATCTATTTTGATTTTCGTTCTTCTAGCTGTTTTCGCTGCTGTACACATCATGAATTTTGTTTTGTCTTTATTTATCTTCATACAATAGTTTTCCAATAATATTGATCTCATAGTGTTGAGAATATTTTCTAACTCAGTACTACTCGTGGCAAGTATAGCCATGTCATCCGCGAATCTCGACATACTTATATTTTCTCCCTGAATCTGTAATCGCAATTGAATCTCCTCCTTCACTTCGTTCATTGCTTCTTCTATATATGAATTGAAAATCAGTGGCGATAATGAGCATCCTTGTCCCAGGCCTCTTCTTATTTGTGCTCCCCCTCCCTGACCCTCTATGTCTATTATTGCACTTTGATTCTTATATAATTCGTATATTATTCTTCTATCTTCATCATTTATTCCCACCTTCTTCAGGATCGCAAACATCTTCTCCCAGTCCATATTATCGAAAGCCTCCTGTATATCCACAAAACCTATGTACACAGATTTCTTCAGCGCTATCCTTTTCTCTATTACTGCCCTAAGTGCTGAAATTGCTTTTCGCGTCCTCCTGTTTTTCCTAGAACCAAATTGATCTCCTGCCAGTCTACTCTCCATTTTATTTTCCATCCTCCTGTATATAATTTTGGTCAGTATTTTCGAAGCATGTGAAGTTAAACTGATCGTTCTGTAGTTCTCGCATTTGTCTGCCCCTTGTTTTTTCGGGATAGCGACAATTTTATTCTTTTGGAAATCTTCCGGTACTCCTCCTTTTCTGTACATATCTCTAATCAATTCAAACAGTGCGTCACGAGTTCCTTCACTGGAGGCTTTTATAAGGTCCGCACTTATGCCATCTATGCCTGGCGCTTTACTATTTTTCAATTCTTTCAAAGCCTTGTCAAATTCTGATCTCAATTTCGAATCTCCCAATTCTTCCTCATCTACATCCTCCTTCTTCTCTCGAAGTGCTATATCCTCGTTTCCTCTATAGAAGTCTTCCAAATGATTGATCCACTGTTCTATTTTCTCTTCCGTTTTTATCAATTGTCGTCCTAGAGAGTTTCTAATCTTATTGCTTCTAGATTTTATTTGTCCGAAAAATCTTTTAATAATCCTATATGCTTCATCTATTTTTCCTAAACGCAATCTTATTCCTATTTCCTGACATTTCTCTTCTAACCACTGTTCTTTTGCTTTCCTTGATTCTCTTATTATTTTATTTCTCAATGATTTGTATCGTTGCTGGCCTTCTTGGCTATCATTATTCTCGTATTTTCTTCTTTCATTCATCAATTCTAAAATTTCTCCCGTTATCCATGGGTTTTTTGGTTCTACTCCATTATTCTTCAAAATCTTATCCGCACATTCTCTTATATTCCCCTTTATCTTCCACCATCTCCTCTCTATTCTAAAGTCTTTCTCTTTTTGATCTCCCAATTTTTCATCCAGAATTTTCTCGAATGCCTCATGTGTTTGTTTTTGCTTGAGGTTCTTCAAATTCCATCTTTTCTGCACTTTCCTTTCCTTCTTCAGAGATTTGAATTTCAGAGAACATTTCATCATCAACATATTATGATCACTATCTATATCTGCACTAGGATAAGTTTTACAGTTTCTCACTTGGTTTCTGAATCTTTGTTTCACTAATATGTAATCAATTTGGTATCTTGCTGTATCTCCTGGCATTTCCCAAGTGTAGATTCTTCTTGGATGATTTTCAAATAAAGTGTTTGTATCAACCATCTTATGATTTTCACAAAATTCGACTAGACGTTGTCCTCTATCGTTCCTTGTCCCTAACGCAAAATCTCCTATCATGTTGTCTTCCTTTCCTTGTCCTACTACCGCATTCCAATCTCCCATCACTATCAAATTCTCTTCTCCCTTCACATATTCTATCACTTCTTCTACTTCTTCGTACGTTTCTTCAATATCTTCCTCCGAATATGCAGATGTGGGCATGTATACTCGGACTATGACTGTGTCTACCGGTTTTGTTCTGATTCTAACCATCATCACACGTTCATTATGTTGCAAATAATTTTCTATTCTATTTCCTACTCTTTCATGCATTACGATCCCTACACCTGCTTGACCGTTCTTTGATCCTGTATGAATTATTCTATGAGCCCCACTCCAGAAATCGCCCTCTTGTGGCCATCTCATTTCGCTAATCCCCATCACGTCTATATTCAACCTATTCATTTCTAAGTTCAAATTTTCTAATTTCCCCGCTTGCCTCAGTGATCTAACATTCCACGCTCCGACTCAAAGAATGTTGTTTCTTCTCCCTATCCTATTCTTCGGTTTTGGTTCTTCGCTGATAAAGCTTCCTCGAGCAGCCTCCACCCGGAGATCCGAACGGGAGACTAGTTTACCTCCGGAATATTTCACCCGAGAGAGCGCCATCATGTATTTATCAATTTGTTCGTTCGTTTCTGGTACATAATATTCCAGGTTAGGAAAAGGTTTCATTTCCTCGGGAAGTATTGGAACATGTCAAGGAAGGTAGTTTCCCCTTGCTTTCCTCCCGTTTTTGCCGATGTTTCTGGCATCAGGATGATTTCGTTTCTCTCAGTTTGTATTCTTTCTCTTGAGTAGTTCATTCCACTCAAAAAAAAGATTCAACTCTGAGATACTTATCCTCCCCACCACGTAAAGGAAGCAGATACTACCAGGGATGGATAAAAAGGATATCAAGGACAGGGATCATGAATACCCCCCTGGAAGACCCACAATCATCCACGGGGAGGAATTTTCATATCAATTGAAAAAAAAATGTATTATTTCAGCATAAGGATGCTGTTAGAATTATATACGGATACAAATTCTTGTTATTTGTGTACTACCTTAGAGGTAATGCCAGTCGTTGTTCCGGTCCAATAGCTCGAGCACTATTTTTTTGCAAATGTGGTCCCATTAGGTTGAATAATGTCCTAAACTGTGGAACAGACATTCTCGTGTATGTATGGAATAACTTCGGATCTGCTTTCAATTGTTGAAATAAGTGATAAAAGTCGCGCTCTTCAAATCTCCTTAGATTTATGGGACGGACCCAAAATTTTCTTTTGAATTTGGACCTTTTCACCTCCTTCCTCTCACGTATGATCATAAAGAGATGTAAAAGAAGGAAAATCATGAGAAAATCCAAGTTCTCCATTACCTGCAAGTAAGTATGATAGTATGTATTTTTCGGAGACTGTACTTCTACATTTGAAAGTTTGACACATATTCATATATTTCTTCGGTATTCAGAAGAAATGAAGAAAATTGTAAGAAATGATTAGATAGAAAAGGAGAATGTTTCTGCTCAAATAAGATTGAGAACAAAAATTTGATTCACTTCATTTCAATTTTGTTCTGCAAGTAAAATAATTACGTGCCTCGATGAACATTGTTGGATCACTCCATAGAATTAAATAATCATGCATTTTTAATAAGTGAACCGACTACTGTAAGAAACGTTCAAGGTGTATACGATACTCTAGGAGATAACTTGAAAACATATGAAAATGTCTTACGTCACAGTATTGAATATCTTGAGTATATCTTCACTTGAACCATTTCAAGATATGTAATAAATATCTTGAGAAATTCCAGAAAACAATTTCAATAATTTGAGACAATTTCGAGAAATTTTTGAACAGATGTCTAAATAGCAACTCATAGTGTTCAACATGTTCGAAATTTCCTCAAGATATCTTCATAAAGTGTGTCCTAAGAATCCCTCAAAACTGTTTGTTGGTTACGAATAGATTATTTTGTAGAATTCATTGACATTTGACGCAGCATTATTAGCTTCAATTATTCAAATTACTGAGGCGATGGATCAGAATGACAAATTCCCAAATCTGCTATGATGTGTTACGTCAAAACTGCTGTTTCCTTCAGATTTTTAGTAACTCGTGACAAAAGTTATCAAGGAGAACACCAAATCGTCTAGTCTGGTGTCCCCTTTTTTCACCCCACTTTAGTTGGGGCGAACCCAAACAAGGACTGGGGAAAGGATATCGTTTCAAATGAATTTTAAAACTCAGATTTAGTACTGAAATGTATGAAAGTATATTCTGAAAGTAATGTTTTATAATGTGTAGTGTGAGTGTGCGAGTGTGTTGTGTGTTATATTCTTAATTTTTTTTTTGAATTCAATCTATTTAGATTTAATTTTTAGTTAAACATAGGTAAAAAGAAATAGTGTCGTATTTCGACTCTAACGTTACTGAAAAGGGAAGGAAGTGTTGTTTTTATAGATTCAATTTCAGGTCAACTGGAATTTAACCTGAAAAACAAAAAATTTAAATGTCAGTGATGACAGAAATACATTCTGGGGTTCGCCCAGTGATGTTGTCTTCTCTCGCTGTATTCATCTTTTGCAAAGGAAAGATGAAGAGTGTGCCAATGGGAATTTTAGTGAAGAATTGTAAAATTTGTTCTACGAGGGGATATTGGGGAGGAAAGAGATCACTCAGTTCCACGATGAGGTTTCTCATTGAAAGAGACACTCGATTAATTTCGTTCTTTTTTCCTCACTGTGATCGATGGAAGGAAAAGAAAATAAGGATTGGAATTTTAGGGATGAATTAGGAATTTTTTTTTATTGGGCTATGCTGAAACAAAAGAAAAGAAGGTTAAATATTAATTGAGAATTGTCAGAACGAAAGTAAAGGAATATGTAGAAGAAACCCCCCTTACTCAATGATAGATGAAAGTTGAAATTCAAAGTTTGTTTCAATGATTTCAAATTTTCTAATTCTTTAAGTGAGTGTTCGAGAAGTTTTTCATCGAATTCCCAATTTTTGAAAAATCTGTTTCTTGACGGGCCAGGGTCCGGAAGAGTGTCTGACCGCACCTTTTGAATCTTATTCTGAATCCTCCGGCGGATTCTTTCAACCCTTTTGGTCAATTTATTAATTCTTTCATTAAGAAACTCTTCCACTGAAACAAGAAAACACATATATATATATATATATGTTTAAACACAAAATATCGATTTAAAAGGGAAAAACGGAATGAATTTAAATTCAAAAGGAAAAAGTTAGAATCGAAAGCTGGTTTCCTTTCATAAGATTGTAAATTATAATTTCCCTACTAATTCAAGACTGAATTATTGTAGAAGAAATCAGTCAAAACACCGTACACTAAAAATCACTTTGTTAATTTTTTATTATTATTTGAAATTAACTCACTTTTGGTTCTGAAACACTAATGCGTAGAACTTAGATTTTTGTGGAAAATTGGAAAAAATGTTGTCGATGCAGATAGAATTATGTCGTTGCTCTATAGGAGTCGTACTCGCACCTTTTTATGAGCGTACGAGTAATAGAGTCCTTTATAGAGATTTTGCGAATAGTTGAAATGGTAAAGTTTTCTTTCTTGGTCGAAGACCCAGAACGAGAGTGTTTTAGTACAAGATTTTTGATTTGAGGTCACCTCGGTTTTCTGTTGAGGTAGGGAAAAACCTTGGGTGGTGGAGGAATAGGGTTTGGCTAAAAATTTGTGAATTGAGTAGTGGGAAAAGGTAAGGCCTTCGGGGTGGTATCGGAGTTTCATCGATTAGGATTTGTAGATCCTTGAGAAAAGGGGTTTGTCTTTAAGGAAATCCTCCATTTTCTTCCCAATTGGCAACACCCTCCATCCCTTCTTAATTTACTCTATTGCTATCTTTTCTTTCTACACTCTCTTTCTTTCTCTACGAATATCTAACTTGCGGATTTTTCCGCTAGGGGAAAATATTATAAACTCAATAATTTTTATAGGAATGGATCGATATTATTTTGTAAAATGTAATGTTTAAGTGTTTTTATTTGTTGAAATGACATTATTAATTATATATAGAATGATTTTAATTAGAAAATTGACATTTGAACGCTTAAATCGTATTAATTATAACCGATTTACTAAAATTTTTATTTGAATTTGTCGATTGCATGAATTTCATACATGTTATTATTCATGATCCTTTTCTTTATAAATTTCCAGCATGTTTAAGTTTATTTATTAACACTAATTATATTTATTGGGTGATCTTGATAATCATTTGCATGCCTTAAATTGATGATTTGATTTTACACATATGAATAATTACTTAATATATACAGGGCGTCCCATTTGAAACAGGACAGCTGAATAACTCTTCAGGGAATGGAAGGGGGAAAAAATTGTTCAGATGAAAGTTGTGGGGTTCGAAGGGGGCCATAAGATGGTGACCTTGAGGTCAATTTTGAGCATAATTGATGGTCAAAGTATGTTTTTTCAAATAGAAAACCCTACGTTCGACCTCAGAAATGGGAAGAGCGGAAAATGTTACGTCCGAATGTGTGAACATATCAGGTCATTTAGAGGTCATTTGAAGGTCAAAAAACCATTTTCTATGGATTTTCACGGAAAAGCCTCAAACGAGTTGTTTCTCTGACCAAAGTTATCAAAGTTAAAGTGAAACCCCACGTTTCGACCTTGAATTCGACCTTGAGAACGATAATGAATGCCAAATTTGAAACAATGAATCAAAAATTATTTATTTTCCCAGTTCGTCGTTTTATAATTACAAATGGCACAAATCCGTTGACGGGTAAGACACACTCATTGCAGGAGATGTTCGAATTGACCGCCATTTACTTCAATACATAACTCCAGCCGGCGTCGGAAGTTTCCAAGAACAGACTGAAAAACTTCTGCACGAATATTCGCAATTGCGTATCTGATGCGTTGTTGTAGATCCACAGGTGTTGTTGGTCGGTTGGTATAAACGACATTTTTTACGTAACCCCACAAATAAAAATCTAGAGGGGTGAGATCAGGAGATCTTGCCGGCCACAATACAAATCCACCTCGACCAATCCAACGATTGGGGAAAAGGATATTTAGATAATCCCTCACACATCGAGCAAAGTGTGGTGGTGCACCGTCTTGCTGATACCATATCCTCCGCCTAGTTGCTAATGTCACATCTTCCATGAGAACTGGTAATTCATTCTGTAAAAACTGTAGATAATTAGGACCGTTAACAGTTCCATCAAAAAAATACGGCCCAATAACTTGATTGTCCAGAATTCCACACCAAACATTTATACTCCACCGATGCTGATGATCAACTTGTTGAGTCCAGTGCGGGTTTTGCGCTGACCAATAGTGGCTATTTTGACGATTTACCAAGCCAGTACTTTGAAACGTTGATTCATCACTGAAAAGAACATATCGAAAGAAATTGGGCGCTTCGTTCACCCTCTGTAAAGCCCAATGGCAAAAGTTAACCCGATTCTGCATATCTTGTTGAGATAATTCTTGGGTCAGTGTGATGTGGTACGGATGATATTGAGCAGCTTGTAGAATTCTGTGTGCCGTACTGCGTGGAATACCCAAATCGCGTTCAATATCACGTAAACTAACATGAGGAGTCATGTGTATTATTGCTAAAACAGCAACGCATCGAGGGTCGTTAAAGTTGAAACCTTGATTGTTTCGGCGTTGACCAATCCTTCCTTGTCGACAATTTCTTTCAACTTGGCGAATGACTTCTGGAGAAGGATGATGCTGCCGATCTCCAAACCGCTCTCTGTACAAGCATGACGCTCTTTGATACACTCCGCGACACTCACCCAAGATCATTGAAATATCAACACATTCGTGAGGTGAATAAACCATTTTGAACCCACACTTAGACCGTAAACGATGAAAACTTCTTAATGATCATTTTCGTACTGATATGAAGAATAAACTCTAAAGGTTAGTTCTGTTTACTTTCAATTCAAGGTCGAAACGTGGGGTTTCACTTTAACTTCAATAACTTTGGTCAGAGAAACAACTTGTTTGAGGCTTTTCCGTGAAAATCCATAGAAAATGGTTTTTTGACCTTCAAATGACCTCTGAATGACCTGATACGTTAACATATTCGGACGTAAAATTTTCCGCTCTTTTCATTTCTGAGGTCGAACGTAGGGTTTTCCATTTGAAAAAACATACTTTGACCATCAATTATGCTCAAAATTGACCTCAAGGTCAAATTCAAGGTCACCATCTTATGGCTCCCTTCGAACCCTACAACTTTCATCCGAACAATTTTCTCCCCCTCCCATTCCCTGAAGAGTTATTCAGCTGTCCTGTTTCAAATGGGACACCCTGTATATATATATTTAATTTTCTCTTGCTCGTCAGATGCAAATTTGTTAAGAACGTAAAATTTCTATTGAAAAGCGTGATTGATAAACAGATAGAGTTGATAAATGAGAGAGAAAGGAAGTCATAGTTGTTAATAGTTTATGCCATGGTGTAAAGGTTAGTTATTAATGTTTTTTTTATATATAGATTTTGTATATTAGGTGCTCATATGTTGTTGAATTTGATCGTGAAATCATTACAACCACACGAGCCAACGTTGTGCCAATGTTTTGCCAATTATAAGCCAACACTCGATTCGTAAGGGCTTTCAGTGTTTCCTAAAACAACTTAATTGTTGGTTTAAAATTCTGTTTTGATAGCACCTTTCACAATAGCAATAATAAAATACTGTTGTTAGCAAAAGGCGCTTTAAATATTCATTTGTAAGCATTTTTTGTCTATTAGATAAATTCTATGCTTGTCTGTCTATCATTGTCAAATTACAATAACGAACATTTAAAGATATTTTCTTCATAGAGGATGAATTACTTTATGACTATATATATATATATATATAGTATATTTCATATCCTGATAAAAGGAAAGGGGAGAAAAGAAAAGACATGAAAGGGTTTGTCACATGTTTGCCTGAGTGCTAGCAAGGGTGAAGCATATTTTATATTTTATGATGTTTTTCCGTTCGACACTATTGTCTCGACAGAAATCCCTTTTATTTCGAATTCTTTTCGTTACTCATTGTGTACGAAAAGGATTCGAATTTAATGAGTATACCTAAACTTTATTTTTCGGTTATTTATAGGGATTTCAATCCCTATACTCCGTTATGTACGTTCAATTTCTCGTACGGTACGCGTGAGCGTCATACCCGTCATCTTCGGTGCATCTCGGGATGCATCGGCGATGTTCGGTATGCATGTTATTTTCACGTGCATCGCGTGAAGAAAAAGGCTCGTCGGAGAAGGTTGGAGGAGGTGATCGACGCTGATGCTTCCCCTCACTCGGCGCATGGCGTAACGCGTAGAGAGAATACGATGACTGGTTTACCTGTACGGTTTTCCTACGTAAACGTTTAAAGATTACAGAAAACCCTTTTGTAGGCTGCATTGGTATGCATGCAAAACACAACGGGTTGTGTTTTTCATTTGTCAAAAAAAAGTAAGCAAGAAGGAGAGAAATGAAATAAAAGAAAGAAACGTGAGAGAAGGAAATTTAAGAAAATTTACGTCCACGTTACAGATGCAGAGCTTTTAGCTGAAATGATTCAAGAAATTTTAATATTGAATTTCAATCACTGACATGGTATAATTCACTCTGGACAAAAGATCCATATTTTTTTATACTTACAGCGTTTCATGTTCCAGGTGATGAGTTTTAAATATTTTTTATTGTATATATCTTCATCAATAGAAATAGAATTGGATACATCAATGATGATATTCAAACACGTGGAGATTTTGGTACGATTTTTATACATGAAAGTTCATTCCCTCTGATTTATTTCAATTACTTATATCGTGGATCTTCCAAGACTTTTTACGATGAAGTTTTCGAAACTGCCACCATGGAAAATTTTGCACTGAAAGAATTGAACAAACATTAATACTTAATGTAAGTTGATACCATAATATAATATAATTTCTCAAAACAAATACATATTTTTTCATACTCATAGGCTGGCAAAACACAGGTTATAATTTTGAAATCTATTTACTTGCGTACATTTAATTTTTATTCAAAGGAAATTGGATATATCAATTATGATATTCATACACATACAAACTTTGATGCAATTTCCACGCAGAAAGTATGAATAATTCCAATAATTAAATCAAAATCGATCGATGAATCCAAGACAATCACTTCTCCAAGCCGGTACAACAAGAATACTGACAGATACTTGCTACGTTCAACGTTCAATTCTATTAAGACAGAAAAACGTAACCACTTCTACGGTTACGTTCCTACGTTCGCTACGTTCACGTTCACGTTCTTCCGTCCGACTCCACGGAATCTGTGTAGATAGACCTTTGGAGAAGAATGAGGGACAGAATGTAATAATATCAGATGAATTGTGATTTTGCAAATGCGCATATCTCTGCTCCCAATTATCTGATCGCAATGGAACTCATACCACGTTCCAGTTTTGATCCGATAGTGGTCCCATATAAGTTTCATCCTAATTGGTTGGGGAGTGTGGAAAATTTATGTTTACGATCCGCATTTTCTGACAATATTTAGAGAGCATGCTTTTCCTATGTCCGTATCATTCGAATCCCATGGAACTCCCAGCATATTCAATTCACGAGGTATTCATTGTACGATATGAATCTGAGGCACATCGGAATTGAAGAAAGAGAAGCGTAAGCAGTAAGCTTCGATATGAAATTTCAAAATTTGGTAAATGCCACTATTATGTAGATATCTTGCGTTTTTCTTGTCCGATCTTCATGAAATTTCCATCACTGTTCCTTGTGAGGTTGATGATGGTCTCAGATCAGTTTTGCATTGATCCGTTCGAAGGACTGGTATCAGTAAAGAAAAGTTTTGATTTTGCGAACGCGCACATCTCCTGTTCTGATTATGCGATTGCAATGAAACTTATGCAACGTCTGAGTTATAGTTCCGTAATGGTCAAATCATGTCTGTCGTACTGCAGTTTCTGATTTTGAGGACAATACAGCTTCTATCAGATGGTATTTGGATATAAACGAGGAAGCTCCGTGTCTGCTATCAATTGGTGAAGTTTTTCCACAATAATAATGTGGATGTATAGCCTAATTCTCAATTCCGTATATCAAACAAATCTGAAGTATTCGAGAATTCAATCAATGACTCTAGTGAAAATCGAATATATGTGACTCATATATAATCCATATATAAGATATACATGATTCATATAATCTCTGTATGGAGAATATTTCATATGTGGCAGAATTTACTAACGTATGTGTAAAAATGTTGGCTTCATAGGTCATATCGGGCATTCCACGTCAAATGTACCCACGTAAAAACCCTAATCGCCGATATTTTGATGAAACTTGATAGGGTTTTTGTACTATTGGAGTACATGATTTGTGCGGGAGAGGGGGGGGGGGGTGGATGGAATATCGACAGGTTGCCGAGATACAGGGGCTCAAAGTTTTGGGCATGTTTATCTCCGTTGAATTATAACTCGGTTATATTTCCTTAAAAAAAAACGCGAGTTATGTTTTTCTTTGATTCCCTTCATTCTTTCCAATGTAAATTGAGACAATTCCCGAAATTAATTATTTATGCGAAAAAAAGTGATTTTCATTTTTCTTTTCAATTTTTTTTGAAGATTGGCATTTTCAAAAATTTTTTAATCACACTCAAAAGAACGCTCATTTTTCTCCCTTCAAAATCATTGCTCATACAACATGAGCTCTCATGAACTCATCAGTGAATTCGATCGTTAAACCCGGCGCGACTCAACCACCGAGCGCGCTGAAGATGCTGGTCAGCCGTGAGCCAGTATGGCGATGTCGATGGAAAGTTTTTTCCATAAAATATTGCAAGCATAATTGATAAAATACATGGAACATCCTCTATTTATCATAGAAATCAATTATTATTATTAATATTCTCATCATTAACAAATTTTGGTCTTTACAAGTATATACAATTTTCTTACATTAACGTTATGAATATTGTTACAAGTGTATGTACGTTGTCTATGAAATTGAGAAAAAATGTGTACATCACGTTTTCTTAATTTTTTTCTGAAGTTTTGGAAACAATTCGCCATTAGAGTAGGAAGAATATCTTCTAGCTTGGAGGCTCGTTTATGAAACGGGGACGAACGCATGATATTTTAGTGTTTCCGGAATCGTTTTCGCACAGTCGAATCGACACTTCAGCTCATCTTTGATCTTTCCATGGCTCTCTTAAGAACTGGAAAATATTTTTGTTCCTAAAAAGTTATCTTTCGCTCATGTAGAAAATGCATCGCAGGTTAAGATTTGATCCCTTGAGGATGCCTGTAAGCTGGTCAGTCCGAAATGACTTCCCGAATGACCTTTTGAATTCGCAAATTTTTCTTTAATTTGATCTGAAACCTCAACTGCTGCCAAATGTTGTTCGTTTCCACAATCGTTTTCTGTTTTTCCATACTTTGAAACAGAAGGACTCTCGAGAATATCAACACCTTGATGATTGTCGAAAACTTGGTGGTCTATTTCTTCATCATCGCTTTAAGATGATCATGTAAGAAAAACCGGTCGAGTCCATCCTATAATAAGTTCAATAGAATATTTTACAAGTCGCGAATAAATTGGTGGCATGAATATACTAATTCATACAATGCTGCATTTCATCACTTTTTGTCCATTCCCTTATACATTTTCCGTCATCTATTTCATAAAGTATGACCAGAAAGTAATAGAACAGTCCTACAGCTTGTGAAAACGATTCCCCGAGCAATCGCCTCTGAGTAACGTATTGCCGGATTTAGAAATCGATTGAGAATTCTCTGAGTATAATTCTTCCATCTCACCACAAGTTGAATGTATAGTGGCGACATAGCAGCAAGATTAGTCATTTCTTTCCGACAGGTTCCGCATATTTTAGCATTTTTCGGTACAAATAAGTATTTTCCCTGAAGACTTTCGGAAATTGTTCTCAATGCTCCAGAAAACGCAGGGTGTTGAGCGTTTTCGAGGGGTTCGGAACAGCGAGACCCAAAACTTTTCCTTTCCATCATAAAATGGGAATGCGGTTCAGTTGGATGAACATCATATCTCCATTCAATTTGAGTGATGCGTAAAAGTGACGTAAAGTAGACAATATTCATTTCGGATCGTAAATGACGGATACACTTGATAATTGACAATTCAGTTCACTTCACACGGAACAAGATAATGTTGTTGAATTCACAGCATTCTTCAAGTAAATAGGTCTCCAGTGAAATTGAGATGTTGTAACATAAGTGTTACCATAGGAGAATAAAGGGGGGCACCGACAAGGAGGTAGAGGGGGCAACAGCGGCGAGAGCCGTGATTGAGCGAAGACGAGAGGACAGATTGTTCCCGGCCATCGACTTGTTCGCAAATTGATAGCTCATATTCTCGCTCGCCCCACGGCCTATTGTAATACACTTAGTGAAGTGATTTCGCAACAATTCTTATACCGCATACCCCCTCGGTATCCAAGACATATTCCACGGGCTGTGGACGGATCACCTCATCGCAGCCACCCTTACCTCCACGGTGCATGCCAGAACCAGCAGCTCGTCAGCTCACGGATATCGACGCCACGATACACGCACCAAGGACACGCATACACCCGACACTCTCACACGATTAGCGACACCCTCATCATAATGTACAGTGCTTTTATTCTTACAATGTAAACATTGAACATTGTGAAGATAGCTTCACATTGATGTTACAACAAAACAATGGTCACGACGACTTCAGTTAAACATGGAGAGTGTTGTGAATTCTATAGTATATTATTTCGTTGCGAGGACGATAGTAATGTTGATGATTTTATTGTTTCATAAAGATGATTAAAATAATCGTATCATGGCAGGAATGGAAGATTCTCCATCCACTCACTCCATTATATTGCCTTATATTATAATTGGTATAAACTTTTCTCCCAACTTCGATCTGTCCTCCTTTCCTCAAGAGTGTATCCTGTATTTTCCTCCTTTCAACTAAATTTCGGTTTTCAATGTATTACTATGTTCCAATAATGGTCTTCGAATCTCGTTCGTTCTTCCCATCTAATTCCACCTGTCCTATTCTCTCCTGTTCGGGCTGCTTCTCCACAATTGTACCCGTTGATGCTAGGTTCACTGTTATACTTTCCTGTGTCTTCTTTTTCTCTGTATTTATGATTTGTTCATTTTGTTTCTCGTCCTCCTTTTTATTACCGAATCGTTTGATTTCAGGAGCATCGGGCCTCGTATACTCATTGGTTCCCAGCTGTACCCTCTGTTCTCTCTTTTAGATTGTTTTCTCATTTATATTTGATATTTTTGATAGCTCATTTTCTTTCGTGTACTTTCTAGTCGAATTCGGTATAATTGCGGCAGAATATTGCACTTCCTCTACTCCGGATCTCAATGATTCCTGCTTCTCCCCACCTGAAATTTCATTCCTATTGCTCCATAATTCTTGTCCAAAAATCCTTCCCTCCATTTCCCTTATTTTATTCATCATTTCTTTTCGTTCCGCAATTAGTTGTTCTTTTACATTCTTATCTGTTTCCTAGGTACCCCGTCGTACATTCTCTTTGGCTTTCCTAATTAATTCTAAAAGGTTATCTAGTCTATCTGTGTTTATGTTTGTACCGGCGAAGATGAGTTGAAGAGATTGCTAACGAGATATGAGAACCATAGTCCAATTTTTGATTGGCAGTATCACGTTTTCCGTTTATCTCTTAATGCTGGTTGGTTCAGAAGAAAAATTCAACCAATAATATATTTTTCTCTGAAAGAAAGAAACGTGATACGGACCATGATTTTGACTTTGTGTTAGCAATCTCTGCTATTCATCTCTGGTACCGGTCTTTTTTTTACCCTTTCAAATCCATTTCCAATTTCTTCTTAATTACGCTATTGTTTTACAATTCGCAAAAATTTCTTCTTCTCATCCCTCATCAAGTCTCTGCGATAGTCTTCCTTTTTCTTTCCGTATTGCTCACTTCAATTTTGATTATAGGGAAGAAAATTTTACTTTTTTGTTCGGGCGCCAATTTGTAATGCGTAATTTTGATTGGTTATAATTCCTAGTGGGAATTATGCTTTTATTATTCCTTCAAATTCCAATGAGTTCAAAAGGGATTCGTATGGTTTATCAATACGTTATGAGATAAGGGATTCCTTTCTATAATATTTCCTGACTTACCCTCTCATTGAAGGCACAGATACTTTTTGAAAAGATCACACCCCGAATGGATTACAAAATGACTCAGAAATTATTGATCGAGAGGGAAGTGGAACCCTTTAAGGTAAATTGAAATGAGCACTCGTAAATGTGAAAATAGGAGGAAAATATATTCCAACTTTTTTACATGAAAACAATTTGATGATTTTCCTCCTCACGTGGCGGTACAGGATTTGACATCGCCTGTAACATATAACCAACACTTGTCTTCACAATTAATGATTCACATTTTTATACCCGACAATGTTACGAGTATTTCAATTATTAATATAGCCGGAACGTGGAAGACATATCTGGCCTCACGTAGACCACCCGTGACACAACTTGCAATAAGTGTGGTGTGGGTTGGTCTAGGTAAGGATATCAGATCGAACATCTACCCCTTATTCTCCTCATCTTTGTCTGATTCTCTTCCCCTTATCCTCCTTATCTTTGTCTGGCATGTGAGGCTCGAACTTCTGTCTCTAACCGCGATAATCTGGGGAGTGATCATCCCAGTATATTATAGAGTTCAACGGTCTGAACGCATAAATTGGACCGAATTTTGAGCATCCAATATGACAGCCCCAAAATGGTGGACCAGAACTCCAAAATCGGCGCGGAGCTTAATAGAAATCTGATTTCAGGGTGTTTGCAAGTCGCTGAACACGAATATCATATCATATTGTGGAAATTCAGCATGATAGACCCATGTACTCATCCATAAACTCATCCGCTCACCCACCTATCTGTCCATCCATTCATTCATCCATCCATCCATCCATCGATCCACCCAACCGTCTACCTACTAACCCATTTTCACCACACCAAATTCGTTTATACAGCATTCATCCAAGTGGTCCGCTTTGAACGTCCTCCGTTTCGGAAAGTCATTCACCTTCAAATAGTATTGTCAATCAGATTTATCATTCACTATCGTCTAAGGACTCTGATTAGTGTTCTGGGTCTCTATGAATTTCGCATGTCATATTGCGAAAACTATAGTCTCTGACTCTTCCAATTCGATTTCACCTTCCAATAATCATCAATCCTTTTCCGAATTAAACCCTCATCCTCGAATCCAAGTAATACTTTTCCCGAGAAACCACTATCTGTTCTCCCTACGAGCCATCATCTTTGCGTACTCATTATTTTTCTTCCTAAGAACTATTAATCATCAGTTCTTTTCAGAAATCCTCATCAGTTCTTCCCAGAACTAAACGTGAATTTTCTCCCCACGAATAATCATGCCCTCATTATCATTCTCTTCCATCATTGTTCATGTGATTCCTCCTGAAACTGTGGAATCCCCTTCCAAAAATTATTCCTGCGTTCTTTTGGAAATACGAGTTCTAATCTCATTTCAAAACATCCGTTCATTTCGTTACTCACGCGTTGAAAACTATCGATCATGACCTCCCGTCAGATATTCCTCATGATTCATTAGTTTCTTGTATGAAACTGTGATTATTCGCGGACAATGGCAGAAACAGGAAAACGATCTGATTATTCGAACACAGTTATCCGCTTCAATAGATGTGTCAACCCTTTTGGCATGAATGGACATTTGGGTAAAAATTTGCGGAAAATCCCGGAAAAAACGAGAAGACAATTCATCCAGAGAAGAAGAGTTGGAAGAGCTTTTGAGTAAACTAAAGGGAAGTTCCATAGCTCAAGTCCAAATGATCCTTTTCGCATATCCATTCTCAGTATAGCTCCTGAATTTCGGAGTCTCCGTGTTGGATGGATGAACGGATTGATGGGTGTGTGAGGAATAGTATGGATGGGTGGATAGATGGGCGGATGAATGCACAGATGGGTGGGTGGTGGATGGATGGGTAGATGGATAGGTGGATGAATGAGTGGGTGGGTGGGTTGATGGATGGGTTGATGGGTATATCATGTTGAATTCCCACAATCTGATATGATATTCATGTTCAGCGCCTTGCAAACACTCTGAAATCAGATTCCTATTGAACTTACGGCTGATTTTGTAGTTCTGGTCCACCATTTTGGGTTGTCATATGAAATGCGTGAAATTTCGTCCAATTTATGAGTTCAGACTGCCCACATCACCCTGAAAATCTATCTACGTCGAATTTGCCCCTCATTTCGGGGTCCCAGGCGGCCATATTGGGTCACCCGTTCTGAATTCATAACAACTGTTGCCATATTTGTATTCAGCGACCCAGAATCACGCTTAGAATTCATTCGTAGATATTTCATGTGAGGATTATCACGGAGAACCAACGTTACGAAATGACGCACAGCCCGTTTCTAGTTTCTTTATGCTGTGAAACCGCCGCCATAGTGGAATTCCAAAAAGTTCCAGCCAGTTTTCAAAAGCACTCGTATAGACCAACATTTTGAACTATCAAACGTTCAATTCCAACGCCCTCAATTTCGGACTCAGGACTGTAATGGTTGACGTGAAACGTCCCATATATATATATATGTGTAAATATGTGTAAAAGTTATGTTCATGTTCCAAGGGAAGAAATCTTTTGCGAGTATACGAGGTGTGTTCAAAAAGTAAGGTGACTTTGTATTTTTAAGAAAAAATATTTATTTATTCATCAATATTTATGTTGTCCCTCTTCAAAGTAATCCCCCTCAGATATAATGCACTTATGCCAACGGTTTTTCCAATCCTCGAAGCACTTCTCATAAGCACTTTTCGGTATAGCCTTGAGCTCTTCCAGCGATGCAGTCTTTATCTCTTCAATCGTTGCAAATCTCCGTCCTTTCATAGGTCTCTTTAGTTTTGGGAACAAGAAGAAGTCACATGGGGCCAAATCCGGTGAATATGGTGGCTGAGGCATGATTGTGGTGTTGTTTTTGGCCAAAAAATCTCTCACAAGCAAAGATGAGTGAGCAGGGGCATTATCGTGATGCAAAAGCCATGAATTATTTTTCCACAATTCTGAACGTTTTCTTCGTATTGCTTCTCGCAAACGGCGCATAACTTCAAGATAATACTGTTTATTGACCGTACGACCATATGGTAAGAACTCCTGATGCACCACGCCATGGTAATCGAAGAAAACAGTGAGCAAAACTTTGACATTTGATCGAACTTCGCGTGCTTTTTTCGGTCTTGGCTCATCTGGGGTCTTCCATTGGGACGATTGGACTTTGGTTTCGACATCATAACCATATACCCATGATTCGTCACCAGTTATGACCCTTTTGAGTAAATCTGGGTCGTCGTTGACGTCATTCAACAGTTCTTGAGCGATGCTCACGCGACGGTTCTTTTGGTCGAAATTTAGCAATTTCGGAACAAACTCCGCTGACACACGTCTCATGCCCAAAACGTCAGAAAAAATTTTATGGCACGAGCCAAGCGATAAACCAACATCCTCAGCAACTTCTCTGATAGTGATTCGACGATTTTCCAAAACAATTTTCTTCACTGCTTGAACGTTTTCATCAATTGTTGACGTGCTTGGGCGTCCAGAGCGAGGCTCGTCATTGGCATCTTCCCGGCCATCTTGGAAGAGTTTGTACCACTTGTAAACATTTTTTTTACTCAGAACAGTTTCACCGTATGCTACTGTCAACATTTTAAGTGTTTCGGAGCACTTTATTTTATTTTTTACACAAAATTTGATGCAAATCCTTTGATCCATATTTTTCGATAGCAAGAAATCGCCGAGCACGCAAAACACTTATAACCTTTACGCCTCTCACAACCAAACAAAAAATGCTATACACTTGAAACTTGGTACAGATGTTCGGGAAGAGTGTGCCAACATAACAAAACAAAAAAATCGATAATCGAAAGTACGTTGCCCGCGAAATTTGAAAAGTCACCTTACTTTTTGAACACACCTCGTTTAATCATGTATGTCTCTAAATGATGAGAGAATTTTGAATGAAGGATGAAAATTTGAAAACATTCATCTGTTCATTTTATCATACTCCATCTGTTCATTCCCTCATACTCCATCCTCACATTATGATTCCAATGATCCCTGTCACAGATATTCTATAAAATCTCATTGACGATCAAGAAAATACGTAGGTTCCAATGGAATTCAATCGTATTCAATCACATCTCTCACCATTCGTAATGGGACGCGATAGAATATTTCTACCTTGGATAATAATAATAAAAATGGTACAATACATTTGATATTGAACGTGAATTTGATTGAGGAAACACACGTAGTCTTAGTACATAAACAGTTCTTATGAATAAGATTTATTCATCGACCTATTATGAGACTCATCAAAGCCTCACCATTCCACAAAAATCCTATTTTCACTTTTCTTGAGAATCTTCTCAACAAGATAAATATCTGAATGCTTCACTTTGAGGAATTTTTGTTTGTAAAAATATTCCATAATAGATTCATCTTGATAATCCCCGAGCATATATGTAAAAGGGACACTATTTTTTATCTCACTGATTGTAAATATTCCTGTTGTCCAATTCGGTGTATAACCTTCATCAAAAACATGGTTGAATTCACTTATCCGCCCTCTATTCCCAACACTGAACTCACATTTTTTAATATTCTGAATTCCACATTTCTCATATACATCCATCAATAACTTTTCATGCTAAATTGTTACATCTTTCGGTCCCATTCCTATAGTTCGATGTTGATCATTATTGTGAGAAGACACCAAATCAGGTGATATATGCAACAATTGATAATTGCCTCGCAGACTGAATTGTATCCACATCTTTGTAATGTAATTTTTCGCGTTGATGAGTTTCTGATGAATCGAAAATGATTATCCGACGCTCAAGATTATTGCAAGGAGTTGTTCCTTCCTATAATAGACCACACGTACCACGTCCCTGGAAGATTGGTGAGAAAATCGACCCGAATGAAAAGTCGAAAGGACTTATATTCAATTATCGAGAGGGATTGTGGTGTTCAGCTAGGATGTAATTGGAATAAGCACTCTTACTTATGTTGGAGGAAAAATTATATTTAATATCTTTTGAACTACAATTTTTTTTCCAAAATTCTTCCTCCTCGAGCGATGGCGATTTATGTGTCAACGCCTGAAACACGTGATAAAAAAATATGATTTTTATAAAAATTTTCTAACGCGACATTCAATTATGCGGGAGTTGACTTATAAAATGTAGTCGCGGAAACTGAAACACATCTCTTGTCCCACGTAGACCTCCCGAGACACAACTTGCAATGAGCGTGGTGTGGGTTGATCTAGGTGAGAATATGTAATGACTGAAAAATTCGTGAAGTACTCTATACGTCGATGTCGCAATGACCACGAGTCAAGAGTATTCTCTGAAAATGTAAACTGTGAGGGTTTTACTCCTCTTGATTGATTCTTCGATTAGATCGAAGTGGGAAGTGAACGCAAATGAACAAATTCGAGATGTAATTCAGTTCACCTCCTTGTCGCATTTGACCCCTTATTATAATGTTGGAAGTTTATTATGAACCATGTGCGAATCGAGCACCTGTCGGATTTGTTGATAAGTTTTTGTATCGAATGATTTAATCGAACATATCACTCGCATCAATTAATCGAAAACACCGTGTGTTATCATTGGCTTCGTGCGTCTCGATATCTTATTTCGAATTCAAATCAATCTATGATTCGATTTCCATTCCACTGCGAGAAGGTTTAATTATATCTATATTGGCTCTTTGAACTTTCTTTGTTTGTAAATGCTTATTTTGACGCGTTCTTTTCTTTTCTCTGGAATCCGTCTATTGCATTCATACATGATTCATTTTTCTTCCCATAGTTTCGTCGATCAAACTCTCTTATGTCATCGCCGCATACATTCGATGAGTGTCTGTGTGGTTCAACACATGCGATGTCCGTGTGTACTTTATGTTGACGTTTTTTCCACATAGGTTTGATCGACGAAATTTTGTACCGACTTTCGCTTTCGATACTTTGATTTTGACTCAGAAAATTTAACTTCACGTATCCTAATTGACTATCGCGTGGCGTTGTAACCGTACGGATATTTTATCATATTCGTACCGTTACATCTTACCCTTCAAAGTCCAGTTGAATCGTTCACAAATCGATGCTCTCCAATGACTATATGTGGAGTATAAATTGATGCTGTATTCCTTCATAAGATCCTCAAATTGGGCATTGTAGAACTCCTTGCCTCTATCTACTTGTAGACTCTTAGGCTCACGTCCCCCCACCAGAACAGACTTCGTTGCAGCAGTAACATCATTTCTCGTTTTCGATTTCACTGGAATGGCACAGGCGAATTCTGAAAACGTATCGACAATGGTGAATATATATTCGTAACCTCCATTTTCTCGTTTGTAAGCCTGCATTTTCACAATTATCTTGTGTTTTTCCCTTAATCATGGAAATTCTTTCATTTCTTTGAAATTTTACAAATGGAATTGCGTTTGACATATCTGTGAATATTTCATACAATTTTTATATAACATATCGTTCCTAATATCGTCTCAATATGTGAGTCAACATCTTGGTATTATTGTAGATGAATACATTTGTTTCAGGATGGGTAATCATTTCCTCAGTGATCTATTTTACTTATTCGTTCCTTCCTCACTTATCTAATATATCCTTATACAAAAAAGCCGTGTTACGGATGTGGAACGTTCTCATCTTGATTCTCATTGGTCTCCTACATTTCGGAAGTGACGTAACTCGCAGGATGATTTCCATCGGAGGTTGATTCCCCGCGGTATTAGTGCGGGGATCACCCGCAGGAGCGTGGATCGCGCACCGGTAGCTGCTAGTATCTAGTATTTTTCAGTGCTCTTGATTATAACTGCTAAGGTTCACACAATTTGATTCATATTTTGGATGTTGGGCTCATTCATAATATGTTAAAAAGCTGTTGAAGGTGATCCAGTATCACAGATTACTGGTATACTTCTTTTCCTTCCATCCATGTAGCATGGACAAACAATTAATTTGGGAAATATGTTGTTATCCATCTGGCGTAAGTTACAGTAATCATTTTGTGATATTTTGTACAGAGACCTTTTGGAAATAATTCTGGGACTATATTTATTCATCAATCGTAACTGAGCAATTATTTTGCGGGTTGATAAGTTTATATTAATTAATACATACTCTTGTGTGTCATACTGCAGATTTAGATATGTGTAAATGACTAGTGAAGCTGAGTTATGTACCTTCTGAACGTCCTCTTCTCTCATCATTCCTTTGTATTTAGTGATTAGTATCTTTTTCTTTCTCAAAATTGAAGCTGATGTCAATTGATTCCGAGTATTCGCTTCACCTATTTTATCAAAGGATAGTGCTTTCATTTGTTGCACTCAGTTGTACTTATTTGATCTGATACTACTGGGATTTTTCATTCCCTCAAAGCAGATTCGCGGATACCTATCTCTTTCCATATGTAATATATGTATTGGATAGGGGTGTGCGGTTAGCACTTTTGATCGGGTCGGGTTCGGGTATTTGTATTTCTTTTCGGGTTGGGTCGGGTACCCGAATATAATAAGATCGCTTGAATTTAATATTTTCAACTTCTATTCGAAGTTGCCATTGCCGTTGATATTTTAAGGACAAATTATCTTGAGCGATTGTAGGAATAAGGGGATTTCATATGAATTCAATTCTGATATGAACAATGCCATATCCACTACAAGTCTATTAGGGTTGTTACTCCATGTAATTGATTATGCAGCGCATTGAGAAATCTCCAAATTGCTTCATGGAATGTTAATATTTATTTTTCAATTCAATTAAAAAATATAATCACATTTATATCTCATAAATAATAGATTATCTATTCTCGTATTCAGTAACCACAATATAGAATGTTGAACATCAATGAAAATAAATATTCTTCTCATAAATATCATTCATTCTTCATATTTTCAAATTCGAATGGAGGAAGCACAACTCTTCCACATGTTTTGTCAGCAATCTTGATCGAGTTGCTGTCACAATATTTCCTGCTGAGGAAAACGTTTGCTATATTTGAATTACCTGAATGTAATCGGGTACCCGAAAAACTCGGGTAATTGAGAAACCCGACCCGATAAAAACCCGATGACTCGGGTACCCGCACACCCCTAGTATTGGATAATTTGTTTGGGTACAGAAGCTGATATTTTATGTCGTTCAGTTTCAGCAGAATTGCACTATTATTAGTGTTCAGTGGGAGGTTGAGGATTCTCTCGGAAAAGGAGGTTTGTATCCCTCCTACGTTGTCGAGGTACCTAAGGCTCCATACTGGAGCAGCATATCTCAGAGTTGATCTCACTAGGATATCGAATATGTTATTGAATATGCTCCACTTTTTCGGTTGTATTTTATTAGCTACAGTAAGCTTGGAAATACCGGCTATTTTGGCCTTTCTCATTATGTCTACAGATGATTTCTCAAATACTGCTGATTGTTGAAAGAGTATGCCTAGGTATGAGTATACTTTCGCATATTCCATTTTTTGATTTTCATATCCAAATTTAGGAGTATTTTTTTGTTGACCATATCCTCCTTTCTGAAATGATATCATTTCGGTCTTTTCTATATTCAATTCTAATTCATCTCCCCTGAGATACTCTTGGAGGGCGATAAGTATTTTCTTCATTCGTACGCTTGGATCTGCTACCATAACTATCAGGAATTGGAATCAATTCGTAGCGTTTTTTTGATGGAAAAAAATTATTTATTCCGAATGGGAATTAAAGAATACCAATCAGAGTATTGTTCATCGGTTTCGACTACTCTCGACCATCTTTCGGGCAAGGAATGAATACCATGTTGGAAGAACACATGATTTTTGGATGCAATCCACAAATCGACCCATTTTTGACAATCTTCGTGAGAGATGGATTTTTGCTGAGACAAGCTATGAGCCATCGAACGGAACAAATGGTAATCCGATGGCGCAATATCTGGAGAATACGATGGCGCAATATCTGGAGAATACGATGGGTGGGGTAGAAATTCCCATTTAAGTGTTTCAAGGCATGTTTTCACCGGTTTTGCGACGTGCGGGCGAGCATTATCGTGCAGCAAAATGACTTTGTCGCGTCTTTTGGAGTATTTCGGTCGTTCCTCTTCCAATGCACGGCTTCAGCGCATCAACTGTAGTCGGGAATGATCCCGAATCATGGTTCAATTCGGTTTCAACACTTCATAATACATCACACACATATGATCCCACCAAATACAGAGCAGAAGCTTAGACTCATGGATATTTAGCTCTGCGACTGATTGTGATGGTTGGCCGGGCTTCACCCATGACTTTCTGCGTTTCAGATTGTCGTAATGGATCCATTTTTCATCACCAGTGACAATTCTATGGGAGAAACCTCTTCTTCTCTGCCGTTGGAGCAGCAGTTCACACGTCAAAAAACGCCTCTCAATGTCCCTTGGTTTCATTTCAAATGGGATCCAACGCCCTTCCTTCTGGATCATGCTCGAACTCCCCAGACGTTTTCCTATTGTTGATCAGTCAACTCACAATGATTTCAACAATTCTCGAAGGATTCGACATGAGTCTTCATTGAGCAAAGTCTCCAAATCAGTATCTTCAAATTTTTCTTGGCCAGCCAGGTCGCGCCCATCATCCAAGCCGAAACCATCAGCTCTGAAACGTGCAAACCGTTTCCGACGCGTTTGCTCAGCTAGACCATGTTCACCATACACTTCTACTGAAATACGATGGGCTTCAGCAGGCTTCTGTTCATATTGATGTAATGGAGTAAGACTCCCCGCAAGAACACTTTATTCGATATAAATTTTGACATGTTCAGTAGTTGTGAAGTTTTGTTATTTACGATTCAAAAAAAAGGTTATGTGAAACAAATGACATCCAATAATAGCTGTTTCACGGTGGATAGATTATTGTGGGTAACAACGGGATACTATACTACCTACGTCAGCTCTTGTATCACGCTACGAATCAATTCCAAAACCTTATATAATATATTGTCCGCATACGCAAGGAGCAATATTTCTACGAGGTGTGTCACACCTACGCCTCAGATTCCTTCAGAGATCAAAAAGTCCTCAAGATCTGCTAGAAACAAGGCAAACAGATTAGGGCTCAAGATTTCTCCTTGTGAAATTCCCTTGGTGACTCCGCAAGATCTAGATATTCCCCTTGATCTCCTCACAGACATTTGAGCTTCCGAGTATGAGTTCATCACTATGTTGATCAATTTTCTAGATATACCTTTATTACTAAGCTTTCGTCATCCAGTTTGCCTCATTCTGCTCCGATCTCAATTTGTACTGTACTGTTGAGTGTGAATGAATCATCCATGCATAATCTACCTCCTCTGGATCCTGATTGAAATTCTGGAAGTAGGTTATGTGTTTGGAGTGAGACTCCAATCCGTTAGTCTCTGACATAAGATCTGACCACAGATTTTCACGATCGAATCAATTGAGGATAAAGGTCTATAATTCATTGCGTTACGTGTATCTCATTTCTCATGTATCATCCTAGTCTGTATTGTGCCCCAATTTTCTGGGACCCTTTCTTCCCTGAGTATTCGGATGACAACAAGATTCATATATAGTATCCAGTTATTTAGGAGATTTTTATGATTTCATCAGCACCTGGTGCTTTGTTATTTTCCATTCTGTGTATGCTTTGTAGTGTTTCCTCATACGTTATTCCAGAGTTCGAGAGGGAGTTTCCTGTATTTTCTCATTTAAGTATATTATCTTCTTGTATTGGGTACATTGTTTGAAAATGGGTATATCACGTATCGAGTGTAATCCCATCATCATGTATATGATATTTGGAAAAATGTCTGAATTTATTGATCACCATCCAGTATTCCTCCGGATTTCTTGATTGAATCAGATTATCAATGATCTGACCATTGAATTCTTTACTTTTATAGGTTGCTAGTTCTAAGAAATCTTTTTCACATTCATTGTATTTTCCTGTAAGGGTTGCGGGACAATTTTCTTTTTTACATTCATTCAAAAGTTTCACAACTCGTGTCTTTTCGGAATGATAATCTTTATCCTGCCACGATGGCTTTTGTATACCTCTCCGATATATTTCCACTAACATCCCTGTGTCATTGGCAATGTCATGTAAAGTTTTATTGATATTGCTATTCATTTCCTCTATCGTTCCATCAAGCTTTGCTGCATTCTTCGAACATTCTATTTTCTCATAAAAATTATTTGCATTCTCGTTTTTCCATTTCAGTTTTTTTTATTTATTGTTATTCGCAATAGTGAGTGTATGATTCAGTGATGAGAAGAGAGGCATATGGTTCGACTTCGTTACTATATGCTTCACATTTAAATCTTTGATGACAGGGAAAGCAAAGCTATTACGTGATATTAAATCGATGACTGAACACCCACGATTACTTATATAGGTATATCGAGCTGGATAATCACTTGATATTCTACCGTTCAGAATAATCAGACTATTGTTGTTTAACCAGTTTATTAATTGCCTACCTCTAGTGTTTTCAATTTTGTCCAAGCTTCTCCTGTCTTTGATGATTTTAGGATTTACTGTATGTTCCCGTACTGGTACTTTATCGCTTTCCACGATCCTTGCATTCAAATCGCCTCCTATGACCACACTCTCTTCTGGATATTTCTCATTCATATACGCGATACATTCATTTAGTTCTTCGATTATTATTTTGAAATTGCTGGTTGGGCTGGCGTATATTAGTCCTACATCCAAAGTAATCTTGAATTTGTTACCTACGATGTGTACGAATATAATGTTCTCTGTTGTATGTAGCATCGATATGTCATATAATCCTTTATTTACAGTCACTAGTAGTCCGCTTTTTGCTCTTCCTCCCCCTGCGGTTTCGATTGCTGGTCTTCCGATGAGCGTGTGGTCGTGAAGGCCAGATTTGTTCCTTATGATTTCATTTGTACTCCATGTTTCACTAATACATAGTATATCCTCTTTATTCACATGTTCCATAATTTCTGGCAAGTTTGAGATACCCATCGCATTCCAATATACAAGTCGTGTCCGTATGTTATTTGATTGCTATGCTGGATTTTGATGATTTCCTTTTGTGATGTATATTCGTTTCTTTGTGGATGTGTTTTTCTCAGGAGATATCTTTTTGTCCCGGCTTCTTCTGTAGCTTCCATTGATCATTAATTTCCCCCTTTTCAGTGTAGCGATGATACCGTTCTCTTTAAGTTTTTTGCGCATAGCAATTTTCACTTCATTCTCCTCTCTTTCTTTTGGAGATGAATCGTTACTTATTGCATAGCCAAGGTTTGCTATTCTTTCAACGTTAGTGAATATTTCTGTTCTTATATTGTAGTTAGTCAGACTCACTGATACTGGTCTTCTTCCTGGTGTTATTCCTATACGTCTTACTCTTCCTATGTCAGCATGTGTAATCTTGATTCCTGCCTGTGTTAATAACTCCAGGATTGTTTGTATTGAGTTTCTATTCCCTTTGGTCGTATTGTTAATTTTGAAAACCAACAGGTTTTCCGCACGGTCTTGTGATTCCAGGTCATTCACTTCTTTCCTTAGTTCTCGCATTTCCTTCCCTACCGCTTCATTTTTTTCTTCCAAGGTAATACATTTGGTTGTAAGTTGGAAAACTTCTTTATGATGTTATCACTTGATAGTTGAAGATCATACACAGTGTTTTCCACTGGGTCCATTCTATTTCTCATTTCATTTGTTGTTCCAGTTGAACGTATGATTAGTTCTTTTAGTTCATTATTAGAGGTTGCAATTTTTCCACTGCTATCTACACTGATTTCAGGATATTTGTTATGTTTATAAGTTCGAGATGGAGTGGTTTATGACACGTTCGTCCACTTCCGCTCCTCAAACGCAACTCTATTTCCACAACATCAGCTTGCCACGTCTCATTTATTTCTCGGACATCAACTTGTCTGCGAGGAAATCTTCGACGTGCCGTTTTATAGAGCTCTCCCACTGAATCCTGCTCTTCTTTGTTCATTTTCAATATTTTCCCACCTGTTGTCCAATTAAAGAATGAGTTTAGACTTGCGGTAGACCAATTTCTGATTTGTGTCGGCATCAATTTGTACATTCTTCAAGTTTTTATCCACGGAAGCTTCCAGAGTTGCAAGTATCATGTGATTGTTCACTACTTCAATTCGTGAAGAGTTCATAAATTCACATATAGCATTCGTTTCATGTAAATTATACGTCGCATCAGATCTAAATTGATCGCATCACTTGGGACTTCAGCTCCAGCAACACTATATGACCTCTCCTTATCTATATCATAATGACTTTCAGGGGTGAGTTTGGATCCAACTCCTGGAGGACCTCGATTCGTTCAAAATGACGTCCGAATGCATCGAGACCCATCGTAAGAATGACTTGAATTTCATGGAGAATTGTTGAATAAATAATTCCAGCCTCTTGCAATTCTCCGATAAATTGATCTAATTTCTTTTTCATGGTTCGAATTTCCAGCTGATTGAGAAGCTAAGAGTAAACGAAGTTGATCTACTAACTCATTGGGATCATCCCAGTGGATATATTCAATGCATTTATTCTTTTTATCAGCCACCATGTACTGTGGAATTACATCGCTTCCTGAAGGATTATGCTTTCTATTATTTTTGATGGATTTAGGAGAGGGAGTGTTATTCATGTTTCCTATGGATCTTTTCAATTCAAACTCTTATTGTGACGCACAGGTTCATCTTTGCTATAATGCTCCCGGCGCAGATTTGTAGCATTCAAAATTTGTTTATAATTTTTCGAATCATTCTCACTAAGATAAGTCTGTTCAGGTGTTGTTTTTGACAACAATTCAAGCGAACCTTTGTTTGGAGGTGAATGTAAATCACCTACATCAATATTGTTTCCATTCAAACTCATCAGTGCATCACCAATCAATCTGTTTCTCGATAATTTTCGCACACCATACACAGTGCCCATGTCCTTATCCTTATTCTCCAACACAGAGATATTTGTTCACAAAATCATCCTCTGGAACAGTAATAGTGGTTTCGAAATCTTCTGAATTATTGGGTATGGGAATAAGTTTCCGCCCTTCTTCAAGCAAAGTTGATTTTTATTCAAACAATGGATTATGACATAATTTTATTCAAAGTGTGTGCACCATTGGGAGCGACCACTTTTGTCCATCTTCCAGGCAGCATACGGATTCCTCGGAGAAAAAAGCAGGTTCTTTTGACTTGATCCATTCATTGAACCATTTTTCGACACTTTCGTAAGAAGTAAACCGCTCTCCAGTGAGGGCTGATTGCGTAGATCGGAATAGATGATAATCCGAAGGCGCAATGTCTGGGGAATACTGCGGGTGGGGCAAGATTTCCCAATTCACTCCTTCCAAATATTTTTCAACAGGTTGAGCAACATGTGGCCTAGCAGTATCATGCAGCAAGATAAGTTTATCATGTCTAACGTCCCATTCCGGTCGTTTTTCTTCTAGAGCTTGATTCAAACGTATTAGCTGTAGTCTGCAACGATCGCCAGTGATTGTTTCTGACGGTTTAAGAAGTTCATAATAAGCGACACCTTTCTGATCCCACCAGATGCACAACATAATCTTTGAAGCGTGGATATTTGTTCTCGGTGTCGATGGACCTGGTACACCTGGCAGCCCCAAACTTTTTCGACGCTTAGGATTATTGTAATAGATCCATATTCTCATCGCCGGTGACAATACGATGCAGAAAACTCTCCCTTTTCTGCCGTTCAAGAAGCATCTCGCATGTCACCAAACGTCCCTCAATATGTCTCCCCTTTAGTTGATGCGGCACCCAATTACCTGCTTTCTGGACCATTCCCATCTTGTGCAAGCGTTCACCAACGAACGACCTGTCGACACCCAACTCTTCAGACAACTCATCTAGGGTTCGACATGCATCTTCATTCAATAATTGTTCCAGTTCTACATCTTTGAATTTTTTCGATGCCCCTCCACGTTCTTCATCACTCACGTCAAAATCACCACTTCGGAATCGTCGAAACCACTCTTCACAAGTTGTATTGAACGGAACGTGGTCACCGTAAATATCGCGCAGTACACGATGCGTTTCAGCGGCACTTTTCTTCGAAATAAAATAATGAAGCATGACTTCCCGCAAATGCTGTTTTGTCGGGACAAACGTTGTCATTCTTGACACCAGATGAAAACTGATGTTTACGCTTGTGACAAATGTCAACTATCGCAATCGACACCTCACATATACACTTCCAAATCAAAAGTATAGCACTTGAGTGAACTCAAAAATAGTATCAGCAGCAACACTTCTTCCAAGAGAGCGGAAACTTATCCCCATACTCAATATTCGCTGTCTCATATGAATCCTCACCGTCATCCATATTATCATAATCATATTGTTGCTCCTTTTCAGGGAATCGTTCGTACTCGTTTTTAAGTTCTTTCTTCTCTATAAGTGGATCCACCTCTTCAACCACTACAAAACCTTCAAGCAGTTTCTCAAGTGGCGACACAATCGGTTCTAATTTTGAATTCAAATCAATTTCAGCTGCTTCCCGACCGAATTTCAATATTTTATGTTCATTTCGAATTGATTCACTGACTTTTGCGATTTCCTGCGGAATATTCCGTTTCCTGCGATAACTTTCTTTTTTTGACATCCTGATTCAACTGAAGTTGGAATCATACTACCTCCATTAGATCATCAAAACCTTTATATACAGTTTTTTTATTCATCCACATTCATGAAACAATCAAATTCTTTCCTATATCGACCATGATTGAATTCACTATCTTCATCCATTACAATAAATCCATGTTTATTATTCTTCCAACATGCTGTACATAATTATCTGAAATGTGTGTAAGACATGTCTGTATTACCATGATCATCATATGCATCCTTGAGATTCATCTCATCTTGATTGAATAATATGATGAGATTGCAGTTATCTCTCATCAAATGTTTTGGAACACGTGCATATGTTTGAGAGAGATAGAAACATTCCACATTTTTATGCCTACCCATAATGAAGGAAGCCCTCATATTATCTTGTTCCTCACATGCCACATCATCGAATATAAACATAGAATTAAAGAGAACCTCGTTAGGGGAGATCATTTTTCGATACTCATTAGATGCAAAGTTTTGAATACCATTTACGAAATGCAGAACTGTATCTGAAAATTTATATTTTGGTGATTGTGATGATTTTGAGCAGAGATACACGTTCTCAAATCTCAATCCATTTGGTTGAGTGATTAGAGCGAGAAAGGCATTGGTTTTTCCGCAATTCGATGGTCCACAAAATACTGCTCGAAAACTTTCCGGTAGTAAATCACCATGTCGTTTTTCATTTCCATTTTGCTGTGATACAAGCGTATCGAAGTTCATGATGGGTAATCTCAATAATTTTGTTTTAAACTCCATACCGTTCGAGCCGTGATTGGCGTTGGGAACTATAAATAAAGTCTTTCAAAACATGAAACTTCAGTCGTAGATTTTCGGTCATACAGTTATGATCGTATAGGAAAAGAAGAAAAAAAACTCGAAGTCAGTTGTCAGCGAACTTGGAAAGTGATTACACGTGGTGAGGGTTTGATGAATGAGGTTATCAATAGTCTCCAAATAGCCATCAACTATATACGTCATCAACTTACAACAATAGGGATGAAATTCGAATTGCTGTGCAAAATCAGGATGTTTGTCTACTTCCTAGCAAAAGTTCAATTCATGTAAGAGGAAAACTGATGCAATTAGATGGATATCCAGTCGCCAGAACGTCTTTAGTTAGTAACGCTATTTGCCACTGGTTCGAAGAAACGAGATATGAAATGAATGCAGTGGAAATTGATAGAATAAAAAATCTTGGTCTCGCAACGTTCATGAAGAATTATGCACCTTCAAATCCTAGACATGAAAAAATGATGGGAAATGCTGTATGGTTGAAATTTGATAATGATGACGGAATAGCATTGGATGACGCAATCGGTCATTTTGATATTGTTATACCATTAGGAATGGTGTTCGGTTTTGCTAGAGGTTATCGGGAAATCATTGTCCATGCTCAACATGAATTGATTCTGGTATGATCAAAAAGTGAT
Organism: Gonatopus flavifemur; assembly: GCA_018340375.1. NCBI lineage: Eukaryota > Metazoa > Arthropoda > Insecta > Hymenoptera > Dryinidae > Gonatopus > Gonatopus flavifemur. The sequence continues at coordinate 166,488 of JAFFJZ010000039.1, forward strand.
GCGGATGCTATTATACAAATAGTACCCGTGGAACCACATAAAATTTTGATCGATGAGATAGAATGGTTATTACCATACATTTGACTGTCAGATCGAAGAAAAATGGAACTTCTCAAATGTGTTGACAATCATCTTTCTATTTTAATTAGTTTCCGCACATGGGAATTATATGAATATCCCTCTCTTTCTAAAACTTCAAATCATATTTGGACTGTAAAAACATCAACACAGCTAGACAAACCTAGATACATTATATTTAGATTCCAAACCAATGAAAGAATGATGTAAATTCAAATGCGAGTCATTTCGATCATTGTAATGTTCGTAATATCAAATTATTTCCAAATTCTCAATCCTACCCCTTATGGTAATCTGAATCTTAATATTGAACAGAATTAGTATGCTACGCTCTATGAAATGTATGCAAATTTTCCAGCATTTATTATGGAAGAGGACCACAACCGTTGCTTTCGAAGAGTGAATTTCACAGCTATGCTCCTCTGATGGTTATTGATTGTTCGAAACAGAATGAATCCTTCAACTTTAGACCGGTTGACGTTCGACTTGAATTTGAAACTAGAGTCAATGTTGCGGCTCAAACTTCGGCTCACTGTTCAATCCTACATGATCGCATTGTTGAATACACTCCAATGAGTGGAGGGGTTAGAAGATTGATATAAAACCATTGGAAGTCAAATCAAAAACTGAGTTGGATTCAGAATGAAGTACGTAATAGACATTCGAGGATTTGAATCATCAAATAACGAATTCTTGATGAGAGAATTATCTATATTTCCTATCGATAAACAATGTGAGAAATCTTCCATTCTTCTCTTTCAATTTCCTTGTACGTGGAATAGTCCATCTGTAGAATGTGAAAGAACGAACACATGGTTAAGACATAATTTCCACGGCATCACTTGGAGGTCTGGAAATATACTTTATGATTCAGTGAAAATCATATTAAATTCTATTTTGATCGGGGCTGGTAAGATTCACGTCAAGGGCTTGTAGAAAAAAATGTGTTCAAGTAGTTCCACACAAAACATGATTGAGATTGTGGATATGCAAGATCTGAAATGTTCTTCGGTACATTTATTGCGTGATATGTCCAATGTCGGTGTTGAATATTCACATCATACAAGCAGGGGAATTCATAATTGTGTTATTGAGAAAATGGTTGTTAATGGAGCATAAGCTGTGAATTGAGGGTAGATTAGTTATGATTGAGTTATGTAATTTTATGAGACCAATATTGTCATTTCATTCCTTTTATTCAATACGTGAAAATTGAAGTGATATGTCATGATTCCAATTTGGATAATAATAATAATTTAGGATTCGATTTGATAATTGTAACATGTTTCCTCCGAGGAAATGAGCGAATGTCCCTCCCCTCCAATTATTGAACCATTGAGTTTGATTCATTCTCGTACAGAGGGAAAATCACCTCCGGAAAGAAGAGAGCGTTGAATAATGCCCAATGCTGATGAGAAAACGAATAGACGTATGTCTGTAACACTATATCCTACGCATTCACAATCGTTGCAACCTGAGAAAGAAAGGAAGATCTTGGAGACTTCAAAGAGGATCGTTTATATTCGAAGATTATATAAGTAACCCCACTCAATATTAGAATGAATTTGTGGAACAATGGATATTGCTTTGGAATGAGGGTAATGAAGGAGGAGAATATATTTTATTGAGAATTTTTATTCAATAACATTCCATATTATATTGAAAATCAATTATTTTCATTTAATAAAAACATTTTCTCATGTAATAAAATTTTTAGATATGAAAAATATGAGAATGAGATTTTGAACTTGAGTTCATGGACAACTTCTTGGATGAAAATTGAAACAATTCTACTCGATTTTAATCGCATTTATTGAGTTCGAAATGTACTATTTCTCAATCAACATTGATTCGTTCATAAACAATCTTGAGTCCACACTCATCACCATCATCCTAATCATCAGAAATCCCACTATCATTACCATCATTTTCACAAACATCACTATCATCACCATCATCATCATTGATATGTTACGGTAATGGATCCTGTACATGATGCCGAGGATATTGCTGCACGAACTCCTGTTGTTCTTGTTGTGGTGAATGTAAATCATAATTCACCACCCTGAACCAAAAAGTGTCTCCTCATTTTCGTAGAATGGTGGTCATACCTCCTGCTGTGATATGAATATCATTGGTAGGATTGTTATTCACCACATCACACATGTTCATTAATTCCTCCTTTGAAGGTATCCTCGTTGAATTCCATATTTCTCCCACCAGAATAAGTGCGCACCAGGATGCATGTGTTAATTTTGCATCTTCAAAACCTATGTTAATAGATGAATGTTCCAATAGAACCCATCATTTTCAAGCCTAAGAATGAGAGTTCAAATCAATAATAATAATAATAACGATCATAGTAAAAGGAACTCACCTAATAATTGAGTTGTCCCTTGATGAAGAAGTGAATTTTTTGAATGAATGAGCTCATCTATCCGACCGAACCGCTCCTCTACTCGATATTGTTTACAAAGATCGCCCCCTACACACCCTATTCAGAATATTCCAGATCAGAAGGATCTAGAACGTTTCAAAATTCGTCCTTCCCTATCCTTCTTGTCAACCCGATTCTTTTGCATCTCTCAAAATAGAGTATTTATCTTGTTTTGAAACCCCAAGATAAGGTGTCAGTTTTACCATGAATTAATACTCTTCTATCATCTTCCCAGCGGAGTCAAATTTTATTTTGTCTAATAGTGTATACTTCATGTTTTCTGCTTCGGATCGGATTTTGAGGTTTCTCCAGTTTGAGATAAGAGAAAAGACATCCTTCATAATCATTGAATGTTACTTCATTCAAAGCAGAACTTCTAACTCCCTTCGATTTCTTCTTTCCCCCCTCACCTAAAACTTCAAATGTATATGATTTTGATCACAATCTCACAAACTCTGTTATGATTCCACCATTATTCTAATCTTCCATCAAACTAATCACCTTGTTATCCAGTTGACATATACAAAATATAGTACAGCTATTGGAATTCGGTTTCGCAATTCAAGCTTTTGCTCCAAATCTACCCTCCCACTGTGTGGATCATCCTGAATCCTTGTATTTCCTGACATTTTCCATTGTTTTCCCAAACACAGAGTTATTCATGAGTTTGTGAAAATTCTTTTGAAATTCATTAGTTGACTTTTTTCGTAATTCTGTGTTCAGGTTAATGTATTCTCTGAGCCAAAGTTTTTGATTGAATTTCGATATTCTATGTATTCTCAATATTTTCATGCCTAAATTCAAATACTGTTTTGAATTACGATAATGTATCACGTAATGTGTTTTTTGTAATAAATTCGTTAGTAATTTGGGAATTCTACAACCTGGAAGAGGAGGCACGAAGTGTTCCGAACATGATGGAAGCTCTTCATGTAATTCATCTAATTCCTCAGGATATACTGAATGGACTTCGAGTATATATCGAAGTGATGAATCGTCTGAGATACTATTAACATTGAATTCATTCTGGGAATTCTCCTCTCATATAGAATTACTGAATGGTATAAATCCATTCATAGCCGCATCATATTGATTATTGGGATCAAAATATAAGAGATAAGACTCTGATATATTCATATCGAAATCGGAACCCATTTACCTGTTATCACACTTCCAATATCGATTTGAACACTGTGAAATACCACATCTCATACCTTTTTCAATAAACAATATCATTTCAATGTCTGTCAATGAATCCAATTCAATCCTTTTCATTCTGAGCATAGCATCGAGAGCAAGTCCAGGCAATGTATAATAGTGTAAGGGATCCGGATTGTATGTGGAAGAACAATCGCATCTGAAATTTTCAAAATATCAGCGAAAAGGCAAATATCAGTTTTCAAGTACAAACCAGAGTATTCATCCAACGTCTCAATATTGAAAGTATCCCAAACATCTCAATTTTTGTTTACTATCAATGTATTCATGAAGGAATACACGTTTTCTGATCATCAGATTGAATTGATCAAGAGTTTCACTATATTGCAATGTAAATTGTTCATCTCCATTTCGTAAATAAGGAGCCAATTTTTCGATACTATCCGGAATGAAACGGGAAGAATCTACACGGACAGACCGGATCTATCAATGTTTAGGAAGAAGTTATCAAAATTCAGAAAAAATGACTGTCAATTCAGGGAAAAAGGGGATTGCTGAAAAATTTTTTAGTGAGTCTACCAAATATTCGTAGTCAAAGTATCAACAGTTGATAGTTCAATTGGTATTCTTCACAGTGAAACTATCAATTGTTAATACATCGACTACAAGATTTTAGTAGACTCACTACGAATATTTTCCAACGATCCTCGTTTTCCCTAAATTGACAGTGATTTTTCTGAATATTAATAGACCTGGTCTTTCCGTGTATGAATCTGAGCTTTACATTTGTTCCATTTACATGTTTGGTGAAAGAAATATATGTCTCTTTATTGAAAGGTAACAATGTAATCTGACCTCCAAAAACAGTGATCGAGCTTCAATGAAAAAGTGGGAATTATACCCTGACAAATTTTGAAAGACTACTGGAACTACATGAGAATTCTTATAATTGATATTACATTCTCGATGTGCAGCACCACGATATTTCCCTGTAAAATGGCAATGTTCATGGTGTTCAACATCATCAGTTTTGAAGACTCTTTCACAAATGTGACACATTTCAGCTGAATCTTTTTGTTGTTTTATCGTTAATGATTCCATGGGTATGATTTTTTCAAAATGAATATCAATTTGTTTAGTTAAGCTTCCTAACTGTTTCAGAAAATATTCTATGCAATCTTCCCCTCTGTGAATATTGATTTTTGAAAGTGAATCATCAAAATCACATCCCGAGTGAAAAGCAACGCTATGAGGAACATACTATGAATTAGGTATCATATGTCCATCCATCTTTGATGATTTTACTCTTGCAACAGGTTCCAACAAGCATTTGATGTCAGCATGAACAACGAACGAAACTATTCCTTTATGTTCATGATTTCTGAATTTCAAGATATTCTCACCTACTTTTGGTAATATTATTTTACATTCATTCATCTTTCCACAGTCTGATCTGTGATTCGAAAAAGATTCTTCCATTTTGAAATGACATAAGCATCTATCACACGAGAATTTTATGCTCATTCTTTGTCACTTGTGTACTGACTAATCAAGAGAGATTATTGAATCAAGCGAAATGATATATCATTTTGCTCTTATCATGATACTCAATTTCACAATTTTCTATTACGAGAAGGTGTATTACTGGCCTTTTCGACCTTGTCGTTTGAGTGAAATATACAGGTACAATATCTCTCTCCTTGGTATTCTCAACCTCATTCATTACATAAACATATATGTTCAACTCATTTAAATTTTTTTACATCATCTAAACTGATCGGGAAGTTGATGTTCTCAAATTCCAATTCTGTTGCAAAATGTGAATAAGAACGGGTTTCTGAAACATGGGTTTTCGCAGGATGAAGAGCTGCCATCACGGACCAGAGAAAACAGTACGGATCGTTGTTCTGAATGTTCATAACAGCTTTTTTCCTCTTCATATATTTAAGTCAATCAATGAGAGTTGATCAACCTGTTTGAAATGGTGCATATCTATTAATATTCACATTCAAGGTGATTGTCTCAATCAATGACCATACTGATTTATTCCTTTGGAACTCTTCAACCTGAACTAAAATATCTTCTCTCACATAGTCTTGAAACCGATCATTGAGATTTGTTGTTTGAAGAATAATACTGTTTTTCATATTGAAAAATTCCTTTTCTTCAATCATTGAATACGCCTGCAGAGTTCTCAATTCACCAGCGAAACCATATCCACTTTCAAATTACCATCTCCATTCAAGGCATTTTTCAACGACAGGGTATGATTTGTGCACGTAAGAATCATACACGTATTTATTGTACACGAAAAATAAAACCCAAAAGGATTTCCAATAATAATATTTTTTCGATACCTCATATTTAACACATAAGCTTTGGTGCACGTAAAATTATTTGACAACGCATTTTGATTTTCATTGTTGTTCGAATCCACTTCCATGAACTTCATTGCACAGCGACATCTGAAGTCTAATATTTGAATGAGATATATTGGTATAGAATTGAACCTTCTATAGTACTACAGTACTCGTATCATATTGAGGATGAACAGACAGCGGTGTTGATCAAAAGGATTACTTCAACTATAATGTGTGTTAGGGAGGGGAATCGCCGGCAGAAAACATATAATGAATGATATAATTTCCGAAAATTATGCAATATGATATTGTTCGCGATTTACTAAGGCAAGGTAGTCTGAATAGAAGTAACAGACAGGCGTTTCATAAACTTTGGGTTTATTAATTATTATAAATTTCACAAGTGGTTGTTCGTGCCCGCTGTTACCAGCCTCGACGTGGCGACTGACTTCGTAACGGCCGAAAGAAGTAATAAGTGAATGCGACCATTGCCGAAAAGATCCGAAAACGATCGAAGTACAATAACGCAGTTTTCAAAAGAAATATATGATACAAAGATACAAAATGCAAAAAATATTATACACACCCCGCCTTGAAAGGCTCTGGTTTCAATGATATAATTCGTTTACAAATAAATCACTTGAAATTATTATGATTCTCATACGAATAAATGACCCAAAAATAGGTTGAAGAAACAAATAAAATAGTTGAACGACAATTAGAACATTATTCGTTTGATCATGCACAAGGAACGAGGCAATTTCACATGAATAATTAAGATTCGTTCGTTTATCAAATTTTCAGAGAAAATACACAAAAGTGATTGCATGAAACTTAATGTCTGTTATGCATCGGAATAAACAGTCTTATAACTAAGTTGTAACTAAAATTTCACAATTCGATTTGAATCAAGTTTCGATAGGCAGAATACAAATCTTCGTAAGGGGTCTAACGAACAATCCATTAGCCGTGCGAATGGTAGCGGAGCGAATGACGCCGTCAGTTCCAGGATGCGTTTCTTGAACCCGTCCCAGCAGCCATTGCAAAGGTGCTAAATTTTTATTTTTTATGAGGACCATTTGTCCAGTTTTTAATTGTAAACCCTTATTTTGTTTCCACTTTTGACGTTCTTGCAAATTATGAAGATATTCTAAGCTCCAACGTCTCCAAAAACATTGGCGTAACTGCTCCACCCTTTGCCATCTCGTTAAACGATTTTCGTTGATAGAACTAAGGTCAGGACAGGGGAAACTGTTTAAAGCATCGCCAATCAAGAAATGCCCTGGTGTAAGCGCAGAATAGTCACTTGGATCCTCGGATAAGGGCGAAATAGGACGCGAATTCATAACAGCCTCGATCTCACATAAAACTGTTTGTAGCTCTTCGTACGTTAAAGAAGCGTTGCCCAAGATTCGGTGTAAATGAAGTTTCGCCGACTTCACCGCTGCCTCCCACAGCCCACCAAAGTGCGGAGCGTTGGGTGGGATGAATTCCCACTTGATCTCTTGTTCCGTAAAAAATTGACTTAAATCATCCCGCATTTGTTGTTGTCTGAAAAACTCAAAAAACTCTTTGAGCTCTCTTTTAGCTCCAGTAAATGACGTACCGTTATCTGAGTACATCGCGACCACCTTTCCTCTGCGTGATAAAAATCGCTTGAACGCTGCCAAGAAGGACACAGCAGTAAGATCGCCTACCAATTCGATATGCACGGCCTTGGTGGAAAGACATATGAATATAGCGATGTAACTCTTAATCTTGTGCGCGTTGCGGCGCTTACCATCTCGTATTAGAAATGGGCCAGCGTAATCAACCCCACAGTACGCGAAGGGCCTAGAAGGTGTAATTCTAGGCTTAGGCAATTGGCCCATTATGGCCTCAGAGGAACAAGGTTTAACCCTAAAACAATCGACACAACCTCGTACGATCTTACGAGCAGTCGAGCGGATCGAAATAGGCCAGAATCTTTGCCTAACGGAGGATATAGTCAATTGCACGCCTGCATGTAGGTTTCTAACGTGCTCGGCCTGAATTAACATCTCTGTAAATCGGTGTTGTTTAGGTAATAGTATCGGATGTTTGGCTTCGTAAGTCAAATTAGAGTTCTTCAGACGGCCACCTACACGCAATACGCCATCCTCATCTAAAAATGGGCTCAAACATAGTATCCTACTGGATGTCTCTAGAGGTTTGCCCTCTGAGAGTAACTTTACTTCCTTAGTGAAGCAGATAGACTGTACGTATTTTGATAGAACTTGTAATGCTCTGAATTTATCCGATCTGTCCTTATGCTCGACCTTCCTGCCACACTTCAATCGTGCCTTATCGATGAATCTTAAACAAAAATTAATAATTCTCGATATTTTGTCTAAATTAGAAAATCTTTCGAACAATTTGTCTACAGTTGATATTTCCGTTCTAGCGATAGTTACGACAACCTTTTTGGCTTCAGGAACTTCATCAAGTGTTTGTAATTTCGAATCGGGCCATTCGACTTCAGGCCTATTCAACCACTGTGGTCCATGCCACCACATTTCATTATCTATGAGCTTTGAGGCTCCCAAGCCGCGCGAAATCATATCAGCTGGGTTCTCTCCGGAAACAACGTGCATCCAGTCCCTGATGTTCGTCAAACGTTGAATTTCACCAACACGATTGGACACAAAAACCGACCATCGCCGGGGGGATGCGGAAATCCAATTGAGAGTGATCATTGAGTCAGACCAAAAATATACGGGTAAATTGGAAAATTCTTCTATAGAAGTGCGAACTTTGTCAGATAAACGAGCTAATAGGACGGCGGCGCATAATTCCAATCGTGGAAGGGATAAGGTTTTTATGGGTGCTATCCTAGATTTGGAGCACAATATTTCAACGTGGTATCGCTCATCCATTGAATACGACCTAACATAAATACATGCGCCATAAGCCCGTTGGCTGGCATCACAAAAGCCATGTATTTGAACGCCCTCATGACTGCACTTGACAAGGCGTGGTATACGTAATTGATTTAATTCTTGCAACTGTTCCTTTGAATGAGTCCACTGAGTATGGAGATGCATGGGAACAGATGAATCCCAATCAACATCTGCTTGCCATAAGTCCTGTACAATCAACCTAGGGATTATTAATATGGGATTCAAGAGACCCAATGGGTCAAAAATCTTAGCCACGTCGGATAATATAGTCCTTTTAGTGACGATTGAACTTGATAGATCTAAACGAATTTGAAAATGGAAAAAATCTTCGGGTGGATTCCAGTGTATTCCTAGAATCCGTGGCGAATGTTCCTTGTCGAGGTCAACGGAATTAACTGCGGGAATTTGATTTTCGACGGGCAGTAAATTCGAGTTATTGGACGACCATTTACCAAGCTCAAAACATCCATCTTTCAACAGATTGATGATCTGATGTTTCAACTCGATCGCCTGCGATAGAGTGTCTGCACCCGTCAAAATATCATCCATATAAATATCTCGCAAAAGATGAGCAGCGCCTAACGGAAAATTCGAAATTTCACTGTCAGCCAAATATTGGATACAACGAGTAGTTAAAAACGATGCTGATGACGTGCCATATGTTACGGTAAGCAGTTCGTAGGTATTGAGAGGCTGTGCAGGATCCTCACGCCAAAGGATCCGTTGCAAACTAGTCTGTGATTCGTGTACTAGAATTTGTCTGTACATCTTGATTGAATCTGCAGTAAATACATACTTAAAGGTACGGAAGCGCATTAAAAGCGATATCAAATCACCCTGTATTACAGGACCCACAAGTAAAACATCATTCAGGGACGTTCCCGTTGACCTTTTGGCGGAAGCGTCGAAAACGACCCTCAACCTAGTGGTCATGCTCGATTCTTTTCGCACAGCGTGATGCGGTAGATAGAATGATGGTTTTGTTTCGTCTTCTCCGCTTTCTGACACGGGACGCATGTGGTCAAGTAACTGATATTCGCGCATAAATTCAATATATTCCGATTTCAATTCTGGGTCCTGTTGTAATCGCTTTTCCAACCCATGAAAGCGGCGTAATGCCATCACCTGAGTATCTCCCAACGACTTTAAGGCCTCTTCGTTAGTTGGAAGTTTCACAACAAATCTACCGTCCGTATTTCGCGTAACCGTTTGTACAAAATGATTTTCGCAGACCTGCTCTTCGGAAGAGTAGGGTTTGATATCGTTCTCGCGTGTATCGACTTCCCAGAATTGATTTAATCCCACCTGCAAGTCATCATCATGAGTAGTTGCGAAAAATGTTCGCACAGAATTCGTTTTCGAGCTCGTTCCTGTTAATAATTTACCTGCCAGAACCCAACCAAACTGTGTCTTTTGTAATATTGGATGTTCCGGGGAAGCCTTAATTTGACCGATGCATAACAATTGCCAAAAGACTTCAGCGCCTAACAGAACATCAACATCGGATGATTTGTTGAATTGTGGATCAGCGAGACGCAAATTATAAGGTACCTTGATTTCGCAGGGCTGGATGGGTACGGAAGGTAGTTTATCGGTTATTTTCTCTAGAATAATGCAATCTATCGTTATCGTGTAAGAATTCAATCGAGATTGTAACTTTAATTGAGACATTTCGTACGCGGTGGAGGAGGATCGATTCACACCTGAAATGGCTATGTTAAGGGGTTTTGACTTCAATTGCAATTTATTGAAATAAGAACGTGATATAAAATTAGCCTGCGAACCGCAATCTAATAGGACTCTACATGATGTTTTATTACCGATTCCGTCGTATGCGTAAACCTGAGTGGTTGATAACATTACCATACTGCTTGATACAGAACTATGAGAGTATACAGCAGTAGCAGTGGTAACTTGAGATGTAGAATTGGCAGAATTTTCGTCAGACTTGGTTGCAAGTTCTTGGTTCGTTACCAAATGAAGAAGAGTATTATGTTTTAGGTTGCATTTTTTGCATCCTCCGGAAGTACAATCTCTCGCTGAATGATTATCATTACGCATGCAATTCACGCATAAATTTCGCCTCCTAATTTCCTTCAGCCTAATTGGGACAGCGAGCTTTAGAAATTCTTGACACAAATGAATCGGATGCTCTCCCTTGCAAAACCGACATTTATGATTGACGGTAGCTACATGGCTAGCGGTTTGTTTTTTTCCTATCGGTTGAGAACGACTGTGAGATTGATTAGGCATCCCTGATTTCCTACCAGAAACTTCCAGTGCTTGATATCTGCAAGTTAAAAAATTCAACATCCGTTCTAAAGTAGGCAATTCGTTGCCCTGAAGTGAATTTTGCCATTCCTTATTTGTATTGGAATCTAATTTAGAAGGTAATATGTAGATCAAAATATCGTCCCAAGTATCGACTGGACGTTTCAACGATTTTAACGCTCGAGTATGCCTAAGAGTTACGTCAAGTATTTTTCTTAATTCTTCCAAATTTTCACGATTCATAACAGGTAACTCCATTATGTCCCTAATGTGAGCGTTTACAATGATTCGATTGTTGTCATACCGTTTCTTTAAAAGATTCCCATGCCTCTGCATAATTTTCCGCGGATAATTCTAATGCCTGTATTACATCAGCTGCGTCACCCGTTAACGCTGAATGTAAATATTGGAGTTTTTGCGTATTTGACAACGTATTATTCTCATGAATAACCGAATTAAAAACATTAAAAAACGGTAACCACTCGTCATATTGACCCGCGAAAGTCGGTAAGTTCAATTTTGGTAATCTAATATGTGAGTTTCGTTCACAGTTAGAAAGTGGATTAATCTCAACGCGACTCGAATTACTTGTAGACGGTCTACTCACGATTTCTTCAGACTCCAATATCAAACGCATTATCGATGACACGTGGTAAAACGCCTCTTCAAAGGCAACCCGATCATTTTCTTCTTGCTCGTCCTCAGTCAAAATTTCAATTTCTGACTGAACGGTATTATACTCTTCCCAGTGTTTCTCCAACTTTTCCTTACGCTCGCGAAGCTGTGAGAGTACCGCGGGAGGTATTGGCGTAGCAATAGAGTCAGTAAAGTTTTTAATTCTGGTACAAGCCGCCTTACAAATCTCACGCTGTTTTTTCAACAACGCGATTTTCTCTTGCACGCTCATTTTCATAAAACTGAGATCTGCTATGAATTAAGAATGAAAATATAATGTATCGATTTGTTCGTAAATTTTTATCACCCTTTTTTTGAAATAATATTCATAAACAACCGAATAAACGGATGAATTGAATGGAATTGAAGAGAATGGAATGAAATAAACCCGAATATTCAAGTGATCTATCTATCGAAAACACTGACTCTGAATTTCAATGTATTGTTTCAAAATTATATGAATCTCATACCTTGTTTTCCTGAATCAAAGTGTATCTAATATAAGATTAACTGTGAGTAACCCCTGACCTGTTTTGTTTAGCTTTATTACTAATCTGTATCTCGTCGATAACCAGGTTGGGTTATTCTTTGTTGTTTATTGATGATCCTCGATGGTTGCGATGTCATCTACCGTTACGTGCCGTTGATCGCTATCGACGTCTGCGATGCCCTCTATTGTGACGTGCTGTTGCTCGCCCTCGATGCCGGTAATGTCAACTACCACCGTTGACGATATGCCTCGTTGGCCGTTCTCGATGTACGTGGAAGCGTTTCCAAAATGGCCGTCCGTTGACAACCTTTGGCGTTGTGTGATATTTGATGCTCACACGCGGTCTTTGATCACTACTTGATCAACACTTGGACGAATTTCTTATGAATGCTTGATAATTCGTCAATTAAACACATTCTCGAGTTCGTATTCGGTTTTACAGATCAGAGTTTGTAATGACGCTTAGAATTTCTTTCGTTTCGCGTGTTCACTGCTCGAGAATTTTCGCACAAAAATCGTCTTTTGAATTGTAGACATACGAGTTAACACCAACTAGATTGTGTGCACTGTAATAACGAGTTTCTTGCGCCAATTCAAGTTCTGAGTCGCCCGCAATGTTAACTTTTTTGATTTGCGATAATCTTTTTACGTATTTGATGGGTGGTACCGATGGCGTCCTTTTCATCGCATGAAATCTGATGACGACATTAAACTCCGAACAACCCGATACGAAATCCAACGCGAAGGACCAAATTTATGTTCGCGATTTACTAACGCAAGGTAGTCTGAATAGAAGTGACAGACAGGTGTTTCATAAACTTTGGGTTTATTAATTATTATAAATTTTACAAGTGGTTGTTCGTGTCCGCTGTTACCAGCCTCGACGTGGCGATTGACTTCGTAACGGCCGAAAGAAGTCATAAGTGAATGCGACCATTGCCGAAAAGATCCGAAAACGATCGGAGTACAATAACGCAGTTTTCAAAAGAAATATATGATACAAAGATACAAATCGCAAAAAATATTATACAGACATAATTTCCCAGAATCATGGGACATGATACCATTCAAAGAGTTCCATGTAATATGATCTCATGTTGTCAACCTCATGTCATGTGATATCATTTTTGAGAAATTCTCAGAATTCTTTATGATATGACATGTGATATGATATGATTTTCTCAAAACTGCGTAATATCATGTCATCTCCCAGAATCTTGGAATATGACATCACTGAAAGAATCCGGTGCAATATGATACCATTTCGTGGAGAATTCTTGGAATCTCACGGACTATGAGATGATTTTTGAAAAATTCTCGAAATCCCGTGGAATATGATCCTTTTTTTGTAATCAGAAGGAATTCTCAGAATCCTATGTACAATGATCTCTTCTTGTAAACAATTCCCAGAACTCCATGCAACCCCATACCATGTTGACATTGAGTATGACGTCATTTCTTGCTCACATAGATACACACGCACACTAGCTCACCCTCACACGGACATGCACTAATATTCATCGGTCCAGAACCGGCCTTATATAATCACTACCGTTCTTTCATTGACACCGATAAAATCCCGCACATTTCCAATGGGTTATCACCAATCGGATCCTATCATCTATTGAATCCTATTTCCCATTCAGTCCTATCCATTTTGAATGGGCACCGGAGTAGTTCTTATGGGTTTCATTCGAACCCATTTGATTTGAATCGGTTTCTGTAACTGTGTTTATCTAGAAATCTTGGTCTCCGGTCAAAGAATTGTACGCTCGTTTTCTCGTATCGGCCAAATCAAGTCAAGTCGATGCGAGACTGATGTAAACATATTGACAATTGTTTTGAGATTATGAATAAGCTATGCGGAGTTGAGAGGTTACATGACGCATGAAGGAATTATTCGAGTACGCAAAACCGTTCTCATTGTTTCGCGTTGTTAACGTTATACTCGAAGAATCATTGGTGAAACGCATACACCGCATAAAGTCGTAAACGTCCAAAAGCGCACAGCTCAGAGATAGGAGCCAATTTAACGTACTGTCAGCGCGGACCTACAGGATCGTTCGCATCGTGCATACGGTCGCTCCGTTGTTGCTCCTATCGTGCATGTGCACTCACGCCGGTTGATGCCTATTTACATATGTAGGAACGTACCAACCGTTACGTAACCCGAATGATACATGTACTATGTATACGAGGATTATTACTCAAAGCGCAATCGTGTTGGAAGTCAATCATATCCGAAAGCGCATCACGAACATTCCGTTAAACCCACTGATATATATAATACACTGGATAGTGGATAGCTCACTTTTCCCATTAGAACATTGATTCCATTAGAAGCCATAGTAATGTAGGTCTGCGGACCGATTTCCGCGCGAAATTTTGAATTGTTGAATTTTCGTTCAATATAAAGCTCGTATAATTACTTCTAGAAAAATAGTGAATTATCGTCAATATTATAAGTGAATTTTGATTTCATTGGAAATTAAATCAATTTTGTACACCAGATTATTGTATTTCAAATTCAAATATTCGACATTATGTTTATTCGTATCCTGCAATTTTCAATGTTGTGTTTATAGGCGTTATTAATACATAGTATTTTCTGATCTTCCTGACGATACTTCGAGATACAATCTTCTCATTATTGTGTATAAAATACGTAATCACTTGACATTTATCATAAAAAGTAAGACAAATTTTCTTAACGTTCAATAATCCCAAGACTATACTACACAAGACATTGACACTTATAGGTTAGAATATATACATTAGCCAAATTTGGTTTCAAATTCATAAGTCGACACATATTTATTGATTACAACTTAACATTGAAAATTAAAACATATTTGAATAAACATAAAATCAAAAAAGGTCAATCCAAAATATTATTTCATTATATGTAAATAAAATAAAACACCATTTTACGTATGAGAAAGTTGCAATTATTTTCACATATTTTGAATCAACAGGTACAGATTGTTTGCTACTATCTGAAAAAATGGTTACATAATATATTACCAAATGTAAAATGAACAAAATGTCTACAGACCCATACAATTTCTAATGCATTGGTATCGCATGAAAAATCTCCGATAGTAATGTAATTTTGTCACAAGCTCTTGAAAGTTGTTAATTGAATTACACTGACATCTATTTGAATTCAAGAATAATGAATTGAACGAATTTGAAATTGGGTGAATCACATTATCATTAGATTCATCATTTTGATTTTAAATTAAGAATTACATAGATTGTTTTGCAGAGGATAAAAATTAGAATCGTGGATTATTCACAATATTGCCTTTGGATTGTTTTACTCCATCTAACATATCACAATTTTTGTCACGAAACTGTTGAATGTAATATAATTTTAACTTGTAATTTCACACTCAAAGATGTAACAAGTTACATTACATCTATTACATAACTATAAGATTGTGTCTACATTTTTTACAAGTTTCAAACGTAGACGTAACAAGATATTTATGTGACAAATGTAAGGTAGCCATGTCACATATTTGAGTGTGAAATAACAAGTTACCATTGCATTACATTCAACATTCTTGTAGCAACAATTATGACGTGTTATTGTCCCAAGCAACACACGTTAATCAAAATGATGTTGAAATGACATCAAATTGGCTTTTGAAGTCGAGATTCAGATACTAATTGACGTGAAAATGACGTCAATTACGATCTCGATTTTGATCTGAAAGGTCAATTTGATGTCATTCTGACTAATGTGTGTTGCTTGGGTGTCACAGGTGAGACAGTTGTTATTGACAACCTTGTTAGCATAAGTTTGCTATGATCTTCATGCAAGATTTTCTTAGGTTCATACTCTTGTCATGTGTCAACCAGTGATGTGCTTTTTAGTACAATCGTACTAGATTTTATACTTGTCTTCATCTGGTTCCAATTATCCAACAAGGATAGATCTAGTCTCGGGAACAACCCTGGTGTCAATTACTAGGTAACTAGTAATCTTTTTACAACTTTGTTACAAGCTCATTTGACAACTTTGTCATAAGCCCAAATTGCTATTTGGAATCTCAAGAAATTTCATGAGATTTACTTCAGAATGTTCCGAAAGAATGATCTAGAATTGTTATATGAGTTTTGCTTGAACTCATACAGCATTTGATGTTTCCACAATGTATCAGAGAAGGCCATGTTACAAAGCTGGACATACAAACATGTTGAATGCGATTTGAACACATTCAAAATATGTTTTTATTGATGCTTTTGCAACAGTAACATGTATTATACATTATTGAAGGACCTTGAATTGCATTGGAAATACATTGAAAAATCTTTTAAGAACAGCACAACTTTTCAATTCATGTGAAATTTCAAGTTTTAATTATTATAATATGAAAATTTTTCGCACATGTGTTCATTGATGATAATGTGTAATTTTCCATATAGTAAAAACTCAATTAACTATTTTGGATCACTCATTTGGAACATCCCTGCTGAAAATGTTGAATAGATTCGGATAAAAAATTGCAAATGGATCGAAAATAGGATCGAATCGGATGAAATTGGATTGTATTTCTATCCGATTCAATCCTATTTCTGTATCCATTTGCAAGTTTTTATCCGAATCTATCCAACATTTCCACTAGGGATTCTTAAAGATATCGTTAAGAATTCTCAAAGATTTCTCATCTGACAATGGATATTTCCGAAATTCCGGAAGATTGAACACCCTGTTTTGGACATTACTAGTACAGCTTCATTTGAATAGCGAGTTGTCATCTATATTCCACTGTTTACGCAAATTTTGAAAGATTGGGAGATGTTTCATCTTTTCATTGTGTTCCACTCCTTGTACAATTTCATAAATCTGTAATGGAAAAAATATTACAATAATCAGAATCAGAGTGCACACCATCAGGTCGGCAAAAAGCACAGTTACGTAGAAAAAAAAGAGCAAGTAATAGTAAAATTTATCATATTTATTATGCTTTGTCAAAAACAAACTGTATTGTACAGGCAAAAAACTTGTCGAAGAAATTCCCTGATAGGATTATGAATGAATACAAGAACTGTCCACACTCTCATGAAAACACACGATGATAAGAATTGATGCAGGTTGGCGAGAGCAAGATACAGTAGACTCTCCAGTTAAGTACACTGTTGGGGCTATAGGGAAGTAAGATTTCAAAAATACTACGTCCCCACTCTAGTTGATATGTCTGTGCGTGTATCGTGTCCGTGAATATATCTAAGACGCTTGATTTAAGCGCACGGAAAATCTTGCAGCGTGGTGACATTTCATCATTCCAGGTGATCAAATTGAGTTATTTCAAAATGAGAATTGATCATTTGAATCATTCAATAAATGAAGTGAATATTATATAATTATGAAAGAAGATATCGAATGAATTCAAAGTTTGTTATTAACCTTGATGTATTTTATGACATATGATATAACCTCAAATCTATTCCAATGTCATTCTGCTCATATCAAAATATTGGAAGACTTTTGGAGTTAGTTCTTTTCTGAAGTAATATATTGTCAAATTATAGTTGAAAAAGAGGATTAGTTAGAATAACTATCCAATTTGTAAGCGCATATTCATAGGTACACTTTGAAAACTTTTGTAAATTCTCCAAAAATATCCAAAAGAACCCTATGAATTCGCTGTAAAAATCCGAAGGAGACGATATTTTTTTATATGTTGCATGAGGAAATTCATTTCCTATACGAGCGTTGGGAATGTTTCTACACTTCTAAAAGGAAGAAATTCGGATATTTTTTTTACAGTATATACTTAGAAGTTCTTCAAGTGTAAAAAGTTCGCTGAAATCAATTTTGTTTATCGTAATGAATTTTTTTACGTTAAAAATGTCATATTTTCAGAGCAAAAATGGATGAGTCCTTCGAGAAAATAACAATGCGCAAAAAGAAATCCAGCGCCACAGAAATACGTAGTCTCTGCAATGATAATCTTTTGAAAGAACCGCATTGTTCTTCAAAGCAGATGGAACACAATCAAATTACGAGAAAACGTAAAAGTTTTTCATTCGAAGAAAAATCGAAAATTTTACAGTTACTGTCGACTGATCCTGAATCAGTAGTGTGTAATAAATTCAAAATACATAGGAGTTCCCTCCAACGATGGGAAAAAGAGAAACAGACTATAGAAAGATTTTCTCACCAAACAGCGTCTAAAACACGGAAAAGAAATTTGTTCACATTCTCTAAAGAACTTGATGATGATTTATACACGTGGTTTCTTCATGCAAGAGCAAGTGGTATGCCGATTTCTGGACCTCTTCTTAAAGAGAAGGCTTTGAGCTTGAATAAGGAATTGAATTGCATAAAAGCCTCAAAGCCTGTGATGGTTGGTTGTCGAAATGGAAACGGCGCAAAGGAGTTCGATTATTAGAAAGGGCAGGTGAAAAACTGTCTGCGGATACAGAAGCCGCGATTCAATACAAAAAACAGCTTGCAGAGATTGTAGAGAGCAATAATCTGAGTCGGGCTCAAATTTTCAATTTTGACGAAACGGGATTATTTTTCAAATGTTTGCCCACAAAATCATTCGTAAGTCATGATGAAAATGAAGCCCCTGGTTTCAAAAAAGCGAAAGACCGAATCACAATCGGTGCATGTTGTTATGCTGACGGAGCACTCAAATTACCACTAGTTGTTATTGGAAAATCTGAGAAACCTCGAGCCCTGAAAAATGTTATGACAAATTTGCCTGTTTCATATAAGAATCAAATAAACGCGTGGATGAACACTTGAAAAGACGATATAAAGCTCAACTTTTATCATCAATTTTGAACGCATTTGGAAATCAAATTCCAATTCCGCAACATTTGAAAACTATTACACTCAGAGAAGCGGTGTATTGGATAGCTAAGGCATGGCAAGAAATAGATACAAACACTATCTACAAGTGTTGGAACAGGATACTTGTTTTCCGTACTCAAGATGCTGAAACACAAACGGATGATGATGAACACAGTTTGGCTTGTTTAGATTCATCTATCGAAGCTGAATCAGAAGAAATGGCTATGCATGGAATCAATGGATCAACTCGAGAGATTTTAAAAATTGTGAAACATCTTGAAGGTTACGAAGATGTTAAAGAGCAAGATATTCGAGAATGGATGAGATGGGGCAAAGATTGGTGTATGTATTGGTTGACATTCATTTCTTATTTATTTTTTTGAAGTATTGAAAGAAACTGATGATAGCTCATTCTAACCCCATTTATACAAAAGGATTTCAAACTTCCGAACCATATTGCACAAGCAAATGGAAATGCGTTTGCTCTCTAACCAAATTCGATTTGAGGCTTACTTTTTGAGTTATGGAGATTTGAAGTTTTCCTCTCAAATTCAAATATTTGGAGAACGGTGTATTTTACATTGCAGAGAAGATAAGAGAAGAAAAAAAACTGTTGTAAGCAATGGTGGTAAACTTTTAACCAATTGTGGTTAATTGGTAAAAACTCTCCGAAAAATTAAAAGAAAAAACTATTTCAAAATTCAAAAAAAGTTCATGGATTCATAAGGAATTTGTGAATTTTCAAACATAAGTTCTATACTGAGTGCGAATTATTCAAAATTAGTTAATATTCGTCGTACAAAAAATTGAAAATTCACTGCGTTTTGGAACAGAAAAATTTCAGTAAACTCATTTTCCAGTACGTTACATGAAACTTTATGGATTTTGTGCTGCAAAATTCCAGTTTTAGCAGTACAATTCTCGTGAATGTGCTGGAATATTTTCGCAAATGTATTGGAATTTTCAGTCTGATGTGCTGGTTAAAGCCTTCCAATGAAAATACTGGAATTTTCCAGTAAACCTTATGGAAGTGTATGTACCCTTCTCAACGCATGCACCCTTCTCAACGCATTCGATTTGAGAAAAAGATTGCATCAAAAGAAAAAAGTATTCCGTTTCAATTGTAGAGTGTGTCTGTGCAGTATGCCATAAGAATGTGAGATTATTCATATCGATTTATGTCGTTTATGAAAATGTTCGTTGAATTAATGATTCTATGAGAAATATTGAGAATTCACTAAGAATCTCATGACTCTGGTGAAAATTCAAAAGTACAGGAAGAGGATATTGCAACAAATGAAGCGTGAAAATGTTCCAATTTTCTCCTCAATTACGCCTACCCTAGCAGAAATCACTTTAGTCATTCTCTAGGCGAATACAACAGTCCCTTGTGAGGGACTTGCGAGGCCTAGCAAGGCCTAGAGAATGACTAGAGTGATTTCTGCTTAGGTAGATGACTCTTTGTAACGTTTAGATGACTCTTAAATTACACTTTCGTCACGCTTTTTTCGCACTCCACCGCTCCATTTTCACCAGGGGATGTTCAGTTTTTTCTAATTCATCAACATATGTTTTCAATAATAACAACATTTTTTTCACTTTTCCAGCACAATCTGAAAAATTTTCAATTTCATCCCAAGAACAAGAATATAATCATCCTAGCCCTAAAGCAATTCCTTTCGATTCAACGTCAAACTATGATCATGATCACGTTCGTGATGAAAGTCGGATTTCACAACAACCTGCTTCTGAATCAGAAAATTTCAGTTTCCTCTCTGAATCATTTGATATTTTATATTTTTAACAGATAGGGGTACATTTTAGAGGCTTTAAGGTTTGAGATTCGATTTACAGTTTTTTGTAAAATAAATACAATCACTACTCATCAAGTATCAATTTTTCAAATGTTCCTCTATTCATTCTTCCTTTGTTCACGTTTCTGATTAAATGAGATTGTACTCGTAAATCATTTATTCATAAACGAAAATAAAACCTATTCTAATATCAACACTTGGATTCCACGCAGCGCATAAGTTCAAAAAGAATTCTCAAGAATTCATATTGGATTCCTCAGGTCAATTGAGTTCTTTATGAATTCTTTCAGATATGATGCGCTGTATGGGATGTCTCTGTTGTTACTATCGTTACATTTCTTATGTTTATTGAGTTGGAAATCTGTGTGAAAAAGTTAAATACTCCACTCAATTTATTCCATTTCAAAATTATGTATGTATGCCTATAGAATATACATCATGATCAGATCGCAAAGATTCGTTAAGTTTGAATGAATTCTGAAAAAAACCGCATCAAATTCACTGAGATAGAGTGATAATAAAAATTCAATATGTATGTGGAAGTATATCAGTATATATACATTGTGTATACATGCACTGTAAGGAATTTCTATGAGAAAATTTCGGTATATTTGTGTGAAGTAATTAACACATACATGGGTTAGGAATTTTCCGTCCTTGTATGAAAATTCATTGTGAAATTGTAGTAAAAATCTCGTAAAATTTGGGATTTTCAGTTGAATTTATGGAAAATTTGACATACATGTAACAGACATTGATTGAAATTCCTATGACAGGAATTTTCCGCTTACTATATCCAGAAAAATGCCGATTATTTTCTGCAGTGTATGTTTCTAAGAATCGAATGATATATTACATTGAACGTAACAAGGAGTCAATCATAAGAATTAGAAAGCTATACCGTACATTCGAAACATGATTTCAATTTGTATATGAATTTTGCTTAGTGCTTAAAGCGAAAGGTTGGAACCGAATTATCGATAAACTCATAAGAGGGGGAACGTTGGATGCTCAATGAAGCGAAACGGGGGGGAAGTATCTTAAAAAGAGCGTGCTTAAACCGAGAGTCTACTGTAATTGCCAAAGTAGAAAACTAAGTAACATGCACGTTTAGCACTTGACATATCGATGACAATCATTTCAATATAAAAATGCATAAAATTGAACAATCATTTGTGCCAATTACCAAGAGAGCATGCATGAAAATACATATGATATGAATGAAAATACCTATACCTATCAGCACTTAATCAACCATTTTTGGGTCAATTGATTTTCTATTTAAGAACGTTATGAAATTATCAATTCAACAATGACTCCCTCAGATGAAAAAACAATCTACTTAAAACGCGTGGATTGGGTGCTAGTGGGTCAAACACAACAAAATATATACATATTGTAATATATATGCATATGTACCCAGATAGCAAAACGTGAGACGTTTATGGATGGTTCATAAAACGTAGGGGAGGTTTCCTGAACGTTCAGAAAACGTCCTAGAAACACATTCTGCTATTAGGGTATAGGAGGACAAATATATGTATACATAACATATTGCTACTTATATAAAGAACACTGTACAACATCATACAAAAGTAAATCATTTTCCAAACTATAAAATATGTACACAAATATGCAAAAAAAGTATATGCCGACTACGAATGAAAAATCCCAGAAGACAATTATTGATGCATCCACATGAGTTGCCGTCTCATACTGTGACGAAGTTTTGTCCCAACTTTGCGCGCGGAAATCGTTGCAGCGAACATTCGTAATTCCATGTACTCTTTGCAGACGGATTCTGTTAATATATATATATGATTTGCGTCACTCATTGCGTCATCGAACATGTGTTCATTAAGTGAATCAAATAACGTACATGAGGATTGAAGATCACCTAATACTTTTGAACAGAGAACGGAGCAGAAATTGAGCTCGTGAGAAACATTTTCATCAGCTTCCTTCAAACTTTGCCTGACAAATTTTTCTGTGCGCATGCAAATCTTTACCACCAAATCGCTAGGAAAGAGTAAACCACCGCGATCCTTTGACGTTATCAACGCAAAAACCTCCGGATTGGGAGAATTGCCGCAATCTATTGAAGCGCAACGACACGACTCACACTTGATTTTGGGATTTTTTGCATTTGTAAGTTTTTTGACCACCCATCCTGCAATATGGGCCACACAGTTCTCACTAAAAGTCGAAATTTTTGAGGGCAGCATGCTGTGGAATTGTAAAAATTCGTTCATGAAGTGTTCTTCGTTAGTTTGTTGATCTTCATCGGTTACGTCATCCAAGCCATATTTCTTAGCAACTCTTAAATTGGCCGCAGCTTCGTAAATTGAAGAATCGTGAAGGTCATATCTTTGTCTTCTAGTGGATGGTACTGTGAGTATTGTGGTTTGGTCTTGTGCCTCAGCGTTGCCATTTGAAGCATGAATTTGATGTCGTACCAACAATTGCTTATACGCAATTATAAATTGTGTACAAGTTGGGTTGGGGTACCATCCCCCACACTTCCGAATCGCACAGAAGAAGAGCTCGAGGTGGTCCTGGCTTAGTTTGTATGTCAATCAATATTTTATTTGGGATGTCTCTGGTTTCACGTAATCGTCATAGATCCCAATAACCGATTTAATGGCTAAAATAAAACCTATGAACGGTATGGAGCGTCTCGTCTGAACCATTGCTTTGCCGTCTTTGTTCGTTATTTGAGCAAGGTACCCTATTGCATCTTCCATCGACTTGCGCCAAAAGGATTCATTTGACGTTCGCAAGGGAGCTTTGAAACCCTTACCGTATGGGTTTCTACTATCCAAAAAATCCAAAATTTGGTCTATACACCGTATAAAACGCACCGTTGCATCGCAGCTTTGAAAATCTTGTAAACCTAGTTGTTTATTACAAAATTCAAGTGAATCAGCAACGCTGCTACTCATCGTTTGAGCAGCTAATGAGACCTTCATTTTCATCTTCTGATAATGGATATGGTCTACCTTTAATCTATTACCAGCTCTAAGCCCTTCGCGTTCTTGTAAATCAACCAACTTTTGGATATAAAACCAGCGAATTTCATTTCCATCCGGATCTACAAAAACTTCCAAGTCACCAAAGCAATTCCGCATTAACTTAAGCATATGGCATGCATCCAGAATTGTATAAATCTTGTTTCCAGAACTCGGGTGTGGGAAGAAAGGTTGCACGTTTGAAATATCCAATGAAATACCAAGTTGCTTCAATACGCTAATGTGCTGAGCTGGACCGTCTGAAGTTAAAGATATAACTTCGACGCCGACATCGTCCAGTCGTCGCAAACTGTCTTGAATTAACTCAATTAACGTAAAACTGTCCATGCCGTTGATTAAAGAATGCGCAATGGGGAATTTCCAATGGCCATCAATGCCAACAACCATAAAAACCAATGCATCTTTCGCGATTGGAAGGTCATCGCAATCTCTATTGAAAAAGGTTCCCATATCAACTTAACCTCGTACTACGCCATCTCGCGAACGTTGGATACCTCTTTTTATTCCAATCTCATCTAGCATAAACGACACTTGGACCTTTTTTCCCACTGTAGAAGCTGCGGCTACTTGGGCTTTGAGAGCTTCGAAGCTTCCAATAGTGCAGCCCGGTTCGCCCTCGATTGATGAATACCACGATCGCAAGGTGCTTGGGTCAGGTAATGCTTCGCAAAATTTTTCTCTAACGAAGCGATAAGCTTTGGGAGAGTAATAATGCAGAGTTAGAGCAAAGGATCTTCATGCAGGTGGGTATTCATGCCTTGAAATTGCATTACTATTTTTATTCGATATAAATCTCTGTAAGAATTCAGAAACATTCGAATCGCTAGTGGCTATAGAGTTTGAAGAAGTCAGTGCATTTTCAGATACAAGCATTCGTTCATGCAATTCGCTTACGAGATCTTTGAGAGTGGTGAGTTGTTTCGTCATCCGTTTGACTTTCTGCTTATACAATTTATTCTTCTTGCGTAAATCGTTTAGTCGCTTGGTTCTTATGATCAGCTTCCGTTCAATAGTTTTCGGAGAGTTCTCATATGTGTGGTCAGCTGAAACTATGGAGGTTTCTTGTTTGACAGGTGTTGTGAATGTGTGGGGTTCAGCGGCTGATGAATTCAAGCAGTCATGACCTGTTCCAAGATTTCTAGAGGTATTCGGACAGGTATTCTCATCAGAAGTTGATGAAATATTGACACAAGAAGAGTAATTTCCCACAACTAAATTCGACACGATATGTGCATTTGCGTCTTGTTTCCTATTATTCTGTTTATGTTTTTTTGCAGGAGATTAAAATGCTTCAACACATTTTGATTCTGAAAAGAAGACAATAATCTATGAAAGAGATTGAAGATCCGATTTCCTATCGACGAACAAGTATTAAAATATTCTCAATTCAGCCGTTAAACTACTCTTATCGAGTAAAATAGATCCACTGATTATGTACTAATTTGATTGTGGAAATATATTTTTGTAATGTAGAAAAAGTACCATAAAATTCAAAATTATTCAAATCGTTTGTATGAAACAAAAATCATCATGGTATCTTATAATATTTGCGTCAGAAAAAATCCTCCTGTGATAACATGTTTCACAATATTCCTTACCTTCAAAATATGGTGTATGAAAAATTGTGGGGATGGCATTCGGTTCCAATCTACCTGGTTTTCCTCCTTGGTAGTATGATGCCTTTTCAGAGTGGTCTGAGCACAGTAATGTAAATTTTTCCACTGATTTTATTTGAGGCATATTGGCCATCCACTTTCCTAAAATGTCTGCTCTCGCAATTGGAAACCTTTTCAGAATAATGAATGTACAAAAAGACATTGTTGATACACTGCATTGTACGGTAGTTTATTTTGCAACATTTCTACTGAACATAACACATACTTATGGAATGTACGTTGTTGACCGTCACTCTTTTTTACCTTACAGTATACACAAGACGACTTGTAAAAACCAAACTTAGTAGGCACACTGTTTGCTAAGAGGAGTGTTTTTTCGGAACAATATATAAAACATTCTGTTTTGAAATGGTCAGAACATATTTCACTCGTTAAGGTAATTTTATTCACATCTAAATTCATGTTACGTGCCCATAGTCGCAATCTTTCAGGTTCTTTCAGTGGAAACCTATAACATATTTTTCATTTTCACTTGAGGTATTTAAAAGGTTTTATACGCACATTCAAACAATGTATGTTGCTTTCAATGAGGCAATACTTTTCATACATGTATTCATTTTGTTTTCTCACCCGTGAAAAGTTCTGTCACTGGCAGGACTCGATTTTTCCCCGCAATGAATGCAGGAGTAAACCATAGTAGCAGTATTTTTATATGGCTTTCAGATTCCTATTTTACTATTGCACCGAGTTTGAATAATACAAATTTCCGTGAATGAAATTACTTAATTGAAACTACAGTTGAATTATACCAAATTGTACTAGCGATGTTATATGAGGTTAGGTGTGATGTGAACAAATGTCAACACGGCAGAGTCGTTCCACAGACCTACATCACGATGGCTTCTATTCGTCTCACCTCCCACCACCTTTTCTCCTATCCAGTGTATAATATAGATCAGTGATTCAACCCTCTTGTTTTCTAATTGGTGTATAATTACGTTATTTTTCTTCGTTTTACCTTTCAGCGGACTGTGGGGATATGGTTTCATTGTGGACGATCAAATTGAATTGTACTATTCCATGGAAAGGGATATCGAATTCATTTGAAGGAAGAGCGACGTTGATTTTGTTGATCGGATGCTTAACAGAAGGCTCATTTTTTGAATGAAGCGACGTAACTCGAAACAGACATATTATGTTGCATTCGGTAAGTTTAAGTGGTTATTTCACAATTATTTGACTTCTAATGATGAAAATTGTACAGTTTCATTCTGTTAGAATGATACTTTGTTTGGAATGTTATACGAAGAATTTATTGCTGGAATACTTACATTGTTTGAAACAACTGTACCGTAAAAAACTTCGAAGCATCTTCACGCTATTCGCGAAAGTTATAGGTGCGTTTTATATGTTGTAACGTTCCGAATATTTCTGGTGATACTAATTATCAATTTGGTGGCAAGATTTGATATTCATGCACATATAATCCACAAAAAAATGCGAAATGATGAATACAAAAATCTAGAGGGATGATATTCGCCCTGTAACAAATATTCTATATAATCGAATTAATTAATGGGAAAATAAATAGGTTTCAATGGAAGTCAATGGTATTTGATCAGAAATGTCAACATTCGTCATGAGATTTAATAGAATATTTCGACCAGGGCAGACCATGCATCCCTGGTTAAAGTGTAATATATGGCGATTTGAATGAAAATATTTTACGAAGAAAAATTCTGCAATGGGCAACAGGAAATCGATGGAAGTTATACGGAACCGTCCAACTGTTTTGATAATTGTTATGAAATGATATTTCTTGGAATTTTGTGATACATACAGGAATTGAGGGGTCCCACGCAATGTAAAAATACTGGGTGATAGGGTTTGGAAAATGAATATCAATATCAATTGACCATCTTGCTTCCTCGTTTAAAGGGAAGCTCTGTGATCGTTTCGAGGAGCCGAAAATTTTCTCGTCTCGGAATTCAAAATCGCCTAGACCAAAATGTTCCTCAGAACTCGGGGAACAATGTTGTTACCGTGTCTGTCTGTCTGTGTGTGTGTGTGTGTGTGTGTGTGCGTGTGGCTGTAGCCCCTCCCCCTAAGTTACGTACGCGCATATCTCCCATTCTGCTTATCCGGGCGTTTCGAAATTTTTATCACAGTTGTGGACTAGGGTGATAGTGGTCCCATATAAGTTTCAACCTGATTCATTCAGAAGAATTGGGTTGATGAGAAGAACTCTGACAAAAAATGAACATTTTGCGTACGCGTGTATCTTTGCTTCTTATTATCCGAATCCGATCAAACTTTAACCACGTTCTAGTCATGACCCGCTAGTGGTCCCATATAAGTTTCATCCAAATCGGATGAAAACTGTGGAAAATTTTTCTTTGGGACCTGTATCTTTTTTTAAAGCATGCCTTCCCCATGTCTATATTATCCGAATATCTTGGAACTCTGAGTATATTCGATTTACGAGATGTTAGTTATATGATATGAATTTCAGGCACATTGGAATTGGGGGGAGGAAAAAAAAGGAAACCAGGTCCCTTTTTGTCTGTCGGTTTGTCTGTGTGTACGTAACAAATTTGCAAACGTGTATATTTCTTGTTCGTATTATTCGATCGTAATGAAATTTTCACCAGAGTCATGTGCAGTGTTGATAGTGGTTTTATATAAGTTTCAACCTCATCGCTACAGAAGAACGGGAGGGGGAGGAGAAATTTTTCGAAAAATCGTGATTTTGCGAACGCGCGTATTCCTGTTCCCTATTATCCGAACCCGATCAAACGTGTAACACGTTGTAGTCATGATCCGACAGTGGTCCCATGTAAGTTTCATCCCAATCGGTTGAAAATTGTGGAAAATTTTTCTATGGGGTCTGTATTTTCTTTGAAAGCATGCCTCTCCCATGTTCGTATCATCTGAATGCCTTAGCACTTGGAGCATATTCGTTTCACGAGGTGTTAGGTGTACGTTTCAAATTCCAAGCAAATCGGAATTGAGGGGAGAAAATGGTAAGCACTAAACTTCGGAACAAAATTTGAAAATCTCGAAAATGCCATTACCATGGGGATATCTTTCGTTTCTATCATCCTATCGTTACGAAATTTTCACCACAGTCTTATCCAGTGTGGATAGTGCTTCCGTATGAGTTTCAACTCGATCCTTACAGGAAAATGGGGGAGAAGGAGGAAACATGATATCGGAAATTGTGATTTTGCGACCAGGCATGTTCTCGCTTCGTGTTATCCGGTTGAAATGAAATTTTTGTGATGAGTTTGTTTGCATGCAAACGTATTATATATATATACATTCCAATATTTGGGCAGAGTTTTTGGGTGAAAATACGTTTGCGTATCACTAAGACAGGAACGAGGAAGCTTTGTGCCTATCAATTGGCAGAGTTTTTTTCTAGAATCGATAGTTTTTGAGGAAGAAATAAAAACTTCTCATTTTCTCACACCACATCACATCAATTTTATCCAATATTAAACTCATTCTAACTTGGTCATTTTTCGATGTATCGAAATAAACCTTGCGGGTTCAGATTCTCCGAAGATAACGGTGTCGTCAGAGTTTGTAGAAATCAATAAAAAACTAGTGAATTTTTTATTCGAAGCGTAAATCACCTCTCTTATGCTCCGCAATGAGAATGTGATGGAGAAAGTATGAGCTACAGAAAACTTCCAGCGACAGAGTTGTTTGCTAGGGTGTGGATGAACTTTTTGAAAAGTTTCAAATAGATTGGACTATTAGTTCGCAAAATACAGCGATTTATTTATCCGCGCGCAACAGAAATTCCTCATGATTTCGCATCGTTCAGCGACTGAATATCAGGGGTCGTGAGGTGCAAGATTCGTTAGTTATTCCTTTCAAATGAACAATCGAATGGTTCGATATTAAGATTCTCTGATCCAAAACACATTAATCCTATTGGAAATATTGAGTGAGTACAAGTGCAATTCAACCTAAAAAGTATGTAGGAATTCAATCTATGTAATCATATTCAATATATATAGGGGAGACTGGGGTAAATCCGCCACCCCTCCGTTCCTTGGAAAACGGCCACACAATTCTTCAACTATCCAACTATTTCCGATGGTATTATCTACCATAGCATACAAAACCGCTCTCTTAGCATTTGTTTGGTGTGGCCAGTTTCCAAGAAATGGCGTGGAAGGAAGGGGTGACGGATTTACCCTAGTCTCCCCTACTATTTCAATATATGTTCGAGCGGCTCCATAGATTTATGTAATCATTTCGAAATCTCATTGTTCACTTTGTAGTTCGTATTTTTTTCTAATATTTGATGAGTATTGATAATTTTCAATTCATTCTCAAGTCAAATTCAACAAAAATGTTCATCGTTTTATCTTCATCACAAATTCAAGGAATATTCTTAGATTTTGAGAAATATTCTCAAATTTTTATCAAAGGTTACTATATTCTTGATCTGTATGTTTCTCCATATAGGTGATCCTCAAGATTCCATCTTTTCAATCATGAAATGATAAGAAATGGATTGTAGGGGAAAGTGCAATTATAGAGGAGGAGACGTGGCAAATAAACTACACGTTATAAGTCACATTTGATGTCAAGAAAACACAGGTCGTTTATTATAACGAGTTGAACTATTTACAGATTTTTCACGAGTGCCCTCGTGAGCGGTGGCGAGAGAACTGGCCCTCGTGGGAAAAGAGCAAGAAAAGGGGGGGGGGGGTAACTATGGTACCTACATATTTCCGGTTATTATAACGCGATACTAATGAAATCGCATCGGCAATGTCGCTCGCTTCCGTATTCAGATAATATGCATGAGGAAGAGACGTTGTGCAGGCGTCTGCCCTCAAACATTCCACCCACCTCGTTTTTGAGCACTCTGACATGGCAGCAGCAGAAGGCCTGAGTGACCCAAAAACGAAAAACGTGGGAATGTGCGGGGAGCGAAAATTACTGGAAAAAACGGACCCAAGCCCTATAAGCTAGGGTATAACTTTAGCGTCAGCATTGAGTACAAATGAGTAACTTAAAATTAGGATTACAAAGCGGGCAAGACTATTTGGTAGTGCCAAGTCTCGGTATCGGTATAAGTTTATGTACAGGCCGTCTCAACCCTGAGTTGACGGTACGCAGATTCACAACTCGGATCAACCCGTCTGGACCCGGATACGCTTCAACGACTCGAGCTAGAGGCCATTTGGCCGGTGCAACTGTTTCGTTCGAGATTAAAACTAAGTCGTCCTTCCGGACAGCGGTTTGTGCGGTGGCCCACTTGTATTTGACCTGCAGTGATTGCAGGTACTCACGAGACCATCCCTTCCACCAGTCCTGCAGCATCTGCTGGAGGAACTTCCAGTGACCCAAAGGGGGAGTGGGTTCACCAAGATAACTAGGTCCGGGCAACAAGAATGAGCTAGAGCCTATCAAGAAATGAGCAGGGGTTAACAGTGATATGTCAGGGGGATCGGCCGTGAGGGGTAGCAATGGCCTCGAGTCAAGGCAGGCCTCAACCTGGGTCAAGAGGGTATAAAACTCTTCGAACATGAGCGTAGAAAGGCCAACAACCAGTCTCAAATGGTGCTCAGTAGAGTTAACTGCGGCCTCCCAAATACCCCCGAAGTGAGGAGCTCCGGGAGGGTTGGAATGCCAATCCGTCCCTTGGTTTGTCAGCGAAGCAGAAATTTCCCGGGTAAACGACGATGATCTCTGATACATAGCCCTGAGCTCAGCATCGGCACCCACAAAGGGAGTGCCCTGATCGCTGAAAAGAGTACGGCAATGACTCCGGCGAGCAGTGAAGCGCCTAAAGGCAGCGATGAAGCCCTTGGCATCGTAACCTGAAACGAGCTCTAGGTGTACGGCTTTGGTACTTAGACAAATGAAGATTGCGATGGAACCTTTATATGCTCTAAAACCCCTTCCTGGGGCGCATCGGATCCGATACGGCCCGTCATAGTCCACTCCCGAGCTTGCAAACGGCCTACTCGGTTTCGTGCGGACGCTGGGCAGGGAGCCAAGCTTTTGGTAGGTTGTGCTACCTCTGAATCTAATGCAGTCAAGGCAATTGTTGATCATCGAACGAGCTAAATGGCCAGCGCGGATAATCCAGTATTCCTGCCTCGTGGTTGCAATCGTAAGCCGTATACCCCCGTGGAGGGTCTTTGTATGATTATAATGGATTATCAGTCGCGACAAAGGAGCGTTGGATGGCAAAATAAACGGATGTTCCCCGTTGTGACTGAGAAATGAATTCTGCAGTCTTCCACCCACTCTTAGCAGTCCATCTTCTGGGACAGGGTCAAGTTTAGTGAGAGCATTAGATTTAGGTAGCCTATTGTCCCTCAAATGTCTTATTCCAATCGGGTAATGAGCTCTTTGTGTTGTATAAATCAAGACACGACGAGCTCTCAATAACTTGTCAGCGGAAAATGAGGAATCGTCCCTGTAACGAATTGGATGGAACCAGCGAGCGGAGGAAAGTTCGGATTTAGAGCGAGAAATGAGCTTGGATTCGATCAGAAGGGCATGTACAAACCGGATCACATACGCGGTTACTCGGTTCAATTGAGGGGAAGAGGAATACTTTAGAATCAGCTCCCAATCTTCAGGGTCCTTTTTTTGAGTGATCGTACTTACAGCCAATGAAGTGAGTCCAACTTCAGGCTGAGGGTCATGCCCAACGGAAGGCGATGGCAGTTCAATACTCTCAGAGAGCCACTTCGGGCCCTTCCACCATAGCAAATGATCTATCAGGGCTCCAGAACCAATACCCCTGGAGGCGCAGTCACCCGGATTGTCAGCGGATCGCAGATGGCGCCAAAAAGCGTTAGGCTGATCTGGGAGCAACGGTTAGCAACATAGACCGGCCACTTTGAGGGGTGAGACCGGAGCCAGTACAAAACATCCATAGAATCTGTCCAGAGATGTGTTGACTGTACCTTTAAACCCAGCGAATCTTCCGTCCTTTTGGCCAGCTGAGCTAGCAAAAGAGCAGCGCACAACTCCAATCTTGGAATCGTTACGGTTTTAATGGGAGCCACCCTTGTTTTGGCCTGTAGTAGGTGAACGGATGTTCGTTCCTGAAAAAATACGCGCGAGTAGAGCACTGCTCCATACGTCAATGATGAGGCGTCGGAGAAGCCATGAATCTCCATCGTGGAGCCAGGTTGATAGTCTAACCAGCGACCGATTCGGAGCTCATTGAGCAGCGTAAGACCATCGTACCATGACAGCCACCACTGGCACAGGTCAGGGGGTAAGCAGCTATCCCAGTCCAATTTGGCCAACCAAAGGTTTTGAAGGAAGATCTTGGCTGAGACCAGCACTGGAGATATCCAACCTAAAGAGTCGAAAATCCCGGCAACCCTGGACAATATTTGCCTTTTCGTCCAGAATTCCCTTTTTTTTGGATCACTTATCCTAAAGAGAAAACAATCAGTGATTGGATCCCAGCTTTAACCTGAAATATTATATACAACGCCCGAGGGCTTTACATCAAGGGGATCAGTTCCATCATCCATGCTTAACAGAAGCGAATCATTCGCCAACCATTTATGCAGAGTGAAACCACCCACCTTGCAAATCTCAACTAACTGCTGTCGTTTCGGTAAGGCCTCGGGAATGGTATGACTACCCGAGGGCATATCATCCATATAGGAATCGCGGCGAAGAATTTCAGCTCCCAATGGGTATCGAGCCTGCTCGTCATCAGCTAGCTGACGTAGCACGCGCATAGCGACAAAAGGGACTCGAGACCATACCATACGTGACCGTCTGTAGGAGCCATGTCAGCATGGGACCGTCAGTGGTCCATCTCCACAGGATTCCCTGGAAGATTTCAGTGGATTCCCTGGTCATCAGGATGAATTTTAATTTGACTAAACATTTGTTTGATGTCTGCGACAAATACATAGCGGTATTGGCGCCAGCGCCAAATCAGCTCTGGAAGATTTGGTAGCAAATTGGGGCCACAATGCAGTATATCGTTGACGGAGATACCGTTAGCACTCTTTGCTGACCCATTGAACAGTGTCCTAATTTCATTCTCAGGCCCTGAGCTCTTAAAAACGCCGTGATGAGGCAGATAAAAACGGCAAACGTTTGAGATGTCAGCTGTCAAAGGGAGCATATGACCTTGCTCAGCGTAATCAGTCATAAACTCTCTCTAGAGCTCAGCAAAGACAGCGTCTTTGGAAAAGCGTTTTTCCAGCTCCCCACCATCCTAAGCGCTAATCCAGAAGACCCGGGAAACCTCTTCCCCTCGGATGCCGATTTCTTAAAGGGTAAGCGAACCACGTAGCGACCCGAATTGTCACGGGTGGTAGTCTCCCGAAAGATCCCCTCCGCTTCCTCCTCGTCAGGAGAGAGAGTTTTAGTTACGTGTGAGGGGACCTGCTCCTGCGAGCAAAAACGCCGGAACAGATCGTCCAACGTCATATCCTCTGCAACGTGAAGAACCGTTAATCTTTCAGGGATTTCTTTAACCTGCGAGGGGCCTGAAACTATCCTTCCCACGACGCAACTCCCCATTCACGATGAGCGCGTGAACGGCAGCTCCCAGCAAGACATCGATTTTGCCTTTAGCAGCATAATCGGGATCAGCCAGCACCATCTCCTCCAGATGGTTGAAGCTAAAACTACCCTGACTCCCCGACGGGGCATATGAAGTTATCTTCGGAAGTACGTAAGCTTGCACCGGACAATAGAAATCGGACTCAAAATAAGGCCGTAGCGAGAAATTAATCAGCTTTTTGCAAGTGAATTGGTGCTTACCACCCACTCCCGAAACAGGGACAGTGATCGGCGTGTAGCTCAATTTTAGCATCTGAACCAAGGACTCTGGAACGAATGAAGACTGTGAACCCTGGTCCACGAGTGCCCTGGCCCAGCCAATTCTCCCAGCAGGTGAGCAGACCCTAACCTTAGTGGTTGACAAAAAAACTGGTGTCGGGGCGACGCTAGATAAAGCGGCACTACTGGCTGGATTAACCTCAGCATTGGTTTGCGCCCGGGAAGTGGTTGGCTGTACGTCGTGAGCAACTGGCGGTGCCCTAAGGTCCTGGCCGCTATGCAAACTTGAATGGTGTTCACCGCCACAATGATGGCATCTCTTAATGGACTCACAGTCCTTAACAAGATGGCCGGATAGGCAATTCAAACAGCGCTTTTGTCCCGTAATCCAATCTTTACGTTGGGCTGCGGTTTTGGCCTTATAGGCGCTACAAAATAAAAAGAAGTGGCTTGCACCACAGATTGGGCATTCCTCGGAATTGGGGCGCGAGCCAGCGGCCTTCGAAATCCCAGCATGGTGCACTTTGGCCGAAGGAGTAGTTACCGGTCGTGACCCTCAGGCTTATGAAAAGGTAGCGAAGTAGGTTTACTGGGTTTACATGCGTTCGAACTAGATTCCTCAAGGATCTCTAAGGTTGAGATGTGATTTCCAAGGAAATCCAACAATTTCCTGAGCGTGGGTGGTTCCCTTTTCCGGTCACTGCCCGTTTGAAGATGTTCCCATCGCTTTCGGGTGTCAGGCTCTGACAGTGTCAGAATATTAGAGACCAAAAGGTCATCCCAGTGATTCGTAGGGCGTTTCAGGGCAGTCAGCGCCGTGAAGGGCGTTCGGAAACCATTGAGGATCCTTTTCACCTCAGCAGCCGTTTCGGACTTCATTGGCCGAAGCGAGTAAATGGCCGAATTGTGAGAAAATACTAAACGGCGGATATCCTCATACCTATCCTTTAGAGAGGCCCAGGCAGTTTCGAAGTTGTCGGCAGTAATTGAGTAGGGCAGTAATTGACTTATAAGCTGTGCGGTCTCACCCTCGACACACGTCTTAAGGTGGTGCAATTTGGTAACGTCCGAAATCCCAACCTTGTCCGCAACCAAGGTTGTAAAAAGATCCCGGAAAGATTCCCACTCTTTGTAGTTTCCCTTGAATTTGGGGAGTGAAATCCGGGGCAATCTCTCAGCCTCTTCATGAGCCACACCAGACCTATCTAGAATACCTGAGGCACCCTCGGGACGAGCAGTTTTGGAATCGATCCAAGTTTGAAATTCACCGCACCTGTCTGGGTAAATTTGCTCGGTGGACGCGAAAACTTCTTGTTTAAAATACGGCCGATCCCTAAAGGACTGTTCAACCAGCAATTTATAATGGTTCTCCTCAAAACGCAACCAGAATTAATCCAAATTGGACATTCTCGCCCGGCAATTGCTCAATGTCATCTTGGCTGAACCATCCTTCTTAAAATTTGAGAATGTTTTATCGATGTGGCCCACTAGGCTCATTTGCTCCTCCAGCAAACCCTTCATTGTTCAAAGAGCTAGAGGAAGGGGAGAATAAGGAGCAAAGCAGCAGGCTGATTCAAAGCTTTCGAAAAGGGAAAAGCCCACTCAAATTTCACGATGAGCCAATAGAAGAAAGCGCAGCCGATGCCAGACGAGTTGATCATCTATTCACTTAAAGCTATGTATCAATAATGGCTTCAACACCGAAAGTTTATGCAAGCATCAGCAGTTTAGCGAAAAAAAAGAGAGAAAATCGGCGTAATTGTCACCGCTGGTTGGCCAGCACTAACAACATCAATTCCAATTGGAGAGCGATGAAGCAGCAATATTGACACAGGAAAATAAAGGAAAAAAAAAGATATTCTGCTGAAATGTGCAAGAGCACCAACAGTGAGAAGGAGAGAATTCGATCAATTGTTTTGCACAATATCACGTATTGATTGTAGTGCGAATAGTTTTTTGGTTTTTTTTCCGTTGGAATACCGAGAGTGTCGAAAATAGCTAGGATAGCCAAATGATAGAATTCTCCCTTCACAAGAAGCACATGTTAGCAAACATATTAGATGGATGGCATCACAATATAATAGCAAGTAGCCAGTTATAAAAATCAAGGTAATCAGTGAAACAATGAAATGCAATATAATGATAATCGATAAACGATGTGGTGAGCAATGCAAGCAGTAGCAATTCAAAATGATATTATCCACTTGAAAATTTCATAGACATGCATTCTATATAACTATTAGTATAATATTCTTCAATCCAAAATCACATAGGTATAACGATCAACACAAGTGAATAATGCAATGCAACACTGAAATCTGAACAATCAACTCGCGATTATTTTCGAAAAGAGCAGCAATGTAATCAATAAGGTTATACGAATAGCGTATCAATGGATTATCCATTGGATTAAATTTTTTGAAGCATTCAATTGAATCATTAATCAAGTAATTAGTTGGATCAATTGATTATATTAATTTTCCGCATAATTCAAACAAGATTCGCAATTTAGAACTCATGTTCCAATATCACACGAACATTATATCATTTATGATAGCGAAAGGGCTAAGTTATAAAATTTTATTCTACACGATTAATATTCACGCAATAATGCCCTCGAATATTTCAAGATTTCGAATCACTCTAATCTCAATTGAAGATAATATAATCGTTCGGTATATACAAAGTTCTCGTAAGCGTGACGACTAAAGTCTTTGTATGAAACTAGCTCGGCGGAGAAAAAATCATAACATTGACTCAAGGTTGTCGTCAACTGGCAAAAACGTTGAGCGCGAACAAGACGTTATGTTCTTGGAAGAATTCCAGAATGAGATGATTTTTCATTTTCAGATTCGCATAAAAATGAAACACGCGTGCAAGAACTGAACAATAGCAATGTAATGTTATCAAGCGATTTGAAATTGAAAGCGAAACGATTGATATTTCAATTCTTCACATAAAGAAAATTGAACACGCGTGGAAGAATGAATGGAAAGCAGCATACAAAATCAACGTAACGATTAGTTTACTTGATCAGAAGAAGAGATGAATTTCAAAGGCGAAACCCAATCCTCCGCAGGCCGGCGTCCAGCGTTGAAATCTCCAGCACGACGATGTATAGCGTGTAAAGCGAATTGAAGCGCGGCTTACATCGATCCAGCAACCCCCTTACTGTATTTCCTCAGCAGCATGAACAGCCACAACAGCTTGTAAATCTCGAGCAAGCAACGAAAAGAGCCTTGAATTTCTCCTTTTCCAATGGCAGCACGATCGTGATACTCTATCACAGCAGATTATGCAGCGTTGAGATTTGGCCCAAGCATCCAGCAATTTTCCTCAGCAGACCAAGCAGCAGTAATTTCTCTCGCATCCAGTACAGACAAAACTCAAAGTTCTGAGTTTTTCTCTTCCGGAATTTTCTCGACCCTTTCCAGCATGGGTTTATCGCACAGGGAACCCGCGACAGTCTCCTCACTTACACTCGAATAAATCTTATACGAGTTGCACTATCACGCACAACCACGCGCTGCTACCAAAAATTGTAGGGAAAAGTGCAATTATAGAGGAGACGTGGCAAATGAACTACACGTTATAAGTCACATTTGATGTCAAGAGAACACAGGTCGTTTATTATAACGAGTTGAACTATGTACAGATTTTTCACTAGTGTCCTCGTGAGCGGTGGCAAGAGAACTGGCTCTCGTGGGAAAAGTACAAGAAAAGAGGGGGGTAACTATGGTACATACATATTTTTGGTTATTATAACGCGATACTAATGAAATCGCGTCGGCAATGTCGCTCGCTTCCGTATTCAGATAATATGCATGAGGGAGAGACGTTGTGCAGGCGTCTG
The DNA here is from genome assembly GCA_018340375.1 of Gonatopus flavifemur. Lineage (NCBI taxonomy): Eukaryota > Metazoa > Arthropoda > Insecta > Hymenoptera > Dryinidae > Gonatopus > Gonatopus flavifemur. Next base: position 204,800 of record JAFFJZ010000039.1, read on the forward strand.
CCCTCAAACAGGATGTTTTTCACAAAGTCCGTCTAATCATGATAAGTTAGGTGGAACTTACCAGAAACTGACTAGCAATTCATGAATTTATTCCAACTAGTTCTCTCTCACTAGCACCCAATGAATAGTAACGAGTCAAGATCACCTTGACAGTTACTAACTATTAACTTGCCAGTTTATCCCAATTAGTTTTCCCTCAATAGTATCCAATGAACCAAACTTGTAATATTTCTACTAGGGCGATTTCTTACAAGAGTTGATAGGTTCTATGCCATAAATCGGAGGCCATCGTGTCATCGTATAACAAAGTTCATGAATATATGTTAGAATTTGACGCGAATCTCGCATTCTTTGGAGGAAAAGGCGACGAAAACGGCCTTGGAGCCAGATGAATCATATCCCATCGAATTCCTTGCACGAAATTCTTCGAGGGTCGATATATCTTATCTTCGTCATCGGATACATCATTGCAGCCGATAATAAAGTTCGCATAATCTACGATGACTCAGCAAACTTCCAACCTACGGTTCTCCGCAAAAAAAGCCATGAAAACGGCCGCGTATTGAAATAGGTCGTGTACTGTTGAATTCTATGAAGAATTCCCTATAAGAATTGATATATTTTATTTCATCAAACGAACGCCGTCCTCTCATCCGATAACGAAATTCATGTGAATTTCGTGAAAAATGACACAAATCTCACATTCTCCGGAGCAAAAAAACATGGAAATGGCCATGTACCGGAGTGAACCATATATCATTGGGTTCCCTGAACAATTCTCTACAAGGATTGATGCATTTTGTCGCATCAATTGAACGCCTCCCTGGGATGAGATAACGAAATTCATGATAATTCATTCCAATTTGACGCGAATCTCGCATTCTTCGGACGGTGATGAACGGAAACGGCCGCGTACCGGAATGAATTGTATTCCATCGGATTCCTGGGACAAAATCCTTCAAGAATCGATTTATTCGATCCTCTCAACCGAATGCCCACATTGCAGCTGATTGAATAATCTGCATATGTCATAATGACTTAGGCAACTTCCAACATGCGGTTCTGCGTGGGAAAACTCGCAAACCGAACATATGTTTCTATCCAGGGTCATTATTATTTTTCAATTGGCACGGACTATTCAGCGAATTCCAAACAGTATTGATTTCAGTGTATAGACAGTCTTGAATCGATACCGTTTGGACAAGTTTGGAATGCCAGAATTCTACCATAGTCGGCGCATACGAACGGACAGTACTGACACGGTTGTAAATGTTATACAAACCCTCATGTGAAATGATGTCATCATGCCGACTCGTTGCCAGTTTTGATAGCTTTGGTAGCTTCCGATATGCCAGTACTGACAACTCTGGCAGCAGTACTAGTACTGAGCCAGTTTCGGTCCGTGTTTCCCTTCCCCCATGGGTCTGTACAAGAATTGATTGAATTATCAATCAATAAATAATAATAATATGATAATGATGAATAATAATATGATTATTCTTTCATCTCATCGATCGAATGCTTCTCTATCTTTAGGTGACGAAATTGGTATGATTCAACATACAGGATGGTCCATTTGAAGTGATATAGTCAAAGATCTCGGAAACTAGTGGAGATGGAAAAAAATGTTCCAGATAAAAAGTTTGAGGTTTCAAGGGGGAAGTATGATGCTGACCTTGAAAAATCCCTCAGAGGTCATTTTGAAGGTCATTTAGGAGTCAAGATGGTTTTTTCTGATGGGACCTCCATTTTTTTATCATGGCATGGGAAAGCTGGTTTCAAACCCTTTACGAAACACTGGTCTTGGACTGCTTTCCGCCCATTGGGGTGCAAGGTATGGACCGCCGAAGTTATTAATGAACCACTCTCAGCGCTACCCAGGACCAGCGACGTGGACGTGGTAGTTCTCTGTTCCCTCCGGAGTGCTTGATTATCGTGAGTGCCCTTGCCTCTCACATGAGGGGTGCTTGATGCTGTTACAATAATTGCTCGAAGTAACCCCCTTCTGCCTGGCGATGCGGCGATCGGGATACCGATGCCGGTAAACTCTTGCGGCTTCGTTGTAATTATTGTGACATGAGCCAAGCACAAGCAGCATATCAATGATTTCAGAGAGTGGATAGTGATTCATTTCTTTGATTGAATCGAATGGAATGAATTGATAAATGTAGATGATTGAATATGCAAAGGAGAAGAACGATTGGGATGGTCTTAGTTCAGAACCAGTGTTTAAATGATCACATATTTCCGTAATCATCCACATAACCAACCATAATAAACAGAAATTCGATGTTCCTCTTTGTTTATGTATTCTTGTTCATCGCTTTTCTCCGAAGATCGGGACTGATTTCAATGCAGATTAGAATTAATTTCATTGGAACAGAAACGTAAACATAAACAAACGGGAACACTGAGTCTCTGCTTATTATGGTTGGCAGTAATGTGTACGATTTATTACGATTATTGCGTTTCAAATCGAATAAATTATTCCATTCGATTCAATGAGGGTTATAAATGAGTATCGACTCTCAAAAATTGTTGGAAGGTTGCTGGAAACATTGGAAGTATTGACCATACCACATAACGTCGATTAGGATGCACATTCGAACGGATACAAAAATCCTTCGAGCTTCCAGAGAATTCATCAAAGAGAGTTACACTGTAAAAAATTCTTTCGTAGATTTATCAAAAGAATTTAGAAGTTTTTTTGTCAATGAGGGAGGACATGATCGATCGCATCCGCACTGTTAGTGCCAACATACCAGGATTATGTATCCAGGCAGAGGGGGGTAACTTCGAGTAATTATTGTAACAGCATCAAGCACCCCTCATGTGAGAGGCAAGGGCACTCACGATAATCAAGCACTCCGGAGGGAACAGAGAACTACCACGTCCACGTCGCTGTTCCTGGGTAGCGCTGAGAGTGGTTCATTAATAACTTCGGCGGTCCATACCTTGCACCCCAATGGGCGGAAAGCAGTCCAAGACCAGTGTTTCGTGAAGGGTTTGAAACCAGCTTTCCCATGCCATGATAAAAAAATGGAGGTCCCATCAGAAAAAACCATCTTGACTCCTAAATGACCTTCAAAATGACCTCTGAGGGATTTTTCAAGGTCAGCATCATACTTCCCCCTTGAAACCTCAAACTTTTTATCTGGGACATTTTTTTCCATCTCCACTAGTTTCCGAGATATTTGACTATATCACTTCAAATGGATCACCCTGTATATCCCGCTTTTTTCTGATGGAAAATTTTATGAAAATGACCTCATATCGGAACGAATTATGTATCATCGTGTTCCTCGTTTCAAATACTACAAGATCACATCTTTTTTCCTCATCAATGCTTTCTTTCCGCATCCATCCATGTCAAAAATATCCAAATAGTTCTTTCGTTCCGTTTGGGTATAGTCCCAACCAAAACATAACCCTCGTCGCCGATAGCTTCCACTCCATAACGTCTGAAACTTGACGGAAAATGTTGCAAGATATCTAATAGATATCTTAAAAGACGTCTTATGCAATATGTTTCGTTAAATTTGAGACGTCGTGTTTGTTGGGTTCCTACCTTGCTTAAAAGATCCGATTCAAACCTATCAACTGGTCAATCAGTATGAATCAGATTTTTGTCCAGGAATTTTGCTATTCGATCTTATTCCAATTTAGTCGGTTTGAATGGGAAATTTTTCCTCAATGAGATATAATCAGCAAATTCGGATCATGTGAATTCATGTACATGCGACGGAGACGTCGGTGGGTGTGCTGTTAGGGATTATTTTTCCTTACGCTCAATACCCCAACAGAACCTCAAATTTGTGTACGTCCAGGGAACATCCAAATACGTCTCTCAGACGTCCTTTGGAGCTTCGAATGTCTGGCAGACATTCGAACCTCCGAGGCTCCCTAAGTTACTTATTCAAATATAAGTATCTTACAGAGAAGATATAGGACTTGGTGATAAGTTGTGCGATTTATTTGGATTTACCATCTGGATGACATACTCACAATCAGCGGTGATTTTGATTTCAGATACGAGCAATATATATTGGATTTAGTTAAAAACGGAATTGCCGCTGATTTATGATTTGTAATCATCTCCTCCAAATGATAAATCCAGATAAATTGCATAATTCACTACCAAATCCTACATCTTCTCTGTAAGATATTCATATTTGAATAAGTAACTTAGAGAGCTTTATTGAGCGAGAGGAAGAATAATATTTTATTAGCAGAAACTAGTTCATCTATTATCATCCATTAAAGATATACACCCTCCATCATACAGGGTGTTGTTTTCGTTGACATCTATTTGCAAATCCAATAAGTACTGACAGTTGGTGTCAGTGACAGTGTGACCAATGTAATGTGAGGTTACCCAGATCGGGCAAGAGTTTAAGAAGAATACATACATATGAATACATTGTATTCAATATGAATTCTTCCAGAACTCTTGTGCTATCTGGGAAACCTCTCAGCCTAAACTTTACCAGCACAGTTCTTCTCTCTGTTGGTGTATTTTGTATTTCTCCAATTTTTCCAACAGTCTACTTCCATTCTGGCACCCAGGGTGATCGCTCCTTTGCTACGCCACTGGATATACTGACAACATATTCATTACTACTACAGTTCATAATCAGTGTTCAGAACTGATTTTCCGAATCGTGGGAATCATTATTGAAAAAACTGGAAGAGCTGTGCGTTTTGACAAAAATCCCGAATTCTCAAACGCGATGTGCGATCGGAAGATATTGTTCGATTTAAAAATTGATTTTGCGTTGAATTTGTGGTACCAAGAGGTAACTTTTCCGCACCATTACGTTGTCGATTTCGAAAATTTTGTTTTTCCGGCCCACTCTACTGTTTATGCTACTTGCTTTCAAACTGTTTACATTCAATTTAAAATGAACTTTTCCAACAGTTCAAGTACAGATGAGGAAACTTTTCATACAGCACCAAGAAGTATTCTGCGTGTTCAGAATACGTGCTGGGTTACACAGAGAATGTGCAAATACTGTTTCAGGATGTTCTACAAGCGTCGCATGTATGTACCAGGTCTCAGGTAAATGCAAAATTCTGTTTACATGAAAATACGTTTGAAGAACATGATGAAAACGTCCTGCAGTAGATAGAGAGAAAGTGCTTACAAAGTATTTCTAGGTGCATCAAAAGTGGAGGTGTTCTAAGCATTTGAAAAACGTACCCCTCAGAGACAATGATCTGAATTAAACGGGATAACAAACAGTAGTTTAGTAGACAGACCAAGGAAATATACTATAGTTCATATGTTACAAACTGCATAAAAATTATTTCGCCTATGGACCATACTCTCATTTGGTATTTCGATATGAACGTACTCTAGTGGAAGAATTTTCAAGATTATATACAATTTTACATATAAGGGAATATATCTCATTCATGAGTTATGTGTGAGTATATATAATTATATAGAGTGCTGATAATTTTTCGTGCTCGGATAGACAATGACATGCAGAACAAAGGCTACATTTCAAAGACGTGCAAAGAACTTGTTGTGCTGTCTGGGTTACATTTTTAAATTTATTTGTAATGATGCCGTAAGACGAGACGAGAAAAGGCTTTCATTTTCCTCGTCTCGATTTTTTGGTGCGTTGTCTCCTCTCGTCTCGAAATTTTCGACCGTTAGGGACCGATAAATATAACATAAGGATGTGAACGTCGCTTGCGCGGTCATCGTTGCTCTTGCACCCGCGCTAAACAAAATTCATTGTTTTCTTACCCGATAACAATTACGAATTTCCCCTTGCAGTTTAAGAGCCCTAAGAGTATATATTTTGATATTCCTGAAAGAAAATTCAATTACTGTATGTAGAACACAGTTGAATTTTCATTTGTTCACCAAATTTTTAGTGAAAAATGACAAGGATGCAAAACCAATATCTTTTTCCATTGTCATTATGAAGGACATATACATATGCATATGTGATTGAATTTTTATCCGAATCCATTCAGCCATTTGTGAGTAATCCATTTTTTCCTTCGAAGGACGATAATTTTCAAATAAACATTATTACTAAGAAAATTCGATTCTCAATGTAATATTTGAGGCGTGATATAAGATACAGAAGGATTTGATGTTCAATGAGCTTTCATTGATTTTCATGACCAAAGTGGAAATCATGGGCCTACTTTACGAATTTTTACTCATAACTCAACGCATATGGAATTGAACGAATCATAAGAAGTTCTATTCAGAATCGAAAGCAGTCGTGTCAACCTTCTCAGCAAGAAGTTAATCGACTCACGTGAATATTTGCATGGACAAAAAATGCTGTCCGCTCATGAACTTCAGATTGTTGATTGGATGAAAATAACTCAGTATCCCAGTTCATTCAATCGTGCGGTTCAATGATGCGCCAGAAATCAATCAACATTATTCTTAAGTTTAGGATATTCGGATACTCAGTCAATTGTTCATTTCGATATACTTCAGTTCTTATTGTTTATTCCTATTCTTGTTGCACTTCGAAATATATTAATCAATCAGAAGATAAAAACCGAACAATAAATCACTTTAAAAAATGAGATTCATAAAAATTTTCCCTGATAAGTTGTCGGGCAGATTTTGGACATCCGAATTTTGTCCAAAATTTGTCCAAGATGTGCAAAACGGTCTGCGCTCTGTCCAAAATCGGTCCGAAATGTTCATGGATGTCTGATTGTTTCAAATTTTGGACCAACGGAAGTAAATCCATCAATCACTTGTCCAATAGGTATTCATAGATGTCTAGGCGGCGTGCCCGAAGCTGTCCAAATCTGTCCATAGTACCCTAGTAGAAATTATGATTGAGAATTAGATGGGCTCCAGTTAGTTTGTCCAGATGAAAGGTTGGTTTCTAGCTAGTTTTGTAACGCATTTTCTAGCCTGTGCCCATCCAGATGTCCCAGGGAATTGTGAGAATGTTGTTCAAATTGGTAATTAGAAATGTGAAATTATACCTATGAATAAGGTAACAATGTATTTTGACATGTCATCTCCAGTCGAGAACGTTGCTTTTGAATTCATTTCCATAAAATAATCCCGAGTGACGCATTGAAACGTTGGGGCTTCCCTTGATTCCTCTGACCGTGTTAATGGGCTATCAATGTTACTGTACAATCAGTTGACGCATGAAAAATTTACATACATCAGATAAATGTTTAGGCACTGAAGTCAAATTGGCTGAAATGTTATCCAGTTGCCCTCATGTGGGTCCCATCTAGTACGTGGATGGTAAATGGGACGCCCAGACGAATATCTACCAGGGTAATGATGTGAGATTTTCAACTATGTTCCGAAGTTGTCTGCATTTGCCCACCCTAAAAATTATCCCCTTCCGTCAGTACTCAGTCCGAAGTTGTCCACATTGGTCCATACTCACGTTTTGGAATTTTCAACTATCTTCCCGAGTTTTCTACATGTTTCCATGGCAGGACTGATGTTTTTTTGTCCAAAGTTGTCAAAATTCGTCCAAAGTAATAACGCGGAAGTCTCAACTGTATTCCGGGGTTTCTCTCATGTTTTCATGCGAAAATTTTTTCTTATCCGTAGTTGGTCCAAAGATGTCCAAATTTGTAACTTATAAAAACTGTAGTAACGATGCAGGATTTTCAACTGAGATCCCAGCCCTAGTAACAACGGAAGTATCGGATTGATCACTCCGTGATCAAAAGTACAGCTCGTGGCCTATTCCCATACTTGCAATGTATAGCTTTAGGCCAAATCCTATACTTTTGATCACGGAGTGATCAATCCTGTACTTTCCATTTTTACTGGGGAGAGTATTTTCTATATTTATCCTCAATAGGAATGATCTTTCCTCGTCCGGAGTCGGTCCGAAGCCGTCTAAATTTCTACATAGGAACGATTCAAGATTTTCAACTGTGTCCCGGGGTTGTCTGCATTTGTCAATTCTAGAAATTATCACCTTTCGTCAGTACTCGGGCTGATGTTGTCGACATTGGTCTATAGTTACGTTTCGAAATTTTCAACTGTCTTCCTGAGTTTCCCTCATTTTTCCATGTCAGGAATGATCTATTCTTGTCCATGGTCGGTCTAAAGTAGTCCAAAGGTGTCCAAAGTCGTCCAAAGTTGTTCACACTCGTAATGCGGAATTTGTTTGTCTGCCTGAGTTTTCTACATGTTTCTATGGCAGGAATGATATTTTTTGTTCGCAGTCAGTCCAAAGTAGTCTAAAGGTGTCCAAAGTCATAACGCGGAAGTTTCAACTGTATCCCAGAGTTTCTCTCATGTTTTCATACAAACATTTTCTTTATCCGTAGTTAGTCCAAAGACGTCCAAGTTGGTCCGTAGTAATGATGCAGGATTTTCAACTAGGGCCCAGAGTATTTTTTATATTTATCCTTGACAGGAACCCAGGCTCGTAATGCCGAACCTGACAATCGCACCATGATCAGCGTCAAGCTGGTTATGCCAAGCCTGGTTAGCCTAGCCTTGGCCGATGAGTGGCCCGCCATAGCTGACTAAGCGTTTATAGAGTCTTGGACTCCAATGTTAGGACCAAGCATGTTTTGTCGTGTTTGATTTGATTTTTGTCAACCAAGCCTTGACCAATGCTCGGCCCGTTATAGCTAACCAAACCTTGATAGCGTCTTGAACATCAGTGCTAGGACCAAGCATATTTTGCCGTGTTGGATTTCCGACATATATGGAAGCTAAATGCTTAGCAGAAAACGTTATTATCATCCTAAACATTGACCTAGCTTGATAACATTGTTGGTAATTAGGCTACACCCGGTGATAACAAGCATTGATAACAGCTTGGCTTATTAGCTTGGTAACATTGTTGGCCATCAAGCTATACTCGGTGATGACTGGCATTCACTCGAACCTGTCATAAAGTTCGGTCAATTACTCAGATGTGGATGTTCAATGGACGCCAATTGAAAAACTATTCTACTAATTCAGCTCCAATTAGTATTGTATATCAATATTGGTAACAATGTCGATTGCAAGCATAGAACCAATATTGAATTTTAATATTGAACCAAGCTTGGATGCCAAGCATTGAACATTGTTATCACTCCGGACAATAATCTAGTTTGATGCCAATGTTAACAATCAAACTAGGTCTGGTGTTGACTAGGATTGACTCAAGCTTGGCACCAAGCAAGGTATATTTGTCAAAGCATACCTGAGAATGATCTTTCCTCATTCGGAGTCGGTCCAAAGCTATTGAAATTCGTCCATAGTAACGATCCAAGATTTTCAACTGTCTCATGGTGCGAAGTTTCCCACTGTATTCCGAGGTTTCCCTCATGTTTTCATATCAAGAAGTTTTTTCTCTTCTGTAGTCAGTCCAAAGTTGTCTAAATCTGTTTATGGTCACGATGCAGGATTTATAACTATATCCTGGAGTTGTCTACATGTCTTGATAATAAGATCTCCTTTTCCCAGATAGCATTGAAAGTCTTCTGAACGTTTCAGAAACATAACCTTAGTTCTGCGCGCTTCGTCTCCGGGGAGTAGGTTTAAATACGTTCAGAGAACGTTCATTTTTGATGCACCTGGATACGTTCCCAGTACGTCTTTTTCATCTACCACGGGACGTTTTCGTTACGTTTCCAAACCTTACTTTCATGAGAACTAACTTTTACGAACATATGCGTAGTATCGCAGAATGTCATTGACATCTTCAGTGAACACGTCCACAGAACGTCGTATGGTGGACACAAATTGAACATCACAGAACATTTGTATGTCCCTGGGACGTACATGCGACGTTTTTAGAACGTCCTGGGATTTCATTTGGACGTTTTCTGTGAGAGCAAGTACGTTTTCTTAACGTTCAGAAAACCTCCCGATGCTATCCGGGTTATATCACCTGAATTTGGACACAACTGGATCAGTTTCGGACACTGTCAGATGGTTTCAGACATTCTTGGAACCCGCAGCCCAGAATGGGACACGTGTGGATGTAACCTGGATCGGGTTGAAAATCGCAGAAAATCCATTTTGGACTCGAATGAACGTGATTGGGACACAGGAATGAGCATCGCGGCCGTCTCTGGACATTGTTCGGATCGATACCCTATCGCCCCTGGCCATCTATGGACATCCATGGACAAGTTTCTGGAAGCACGAATGCATCCGAGGATACGTGGGACAAGATTGGACCCATCACGAACCACATTCGACACAATGAGATCAGTTTTGAACACTGTCGGATCATTTCGGACATTCTTAGACTCCGCAGGACAGAATAGGACACGTGGATGTAACGCGGATCTGATCGAAAATTACCAACGGACCCCACAGGACGACCCTTGGACAATCCCAAAGTCTGAACTCCCATGGTCGGACAATAGTGGACCCAGATGGACTTTATCTCATGAACGTCGTAGGACTGATCAGGACAAGTGATGGACGTATCTTCACAAAAATGGTCCAAAATTTGAAACAAACGGACCAATTTTTTTGGTGATAATCTTGTTCAAAACACGTCCCTCCGGATGAATTCTCTCACGTCCAGAACTTGGCCAACGAATCCATCAGGGTTAATACCCCGTGTGGCAATGGAAACATGAGCCGCTCCTGGCTCACTACTGTTGCCGGAGGTGCCAGTACTGGCAAATCTAGAGCGACCATTATGGGACCAGTTGAATTGCCAGTGATGGCAAAGGAGTAGAATGATAACACCATTTTACATAAGGGCCAATATAACATTTACCACCACGGAGGTAGCAATATTTGATGTTAGCCTGCAATGGTGGAATTCTGGCATTACAACAGGTTCAGTTGTTTTGTTCAGAGTTGGATGAGAAATGACAAGAAGTCGGAATAATCCTATGTAGAAATTCAAACCCGACCCAGTAGTGGCATAGTACCGATAATCGGAGTTACCAGGGGTGATCATATTTCAAGTAAAAAAAAATACATCAAATTTGAACTTTGAAAATCTGAATAATTCATTGTTCCCATTATGGTTATCGGAGAAAGGCCACTTCGGAAGTGTTTTCTTCGAAGTTCGCTGAGTGAGGATTGAACCCGGGTCCCGCTAGTAAGAAACTGAGTCTCTATCACATCAGCCGATCTCCGAGTTGACGACGAATCACTCAAATTGCCATTTATTGTAATGGGACCGGTGAAGTCATACAATTCACCATAGAATGCTGGCGCGACTTCGGCTGTGAAAACTCTGAATTTGAAAATGTTCGAGACCTTGATGGGATACAACCTCTTTCTTCAAACAAAGCTTCGCACCATTAACAATTTGAGCTTTTTTCATGAACGTGTTTGGATAAAATGCTCAATATCTCAAAACTTCAAAATATGGAGTATGGCCTTTTGGCTCCAGACGGCAGATTTGTACATTGGACATCAAATACTATAGAATTCAGCGAACTTATTTTAGAAATTGATTGCAAATTAGTGTAAAATTGGTTCACCTCTGAGCATTGCCCATAAGAATTGAACAAGTTCATTGACGAAAGTGATGGTATACGTCCCTGTGTGTTTGTCTGTTTGTTCTGAGACATTTTCATATCCCTAGTGAAAATGGAGAATAGGAATGGATTAGAATGGATTAGAATTCTATCCGACTGAATCCATTCAAATTCATGTCTATGACGCCTATTCCAAGATGAATAAAAAGTCTATCCAATACAATCCAAATTTCATTCTAATACAGTGGGTGGCCAAATTATTAGGCCACAATTGAGATTATTGAGATTACTCCAAAGTTGAATATCTCAGTGAAAAATTATCGTAAGGAAACAAATAAATACGCAATTTCAAGGGCAAAGTCTACTCTTTGAGCATCATTTGACCTCTTTGGTCTATCATGTTTGCCCGACAACCTACATCGCATTAAGTATGAGCATTTTGCTCGATATTTCCTCAGTTTTTCAAACAGAAGGAGCTCGCAGGAAGATTAAAACATGGAAACACGAAAATAAACATTTTGTAGAGAATTTCCTCAGCTCCAAAACGCTTTTTTTATTTTCCTGGTAGAGTCATTTTCAGCGGAGTTATGTCATGTTTTATGACTTGTAATTTTGAGACGGTTAAGGGAACAAAAAATTTCCTTGGAGGAAAAAGTTTTGTTTTAAGATGTATTATACGCAGAAAATACTTTTGAAAGCAATCAAAAACCTCTCGAAGTATTTTTTTTTCGTATAATAGTACATAGCAAAACAAAACTTTTTCCTCCAAGGAAATTTTTTGTTCCCTTAACCGTCTCAAAATTACAAGTCATAAAACATGACATAACTCCGCTGAAAATGACTCTACCAGGAAAATAAAAAAAGCGTTTTGGAGCTGAGGAAATTCTCTACAAAATGTTTATTTTCGTGTTTCCATGTTTTAATCTTCCTGCGAGCTCCTTCTGTTTGAAAAACTGAGGGAATATCGAGCAAAATGCTCATACTTCCCGACTGGAAATTGTCATCAGGTTAACCCAACATATGATGAGGACCTGACAAGGTCATCCGAAATAAGGAATACCCGTTACGGTCCTGATAAGGATTAGGTGTGGATGACTCACGTATGGATGACCTCATTAGGACCTAATCAGGATTTCCTCAAATTATCCTGAAAAGGTCGAAGTAGGTTTTCCTCGCTGTATCCGCATCAGGACCTCGTTCGGTCATCCTAAGATCATGGACATAGTTTGATAAACTGAATACAAGAATGTACAGACTTGATTTCAGATTGTACACTCTTTGATTAAACAAATTTTCCTTCAATAAGAAGAACATGTTTGAACGATTTTCAACTGTGCCTGTTTTTAAATTCAATCCCTTCATTCCGAACACATTACCTACTTCTGAAAACTGTTGAACAATTTGTTCAATCTATTCTCAATGTGAATTGAAAACTAACTATTTGAGTTTTAATTAGGCAGAACTTATGAAAATTTCACAAGATTTTCAACGTTATGCATACAGCGAAAAAAACTTAGCAAACGTTCAACCATCACCAGCGAAATAAGTATTTCATTTAACTTATCACAATTCTCATAAGGTTGATTTATTGACTATTCAGCATCATTTTTCTTTCCTACACATCACATCATCTGAGTATTATTCAAAGAGTATATATGAACTGAATGAATATGTGTTTCGTCATAATCAAATATAAGTTTCGAACAAGTACTCTTCTTTCGTTATTTCTTGATTAATACGCATAAAAAAATCTGTTATTGAGTGCAAAATGAATTATTGAATCAGTTATCACTGCTGTAATATGTAAAAAATCATAAGTTGCTGATGTGGTGAGAATTAATTCTATTCAAATATACGATAATATCAACAACGACAATATCTATATCAATATTAATTTACATCAGTATTTCTCGGAACAAAACTCAGAAATCCCAATCATTTTGTAATAATAAAGGTCTTGAAGAACTCATTCGATCAAAAATATTTCAAGCGAATGTTCAAAATGAAATGCAAAAAACTTGAATTATTCACTTTCAGCTCGACGGATGGTTTTACTTTTCAAATTAAAGAGTACTCTTGAAGTTGGAATTTGTTAATTTCAGAAAAAAGCCTCATTTTCTGAGTTGAATTCGTTGTTAGGGTGATGATGAACTTGTAAGAAGAGTTTGAAAGTTGAGTGGAATCTATATTGATCAGGAAAGTCCAAATCGTGTGGCAGAAGTTAGAAAATCTGTCAACTTAGCTCACGGCGCGTGGGCTTTTCTTCACTAAACCAAATGCTGGCAGGAGAAATTCATCAAAATATAGTGGATTCAAAGTGATGTGAAGTAAGAGAGGACCGAAATATTCATTAGATTTTATTCGTTCTCATAAACGTTCTAAAAAATAAGAAAAGACTATAGAAGATCCAAAGTGTCGTCTTCCCATATTTTTGTTCCAATAATGTTGTGTCATGTTCCTACAAATAAATGTTATTATATTTATGAAACAGGTTCAATACACATGTTTTCTCAACCTGACACTAGTTACTGGTGGAAAGATACGAAAATGCACACTCAAAAATGCAAATCATTGAAACACAAATATTGAGAGACGATACATTGAGTCATATATAGCCTTACCATATTTATCAACATTTTTATCATCATCATCATGGAGTAATCAGTCTTACGACTGGTTTGATGAAACCCTCCACCCCTGTCTATTATCCGCCAAACGTTTAATTTCTACATATCTACTACATCCCTTGTCTTGTACGATTTGCTTCATATAACTTGCTCTAGGTCTACCTTTACCAGTTTTACCATTCATTTTCCCTTCCAATATTGTTTTCAATAAACTCTCATGCCGTAATGTGTGTCCTATAAGATTGCTTCTCCTTTTCACGATGTGTTTCAAAAGATTTCTTTCTTCATTTATCTGCTCGAGTACTTCTTCATTTTTGACTTTGTCTATCCATTTTATTCTGAGCATCCTCCTATAACACCACATTTCAAAAGCTTCAAGTCTTCGTTGATCAGTTTTCCCCATTGTCCAAGTTTCGCAACCATATAATGCTGTGCTCCAAACGTAACTTTTCAAGAATTTCTTCCTTACTTCCAAGCTTATATTTTTTGAGCATAATAACTGTCTCTTTTGATAAAAAGCCTGTTTCCCTTGTGCTATTCTTGCTCTTATATCTCTTTCGCTTTTGCCGTTCTCTGTAATTATGCTTCCTAGATATTTGAATTCTTTCACCTGTTCAATTGCCTCGGTATCTATTTTGATTCTCGTTCTTCTAGATGTTTTCGCTGCTGTACACATCATGAATTTTGTTTTGTCTTTATTTATATTCATACAATAGTTTTCCAATAATATTGTTCTCATGGTGTTGAGAATATTTTCTAACTCAGTACTACTCGTGGCCAATATAGCTATGTCATCCGCGAATCTCAACATACTTATATTTTCTCCTGAATCTGTAATTTCGATTGAATTTCCTCCTTCACTTCGTTCATTGCTTCTTCTATATATAAATTGAACATCAGTGGCGATAATGAGCATCCTTGTCTCACTCCTCTTCTTATTTGTGCTTCCCCTTCCTGACCCTCTATGTCTATTATTGCACTTTGATTCTTATATAATTCGTATATTATTCTTCTATCTTTATAATTTATTCCCACCTTCTTCAGGATCGCAAACATCTTCTCCCAGTCCACATTATCGAAAGCCTTTTGTATATCTACAAAACCTATGTACACAGATTTCTTCAGCGCTATCCTTTTCTCTATTACTGCCCTGAGTGCTAAGATTGCTTCTCGCGTTCCCCTATTTTTTCTAAAACCAAACTGATCCTCTGCCAATCTACTCTCTATTTTATTTTCCATCCTCCTGTATATAATTTTGGTCAGTATTTTCGAAGCATGTGAAGTTAAACTGATCGTTCTGTAGTTCTCGCATTTGTCTGCGCCTTGTTTTTCGGGATAGCGACAATTTTATTCTTTTTGAAATTTTCCGGTAATTCTCGTTTTCTTAGATATCTCTAATCAATTCAAACAGTGCGTCGCGAGTTCCTTCACTGGAGGCTTTCATAAGGTCCGCACTTATGCCATCTATGCCTGGCGCTTTATTATTTTTCAATTCTTTCAAAGCCTTGTCGAATTCTGATCTCAATATCGAATCTCCCAATTCTTCCTCATCTACATCCTCCTCCTTCTCTAATAGTGCTATATCATCGTTTCCTCTATACAAGTCTTCCAAATGATTGATCCACTGTTCTATTTTCTCTTCCGTTTTTATCAATTGTCGTCCTAGAGAGTTTCTAATCTTATTGCTTCTAGATTTCATTTGTCCGAAAAATCTTTTAATAATTCTATATGCTTCATCTATTTTTCCTAAATGCAATCTTATTTCTATTTCCTGACATTTCTCTTCTAACCACTGTTCTTTTGCTTTCCTTGATTCTCTTATTATTTTATTCCTCAATGATTTGTATCGTTGCTGGCCTTCTTGGCTATCATTATTCTTGTATTTTCTTCTTTCATTTATCAATTCTAAAATTTCTCCCGTTATCCATGGGTTTTTAGCTTCTACTCCATCATTCTTCAAAATCTTATCCGCACATTCTTTTATATTCCCCTTCATCTTTGTCCATCTCCTCTCTATTCCCAAGTGATCTCCCAATTTTTCATCCAACATTTTCTCGAATGCCTCATGTGTTTGTTTTTGCTTGAGGTTCTTCAAATTCCATCTTTTCTGCATTTTCCTTTTCTTCTTCAGAGATTTGAATTTCAGAGAACATTTCATCATCAACATATTATGATCACTATCTATATCTGCACCGGGATAAGTTTTACAGTTTTTCACTTGGTTTCTAAATCTTTGTTTCACTAATATGTAATCAATTTGGTATCTTGCTGTATCTCCTGGCATTTTCCAAGTGTAGATTCTTCTTGGATGATTTTCGAATAAAGTGTTTGTGATAACCATCTTATGATTTTCACAAAATTCGACTAAACGTTGTCCTCTATCGTTCCTCCTCCCTAACGCGAAATCTCCTATAATGTTGTCCTCTTTTCCTTGTCCTACTACCGCATTCCAATCCCCCATCACTATCAAATTCTCTTCTCCCTTCACATATCCTATCACTTCTTCTATTTCTTCGTACGTTTTTTCAATATCTTCCTCCGAATATGCAGATGTGGGCATGTATACTTGGACTATGACTGTGTCTACCGGTTTTGTTCTGATTCTAACCATCATCACACGTTCATTATGTTGCAAATAATTTTCTATTCTATTTCCTACTCTTTTATGCATTACAATTCCTACACCTGCTTGACCGTTCTTTGATCCTGTATGAATTATTCTATAATCCCCACTCCAGAAATCGCCCTCTTGTGGCCATCTCATTTCGCTAATCCCCATTACGTCTATATTCAACCTATTCATTTCTAATTTCAAATTTTCTAATTTTCCCGCTCGCCTCAGTGATCTAACATTCCACGCTCCGACTCGAAGAATGTTGTTTCTTTTCCCTATCCTATTCTTCGGTTTTCGTTCCTTGCTGATGAAGCTTCCTCGAGCAGCCTCCACCCGGAGATCCGAACGGGAGACTAGTTTACCTCCGGAATATTTTACTCGAGAGAGCACCATCATGTATTTATTAATTTGTTTGTTTGTTTTTGTTACATAATATTCCAGGTTAGGAAAAAGGTTTCATTTCCTCGGGAAGTATTGAAACATGTAAGGAAGGTAGTTTCCCCTTGCTTTCCTTCCGTTTGATTTTGCCGATGTTTCTGGCATTAGGATGATTTCGTTTCTCTCAGTTTGTATTCTTTCTCTTGAGTAGTTTATTCCACTCAAAAAAAAGATCCAACTCTGAGATACTTATCCTCCCCACCACGTAAAGGAAGCAGATACTACCAGGGATGGATAAAAAGGATATCAAGGACAGGTATCATGAATATCCCCCTGGAAGACCCGCAATCATCCACGGGGAGGCAACATTTTTATAATAACTAATAAAATTCAATGCATGTATCTGTCCTCTCTTACTTCACATCACTTTGGATTCACTATATTTTGATGAATCTATCCTGCCAGCATTTGGTTTAGTAAAGAAAAGCTGATAGAATACCCATGCGCTGTCAGCTAAGTTGACAGATTTTCTAACTTTTGCCACACGATTTGGACTTTCCTGATCAATATAGATTCCACTCAACTTTCAAACTCTTCCTACAAGTTTATTATCACCCTAACAACAAATTCAACTCAGAAGATAAGGCTTTTTTCTCAAATTTGAAAATTTCAACTCCAAGAGTGCTCTTCAATTTGAAAAATAAAACCATCCGACGAGCTGCAAGTGAATAATTCAAGTTTTTTGTTATTCATTTTGAACATTCTTTCGACATATTTTTGATCAAATGAGTTCTTCATGACTCATATTTCTTACAAAATCAATATGATCTCTGAGTTTTTGCCTAGAAGTGCTGATGTAAGTATTTGAAGAAAATTCATTTCCACTGCATCAACAAATTACGATTTTTTGACACGTTACAACAGCTATGACTGATTTACCTAATCATTTTGCACTTACTAACAGACTTTTTGATACACATTATTCAAGAAATAACCACCACACATTTCAGAAAAATAATTCATCCATTTGTTGATCACATAAATTTAACCTCACATCTGTCAACCAAACTGCAATTTTCACACAGGCTCATAGATTAGTTTTGATTTATTTTTGAGGTTTTAGTAAGGAATTCCTCACAAAATCCTAATTAGTCTTTCCTGATGGGGTCCTCATAATAGTGCAGCGTGACATGACTTGTTAGGTCCTGATGAGGTTGCCTTATCAGGACCTGATCTGGATCAAGGTTCACCTGATCTGGTCCATGGGGTAAATTTCTAGTCGGGTTAATGCGATGTAGGTTGTCGGGCAAACATGATAGACCAAAGAGGTCGAATGATGCTCAAAGAGTAGACTTTGCCATTGAAATTGCGTATTCATTTGTTTCCTTACGATAATTTTTCACTGAGATATTCAACTTTGGAGTAATCTCAATAATCTCAATTGTGGCCTAATAATTTGGCCACCCACTGTATAATCGTATTCATGGGAGTGTAAGGAAATTCAACACATTTTTATCCATGTGAATCTGTAATCTATCTCAATGTTGAATTCAGTATATAATTTCTATCGCATGTTATGAATTTCCAAGTCGTGGTCATTCAATCCATTTTTATACTGATTAAGATATAGACATTGAATCTGTTTCAATAATTTTTTATTCCCTATCTATTTCAATCTTGGATTCGGAATACGATTCTTTTTCAATTGGATTCCTCAAAACCGATGATCTGTATGGATTCCAAGTGAAGAGAAAATCCTATCCAATTCAACTCGAATTTCATTCCAATATAACTTTATTCATGGACGTGTAACAAAATTTGATACATTTTCATCCATCTGAATCTTCATCCTTCTTAATCCAAAAGTCGGTATATAATTTTTGATCTATGTAATGAATTTTCAAGCCGTAATTATTCAATCCATGTCTATACTGATTACGGTATAGACATTGAATCCATTTCAATCATTTCTAATTCTCTATCCATTCCAATCACAGATTCGGAATAAGATTGTTTTTCAATCAAATTCCTGAAAACCTTCAATCGGTATGGATTCCAAAGGAAGAAAAATTCTATACAATTGAATCAAAATTTGATTCCAATATAACTTCATTCTTGAAAGCGTAAGAAACTTGATTACATTCGTATTCATTTGAGTCTTCAATTCATTCCCAATCCTGAATTTCATTAAATGGAATAAAAAGTATACACTATAGAACCTCGCAATAGAAATGTTACCCCGCTCTCTTCAACGCACGGCGGAAACCGTGAATGAAAAAGAAGAAGAGTTGTGTTATCGCGAGATTCCATTGTATACAGAATTCAGGATGAGAAAGAATTGAAGATTCAAATACATACAAATAAATCAAATTTCATTGAATTTCCAACAATACACTTGTATTGGAAATGAAATTTGGATTGAATTGGATAGGCTTTTTTTACACTTGGAATCAGATTATCGGTTTTCAGGAATTCCATTGAAAAACAATCGTATTCCGAATCTATGATTAAAATGGATAAGAAATAAAAAATGATTGAAACGGATTCAATGTCTATACCGTAATCAGTATAGAAATGGATTGGATGATTACGGCTTGAAAATTCATTACATAGATCAAAAATTATATACCGAATTTTGGATTGAGGAGGATAAAGATTCAAATGGATAAAAATGTATTAAATTTTGTTACACCTTCATGAACAAAGTTATATTGAAATGAAATTTTGATTGAATTGGATAGGATTTCCTCTTCACTTGGAATCCATACAGATCATCGGTTTTAAGGAATCCGATTGAGAAAGGAACGTATTTCGAATTTCAGATTGAAATGGATAGATAGATAGATAGATAGATAGATAGATAGATATGTTTATTTATGTTCTAGGATGAACATCCTGTGGAACAATTGAGAAAGAAGTATAAACAATAACAAAGATATTATATACAAAAATACTTATATATATACAGCATTAAACCCACAGCCCGAAAAGCAAAAAGAAGGCAGAATGAATGAACTTAAAAATAAAGATGAAATGAGAATGAGAGTGAGGATGAGATTACAAAGGTGTGAGAAATGAAAATACAGATATAAGATAGAGATACAATAGTTATAAATGCGCAGAATGAAGATGAAGGCAAATGAAAATACAGATATAAAATAGAGATACAATAGTTATAAATATAGGATAGGGAATGAAAAATAATTGGACCGGATTCAATGCCTGTATCGCAATCAGTATTAAAATGAATAGAATGATGACGACTTGAAAATTCAATACATGGATCAAAAATGATATATTCAATTCAGTATTCAGAAGGATTAAAGATTCAAATGGATTGCATTTTCAGGAATACAATTATATCAGGATCAAATTTGGCTTGATTTGGATATGATTTTCATTCGTCTTGGAATAAACGTCACAGAAATAGATTTGTATGGTTTTAAGTTGATAGAAATCCAATTCATTACTCTTTTGATTTCCACTAGAGGAGCATGGTGATTATAGACGTACTTCATCCAGGCCATAACATGTACTCTTGTACAGCAGCGTAGGTTAAGCGTTAGGTAGTTGATAGAATAGGTTAAGCGTTAAGTAGGCAGGTTCGGTATTCGGATGGGTGGTCGGTTGGTCGGTCAGTTACGTTGAAAAATAGGTAAATACAAGATACCACGCACGATAGATTTTCAGTGTTTGAAACTTCCACATTTCTTGCCAAGAAACCATCATCAGACACCAAAATTAATTTCTTTTTTCTACTTTTCATGCATTGAAATGAATGGAGCGAATACTTATCCTTGTGAATATCAAAAAATGGTGCAGAGAATGAAAGTGGATAGAAATGAATACCAAGTTCATCCAATTTCGTGTCAGATTTTTCCTTTTCCTAATCCATTTTTGTGGATTAAAATGGATAAACCAGATTCCTATTCAGGTCAATGTCAAAAAGCAGTGCAGAAAATGACGTTGAAAATGGATAGAAGCGAATACAAATTTTTCTATCCATTTCTATCCTCGATTTTCTATTTTTTTTCTGCGAAGTTCAGTGAACACGCATTAAGCAACTTGAAACGTTTACGGACGCCTGATTGAAACGGAATCGATTCTTTTTCTGCAAAATATACCAAGTTCCTGTAATCATTTTATCAACAGAAACAAAATGAATGTATTTTCTTAAGGAAAAAGAATCGATTCTACAAATATCGGACATGCGTAATGGAAACATGAATTATGAATAGTTTATGCATAATTTATATATTTTCCCTATACCCTATTTCACCTAATGTATACACAAAACACAAATTTTTTTCACGAATTATGTATAATCTACAGATAATTCACGTGAGTCTATTTCTATGTTCGATTTTTGGATAATTGAGGTGAATTATTTATGTACGAACTCTTCCGAAATTTTCGTATGAGATACAGAAGAATGAGAAATCTCCTCCATCCTTCAAGGAGACAACTGTAGAATTATATTCACGATATGTCATTGCATGCAAGTGAAAAAACTCAAGTATTCATTTAGATGATAAAGATAAAAACAAAACATGAAATAATCTTTTCAATCGAGCAAGAAATCAGATGTTAGATCCCGGTAGTAATAATAGGTTAATAGTTGCCGCAGTTTGCGGTTACATGAGCCCAAAGAGTCTTAGAAACGACATCATCATGACTCATGCTTATACACATATACTCACTGATCTACTATCTCTTCAGCGGAAGACTAATTTCGACAAGATAATGGATGCCGTGCAAGAAAGTAGTTTGTGTGAAACTGAGGAATCGTGCTCACGTGAACAACCACACAAATGTATATGATTGACACATGGATATGAAATGAGCATTGAATAAGGCGTAAACTCCAGTATCTCTAAGTTTCGCCTCTTCGGTTATAGAAATATGAGGCAATGGAGCAATTTTGAGAGCAAAAGAATGAAAGAGAAAGTAAGAAGAGAATAAGGAAGGAATCAAGTTACATAAAAAACAGATCATGACTTGGAGAAGTTAGTCGACTGTGCTTACAAGGAAGAGAAAGGTATCAAGAATCGCTTGAATCTACCCAATTGACAGCTTACCTTGCCTCTATTTACTATGGAGATACTCAAGCATTATTGTAGTCACAACGTGCAACTGAATATATCCGACAACGACAACAATACAAAAAACGATAATAATAACGAAACACGTCTTTGTTTTTGTTCTCTCATTCCGTCTTAGATGTGTCCCTTTCTCTGATTCATTTGTGCTCGATCTTCCAATTTATTTTTTTTATCCCAAACACAATTAACCCTGCCTGATCATGGTCAGCCATTAGTTGTAATTAGTCTTCAATGAATTTTTTATGAGAAGACTAATCAACGAACTTTGCTAATGTAATGCTCTTTTATACGGAACACACATCATATACGTACCTTATCCATGATTTTATTCAGGAGAACAAAAGAGAGAATTAAATCTACATGAATTTTTTGATGAATCTGTAGATATTGAATTAGATTGAATCCGATACAAACTCGGATTCCGCACCATGAATTGCTGGATCATATAACGATTATTGTCGAATTATATCTGGATACAAAACATTATTAGAGAAAGTTGTTTCAAAAAAGAAGGTACCGCGATAAGAACACAATCTGTAAAGAATCTCTTCGCATTTCACGGAATTTATTATCACGATTATTGGAGATGTGTATAAAATCATATCGACTGAATTGGAGGAGAATAATTGAAACTCATCCGCCGGGGAATTCAATAAAGATTTTTGTAAAATCATTCTACGTTTTGTATTATGCAATAAGTTTGCGTTTTCTCAGTTTAATATGAATTTCTTCTAATGTTTCCCCTTGTAATTTTATATTGCAATTGACGTAATCTATTTTTCATATTTTCTGTTCAAGTATTTTGTTGACAATGAAAGAACATGACTTGGTAATTGAGTTTGTTTATTTCGTTGATCATAAAAGAGTAACTAAATTGAGCTTTTATCAATTAGTATTTTCTCATAATTGTTTCAACTGGAGTTATTGCGTCAAATTGCTACGGAAATGCTGTGGGTAGAAAGATCACAGTTATCATGAAATTTTTCACAATGGTTTAGAAAGAAGTTGGAAATATTAACGGGGTATGACAATCAAATAAAATTTCCCAAACATGCTGTTATGAGTTAAACATCTGATTTTAGTATATTTATGCCACTCTTTGTCATGCATAATCTGTTTCATATATTCTAGTCTCGATCTACCTTCTAGAATTTTGCCCTCTGCATATATTTATGATATTATTTGTTAATAAGTTATTTTGTCATAACGTCATTGCTCTTTTTGATTATGGCCCTGCATGCAGTTTTACCTCCACCCATATTTTCAAGTACTTCCTCATTCGTAATTTTCCCCACCCATCTCATTCTAAGCATCCTTTTGTAATATCACATTTCATCAGCTCCAAGTCTGCGTTTGACCGCCTTCCCGGCGGTGATAAAATGATTTTTAATCAAGTGAAGTTCATATAAATTTTAAAGGCGAGCTACATTCATACAGAATCATAGGAGAGAGGCAAGGGAGCCGGATCTTAGATCACGGAGATCCAAGTTCGATTCCAAATGAAATAACTTCTTCATCTTTTAATCAGGATTGAAAAATTCCTTTCCGATGGTCAAAATATCATGAAAATTTTTGCCAGAAGTAGTTTTGTTTGATGTAATCATTTTGACCATGTATCGATCATCAAAATAACACCAACTTGACGTATTTTCGATGACTGTGTTCCCGTTGGACGTGTTAGAGCAACATCAGAGTATCAGTCATGGGTGAGCGAACTATCTTTAGGTTACATTCTATTTTCATCACATCATATTCATCAAAAGATTTCTAATTTCAAACATATCTGATCAATCGATACATTTTGAGAACATCTTACAAACTTCATGACATATACACTCTTCGTATTAATACGATATGACGTTTGTGACAGTCGATTCGGTTAATCGGCGGGATTTGGTATTATCAACTTGGTTTGATGTCAAGCGTAAATCTGAAATGGATGTCAACAAAAATCTTCGGTTAGATATCGAACCGCTGTTATCATTTTTCATATCTTCTCAATTTTCGTGTGATATGCAACCAACTTCGGCGCGTTTGTCACTTCGTACTTGGGATCCCAAGAACATTCATAAAATAGTTTATGTAAAAACGATTCCTCATATGAGTTTTCAGTTGGTCTATATAAACAATTTCCCAGACGGATTTGGGATTCGGTTCATCTGTTATATGATAATGTACAAAGATTCATAGCGTATAAGTTTTTCATGGGAAATTTTCTCAAAGATTTCAGAATCAAGTTTCTGCTCGAGAAATCCAATAAAATTGTTCTTGTAAGAATTTCTTGAGCAGAAACTCTACTATGGTATGGGTGGAAATATATCATACATGGATTTTGGACTGGATTCGTTTTGGATGTGGATTTATGGAATGACATTCTTACGATATTAAGTGAGTGATCTTTTTATAATCATTTTGATAGTTTATTACCATCTTTAGATATTTTTTCTCACCTTCCCGTTCATTAACTTTGAAGAACAGCTGAGATTGACTGTACAAAAGGTTTGCATTTGTTTTTTTTACTATACCCTGATACAATAATGAAGTCTTCCATTTTGATTTTTTTATTTGACAAGACATTTTCTCTCTTACTTTCTTTTGCGCTACGATTAATGTTGAACTGAATAAGTGTATTTTCACTTCCACAATTACAGATTCCCTGAAGAGGACTTGTAATATGATTTTCATTGTCTCACTGCTTCCTGAATGGGATATCCCATCATTACATAATTGATTGATGTGAACATCAGAGTTATTGACTGAGAAATCATATGTCAATCTTAGCTTTCTTATCGGTGTTTCACTTTTTTTTTATAGGTCGTAAAAAATCTTCATAATTTATATATTTTTAGAGGATCACGTATTGTTCATTGTTGAGTTGAGTGAATTTGTTAACTACTGAGTGATGTTTTCAATGTTTTTGAAAATCTTTCGGAAAATGAGAAAGTCCACAGAATGTGTTCCCAATTTTCTAATGGAGATAAAACTTCGTGATTTTACTTTTCAGAAATTTTTACCAACACAAATACACAAATTTTATATTTTTTCCACATATTTTGACATGTTTCTTATATCAAGGAATCCGAGGTATTATATGTCGGAATATAGAATTCTTTTCAACGACATTTTCCCAGGTGATACGACTCAGATGTTTCTGAAGATACTGGTATGAATTTGCGTATGGATTTCTTCCACATTGTCATGGAATGAAGTCTCATTATCTGTGATTAATTTAGGTTCTTTGGGTAATCGTGGTTCATAATATCAGCAACACAGTTACAGTATGACAGTGTAGTAAGTCCGACAAACGCACTAGTCCGACACCTATATTGACAAATTATGTGAACATCCCGACGTGTAGGTATATTATATCTAGCAATCGGCCGTATTCTCGGGAGTGTCATTATTAATAACTGTCGGCCGATTGCAGCGGGTCCGGTTCTCCCTCCAACGTGCTATATAGCGGTTATAACTTATAAGGTAGGCGTGCTCACAGTTTTTACTGACCAGCATAACGGCGTTATTGATCGATTATGTGGAATATTACGTGAATTATTCTTGATTATTCCTCATAATTCTACCAATTCAGAAAAAACTTCTCGTGGAATCGATTAAGAGGTATGAGTATCATTAGTATTCCATGGTACTTTGATCATACTTGACAATTTTTTCCAACTTTTTCCAATGATTTTTATAATAATTCAATCGCAAGTACGTAAAAGATTTCGATTCAATTTTTCATACACCTATTGCAGAGCCTTTCACTGCTACGGAGGCCGTGTTGATTGGTAATTAATTGTTTCTTCGGTATTGATTTTGTCTTTCGAAGAATTTATTTCATATTCCCTCTAAATATTAGTATGAATTTATATCATTAAGTATTCTGTAGATGATTAGGAAGAACGAGTATCCATCCCTTCTGAGTATTTGTATACTAGTCTGATTGTGTACAATACATAGGGGAGAGTCACCGGTTATGGGACACGTTTTGTTCCACAGCCATAACTTCTTTTTGAGTCGATATAATCCGCCCAACAATATACCATTTCACAGGTGCACTCATACCCAAACTTTCCCCAGAAGACTCTCCTCGATCTCGCTGACGAGGAAAATTTTACGACCGTTTTTGCGAGATATTGATTTTTCGTGTAGATAAAGAACGTCGCCGGTTGTGGGACACCCACGAAAATCATTATATACCGCTGAAAAATCAGCTGGAGATGGGTGAACATGAAGCGAAACCATCCAGAATTCAATAATTATCAATATTTACTTGTTCCGTGACCATTTCACAATGGGCCAAAATTCTGAGGCGTTGTGAGGCGTTTACGGATTTACATGAAATCCTGTATCTGGAGGTTTTTTTAGTCACTGATTACATAGCCACACAAAAAAATGTCTCTGACCTGGGAGCCTCACTACGTGTACTATACGTTTTCGGGGTCGCTGAATCCGAATCCGGGGTTAGTTTTATCTCAGCACGTTTGGGGTTGGCCGTAACCTCCAAAAACGCCCTCAACTTTGTCATATCTGTTGGAACCACAAACCCTATGCCTCCGAAACCTCATAATCCTTTAATATAATAACTCAATGAACCCACGACGTAATACCTTCATAACCCCATAGTCACGCAACCCGATAACCCGAAAACCCGGGAAAAAAAACAGTTTCTGACATGGGGGTCTGACTATGTATACTGTACGTTTTTGGAGTCGCTGAATCTGAATCCGAGGTCAGTTTCATCCTAGCACATCTAGGTTCGGCCATAACCTCAAATTATACCATGCAATTCGCTATATCCGTTCAAATCACAACCCCTATGACTCCGAATCCTTATCATCCGATAATACAATTATCGAATAGTTGTGACATCACGTTGGATCACGGCATGTACATATGGAGTCACAGTTCTGGCATTCCCAGATTTTTTCCGGTATACCCTTCCCTGCGTCTGCATCCAGGGTATCTCCTCGCGGTGACGGCGGGCAGATCAATTTGAACAAAACATGCAATCAAAAACAATTAAATGATTCCCTTTTTATGAAATAATACCAAACAAACAACGAATTCAGTTGTTAACACCCAATTTCAAATACGGAATGAACTAGAAAGATAAAGCAGAAAATTAGTATATTACCTTACCGAACTAGGAAGAATGAATATGTGAAGAGGAAATGGTGATAACAGGCATCGATCGGAAAATCCTTCGATCAACGGAACTTAACCCCCACGGAAGGACTACGCCAAGCCTTCCACCACCATACATCAACCTACGATCGATGATTCGACCAAGTCCTTGCCCCCCTATAAGGAAATCTAGGTATGCAAGGGTAGGAGCCCCTTCCACCTCAAGGGCCCACCAATGGGACTAATTATCGATCCATGGATCACCCCCGAACTTAGGTCCGTGACCAATGAATTAAAATTGAAACAGAAGGGGAATCGATCGATCGCCAATCGTGAAGATTCACGATCGACACCTGAGCGATAAAAGAAGGGAAAACAACCCCTTCTATCAGAAAAATAAAGATCGGATTCTGATTGGCTGGACAACCCTTTGAAAGCGGGTGCACAGCCAGATCCAGACACACTTTTTGGCTCAACAGCCAACAAGCTCCAACAGCTTACCTCCAAACAAAGCTCAATAGCTTAAGGAAACATCATCCGGGATTGCCGATGCTGAGCCAACCTCTGGCCGATCTTCAAGATTTTGACATTGGAGTCAAAATCAACCAGAAACCATACGCTCAGAAGCGTGAGTACCCTCAAAACATCATCCGGGATTGCCGAAGCTGAGTCAACCTCTGGCGGATCTTCAAGATTTTGACATTGGAGTCAAAATCAACTAATATCCATACGCTCAGAAGCGTGAGCACCCTCGAAACATCATCCGGGATTGCCGACGCTGAGCCAACCTCTGGCCGATCTTCAAGATTTTGACATTGGAGTCAAAATCAACTAATATCCATACGCTCTGAAGCGTAAGCATCATCAAACATCATCCGAGATTGCCGACGCTGGGCCGACCCTTGGAAACTGAACTGATCAACTGAAATCAACGTAAGTATAACCCAAATTTCCGTATCCATATACGGTCCTATTACAAACAATTGATCTCCCTCAATAGGAGTCAATTGTTCGTCCCTCTGGGACCACTCAACAGTGATATTCAGCGGCTAGCTACCCTCAAACCCTCCTGTTACTTCAATCCTTTTTTTTTTACTGATTGTTACCACATTAGTCTTCCTTTTCCATTCACATTCCCAGTCAATTTTGATTTCCCCCTCTCGAGAACACATTTTTTTCTTGTCACATGTTGATAAAATTCGAATTTGTTTGTTTTAACAGCGTGAATTAGAGGCAACACTCAGAATACCTGACGTTAGAGTTCAGGAACACTGGAGTACCCGAGTAGATGCTCGAACTACATAGAATTCAGAATATTCTCTTATTTTATTGTGATTTCAAGTCATTTCAAGCGGGCCTCACCCCAAAAAACTTTCAATGTATATAATAATTAGTTCAAGAATAAACATGTGATCTTACCAGATTTCGAATCTCTTCACTGGTTTCACCTTTTCTAACTATTTTTGAAATCCTCAATCCTACCCCTTTCTCGATTGATAAATAGGGGAATTAGTTCAATTCGCCGTCTTGGATGGAAACACCCAGGACGTGACATCCGTTGATGATGTTCGATGCTGGAACCTGCAAGAAATATTCATTAGGACGGAACATTACTTACTATAGGTTTACGGTGAATTAGTTCCTTATATGCGAACTGCACTGCAGGAAGATAGCTTGTGAGGAAGTATTGCCATTTCCTGAGAAAGGGACGCAATTTGTCGGAGTGAATACAATACATTTTTTTTCCAGAACATATTTCTTTGTTTCAATGAATTAATAAATTCGATCGATCTATCCATTTCATGGACCCGATGAAACCTTTATTTGCAAAAAGCACTGGAATTTTGCAGAATGCATAAAATGTTGACCTCATCGAACGTAGTATTGACGAGAATAATCAGGTTGGCAGTTTATCGACTAGAATCCTTCTTCAATCATAAATGAAAATTTTCAATGAGGTAACTTTTTAGATGTTGCTGAAGTTTGAATCGTTCATTGAAACTAATTAACCATAGAATAAGATAATATTCAATCATTAAAGCCCAAAAATCTTGCAGTGCATTATTCAAACGATGTTTCCAGTGGCAAAGAGTTGATTCGAAAAGATATGTAACGATGATTTATCAGATTTCGTGAGTTTTTATTCTCTTTTTGTTTCCATAAACGATTCAAACTTCGAGAAAACATTTATTAGCATGAATAAAATAGTTCCATTCGATTTGAATTCCCAAATCATGGGTATAATACTTCATTTTATTAATTTCAAAACTATCCAAACTATCATTGTTCATATGAAATCTGTTCTATAAAATAGATTTTATCCAAAGAAATTGCTCTGAAGTTTGAACTGACAAAGTATCTCATGTTGATCATGAATTCAGTTTTCTGTTGAAAAAATATAACTCTTGGAATCAAAATCCACAACTATTCAGTATATGATTTGATTTTATTATCTGAACAAAACCACTTGTAGTTTTCAAGTCTCATGTTATAGAATTTATTGACATTTCATTATTCTCAGAAATTATCAAAATTTCGAATGCGATTAAATCCACGTTATGTCCATTTAGTGTGAGTTTTTAATAATAAAATTATATTGATTGATTAATACTCAACTATATCATCCATAAATGATACATACATTTGGATTCCATTATACATTCGCAAACCAGGTTAGAATCGAGATGAAAACAACATTATCAGGTTGAAGTATTTGTGAGCAGGATTTATAATTTTTCCTTCAAATTCCACCAGATTGGGATCAGGTTGTGACCTAAATTTGAATCACTATGTATAGAACAATATCGGGTTCAAAAGGGAAGAAATCAGGTTGAACTGAATCAAATCAGGTCGAATATAATATGAGATCAGGTTAAACAGACCAAGATCAGCTCTTAATTTTTCGACTCGGGGTGGAAGAGTTCTTGGTGGCATTCTCACGTTTTTTTCACATTCTAACTGTTCTCTGGGTGATCTGTGGGGTATTTCTATACTGTGAGAGGTATCTGGAATATATGAGAGCATGTTGAAATGATTATACATGGATTTCCGGAGAATCAGAACGATCTAAATGGGGGAAGTAGTGGAAAAGTATTGGATTAGTTGTTGGTGGAATTCTCACGTTTTTTTCACATTCTAACTGTTCTATGGGTGATCTATAAGGGAACTCCATACTGTGAGAGCGATGTGGGATATGTTGGATCATGCGAAAATGATTGTGCATGGATTTCGGATGAATCAGAACGAGGTAAATGTGAAAAGTAATGGAAAAGTAGTGGAAAAGTAGTGGATTAGTTGTTTGTGGCATTTTCACGTTCTTTTCACATTCTTACTGTTCTATGGGAGATCTATGAGGGGACTGCATACTTCGGGAGCTATCTGGGATATATAAGATCATGAGGGAATGATCAAACATGGATTTCCGATTTAAATGGGACAAGTAGTGGATGAGTACTGGAAAGTAGTGGATGAGTTGTTCGTGGTATTCTCACGTTTGCTTCACATTCTAACTGTTCGTTGGGTGCTCTATGCGGTAGTTCTATAGTGTGAGAGGTATCTGAAATGAGTTAGACCATGTAAAAATGATTATACATGAATTTCGGATGGATCAGAACGATTCCATCAGGGAAAGTAGTGAAAAAGTAATAGAAAACTCGGGGATGAGTTGTTGGTGGCATTTGAATCGTTCTGATTCATCCGAAATCAATGTATAATTATTTTCACCTGATCTCACATATTCCAGATACCTCTCACAGTATAGAAATACCCCATAGATCACTTACAGAACAGTGAGAATTTGAAAAAAACGTGAGAATGCCATCAACAACCAATCCACTCCTTTTCCACTACTTTCCCACTACTTTTCCCATATCCATCGTCCTGATTCATCCAAATCCCATGTATAATTCTTTCCACGTGATGGAACATATTCCAGATACCTCTGACCGTATAGAAATACCTAATGGACCACTTACAGAACAGTGAGAATTTGAAAAAAACGTGAGAATGCCACCAACAACCAATCCACTCCTTTCCCACTACTTTTCACATTCAAATCGTTCTGATTCATCCGGAACCCACGTAGAATTATTTTCACATGATCCAATATAGCCCACATGGCTCTTACAGTATGCAGATCCCTCATAGATTACCCACAGAACAGTTAGAATGTGAGAAAAACGTGAGAATGTCACCAAAAACTAATCCACTACTTTTCCACTACTTTCCCCATTCAAATCCTTCTGATTCATCCGAAATCCATGTATGATCATCTTCACATGATCCAACATATCCCACATAGCTCTAACAGTAAGGAGATCCCTCATACATAACCCACAGAACAGTTAGAATGGGAAAAAACCGTGAGAATGCCACCAACAACTAATCCACTACTTTCACATTTAAATTGTTGTAAGTCATCCGAAATCAATGTATAATCATTTTCACATCATCCAACATAGCCCACATAGCCCTCACAGTATAGAAATACCCCATAGATCACTTACAGAACAGTGAGAATTTGGAAAAAACGTGAGAATGCCACCAACAACTAATCCACTACTTTCCCACTACTTTTCTACTACTTTTCCACTACTTTTGAGATTTGAATCGTTCTGATTCATCCGGAATCCATGTATAATCATCTTCACATGATCCAACATAGCCCACATAGCTCTCACAGTATGGAGATCATCCCTCATAGATTACCCGAAGAACAGTTAGAATATGAACAAAACGCGAGAATGTCACCATCAACTCATCCACTACTTTTTCACTACTTTTCCACTACTTTTTCACTACTTTTCCACTACTCTTCCACTACTTTTCACATTTGAATCATTCCGATTCATCCGGAATCCATGTATAATCATTTGCACGTGATCCAGCATGGCCCACATAGCTCTCACAGTATGGACATCCTGCATAGATTACCCGGAGAACAGTAAGAATGAGGGAAAAACGTGAGAATACCACCAACAACTAATTCATTACTTTTCCACTACTTTTCCACCATTTTCCCCATTCAAATCGTTCTGATTTATCCGAAATCCATGTATAATCATTTACACATGATCTCATATATTCCAGATAACTCTCACAGTGTGGGAATACCGTATGGATCACCAACAGAACAGATAGAATGTGAAAAAACTGCGAGGATGCCACCAACAACTCATCCACTATTTTTTCACTACTTTTAACATCTCAATCGTTCTGATTCATCCGAAATCCATGTAAAATCATTTTCACATGATCTAACATATCCCACATAGCTCTCACAGTATGGACATCCTGCATAGATTACCCGGAGAACAGTAAGAATGAGGGAAAAACGTGAGAATACCACCAACAACTAATTCATTACTTTTCCACTACTTTTCCACCATTTTCCCCATTCAAATCGTTCTGATTCATCCGAAATCCATGTAAAATCATTTTCACATGATCTAACATATCCCACATAGCTCTCACAGTATGGAGATCCCTCATAGATTACCCATAGAACAGTTAGAATGTGAAAAAACCGTGGGAACGCCACAAACAACTAATCCACTACTTTACACTACCTTTCCACTACTTTTCACATTTAAATCGTTCTGAGTCATACGAAATCCATGTGTAATCATTTTCACATGATTCAATATATTCCAGATACCTCTCACAGTATGGAGATACCCCATAGATGACCCACAGAGCAGTTAGAATGTGAAAAGCACGTGAGAATGCCACCAACAACTCATGCACTACTTTTCCATTACTTTTTCACTACTTCTTTAACCTTGTTTGTCAAGATGATGAAGGCGCGGCGAACGTTCTTCTCAGTTCTCTTCCCTCCTCTCTTCGCACATACGACCACGCCTCCCTCCACTAGCCGCCGATACGCGTGCAGCACTGATTTCCGTCATAAATCATCTTTCTCTAAAATCGCTCAATCAAGATCTTAATTACTGAATATCATCCTCATTATGTGTCCAATGTATAGATTAGTGTCTCTAGTTTCTATTTCACTCTCCATTCAATCTCCTACGTACTTTTCTCCCCAAGAAAATCGCATTTCCCTCCACTACTTTCCCACTACTTTTTTTTGCACCATTGAAACCACTTCTCGTTCTACCAGGGGTTATATATCTATGTCCACAGCGGAGAAAATTATCTCTGAGATCACCTGGTTCACAGAAAAAATTCTGAAAAATAGAACTTGTTTGATTGCAACAGAAATCAAATCGTCCTTGAGGAAGGTTCTGAAGAAGATCCTCTAGGAATTTCATCCAATTTGGTCCGCTTGGTCCAGAGATCTCCTGAATACAGACAGAGTGACAGATAAACAACCATACAGGCAACCTCGCGGATTATCCAATCAGTATTGCATGAAATGGAAAACTATTCAACTCCCAATTGGATCACTCAAATACTTTAGAAAACATGTTCAGAGGGTACGGTAGCGAGTGTAATACGCACTTCGTGCTTGGTATACCACGTATACCGATTAGTACCTAAAAATGAAGAAAAAATCCCATGTGGAGAAATTTTCAAAATTATGTATAATTTATATAATCTATGCAATATGATCTACATATAATCCAATTTAATTCATGAATACTCATCTTGGGGACGTGCGATTGTACTGACATGCACTGGTTCATGCATTTCGACATTTTAGAGCTAACCGTTTCCTTGCAGAACTGAGTTTTAGGTTAGAACTGACTCTTGAATTATGCTCTGTATTAATGATGCTGATTCTTGAACAGAATCGATTCTTTTGATTAGAAAGAGTGTTTAGTTTCTATGGATTTGTATGAAATATCGATAAAAATTTGATACATTCTGTATAAAAAAGAATCAATTCTTTCATAAATCGGCATCACTACTCTGCATGTATCAATGTAATAAATTCAGTATAAAATTTGTATATGTATTCAGTTGAATTTGTATATGTTGTACGATACGGAATGTATATAGAAGTTCTTTCTCATGAATTCATACAATTTAGATCATCTCATGACTGAATTCAAAACCCAAACAAATTGTGAGAAAAAACAGCCACCAACGCCATTGCCAAAGCGTTGTCGTAAATTGAGATGCAAACAGATTAAGATTTTCTTTCAGTGTATGGAGAATAATTTTCTGAACTCAAAATCTCGTAATCACCTTCAATTTATGTTTGATATATAATATTTATCCAGATAAGAATAAGGGCTCAAAAAATTGAATTTCATCAACAAAATTTTTGGAATACACGTATTAGTGAAGTCCTTCCTCGAAGTATCATCGTTCGTCGTCGTATTTACAGGTGGGTTTTCACGAGTGACGGTAGATGTACGCAGGGAATATACGTCCTACAAAATCCATTAGCCGTGTAATCAATCTTCGTTTCAGGCTGATCAGAGGGTGTCTCCCGCACATTTGAGAGTGCGGTGGGAGAATCAATTGATTAAGTGCACATAAAACCCAATAAAAAACTTCAAAAAGTGAAAAGAGAACATATACGCAGGGAACTCGCGAGATATTACATTACTTAACTTACATCGGAGACAATAAATCTTGAATCTCGATGGTATTATTCCACCGTGAAGTTGGAGATCCAGAGAACCAAGCAGTATGGTGATGAAAAATCATGAACTGATTGGTTTTGTTTCACGTCAGTTGCGAGATGAAAATTCACGAAAAGTTAGGTGATTCAATATCCCACGGATCCCCTGCGTGTGATGCCCACGAAAAAGTTCATACAATAGAATTAGGAAGGGATAGTAATATATTGATATTTGTAGAAGAAAAGTGTGAATTTTATTTCACTCAGATACCTATTGTTAGTTATGAGGTACATTTGGTTGGTCGATGATTTTTCTTCAGTGCAGAGTAATCAGAAAAAATCGAAGTCTGATTTAAAATGAATTTCGAATTCAAGTAAGTTACCGAGAGAACTGCACTATAGAGTATAATTGAATTATCAGAGGGTTTGAGTATCATCCCAAGCAACACAGGAGGTTAAAAATTCTAAGAACGTGTTTGGAAAATCCTACGAACATGCTTAAAACTTTCAAATGAGACTGTTTTGAATAATCATGTACTATGCACCTTCATATAATATCTTGACGAATTTATTCAAAAGAGTCTCAATTTGCACATTCTCTTTACATTCACTGTATCATAACAGCATATCTAAGAAGTTCTTGTGTTACTTGGGATATGGACTCTGAAGAATGTTTATCTTAAAAGTAATATTTTCACAAGATACATCATACCACCTTGTGGATTTTCGCTGTAAATGATATTTGGATTTCCCCTATGCACAATAGGATGATTATTATTTCAAAATGTTGCGCCCCTGGATCTTTTTCGGTTCTAACAACCGATAGGGAAAAAATAAATGCTGAACGTGCGCGCTGTATCTCGCCATTAATCCGTGCCTGTGAGAAATCAGTTTCTTGCTTTTGAGATACCAGTGGATTTTATCACATCCTCGATTTTAATTGCTCTCAAACGTAAGAAAAACAGTTTTTAAATTGCAATCTCTCAGAGTTGCTTGAGGAAGATACGTACTTCCACCATGATTTCCAGCGATTTTCCCATTATTTGTTTTGCGCATGTGTACAGCCTGATTTCCGGTTTTTTTACTGATAAGAAATAAGGATGCGTGGATACTCAATAGGGTGGGTCGACAAATTTTTTTTTCTTCTAATCGAAATGTAATAGTGCGAAAAAGTTGCCTTAAGGTATCAATAGGAACCACCAGAAACCCCAGCTGGATCGGACAATATCTTCTGTTTCAAACCTGAGCTTGAATTTTCGATTCTTTAGCTGAAGATACGTGAATGTTAGGTAAATTCATTTTCATTTTCATTTAGGAATGTCAGGATCGATGTCATTCCCTTTGAATAACTTGAATTATACTTCTTCATATTGACAACTGACTGAAACAATGAATGTTCACTGAAGATTCATTCAATTATTATAAATGTAATAACAAACATTTTAGTGTCCATGAACAGTTTGAAGCGAATAATGGTGATGATTCTTGCCAATTAGTCCTGACGTTTCAAGTATCTAGAAAGGTGATTGGGGTTATTTATTGCTCATTCTTTGGACTGTACAGTACACTCAGAGTGAGTTGATAATTTGTGATCCATTCACATAGACTTCAAAATTACATTATAGCGCCTTTTCAGCTGAGCTGAAGAGAATGAAGAAAGTATCAAGAAAGGATTCTTGGTACATTGGTGCAATTCTTTGCTCACTTTGTTAAGTGACCCAGGATCCACCACGCGGAGGTGATCACACTTTGGACCCCTCCCACGTCCTACCCAACCAACCAAACGATTAGGGCTTCGGAGATTACTCGGATTCTTCGCAGTTCATAGCGCTTTCATTCACAAGTTAAACATCGAACTTGGGTAATGCAGCTCTCGACTTTGGAGTCGCTCTGATGTGTTGATCTCTAGAATCTTGCCCACACACTCTACTTGAAGTTTCCGTCATTCACTTCACCATCCGTTCCACTGTAACAGTGTGACAGGGAAACTGACTGAACTCCCAGCAAGGTGAGGATTTCTTATCAGAAAATTTCATCACAAGTTCTTCATCGGTGATGTTTCTGAGCACTGGTGGCGATGTTATGGGAACACTCGTTCAATCAATCATTTCCCAATAATGTTCAGCCTCGAAATTCAGTTAAGGGACAATGTTATAACGTAAGGTGCCAGATGTATCCTTTTTCTGCTCGAGCTCGTAGAATTTTCCGGAGTGCATCTTCATGCACATCTGACGAAGGATCCGTTACCATACTCAACAGTATGTTCTCAGGTGAAGCAAAGGAAGCATTTTGTGCGATTGAAGTATGTACAACAATGCGATACTTGGGAAGTAAGTATCTTGAGAGCCGAATTGTTTCAAAGAGGTGGCGAGAACCATCTTTGATTGAATAGTTTGATCGGATCAAAAACCACATCGGAGCATAAACGGTGAGTATAAACTTACATATATCTCTCACAGTTGTTGAAGGTTTCGACGCCGAAATATATAATCTGATTATTCTATTAGCAGTAGTAAGCCAGCGAGCCTTGTTTATATGACCTGGATCTCGGCTACTAAGATTGGAACTACAATTTCCAGAACACGCTGTATGGCATATATCGAATAAATATTTCTGATCTCGGTTGAGATCTGCTGGATCTATGTCACGTAAGTTACATGGTATAGCCTTATATTTTACAACAGGAAGAGTCTCACACGTATGAGGTATTGCCCGTAGGGAAATTTACTCCATTCTGAACCAAAATACTCTAAAAAGTTGGAGTAAAAATGTAGTATTTCGGTTCAGAATGGAGTAAATTTCCCTAAGGGTGATCAAATAGGTTCTCTGTGTGTTGTTTGACCTGATTTAGTACCATCTATGTACTGGAAAAGGCTACGAAAAGGAAGGTCGTTGAAACGCAGCAAACACACAACCCACTGCAGGGGCATTCCAAGTTTTTCTTCAAGATTCCGAAAGATACTACTACCCTTCCATCCTGTGTTGACATTAGTACCATCAGCACCTACAACCAAGAGCTCCTTGAGGGCACCCTTAAATTCTCTCGCGGTGTATTCTGAAATTGTAGTGGAAATAACGAGAGCAGAACACGAATTGGGAGTCACATGACCTGAATATTTAGATGAAGGCTCTGCCACAAGAGGAATATGCTCTTCTTTTATTGACCTCCGACAAAATTTGGATCCCTCTTTCACCTGGGATAGCGTATCATCTTTACGACCGTCAAAGTGAAGGCCAAGAATCGGTTCGTTGTCATTTTGTGATTCAATTTTCAAATTTTTTCCTACTTCCAATTCTTCACGTCTAATTGTCGCTTTGTCGGTTACCGAGCATGCATGCTTCGAAGATATTGATCCTACATCCCTGAAAGCTGAAGTAACAAGGAATGCTGTGGCTCTTTCACTAATGCGAAATCTTTGTGAGGTAATTGCAGTTTATTTCAACTGCAATCGCATTTGTGTTGAATCACGACGGTATGGATGCTTCCATGAATCACCTTTCTCGCAATCTTCATTTCCTGAATCGGAATCACTGTATTCAAGGTCAAATGAAGTAGAATATCCAAGTTCAAGTTTCATGACCGATTTCACCTCATGCTCATGGCACTTCGAATTACGTTCAGTGATTTCGAGTAATTCGTTTGTTTCAAGAGAATCAACAACACCGTTATGGTCTATTCAAGGACCTCTTTGGTCAAGCGGGAAAGCACGTTCCAGAGCAGGAACTTTCTTATCTTTCTGACAGCAACAGGTAGTGGAGTCAACGCTTTTTGCAGGAGGCAATATCAAACCATTTTTGTGCCACTTCTTCAAATTTGCCAGCTCTAGATGAAAGTTCAGGGCACCTTGAAATATGTCTAAGCTCATTTTTCAATTTCGAATATTTTTTGTGATGAGTACATATCAATTTTACGACACGAGTGTGTGTTACGATCAAGATACTAGCCTAAACAAAATTGCTCCTCGTTTGTTTGCCACTACATCAGCGATGATAGAAAAAGACGGCTTTTTATTTCCATTACTTTGTGAACCCACAGATCTACGTTCATGGTAACAACATCCCATCACGTTCTCGTACGCGGGGAGCTGAGAATGAACCAACTCTTTTGGGTTGCCAAAAATTGGACACAGCATCGACTTCCGTGAGGAGAATTTAGAAAATGACATGACTGCGAAACCACTCCGCAGAGCAATGCAAGCGATCTATTACTCGATGAATAACAAAACTTCGATGACTAAATATTAAGGGATTCTTTCGAACTATAATCTAGAAACAAAAATGTGATATTGGGGTACGAACTAAAACACAATATTGGTGTAGTCATTAAATACTTTAGACATATTCGA
Organism: Gonatopus flavifemur; assembly: GCA_018340375.1. Classification (NCBI taxonomy): domain Eukaryota; kingdom Metazoa; phylum Arthropoda; class Insecta; order Hymenoptera; family Dryinidae; genus Gonatopus; species Gonatopus flavifemur. The sequence continues at coordinate 243,943 of JAFFJZ010000039.1, forward strand.
AAATTAATATAAGACGTGTATACAAGGGATACAAGATTCCCACGAAGGGAGTATAAATGAAGAGTGGAACTCAATACGTTATGAGCAGACCGATGTACATGACGTTTTGGATATTAGGGAACTTCACTGCACGAAGCCAATGCGCGTCAATTTTCTGAATTCACTTATTACGCCCTGAGAATGAATCGATAGACAATTAAACCCAAGTTCTTATGTTACGTGAATGAAAAATGAATCACAATTTCAAAATGATTAATATGAGTTGCAGTTACTGAATAGTTTCATATGTGTCACACTGACTCACTTTCAGAATCATTGAAACTTGCCTCACACAATATCACATGATTCTGATTCACTAACTGAAAAAACGAAATACTGTCATTCAGATATGAAAGAGAGCATCGTCTGCGCTCGTTATTGATCATCCTAAATACAAAGAATTTCATATTAAACAATGGTGAAATATTTTATCAACACATCGCAAAAATAAACGAAATACTGCAACAGTTAAAAAAAATTAACAATTTCGACAAGTTTTCGGTCATTTTTCGTGGTTCAGAAGCGTTCCCCTTGTGATATTATCACTCAATTGAGCAATTTTGGAAGTATTGGAGTGTATTTGGAAGACGTGAGCTAGAATGACTGGAAAATATTTGGAAAATCGTGAACTGAGGGTATAAAATCTCGGTAAATCATGTATTTTTTGGTATCTTTGAAACTGGAGAATTTCAAAATACTTTCGCACTACCTAAACATTGACTAAATGAGCCCATCTTTCGCACACGTTTTTTGGATGTGACGTAACAACTTCTCCCAGGTATTGCTACATGGGATTCTAAACTTCGGTTTTCTCGGCCCACCCTAATGTTCCCATTGCTGCGAATCTGTTATCGAAATTTTTAAAACTCAAAATGGTGGATTTAACATGGCAGACCGAACTTCTAAAATTCATCGATTTTCCTGTAAATTCCGTACTTGAGGATTGTTGTGGTTTTCGATTACAAATTCCTCGTAAGAATTGCCAAATCAAAAATGGCGGATTCAATGTGGCCAGTGTTGTGAAAGGTACTGTAACTGATGTCCCTAGGTATAGTTACAGGTATTTATCAAAAACTATACCTAGGTACAGGCACAGGTATTTTCAGAGTCATGTACCTAGGTACAGGTACAGGTAAAAAATATGTACCTACACATATAGGTACTTAGGTGCTTAATTTTTCTATGTTTCTTCTGTCTCAGCAAATAAAAATCTGTCAATTAATGGGAAGGAGATGAATAAGTTATACCAACGGTGAGATTGGACATGAAGAATTCATTCAACTTTAGGTAAATTCTAATACTACATTTGAAGCAAAAATTGATGGACTGTATCCACAACTAAAATCACAAAGTTCAGTCTTATTTGTTGTCGACAAGGAAAATAATTATATAAGTCCAATATAACAATTAATGCATTATACGCTTGTAGTTGATTTCAAGCTCCTGTTATATTTCAAGAATAAAAGACATGCGAAAATATTATCATTTAGTTTGTTTCGTCTTGGAGTTAAAATTTGACCTCTGGCGCTGAAAGCACGTTCTACTGGTGCAGAATTCGGTAAGATACTGTTATATTTCGAAGATATTTGTTTTACAACAGGATATCGATGCAAGCAGCCCAAGTCTATGGATTTATCTGCTAAGTATGTTAAGCATTGTATTTTCACGTCTTGAATGTTCGTAGCTGAACCTGAATCGAATCGTGCAGTATCATTCTGATTATAGTTAACATCTTTGTTCTCCAGAAATGTGAAAAAGTCATCTCCCTCTGACTCCGAAGAGGATTTCTCGAGGTCGATAGATTGGCTGATTTTGTAAGCTCCCTCGATCAATAAATTTTCGCACAATTTCTGTGAAGACTATTTGTGAGAAGGACCCAACCATTTTAGTTTGAATTTCGGTGTAGAAATGGTCGATAAAATATATTCTTTGCTGTTCGAGTAACTCAAATCAGTTTTTGATTCAAATCGCTCCTCAATGCCTAATAGTAACACTCCTTGCAAAGGTTTGCAATAACGTAAATGGTTCATTTGTTGAATTTGATCTTTCATTTGGAAAATTGATGACAAAACATGCCCAAAATAACAATAATTTTCTCCTTGTGAAAAATCAAGTGTATCCGCGACTGGGTCAAGTACTTCTACATATTCCTCTAAAAAATCAATATCCGCTTCAGTGAAAATCGGTTTGTCTAATTTATCACAAATGGCATCAAAATGATGCTTCACACTTAATAATGTGGTTATGCTATCATAATGGCTATTCCATCTAGTTGTACAGGGAACAGTTAGATGTTTATTACAAATATCATATATAATATAATATATCCATATATTAGCAGCTTTATTCAACGCTTTTGTGTATACTCTAGCATAATAGCTGGTACTTAGTGCTTTTGAAGCATCGCTGAATGCTAATAAATTCAAACTATGGGCTATACAACAAAGATGTCTTGCACGGAGAAAAGAGATCTTCGAAAAATAGTAAAGTTCGCTGTCATACGGAGCACAGTCGCTCCCGATATCTGGAATAGTAAATTATGTCCCGTCGCATTTTGATTTGTAAACACATAAAATTTAAATCCAGCGATGGAAATCACAGAACTTGCTAATCCTCATAGTGATTCACAAAAACACTACGTGGCATTACACTTTTCAATCCTTCGCATCACATAATCAGTAAATTATGTAACTCATTCTGCTAAGAATATATTAAAAACATTTATTACGATATCAAATAGTGAACTCTACTATTTTCCAAAGAGGCACTTTTCTGCGTGTGGTAATTTAATTTCTTCGTCGTTGTCTTCCAGATTAACTTGACGAGGTTGAGGATTGGTACTTCCAAATCTGAATCGTCCAATTCTTCTAATGGGTCTGTATCTCCAAATGAACGAAATGCTCTTCCAAAATTTGACGCATTATCTGTTATTGTACCAACCACATGAGAGTTGATGTGATATTCCTTGTGGATATGAAAGCCAGTTTTAGCAATCTCAAGATGAGTATGCGAGTATTTAATTCTTCTGCATGCCAAAAGAAATAAAAGTCGCTCAAATTGGGCGTCAATATAGTGACAAGTCATCCTCATATATGATTTATCATTACTACTCCAAATATCAGCTGTAGTGCACAGGTATGATTGTTTTTCTAATAAGGATTTCAGAGGAATTTTATCGTTGTCCATCTTTGTCATTAAGTCTTTTCGAAGAGTAGATCTCGATATGGGTTGAATACCAGCCCGTACAGCACAACCACCGATTCTCCACCCAGGACTTCGGTGGACTGGAGGTGGAGAATCAGTGGAGAAATGAGAGCCGTGGAAATAAGGGAGAAATAAGGGAGAGTTTCCGTTGAGGCAACGGAGAGGCGACGTGGATTTGTCTGCCCCCTTTATTTTTAATAGAATTCATATCTGTTGATTTACACAACGAAATTTCAATGAGTGAATCCACTAACATAAATTTTATTCAAAATAAAGGGGGCAGACAAATCCACGTCGTCTCTCCGTTGCCTCAACGGAAACTCTCCCTTATTTCTCCCTCATTTCCACGGCTCTCATTTCTCCACTGATCCTCCACCTCCAGTCCACCGAAGTCCTGGGTGGAGAATCGGTGGTTGTGCTATACGGGAGGTGAACCTTACATCAAGGCAATGAAGTCGCCATCTTGGATCAAGGATACAGGATGGATTTTATTTATTATGAATTCCTTCATCAATCCATCCACCTGTAAACGAACATCAGTGATGAAATGGAAAGAACAAAGTATGTTTTCTTTGTTTTGTGAATGACACATGCGAAAGCTTTACGAAATCTATCGATTATTATAATTTATATTGATGAATTTATTGAAATTTATAATAAAAATAAAATTCACTGACTTGTTTTTTTTTCATCTTTTTCTATGCTACTTGCACCGATACTTTTGCTCCAAGGGTTTTGGTTTAGTTCGATTTCCATTTTTTCGGAACCAGAATTAATCGATATATTTTGTTTGTCGGTAATAACCTTTTTCAAGATTGATGGGTGAGCCCACTGAAAAACATAGTAACATTCACACAGATGAATTTGTGCAACATTGCAAAACAGGTGCAAAATATTGTGCTTATGGGAATTGAGGAAGTGTCTTGTTGCAAATTCATATCTCTATGATTGGCATGAATTTCTCGCGTGATCAACTACATTTAATGTTAATTGGACTGATTATATTTTGACCAAAGTTTTCACCTTCTCTGGAAAAACACCTATTCAAAAAATTCGAAACCGTATAACAGCGATTAAATAGACACAAGCTCTCAATTGACAGTTATGTGATACATTTTGATAGAATTTCCGAATTTCTACCAATTATTAGGGGGATACGAGCGGCGTGGCGGCAGCCAAATCGTTTGTAACAAACTATAGACAAAAACTTCATATCAATTAAAATATCGCTCTGTACAGCACTTCTACTTGAATCAGAGAAAAGCTGTACAAAGCGATATTTTGATCCAAATGAAGCGCCTCCCTATAGTTTGTCATAAACGATTTGGCTGCTGCCACGCCGCTCGTATCCCCTTGAATGACTCAATGAAATATGATGTCAGAATAATTCCATTCACGAAAATCTATACATTCCTCATCAGGAAACAAGTAAAATGATCTTATAATTCACGTCAAAAATTATTTAAGCCATTGTCATTACTGCTTACTTGAGTCTATACGCAATCTTTGGATGTCTTGATGATTTCTGTGAAAAAATTCAATTATATACATCCCTTCAAATGTTTGTGTAAATTACCAGTGCTGTTATGCACGGTTTTAATTATGCCTTCACCATCGAGACATGGAGTGCATTTTGTTATTATTTGGTTTGTTGTGACTGCACGTACAGTGGACTCTCGATTTAAGCACGCTCTTTTTAAGATACCTTCCCCCCCGTTTCGCTTCATTGAGCATCCAACGTTCCCTCTCTTATGAGTTTATCGATAATTCGGTTCCAACCTTTCGCTTTAAGCACCAAGCAAAATTCATATACAAATTGAAATCATGTTTCGAATGTACGGTATAGCTTTCTAATTTTTATGATTGACTCCTTGTTACGTTCAATGTAATATATCATTCGATTCTTAGAAACATACACTGCAGAAAATAATCGGCATTTTTCTGGATATAGTAAGCGGAAAATTCCTGTCATAGGAATTTCAATCAATGTCTGTTACATGTATGTCAAATTTTCCATAAATTCAACTGAAAATCCCAAATTTTACGAGATTTTTACTACAATTTCACAATGAATTTTCAGACAAGGACGGAAAATTCCTCACCCATGTATGTGTTAATTACTCCACACAAATATACCGAAATTTTCTCATAGAAATTCCTTACAGTGCATGTATACACAATGTATATATACTGATATACTTCCACATACATATTGAATTTTTATTATCACTCTATCTCAGTTAATTTGATGCGGTTTTTTTCAGAATTCATTCAAACTTAACGAATCTTTGCGATCTGATCATGATGTATATTCTATAGGCATACATACATAATTTTGAAATGGAATAAATTGAGTGGAGCATTTAACTTTTTCACACAGATTTCCAACTCAATAAACATAAGAAATGTAACGTTAGTAACAACAGAGACATCCCATACAGCGCATCATATCTGAAAGAATTCATAAAGAACTCAATTGACCTGAGGAATCCAATATGAATTCTTGAGAATTCTTTTTGAACTTATGCGCTGCGTGGAATCCAAGTGTTGATATTAGAATAGGTTTTATTTTCGTTTATGAATAAATGATTTACGAGTACAATCTCATTTAATCAGAAACGTGAACAAAGGAAGAATGAATAGAGGAACATTTGAAAAATTGATACTTGATGAGTAGTGATTTTATTTATTTTACAAAAAACTGTAAATAGAATCTCAAACCTTAAAGCCTCTAAAATGTACCCCTATCTGTTAAAAATATAAAATATCAAATGATTCAGAGAGGAAACTGAAATTTTCTGATTCAGAAGCAGGTTGTTGTGAAATCCGACTTTCATCACGAACGTGATCATGATCATAGTTTGACGTTGAATCGAAAGGAATTGCTTTAGGGCTAGGATGATTATATTCTTGTTCTTGGGATGAAATTGAAAATTTTTCAGATTGTGCTGGAAAAGTGAAAAAAATGTTGTTATTATTGAAAACATATGTTGATGAATTAGAAAAAACTGAACATTCCCTGGTGGAAATGGAGCGGTGGAGTGCGAAAAAAGCGCAACGAAAGCGTAATTTAAGAGTCATCTAAACGTTACAAAGAGTCATCTACCCAAGCAGAAATCACTCTAGTCATTCTCTAGGCCTTGCTAGGCCTCGCAAGTCCCTCACAAGGGACTGTTGTATTCGCCTAGAGAATGACTAAAGTGATTTCTGCTAGGGTAGGCGTAATTGAGGAGAAAATTGGAACATTTTCACGCTTCATTTGTTGCAATATCCTCTTCCTGTACTTTTGAATTTTCACCAGAGTCATGAGATTCTTAGTAAATTCTCAATATTTCTCATAGAATCATTAATTCAACGAACATTTTCATAAACGACATAAATCGATATAAATAATCTCACATTCTTATGGCATACTGCACAGACACTCTACAACACACATACACACTCTACAATCGAAACGAAATACTTTTTTCTTTTGATGCAATCTTTTTCTCAAATCGAATGCGTTGAGAAGGGTGCATGCTACATACACTTTCAGAAAGGTTTACTGGAAAATTCCAGTATTTTCATTGGAAGGCTTCAACCAGCACATCAGACTGAAAATTCCAATACATTTGCGAAAATATTCCAGCACATTCACGAGAATTGTACTGCTAAAACTGGAATTTTGCAGCACAAAATCCATAAAGTTTCATGTAACTTACTGGAAAATGAGTTTACTGAAATTTTTCTGTTCCAAAACGCAGTGAATTTTCAATTTTCTGTACGACGAATATTGACTAATTTTGAATAATTCGCACTCAGTATAGAACTTATGTTTGAAAATTCACAAATTCCTTATGAATCCATGAACTTTTTTTGAATTTTGAAATAGTTTTTTCTTTTAATTTTTCGGAGAGTTTTTACCAATTAACCACAATTGGTTAAAAGTTTACCACCATTGCTTACAACAGTTTTTTTTCTTTTCTTATCTTCTCTGCAATGTAAAATACACCGTTCTCCAAATATTTGAATTTGAGAGGAAAACTTTAAATCTCCATAACTCAAAAAGTAAGCCTCAAATCGAATTTGGTTAGAGAGCAAACGCATTTCCATTTGCTTGTGCAATATGGTTCGGAAGTTTGAAATCCTTTTGTATCAATGGGGTTAGAATGAGCTATCATCAGTTTCTTTCAATACTTCAAAAAAATAAATACGAAATGAATGTCAACCAATACATACACCAATCTTTGCCCAATCTCATCCATTCTCGAATATCTTGCTCTTGAACATCTTCGTAACCTTCAAGATGTTTCACAATTTTTAAAATCTCTCGAGTTGATCCATTGATTCCATGCATAGCCATTTCTTCTGATTCAGCTCCGATAGATGAATCTAAACAAGCCAAGCTGTGTTCATCATCATCCGTTTGTGTTTCAGCATCTTGAGTACGAAAAACAAGTATCCTGTTCCAACACTTGTAGATAGTGTTTGTATTTATTTCTTGCCATGCCTCAGCTATCCAATACACCGCTTCTCTGAGTGTAATAGTTTTCAAATGTTGCGGAATTGGGATTTGATTTCCAAATGCGTTCAAAATTGATGATGAAAGTTGAGCTTTATATCGTCTTTTCAAGCTTTCTAGGATTCCCTGATCCAAGGGTTGTGTGAAAGATGTTACATTTGGAGGTGAAGATTTGGTTTCAATTCTTCCAATTTTGATCTCACAATGAGCCTTGCAATTATCTATTAGGAGTAACGCTTTCATCGGCAAATTCCTTTCCTGTAAAAATTTATGGACTTGCGGTACAAATTCATGCCGAAACCATTGTTCAAAAATGTTCACGTTCATCCACGCGTTTATTTGATTCTTATATGAAACAGGCAAATTTGTCATAACATTTTTCAGGGCTCGAGGTTTCTCAGATTTTCCAATAACAACTAGTGGTAATTTGAGTGATCCGTCAGCATTACAACATGCACCGATTGTGATTCGGTCTTTCGCTTTTTTGAAACCAGGGGCTTCATTTTCATCATGACTTACGAATGATTTTGTGGGCAAACATTTGAAAAATAATCCCGTTTCGTCAAAATTGAAAATTTGAGCCCGACTCAGATTATTGCTCTCTACAATCTCTGCAAGCTGTTTTTTGTATTAAATCGCGGCTTCTGTATCCGCAGACAGTTTTTCACCTGCCGTTTCTGATAATTGAACTCCTTTGCGCCGTTTCCATTTCGACAACCAACCATCACTGGCTTTGAAGTCTTTTATGCAATTCAATTCCTTATTCAAGCTCAAAGCCTTCTCTTTGAGGAAGAGGTCCAGAAATCGGCATACCACTTGCTCCTGCTTGAAGAAACCACGTGTATAAATCATCATCAAGTTCTTTAGAGGATGTGAACAAATTTCTTTTCCGTTTTTTAGACGCTGTTTGGTGAGAAAATCTTTCTATAGTCTGTTTCTCTTTTTTCCATCGTTGGAGGGAACTCCTATGTATTTTGAATTCATTACACACTACTGATTCAGGATCAGTCGACAGCAACTGTGAAATTTTCGATTTTTCTTCGAATGACAAACTTTTACGTTTTTTCGTGATTTGATTGTGTTCCATCTGCTTTGAAGAACAATGCGGTTCTTTCAAAAGATTATCATTGCAGAGACTACGTATTTCTGTGGCGCTGGATTTCTTTTTGCGCATTGTTATTTTCTCGAAGGACTCATCCATTTTTGCTCTGAAAATATGACATTTTCAACGTAAAAAAATTCATCACGATAAACAAAATTGATTTCAGCGAACTCTTTACACTTGAAGAACTTCTAAGTATACACTGTGAAAAAAATATCCGAATTTCTTCCTTTTAAAAGTGTAGAAACATTCCCAACGCTCGTATAGAAAATGAATTTCCTCATGCAACATATAAAAAAATATCGTCTGCTTCGGATTTTTACAGCGAATTCATAGGGTTCTTTTGGATATTTTTGGAAAATTTACAAAAGTTTTCAAAGTGTACCTATGAATATGCGCTTACAAATTGAATAGTTATTCTAACTAATCCTCTTTTTCAACCATAATTTGACAATATATTACTTCAGAAAAGAACTAACTCCAAAAGTCTTCCAAGATTTTGATATGAGCAGAATGACATTGAAATAGATTTGAGGTTATATCATATGTCATAAAATACATCAAGGTTAATAACAAACTTTGAATTCATTCGATATCTTTTTTCATAATTATATAATATTCACTTCATTTATTGAATGATTCAAATGATCAATTCTCATTTCGAAATAACTCAATTTGATCACCTGGAATGATGAAATGTCACCACGCTGCAAGATTTTCCGTGCGCTCAAATCGAGCGTCTTTGATATATTCACGGACACGATACACGCACAGACATATCAACTAGAGTGGGGACGTAGTATTTTTGAAATCTTACTCCCCTATAGCCTCAACAGTGTGCTTAACGGGAGAGTCTACTGTACTTCGAAATATTGTGTTAAATACTTGGGTAGATATTGAGATGAATCATATTTACTGTTATTTGAACTGTTTGGCAAATCTTCGGATGAATCTATTGAATGAGTATCGTTGACATTTTCCATTATGAAAATTGTATGCTTTCCCACATTTGAAAAAAGAAAAGAGCCGATTTTTTGGAGAGAAAAACACATGAGCACCAATGGACAAGATCCTCTACAACTCCTCATCTCAGGGCATGCAATAGTTAGAGTCATTAGTATAACCAGGAACAAACAACCACTACGTGGCGCTGAAGCGGTTCTGATCGACGCCATCTTGTCGTTCTCAGTCAATCAAGGGTTGTAGAAGAGGATATACTGTCCTACCGTTGTGTTTCTTTGTTTTCGTCAGAAATTTGTATCGCTGGGCTCGCTTTAGTATATATGTAGAGCTCATTGGACCGGTGACATAATACATTACACATGTTGGTCATATGCAAAAATATGCCATAGTGTGAATTATAGAATGGAGCGCGGTTTACAACACTGTTACTCTCCAAAATCTTGACCTCTCACTCCATGATATCATTCGCTCTGGTTATTTATAGATTAAATAAAGGTGATCTGTCCTCCAAAAGTACAAACATGAAAGAGAAGCAAGTACAAACAGTCAGGGAAATGGGCATTCCAGCAAATATCTGTGAAGAGCCACGATTAATTGATTCCTAGGTTTTGATAAGTAAAACTAGGAACTAACCAATTACCGCCGTTTCGCGTTTTCTTTTTCTGCTTTATAAGAGGTCATCCGAATCGTGAACCACCTCGTTTTGGGCGTGCGGAAGTCAAACGTGAATAATACACGAGAACAAAACATTAACATCCGACACTGAAAAGTATCTCAAATTGTATAATACCTGTAAATAGGTACAGGTATTTCTAAAATTCACCTAGGTACAGGTACAAGGTACTCATTCGAAGATGTACCTGGGTATAGGTACCCCGTACAGCACAACCACCGATCCCCCGCCTAGGACTTCGGTGGACTGGAGGTGGAGAATTGGTGGAGAAATGGGAGCCGTGGAAATGAGGGAGAGTCTCCGTTGATGCAACGGAGAGGCGACGGAGAAATGTCCGCCCCCTGTATTTTGGATATAATTCTTATTGGTGCATTTACGTAACCAAATCTGAATGTATGAATTCACGAATTCAAGTTTTACTGAAAATACAGGAGGCGGACATTTCTCCGTCACCTCTCCGTTGCCTCAACGGAGACTCTCCCTCATTTCTCCCTTATTTCCACGGCTCCCATTTCTCCACCAATTCCCCACCTCTGGCCCACCGAAGTCTTAGGTGGAGGATCGGTGGTTGTGCTGTACGGGACAGTTACTCAGAAATGTATCTAGGTACAAAATAGGTACTTGTACCTAGGTACTTCACAACACTGAATGTGACAGATTGAAATTTGTAAAACTGATGGAAATCATAATTGAAATTACTGTTGGAGTCATGCACAGTCAAGTAAATCTTAGAGAAGCTGGCCAAAACCTGAGGAGAAGAAAGATCGAATTCCTAATTTTCACCTATTATTTCACTATTATCAAGTATACATACCTCTTATCACATGTTTTTTATAGAATATCATGGAAATTTTTTATTCAAGTCTGCCATATTGGAATCGTCACTTTATTTTCAATCTTTGATTCCGGATTTGTAACCAGCAACCTCAAAAACCCCTGGGTAACAAGTTTGAAGAATACATTTTTCAATTCTCGTCCACCATTTTGGATCTTTCGATATTACTTTTGAAAATTTGACAACAGATCCGTGATTAGACATCTCCAAAATCACTGGGGACCAAATTTGAAAGAGATCTGCTGAATTTTTGGATTTCGGCCCGCCATATTGGATCCGCCATTTCCAGTTTTGAGATTTTTACAATGGATTCATAATGAACGACCCCGGGAACTTCCAAGTACTGGGTCTCAAGTAAATTTGAGAACCCCCTACAGTTTTGTGCAACTTCTTGCCATTTGACTCCACTGTGAATTCGGATGATCCAAATAGTATTAGGTGCACCACTACACTAAAAAAATCGTATACTGGAATTAAGAATATTCGTCCAAAATATGGGACTAGTACATATTCCTCTGAGTTTTAGATGATTGATGTGAGAGTTCCTCTAAATGTTAGGAGAAGTACCACCAATATTAAGGGGAAGATGTACTAGGCTCATATTATAGAGTAGATTGTAATCTTTAGAATATGATTTTTTGCGTGTAAGTTCTCGCTGTTTGTCAATAAATGGCTCCAGCGGTGAGTGCTAGTCGATTTTGACATATCCACAACGTCATGAACCCAGCTTAGACATATGGTAAACAAACCGCGTTGACAAGTTAGTGATTTTGTTTTGGCGTCATGTACTTTTGACTGTATGAGAATGTCTGATTTTTCGCCAAATAATCGTCATTTGCGACGAGTGTAGATTTCATCATTTGATTCAAAGAAAACGCCGAAGTGCCGAAAACGTTTACGGAGATACTGCTGTATAAGTGAAACAACGGGCCGTGATTGGTTGATCATTCATGCTTCGGTTCTGTTCATGCATGCTCGCTTCATTCAATGATCCGCAAAACTCATGAAAAGTACTCCCGACTTTCTTTCAAAACCCGTTACTAAACTCTAACGCTGGGTCTCCTCCTGATCATGGATCCCCTATGTTAACTCCTCAATTGTTCTTTGATATTGACCGGAAGCCTTGATCAGAGCTGTATCCATACTGGACTCTTTTATTCATTCGGAAAGAGAACGCAGACTTTTTAGATGAAATTCAGATTTATTGTACGTACACTGTGAAAAATCATCGAAATTTTCCTTTATGTGCTGCCACCGAAAAACTTCAGTCATTGGATGGGGAATCAATTTCCGATAAATATGTATGAATTTCCCATAAATTTAACAAAAAGTTCCAAACTCGATGGGATTTTCATGACCATTTCACAGTAAATTTTCAGACCAGTACGGAGAATTTAAAAGCCTGTGTTATTGATTGTTTCATATAAATTAATAGGAATTTTCTCATAGGAATGTTTGACAGTGTATATTCACGTTCACCACTGAGAGAGAAAAAATACTAATACTTGGAATACTCAACTATGAATAGTTAGCTCATTGAAGATTATACTATTTCATCATAAACGTAACTAACCCAAAAAGTGATCTGCAGAATCAATATTTTCATTTGAAATAGTAAGATTTATTATTAGTCATACAGTGATGGACAAAAATCATATACTACTCGCAAATATGTCGTATACAATGAATTTTCTTCTGCCAAATTCAGCATATTCTCCGTCATATCAGGATTTCTGATACATTCTCATCCTCTCTTTCTGTGAGTACTTGACATCTCGTCCAGTCGTAAGGATAATTGAAATTTTGTCAGCGGGTTATGATTCATTTTGTTCAGTACTGCAGTTGCAGTGTTGACAGATGTACGGTAATTGTCGGATTTCACGATAATTTTGACCCCTTGTACGACCGAGAAATTTTTTGTACGATAGTACGATATTTTACGATAATTCCTTAGCTTGTACGATAATTTGTACGACACCCAGTGAATCTATGAAATTTCAACTGTCAAATATAAATTGAGAAAACTGGTTGACTTTTCATCCTTCTGGATCAACAGAGAACTCGAAGACAATTGAATAAAATGGAAAAAATCAACCAGCCAGACTTTCTTTTAATGCGCAACAAGGTCTGGCTGGCTGATTTTTTCATTTTATTCAATTATTTCCGAGTATTTTGGGGAGAGAGATCTAGTGACTCTGAGGTGTACGAAATGCTCCTAATCCTTTGAGACTCAAGTAGTAACACCAACTTCCCTCATTTTCTTATCATTTTGACCCCATAAATGATCTTAAAGCTGGTCGGTATATTCAGATATGAAAATTGATAAGTTGATGCATTTACCTAATGATTTAAAAGAATCATATATTCAGAACATCTTATATTCTAATGAAATAATCGTGAAAACGTTATGTGATTCCGAAGTCACACTGGGTCTCAAGGGGCTAAGGTCTGAGCACAGAAACGCGTACATATGATGCACAAAGCCAGCGCCGTGGATACAAATTCTTTTTCCTTTGTTACATGTTGATTGAAGAAGGAAGGAGGATTTTGTCTCTATGGCGCTGCATAAAACCTCTATTACATGCGTACATTTGCTGCATGCAGCATCATTAGGTGAACGGAAAGATAAGATACTTTCCCCTAGGATTTCTTTTTTCATCTAAGGCCGTGAGGGCTTATGCAGCTGATGTAAAGTGAAGTGAGATTCAATTGCTACGCAATTTCAATAGGAGGCATAAGAATGTTTAGCCCAACATAAAAATTTTCTCTTTGGTTCACTTGGCCTCGAGGTTCACTTGGCCCCACTCTTCCCTACTACAATGAGTTTACGATTCTAGAATGATGAGAGATTCAATAGCTGAGTTTGTTGATTGTGGGCCAAAGTTACCCTAACTCTCTCCAAGTGTTTTGGATTCGCTATTCTCAGTCATGAGGACGGATTGAGTAGTTTGATACAAAATGAAGCAACTTAGGACACGTAGAACGAATGAACCTAATAACTCTTCAGAAATGCAAAACAGTTGGAAAGTTTTTTATTCATATACTCCATAACTCTAGCACATTCAGTTTGTGACGAATAGATGAAGGAATATGAATTCCTTCATAACAGATCAGAATTACTTATGTATTCTGTGAAAATGAATTCTCCCTAAACTCTTTTAGAACTTCAGAGTTATTGAAGAGTTTCTGGGAAAATTTGATTCATTGGACATTTGCGAGTTATTACAGACTTAACCCGTGGTTGTATCTCAAACTTGGGATAACCACTCATGGACTGGGATTTCTAGGAGATGGGATTGAATCCGAATACCCAATTGGTTTATCGATAGTAACTTGCTATAATCTTCCAAAAATTCCCTGAAACTTCCTTCTCAGAGAAGGGAGGAAGCCTCAGCCTCAAAATCGCTCACAAATATTCAAACTTCATTGATATTAAATGAATCACAATCAATTAAATCACATTATTAAAAACATACGACATGCGTACGATAATTTCTTCTCATGAATACGATAGTGTACGACTATTCCATAGTCCTTCCACGACATGTCGTACGTACGACCTCTGGCAACACTGTGCAGTTGAGTTCTTTTCCGACTATTTCAATGGTAATTCCGACTATTTTTCCCTCTAAGTGTTGGAATGTTCTGTGGATCATCAAGTGTCCCAATGTGCAATGCGTCTCTATTGAATATTTTTTGAATCTCCGTGCTTTCACAAAAACACGAAGCCACTCGGAATCCAAAGCCAATCTATCGTGTTTTGTAATTGAAGAGTGAGTGGAAAGGATGTGAAATATCATAGAAAAGTCATTCGAAACATTACACTTTCGTCACTTTCTATGACACGCTGCTCTTTCACCAGGGAAGTGCAGCATTGAATTACAATTGATCACACCATGATTAGAGTATGTAATTCGACCAAGAGCTGTATACCCAGTAGTATAGGAATTTTGGCCATAAGCTATACTTTTGATTAGAGATTGATCAATCACGAGCATATATACAGGGTGTCCCATTTTAATTTTTGTATCGGAATAACTCAAAAACAAGGAGTTTTGGAGGAAAATGTTTTGGACAAAAGTTGTGAGATTCCGAGGGGGATATCTGATGGTGACCTTGACTTTGGCCTCGAATCTCAACTTCAAGGTCATTCAGAGGTCAACTTTTGTTTCTTAAATAGAATCCCCTATTTTTGACTGCAGATTCAGATTTGACGTTGAAAAAAAAAAAACTTTTGTCTGAATCATTTTTCCAAATTCCGCACAGATGGCGCTCTCATCGATGAAAAATGAGTTTCATGAAACACTCGTATTGCTTTCTGTTTAAAACGGTATTTAACTCTCCAGTGTTTTTTTTCCAGCTTCTGAGGATTACCGTCGCCATTAGAGTTACCCAATGTGCACCACGAGGAGGTTGAGCGATCGGATTTTGCACATCTTTTTGGCCCTGAAAAGGGCCGCTTGTCTGGACTGTAGAGGTGTGTAATTTTTCACGACAAACGCTCTGCAATATGTATGAACATTCACCGTATCAAATGTTCGATATTTGTACCGTTGACCTGTTGGCATAATCTAATTCGTTTCTGAAAATGTGGTTCTAACGACAAAAGCACATGACGTGGAATTGTTCGGCAGACAGTTCGTATTCGGTGTTTCATGTCATCTCTGGTCGTTGGTGGTCTTTCACAAACTACATCTTTGATGAAACCCAATAAGTAAGAATTCGGAGGGGTAAGATTCGGAGACCTAGCCGGCCAGGCAATGTATCCACCGCGACCAATCCATCTGTGTGGGTGAGATGTGTTTAAGAAATTTCTGACAATTGCAGCGTTATGAGGTGGTGCCCCATCATGTTGAAGCCACATCCTGTTCCGTGTGTAGAGATCAACATCTTGCAACATCCTTGGTAATTTGTCCCGAATCAATTTAAGATGATTTCCCTTCCTAACAGTATGTTGAAAGGAATGAGGGGTGATCTGACCATTCAAAATCCCACACCACACATTCAGAGTCCAGCGATGTTCATTGTCAACTTGTCGATGCCATCTGAGATTTTCAATTGACCAATAATGACAATTATGTCTGTTCATAACACCGTTACTGCGAAATGTTGCCTCATCACTAAACATCACGTAATTGAAAAAACCAGGCGGTTGCTCCGAGGCCCATTGACCGAATTCAACCCTACGTCTAAGATCATCTTCATTTAATGCTTGCACCAATGTGATGTGGTAAGGATGATATTTACCAGATTCAGTGTGCGGTGTGCCGTTGATCTTGGGATACCTAATTGGTGCTGGATTTCTCTGGTACTAACGCGAGGATTCAGGTGCACCATTCCTGAAACGGCTACTGAGCGTGCATCCATTCGATTTCCATCATAACGCCTTCTGACTCGTGGGATATTCATTCTTATAACTCGTCTTCCTATTGAGCGTATCGCCTGAAGTGAAGGCTGGCGTCTATTTGGATACCTGTCTCCATACAATTTTGATGCTGCAGCGTAATTACGTCGACATTCTCCTAGTATCAGGAGAATATCAAGTATTCCACCTCAAGGATAATCCATGGTATTGAGACCTTCACAACACTGATCAAAGATCTTCTTCAAGTTTGAATCGTATATCGAAAAGAATTTGTGAATGAATGAAGGATATTAAACATTCCGTTCCACTTATGTTTGTGAACAATGCTCTAGTATGAACTTTCTTGTTCATGATAAACACAAGTATTGTTGTGTACTCGTGTTTGGCAACAATTCACAGTAACGGTACTACGAACAGACATAATTGTCAATATTGATCGATGAAAATCCCAGCTAGGTCTCCGGATCTTACCACTTTGGATTTTTACTTATGGGATTTCATCAAATTTTCAGGGCCACAAAGATGTGCAAGGTCCGATTGCTCAACCTCCTCGTGGTGCACATTGGGCAACTCTGATGGCGACGGTAATCCTCAGAAGCTGAAAAAAAACACTGGAGAGTCAAATGCCGTTCCACACAGAAAGCAATACGAGTGTTTCATAAAACTCATTTTTTATCGATCAGAGCGCCATCTGTGCGGAATTCGGAAAAATGATTCAGACAAAAGTTTCTTGTCTTTCAACGTCAAATCTGAATCTGCTCGCAAGTTTCCTAGTTTTTCGTTGGGATAAGTGTTACAAAACAAATGAATCGCTAGAGCATTTCTACTAGGGAAAGTGAGGCAAAAATTCATACAGGCAGTGTCGCCACCGTGATGAAAGTAAATGTAGCTGGGGTGTTGACGGAAAGTCGCTGAATGCCGCTAGATGGTTGAATCTGAAAAGTCGCCAGATGTCGCTGGATGTCGCTAGATGGTTGAATTTGAAGTCGCTAGATGTCGCTAGATTGATCAATTTGGGAAATCATGGATTTGAAACATCGAACTTCACTTACATTTTTATTGAAATAATTGCGACCAGCGCTTGGTTTGTCTTATAATTTTCCGATCTCAGTAGATTGTCATAGCCTCGAATACTTCGATAAAGAGCGGATCTTCAAATTTGTCCCCTTATACTGCACATTGTGTTGAAAAGAGAATGTCACAAATATCACTGCTCATATACGTTTCATTTATTATAAAAAATTGAGGACAACGTCACAAAGAAAACTATTCCAATTCGTGACGTTTCGTAATCATTCATTTGATTCACGCGTCAGTGGGTTTGACCATCTCTAAATCATGGAATAATCAGCCCCAAATGAGTGCCTCTGGCTCGTCGGTTCCAGGGTAAGTTCCAGATGTCTTGGGGAACGCGGGTCACAGGTTATTCACAAAGACTTGGATAAGGCGGATTCCCAATATATCAACCACTGAATGATTTATTCACACAAGATAACAAACATAAAGACATTCACATATTCACCAAAACAAACGTAATGATTGGTCGATGAAAGTTATACATCTCTAATAATCATTCTCTTGAAATGCGACTCAATAGTCCGGACTTTCTAATGCCCTAAGTGTGCACACTTTTCGAATTTTGCGACGCGGGAAAATGCAAATAATCCAACGGAAAGGATTCGATTGAAATAATTATTTATCGGTAATATATGAGCAGAAAACGCGCCCGTTACAGCGGAATTTTGATTCTATTTTGATGCGAACCGTTCGCCCTATAATTTCGTTGAAAACCGGCCCGACTTTTAATTCGTTCTGAAGGAACAAAGATAAGTAATGGAATAGACAGAGAGGTCTGTTCCCTAGATGATTCTACGTTAAATTTTACGAGAAAGTCTCTAATTGGCGGTATGAGTACGGTATTCGGTATATTTGTGGATGATCCCTAAGCTGCAGCCGTAGTAGGGTGGCGTTGCAGATCCCCATGGGCTGTGCTTTGTGCCCTTACTTGAGAACTGATATTATCCAAGTTCTCGTTCCCACCTTTCCCTATACGACTCCAGAATCTAAATTAGACAAAGACAGTGCACTTTGTCTCCCTCTAGCCCTATCTTACCCACCGGTCTGAGAGTGTTAGGTATAACCATAACCCCGGTCTATGTGTAGAAAATGATTCAGAATCGCTCACCTTCTTCGAACTGTTTCTGCGACTGGCGGGAAGGTGTAGACGGTTGAGAGTGAAAAATATGAGCCAAATACCTCTTATCATATCCTGCTGGAATTATCCCGTCCTACGCGAAACCTCGACTACCTTGCGGATAATTTTGGTACTATCCATACTTTCGATCAATCGATGGAGGTTCGATAACCCGGCGATATGATACTGGCTTCTGCACAATGGCTCTCATGATCTACAACATGGCCGCGCTTTGTTAACAACTGGCAACTCCCGTATCTCGTGTCCGCGGAATTTTATAAAATCGCGATTAGTGTCTCGAGTTCGCGTGTGACAGTGATAATATCGGGCGTTATTTAATTCGCGGTTGCGTTGAGTTATAATAATTTTCGTATGGACGGTTTTCGCGATAATCGAATTGTTTTACGTGCGTGTTTCTCCACTGGGTTCCACACAACAGGTGAATATGGTTTTATCTTAGATTTGATTTATACTTATTATCTAATGAACAATTATTTATGCCATTTTATTCTCTCTTCCCAGGTTGATTAACAAAAATTGATGGGCTCTGGTATGAACAGGTATCGTTCCTTCCCTTTACATCATTACTTATCGTATTAATACTTTTTGATTTCCAGGCTCACATGAAGTTGGAGAGAGCACCCTCACACCACCACGACTCATCACCTCATGTATCGGATGCCTATCTGATTCCTTTGGTACGTATGTTTGGTTATATTCTTTTCCTGATTTTAATGTCATACTCGTTACAGGTTTTGAAGAGGATATCCCTCTTCCAACGTACAGGTAGGATCCAGACGAGACACCCTAATCGTCATCAGGCTTGCTGGCTGATCCAGGAGGTGACGGTCATGGTAAGGTGGTATCGCTTTCAATTTAACCAACCTCGTCTACCTTTTTTCTATTAGATATACAGGGTGGGGCATTTAAAGTGTCGCGGGCGTGTTTTCCAAAAATAAAATGAGATACGAGAAAATTTTTCGCACAAAAATTGTAGGGTATCGAGGGGGACATCCGATGGTGGCCTTGGCTTTGACCTCAAATCTCATCTTCAAGGGCATTCTGAGGTCAACTCTTGTTTTTTGAATAGCATCTCATATTTTTTACTGCAGATTTGGATTCTAGGTCAAAAACCAAGAAACTTTTGTCTGAACCATTTTCCTGGAATCCGCAAAGATGGCGCTCCAATCGATATTGTTCCATACTGAATCTGACATTAGAATAACTCGAAAACGAAGGGTCTTGGAGGAGAATGTTTCGGACAAAAGTTGTCTGATTCCAAGGGGGACCCCTTGAACTGAAACGGAGGTGATGGGGTATAACAGACAAAACACAACACATTTCAATCGTCTACATCACTTGGATAATTTTAATGCAGTAGATGCTCAAAATGATGGCCTTCGACTTCAATACACATTTCAAAACGTTTTACAAAAGATTGCTGAACTCGTGCTAAAATATCTTCATTAATGCTCGCGCATGCATTGATGATTCGTTGACGCATATTCTCAGGTGTAGTCGGTGCTTGTTGATAAACTGTATCTTTTATGTATCCCCATAAAAAAAAATCTGGAGAAGTAAGATCCGGAGAACGGGCAGGCCAATGAACTGGTCCACGACGTCCTATCCATCGTCCAGGATAATCTCTGTCCAATATTTCTCGAGCTGTGACTGCATAATGGGATGGACAACCATCGTGTTGATACCACATATTCAATCGTTCCTGAATAGGTATGTCTTCAAGTAATGTTGGAAGTACTTGATCTAAGAAATGTCTGTACTTCTCTCCATTTAGCGTATCTGCAATGAAGTACGGTCCAATTACTCGAGATCGAAAAATACCACACCAAACATTCACAGCCCATTGTCTTTGATGCTCTACTTGACGTAACCATCTTGGATTTTCTGTCGCCCAGTAATGCATATTATGTCGATTTACTTGACCATGATTGGTGAACGTCGACTCATCAGAAAATAATATGTTGATGAAGTTGTCATTGTGCATTTGCGCTAGACCCCATCGACAAAACTGTACACGATTTTCGAAATCATCACCGTGAAGGTCTTGATGCAAACAAATGTGATACGGATGGAATTTGTGACGTTTCAGTATTCGAAGAACACTTCTTCGAGAAATTCCCGAATGGAGTTCAATCTCACGAGAGCTCACGTGTGGATTATTGGCTACTGCAGCTAGTACATTAACTTCCGCATTTTCTCCGCTAACAGTCCTCATTCGATGTCGTTTTTCCCTTGTAATACTTCCCGTTTCTGAGGATAATTTTGTAATGCGTTGAAAATACCTGATGGATGGCGTTGTTCTTTCAGGAAATCGTTCTGCATACAAGTCATATGCTTGTCTGGGGTTCTTATGCACTTCACCGTAAATGTAGATCATATCGATCTCTTCAGAAACCGTGTTTCGGAAATCCATGATTTTCAATTTGTCAAAAACCAAGTGATAATCAAATGTAACTGACAAACTGACCTTCAAAATCGTGAATTTTCACTGAACCCCGTCGTTTGTTTACATCGCGTGAGCTCTGAATGGTGGTAATGTAAACGATTGTTGACACTTTTGAATGAATAACTTTTGCTGGATCCAACATTGTTCAAAACGTCTGGGGGTAGTTCATACTCAACACAACTTTTGTTCACTCTGTTCAAGGAATATCTGATCGTCAAAGTAGAATTCAATGTTGTAAGATTTATTCGATCGCGAAGTTTTGGTTTCTCTAAATTCATCGTGCTTAAAATCCCTCCAATTTCTGCGTACGGATGTCGCAATAACAATATAGTGAATGAGAAATTCCAGAGATCTTTGAATGGGTCTTCGTCGGCAGCATCTTTTCACTGATGAACTTCAATCCAAAAGTCTACGGTGTTTTCAGTGTTTCGTCATTTGATGAAATTTATATTCTGCCATTCAAGAGAGATGTTCCCCAGCTGTTGGATATCTCCAATTCTTGTTCCTTTCGCCAGATCAATAATATCATCATTTCCAATTTTCGTTCTCAAAAACTCACCGACAGATAGCATGTTCATTTTTTTTAATATATCCAATTCCTTATTCAGGAATGGAGTAGAAATTACTTCGGGAATTTGCTTTTTTCTTCAAAAGAAAAAAAAATCTTTGAAATCAAAGTATATACAATTTCTAATTAGGATTTTAGATTCAGAAATTGAATAGAAAAATTGAATAACACGTTAGAAATATTCACTTACCGAAAAAAATCCAGCACCTCGATCCCAACGCACTCCGCAGTGATGTTTGGGTAACAATTATTCACAAAACAATACTCTCTATTTCATGTCGTTTATGCCCAAGATCTCAGTATTGAATGGAAGTCCACTTTGTAGTTCTTTAATTAACCTTAATGTGAATTCGATACATCTTTTCTTCACTACTTTTATGCTGTCTTCAGTCAAGTGCAAGTTCCGTACGCAAGTCTCAAAAGCATACCCAAGTGTAGCGAAAGGATTAGGATGGCTTTTTCGGAGTATTGTGATCAGTACATTCATCTTCACATGTGGATAAATCCCTCTTTCGAATATGGATTGTAATAAGGAAGTGAGGGTGTCAAGCAATTTCATTGGATGAACATCATCACTTTCGAAGACTTCCAAAGCCGTTTGGACTTCTGCTGATATAATCTGAATGTATGTCAGATAGAGGAAATTTGTAGTCTTCGAACATGGCATGAAGAAGTTCCGCAGTGTAGCAATTTTCTTTGCTCTTACATATGGAAAATGCAATTTCAACTCATTCCATTGTTGTGAAATACGATTAACTGCTGGCTGTATTGGGAGCCATCGTGTAGCACATACCTTAAGAATTTTTGAGGGCGGTGAACCGCAATTTTTGTCTCAAATACTCCATTGTATTCAACTTGTCGTTTGGAAGAATGAGAGAACCAACTGTAAGTCTCCCTTATTAAATACTCAATATTACGTGGCGAGGTCCTATCAGAAGCTTGACTCACTGATAGTTACAGTGAGTCGCACACGAATCGTACAAGTACTAAATGAGGCAATCCATATTCTTTCTTCAAAATTTGATACAATCCATTATTCACGCTAGTCATAACTGAAGCATTGTCTGTGCCTATGCCAATCAAATTTCCAACTTTCAAAGCGTAATCATTGAGTGTGTCCATAACTGCTTCAGCCAGACTTCTTGAATCAGCATTTTTAATATGTACTTGTGATAAAAACGTGGACACTATTTTATTTTGAGATGGGCTAATGTACCTTATTGCGATTCCTAGATATTTCGGAACACTTACGTCTGTTGAGTCATCTAGAATAAGGCTGAACTTTTGATCCTCGATGTCAGATTTAAGTGATTCTTTGAAATGTGGACTCAACAATTCATTGAATTAAATGAGAAAATTTAGTTCGATGTGAATGTAAGTCGCGACCAAATTTTGAATCTGGAAACATTTTTTACACATCTCTCCCAAATGTTCTGCTGTTAAAATTGAACAATGTTCTGCGATGAAAAGGGCAATCTGTCCTCCCGCTTTGCTCGGAGATTTGATACTATCCATTTTTACGCACGTTAGAGGTTGATGAGTGAATTTTATATTCATTTTCTTTTCATGTTTCAGCGTTTTTTTGAACACTGAGTTCAGCGAAAAATTCGGCAAGGCAATAGCGACACATCCCTGTAGACAAAAATATTGAGAACAATAGAAATCACATTTTTCAAAAATGAAGACAATGCGGATGATTTGTCTCGACATTGAGAATTTTCAATTATAGTTGAATTTCTTCAAAAGGAATACCTTTGGAGTCATTTTTTTGAGCTGGTACCAACCATCCTTTGTACTCGGGATTCTTTTTCGATTCTTTTTTGAATTTTTGTACATAACTCTTTCCCTTCAAAGGTACATCCATTATGTAAAAAAATAGTCACAGATTTTCATGCACAACAATTATTGTAGATAACCTAAAAATCGTTCCGAAACGTAATTATTCTTTCATTCATTGGAGTATTTCTTGTGATGAAGTCTACTGAATAACTAAGAGAAGAGAAAACACAAACCCTAATTAATCACTAACAGTTTGAAGTAAGAAACATAAAAGAGGCGGCTTATTCAGATCTATTCGATATGTGGGGATTTCCCTGTCTGTCGCATCGTAAACTCGTTCATAAGTGAATTCCTCATGTGTCCAATAATCACTCAAATGACCATAGAGATATAATAATAGAGGACAGGGTTGTTAGAAAAAATCACCTCAACTTTGATCATTGGTGAATTCTTATGAAATCGAGAATACGATAGGTTGATAGCCAACCAATTGTATTCTCGATTCTATAAGAATGCACCAATGATCAAAGTTTGGGCTACCTACTCTGGCACATCTGACTCTGCACACTGTGCAGGTACTGGCTGCCACACACATTATGTTTGGGAATAATAAAAATTCGAATACGATGGGAATCCAAAAGGATTACAAGACATGACCTCCAATTCTGACGGAGAAATTCACAAGAACTGAGGAATTGAGAGAATTCATGAATGATGTTTCAAATCCTCACATACTAGAGGAACGTATTGGTAGTTGGACCTTTCGATCGTTTTAAATGAAACATTTCTTAAAGAGGGGCGAAAGGAGAAACTCACAAAGTTGCTAGAAAAGTCGTCAGATTATTTTTGTCGCTAGATGAAAATCAAAAGTCGCTGTGATTCTCGAAATGTCGTTAGGTCTAACGACAAAGTCGCTAAATTGGCAACACTGCATACAGGCCATATTTCCAATTTGCACTAGGGAAGTGAGATTCTTAAGGATGACTCTTGGTTCGGCGGGAATGTGATTGACGTTTGTCATACGTTCAATTTGAGAATTTTGATTTTGCCACGTAAGTGGCGATCAGTATGGAAGAGAGTTTGGCAAAGGTCTTCACCGAAGTCAATCCCAGAGTCTATACCATAGTATAGGTGGAATCTCGCTGAAGGCCGTTTCCCATACTAGAATCTCATACTTCTCGAAAACCGAGTGAGATATGGGAGAGACCATGCCCGTTACTGTAATACCATCATACCGTGAAAGTATGGGTGAGACAATCTCTCAAACTGTGAAAATGTACTTCCTCCTAGCGAAATGGGGTATGGGTGAAACGATTCTTGACATTACAACAGTCTGCTCTCTCAAAGTGGAATGAAGTATGGGAACGACGATTTTCCAAACTCCCACCACGTACTCTTTCAAGGGCGGAAGGAGTATGGGGAAGATGATTTCCCAAACTGACTCGATTGTGCTGGTGGAAATTTCCTAACCCGTTCGGATATACACGGTTACAGATTCTGTAAACCCCAGAGGACCGGGAACAGTCGAGCGACGGACTCCTAACAAGTTTCTTCTCCAAGTAAAAATCTTTCGAAAAATGGTTTCCTGATCATTGAGATTTCACGGTAAGTTTTAAAATCAGATTGTTTCAGTGTCAATGTTATGATGTGGTTCGTAGTTACGACACTCTGCACGCAGAAAATCTGAAGCAACATTTATGTTGTAGATAGAAAATTGGGAGAAATTTGCAAATGAACCTCCAATTCATCCGAGCACCGTGGAAGGAACGGTGAGGGTGACGGCACTTCGTTACATTTTTCAAATGGTAACGACAACTGTGACTTCGTCAATTCGTTGATGATGCAACGGTAACTGTGACGAGGTACATTTTTGAGAAAATTTTTTTTCGGAATTGTGAACGGGCATATGAATTGATTTCGAAAGGTCCATCATCCAGAATGTTATGATTTCTGGAATTCTAATCGAACCAGTAGGTAGGCAAGGTGAGTTCTACTCCAAGATTCCTACTTACCAGCATTACCGACCTCCCATCCCCAAATTTTTAGCGGGGTCACAAACCCCCCCGACCGAATTTTAGCTGAATCACGAACCTCGGAAATCCGCGCGGATTTTTTCTCCGCTCCCCCCAGTGGTGGATTGTTTCTTTTATTCGATTCCGAGAGTGAAAAGAAAGAGAAAAGAAGGGGAGAAAGATCTTTTCTCTTTTTTTCATGATTGTTAGTCCGAAAATTATGCGGTCGACGTGTGTGATTTTTTTTCCCACGCTGACGCCCCCCTTCCCCAACCCCCCGATTTCGGTTCCGAGAAAAAGAAATGTGTCATGCGATTCTGAGGATCATGCGTGTCTTTTTCTCTTCAATGTATGGTTTTTTTTTCTTTTTTCATCTCCGACAGTTAATTGAGACGGCCCACGGGACCGTGAGATGTATATATGGATATATATACATACATTCAATACATTATATATATACTTTTCCGAATAATTATTGAAATATTCATGTAGATGAATCAAATTCGCTTGCGCAATGTGCAGACTCTATTCACTTACGTTTCTTCATTGAATAAAAACAACTGCGATCAATTTTTCTTAAAATATGAAATAATCGGATTTTGAAGAATGGTCGTGGACCGTTGTGGTTGCAGTGAATCAAAAACGTTATGAATGTGCGATATTTATTTTCACACTGCAAATTTGTAGCTTTCATTTCAAACCACTTGAAGTATTTTAATTTTACAGTCACTTCGTACACTAAGAGAAAAAATTTCTCTTGGCTCGATTGAATATTTTATTCGATCAAACAAATATTCAATATGCTATGGAATATTTTATTAATGGAAATAGTTATTTAATTGAGTCACACTGGGAGAAAAAATTCTTTGAATTAATGAAATTGATTTATAACCCATTTGATGAATTCCAAAGTGAAAATCAATGAAATACAACTTCAATTTTATAACGTAAGTTTCGTATGGAAATCGAGGTTGATTATACTTAGTATTTGAAATTCTCAACAATCAAGTATTTTACACGATAATTGTTCTCTTCACCAGAATAATTATTGACTCCAAGTGAAAATATATTTCATAAAATGAATAGACATGGCGTACAAATGATGAATTTCTCCCATCAAGAGAAAAGCAAAGCGGGATCAGGTTGATAACATAATTATTATATTGAAGAACATGAAGTTATAGGACCAAAATTACTGTTCTTCACAAACCGGTAGGGGAGAGTGCCCTTGGTTGCAACACTTTTTGTTTTTCGTTGATATCAATAACAAATATTCAAATGTAATTGACTTTATCGACTTTCATGTAAAGGTTGATAGCCAACTATAACTCCCAAACGATTGAACTCAAATACAGAAGTGGATTGTGTATCAAAGAATGATTTTTCTGAAACTTTGAAACTGTTGCATTCAAGGGCATGTGGTCCTTGGATGCAACACACCGGTCCTTGGTTGCAACAACTCATTGCGATCATGTTTTCTCGAATAAGAATCAAAATTACGTTACAAAATGTGTATGAAATGAACACAGGATCTTAAAAATGTGTGAGAGAAGGGAGATGAATGAATAAATTTATGAATTAAAAAAATTTAATGATATATATGGAACCACTGCTCAATTTTATGAAAATCATATTGGATAAATGCATTGAACATGTCTATATTATCGGCTTTGTAGAGGGTTTCATAAATAAAACGGTATTGCTTGAGATGATTTATATTTGTTGCAAAATAAGTTAAACGATAAAATTTATTAAACTTCACGAACATTAGAAAACTCAGAACATCTAAAAAATTAGAACATTTATTTTCATCGTTTTACTTCCTGCATTCTCCTTAACATTTTCTTCTTTATTTGTTTAACGGTTGACTCATATGTATTGCACAACAATTTCAACAATAAAATTTATAAAGCTCAGAACATTTTTTTCTTCAACGTTTTACTTCCTATCTCTTCAACGTTTTCTTCCTTTTTTTGTTCAACGGTTGATTCTCGTCTACCTCTCCATTGCACTTTCGGTCATTTTTTGATTTCTTTTTTTTCACGGCAGTTTCTTCTTCGTTCATTTCTTTCTTTCGTCTTCTCTTTTGTGTTTTGTCCATTTCCTCTTCCTTTTCACGTTCCTTTTGCAATAATCTTTGTTTCTCTTCAACATCAGTTAAAATTATGCTGCGTCCTTTTGGTCTGCCTTGTTTCCCTTTCTTTCTCGGCTCCGCTTTAGGAAAACCTCGGAACGATTCGGGAGACACAAAAGTATTAGCTTTCTCGCTTTCTTCAACGGTAATGTCTCGAAGAATCCTTTCAGTGCTCGACTTAGCTCTACAAGTATTACTGATACTTTGAGCTTCAATTTGATCGAGTGCGAATATTTCGCAGCTTTGATTGTTATTTTCTGTTGAGAAAGGTCTGTCGGAAACATCCGCAGGGGCATAATCAGTTTCTGGAAAAATCTGTGGGTTGAATGGTGCGATCCCGCTGGCCTTAAATCCAGAGATAATGTTTATCGGAGTGAAGGAATTCAAACAGGCCCGACCCACAAGTTCAGCGACGTTGTAGATCGTGATAGTTTTTCCTGGATTATTTCTCATCCAATGATCGCAAGCCAGATTGTAGTTATGCTTGAACGGCCCGAAAACAGCAACGTCTAGAGGCTGCAGTTTTTGACTGCAGTGTGGGGGCAGGCTCAATATAACAACACCTGCTTTTTCGGCTTTGTTGATAACTTCGACCGATACGTGGCTGTCATGATTATCAAGAATTAAGAGAGAAGAGTTCTCTTTGCTGCTGTTAAAATACTTTATGAAATGATCCATGACTCGTAAAAAGAGTTCTCCATTCATCCAACCACTCGGATTGGCGAGTCCAAGAGTCCCAATAGGCGCACCATGCAACGTGGGATCTTTGAAAAATTTTCGTGGGAAAATCATGCATGGTGGAATCATAGTCCCAGAAGCAGATATGATGGCACACGTAGTGACGAGCTCACCTCGTTCTCTGCTTGTTGAGGAATAAACTTGCTTATTACCCTTTGCTGCGATAATTTCCCCAGGAACTTGCACTGTCGTCGTAGCTGTGAATAAATGAACAATCAGTCTATGTTTCAGATCTTGAAAAACAAAAATAAATTTCAGAATTTTTTACCCGTCTCATCAAGGTTGTACTGTCTCGAGGGATCGCAAAGTTTTGGATTTTTCTTCAGAACCTTTTCCAAATTTCCAAAGAAAATCGAGACGTTGTTTTTATTGAAAGATGTCAGTCTTGAGAGACTACAAGCTTCAGGCTTACGGATGCTCAAATCGGAATTACGTTTCAAAAATCCACGAAACCATTTTATACCAGCTTGTTTGTCTCTGTCCCAGGTTTTTGGATAATCCAAATTATTGATTTTTGCAGTTTGGTATGCAAGTTCTTTGGCTCGAGCTGGAGTTAATCCATACGCCATAGAACTACATTTCTGAAAGAATAAGCGTATGGAATACGATTTAATATTCAAAATGACTCAAGGGAACAAATTATTGTTGGTATGAATGTGTGTACCTTCAAATAATCACTCATAATTTTTTCTTGCTCCTCAGAAAAAATTTTTCGGTTTCCATACTGCGATTTCGGAAAATTCTCCGGGATTTTCGTGTTTGCAGTCGTATTGAAATCTGCACGTTTTAATTTGGAAATACGCCTAGATAAGGTTGAATAATTCACACCCACGCTTTTGGCAGCGTTACGCAATGACAACTTATTATTTATCACGGAATCGATCGCTATCTCCATAGACTTTCTGTCAAAATTTCCTTTCTTGCGAATGGACTTTGTAGCCTCCATCTAAAATGTAAAAACATATCTCCAAAATATCGAATACGCACAGCCAGTAATTTGGAACTAAGAATCACTTTTTGAAACTGACAATGAAGACTCGATTCTTTAATTGAAATGTAGCTTTCGTTGAAAGAATTGTTGATAGGTTATGAATCGTAACGAAACGAAATGAACCAGAATTAAACGAAGTGGCTTTATGAGATTGTGCAAAAACGTCATTTGATGATGATTGATAACTTACCTCTGTGTTATTTTGATTCAATAATCACTCCTCAACGTTAAAAACTGTTTGTTCACATATCGTGGATGTGATTTGACAACTACGTGATTTTCTGTTGTTGAGATCGCGTAGCGCCGGCACATGCGCCAAGTGTTGCATCCAAGGCACACGCAACTGTTGCATCCAAGGAATTTCACACGGTGTTCGAAAATGTTTTTTTACGCATTTTCAATATTAGTGTTTTCCAAAAACGTAAAAGCATATCTATTCGTCATGAAATTCTCTACAAGTGCGTATTTTTTATTTTCAAAAAGTATTCCAATAAAGTAACAGAATGTCACTGGAAAGAGATCGATAAATTTTACTTTTGATACCTCAAAAGTCATTTTTGTTGATATCTCCTAGTAAACTAACAAATATGGATTGTTGTTGTAGCCATATATGGGTTATGATGAAAGAAAGCTTCCATAATTTTTGCATATTTTTAGTCTTCAATTTGTAGTCAGAATCCCCACTGTTGCAACCAAGGACTGTTGCAACCAAGGGCACTCTCCCGTACAGTTGAGAGTATAATAATCTCATTCATTCCAATACAAGTGGTTTCGTTCAGATAATAAAATCAAATCATATAAAATGAATTTTAATTCCGAGAGTTCTATTTTTTTAACAAAAAACTGAATTCATGATCACAATGAGATACTTTTTCAGTTCAAACTTCAGAGCAATTTCTTAGGATAAAATCTATTTCATAGAACAGATTTCATATGAACAATGATAGTTTGGATAGTTTTGAAATCAATGAAATGAAGAATTATAACCCATGATTTGGGAATTCAAATCGGATGGAGCTATTTCATTCATGCTAATGAATGTGTTCTCGAAGTTCGAATCGTTTATAGAAACAAAACGAAAATTAAAACTCACGAAATCTGATGAATCATCGTTACATGACTTCTCGAATTCAACTCTTTGCCGTTGGAAACATCGGTCAAATGATGTACTGCAAGATTTTTGGGCTTCAATACCGTGTTGGAAAAGTTGGATGGAAATGGATAGGATTTAATATGCATCCATTTGAATCCTATTTCTGTTCCTGTTTTTCCTGATCCAATGTCATCCGCAGAACGCAAAGGATTCTAATCAATTTTAATCCGCAAAGTGGATAGCAGATTATTGGGCCCCATAGAAATTGTATCCAAATGTATCCATAAAATATCCGGGGCCTGAATATAAATCGCATCCGGTTTTATCCGGTGCTTTACGATACCACCCTAATAAGCTTTATCCGTTTCTATCCCGTCATGCCTAATGTTGCTGGAATGCAACTTATCCATTCCAATCTGGTTCTTTCCAGAATGTGTATCATCCATTTTTATCCATTTCCATCCGATTACTTCGGAGAAATCGTATCCATTTCTATCCATTGACATCTCTGATAGTCCTCCTTTACTTTTATCCATTTCTATCCACGCCTGTCATTTTATAATGTATCCGTTCTTATCCGAACTCGATGTTTCCAGCTCTATCCGTTTTCATACATTGCACCTTCACGATAGCCGCGGTTTCCTCTATCCAATTCCGTCCATTTCAATTGTTTCATAATAGATTCGTTCCTTATACGTGCCCTAAGCTGCTCCAACTTGTACGAAATCAATCACATCCCGACTGTCAATTCCCAGTTATTGATTCCCAAATTCGCATGGGTCTTGCATAGGAATCACGTGGGTCAACCCACTCGCTTCGCATGTGAAGACCCATACGATCCACTTGATTCCCATGCGACCCACTTGATTCCCATGCGAGACCCTTGCGAATTTGGGAATCCATGACTGGGAATTTTCAGTAAGGATGACTTTTATAATTGGAAGCATCGAATCACAAATATTTGGAGCAAGTTGAAGCAACTAGGAACGTGCTTAACAAATCCAGCTCATAGCTGAATTTGTTCCACGTGTTCCATGTTGTTTCAACCTGCTCCAAATATTTTTTATTCACTGATTTCAGTTATAGAATTGATTGGTTTGGCACAAGGCGGAACAACTTAGAGCATATTAGAACAAACAGACCTCATATATCTTGCATCATCCGGAATAGATATTTTCAGGGTAACATCTCAATGTCCCAAAGGTTTAATATCTTGAAATTTTGTATCTCGAGATTTCTAAATTTGATATGTCGAAATTTTGAATTTGAATTTTGGCACATAAAATGTTTTGATATAAAATTTCGGGATAAGTCACTTCGGAATGACGAGATATCAGTTTTTATCTAATCGGTCTAAATGAAGCTTGCCTCTTCCTCCAGGATGAACAAAAATGAAACATTAAAAAATGGATTCGGAACTATAATTCCGCGACAGCATAAACAGAGAAGAGAGATCTTGGAAAAATAGTAAAGTTCGCTCACATACGTAGCAGGGCCGCCCCCGATATGTGATAGGGAAACTTTATTACGTCGCATACTGATTTGTAGCGCATAAAAATTCAAATTCAGTGATGAAAATTACAGAAATTCAAAATTCTTATAGTGATTCATAAGGATACTACGTGACGTTACGTTCTTCAATATTTCACATCGCATGATCATGAATTACATAGTTCATTCTACTGAAAACATATTAAAGATACTTTTTACTACATAAAATAGTGAACTATACTATTTTCCAAGGAGGCACTTTTCAACGTGTAATTTTGGATTCAGACGGATTCAAATTTGACACATTACTTCGATGGAAACGGATACAGGTCATTGGTTGGATACATTCGAATCAAGTCTCTATCCGGAAGTACGGATCAAATTGTATTGAGCGCACTGACATTATGTCAAGAAAAAATCCTCATTCATTCTGATTGAAAGTTCATACGTTCAACGGATGAAATTGGACGAGGCTCTGAATTCGGATTCAATCGGATAGGATTCACATCTCTCCTAACGGATGAAAATGGACTCAGAGCAACAATTCTGCGACAGCTTAATTTTGGATTCAGACGGATTCAAATTTTACACGTCTCTTCGATGGAAATGGATACAGGTCATTCATCGGATACATTCGAATCCAGTCTTTATCCGAAAGTCTAGATCAAATTGGATTGAGCGCACTGACATGATGTCGAGAAAAAATCCTCATTCATTCTGATTGAACGTTCATACGTCCAACGGAAGAAATTGGACAAGGCTCTGAATTCGGATTCAATCGGATAGGATTCTCATCTCTCATTTACCTGATAGACAGGGAATAGCCATTCAATTTGGGAGAACAAAAACTTCCAGAGGAGTTTTAGCGCAGGTGATTCAGAATCTCATATGAAAATTACAAAATTAGAAATAACGGACCCAATATGCTGATTACAATTACAAAAATTCTTCTGCTCTCTAAAATTTTTTTGAAAGTGAGATTTCACTCTTCAGGCAGCCAGAAGTGAGCTTTCCGAAATTTCGAGTGAAATTCCCACTCTCTGAGAGTGGAAGTCTCAGGTTTGAGGTTAGAAACTCACAGCCACTCCAAGTTTAGAGGGAATTTTCCACTCTAAAAGAGTGAGAGTTCACTCGAAACGGGTGAGAATCTTACTCCGAGCGGACTGGCTCACTTCTGAGACTTAGCGGAGTGAACCGCGTGATTTTCCACTCCTCCAAATTTAGAGAGTGGTCCAAAATTTTCTGCAGTTAACCAACAAAAAGTTATAGTTTTCAGGATTGACTGCGAAGAAATTACAGACCGATTTCAAACTCTTTTCGGACATACTTCAACTCGGCACTTATTCATATGGAGTCCCCTTGCCTCTGATACTACACGGAGAGGAGTTTGTAGTTGAATTTACTGTAGGATTATTGCGGCCGAGGAACAGACTGGATTTTTCATGCAAATCACTGTAACCCGTGTGGGAAAAGATTCGTATGGCAACGATCTCGCCCAAAATCTGGCATCAAGCTTACTGAAATATCGGATTCATTTGGCAAAGATCTGGTGAAAGTCTTTTTACAAAGTATGGCGTTTGGGACTCTCCCATACTCCCAACATACTTTTTTCAGTCTCTCAAGTGTATGGGACAGTCCTAAACCCCATACTTTGTAAAGAGATCTCTCCGCGATCGTTGCCATACTAATTTTTTCCACGCGGGAAATATTGTAAATTTGATCAGGCTTCTATGGTCTCGTCATAATAACTTTCATTGTAAGTTCAGTCTATTCCTCGGTCATAGAGTACCATAGTAAATTCAACTCTACATTCCCCTCCGTATGAAATACTTCTAAATGTATTATAGTGATGAAATGATATGTTTTTCAGATTCACTAAAACCCCTTCAGAAGAATTTTTCCTTCAAAATTGGATCATTGTCTCCCGTTTATGCTATTGTTGTCCCTAACGTTCAAAGGATGATTTCTTTCATTAAATCCATCCCATTGCCCAAATGAAAAGATACACGTCGATTATTCTTCGATGTTGTACAAGTGTACAGAGTTTCATTGAAATCAGAGAGTTACAGTTCCGTAAGTCTCCTCGTCAAGGTGTGCCGCATTTCTGTGAACGTTCAAAGCATCTTGTATAAAGCAGTATTTCAAGAATATCCAAATATTTTTCAGAAATTTTACACGATAGATGTGGCTAACCTTCTGACGCTAGTATTTCTTAGGAAGAATCCCGCCGCCCCTCGACATGACCAGATCTTTCCACCCTAAATACTCGAAAGATAATCCGATAGAATGGGAAGCAATCAACCAGTCACACCTCGTTCCGTTCCAACGAAAGGTCTCTACCTAGCAGAAAGTAGGTATATCTGGCTGGTTGATTTTCTCTATTTCACTAAATCATCTTTAAATGAAGTGGAAGCTGTCGGCCGTTACTATAGTAACCGATTGTTCTAACTTTTGATTGAACGTTGCTTAAGCTTGGGCGACACTAAGAATCGATTAAGCAGCGTTGCTCTCAACGTTTCAGATGCTCAAATCGGTGATAAAAGTTTTCTGTAAGAAGTCATGACCATTGGCTGACGTTTCCCACTGCATCATTTCTTTCAAGTATTTTGGGGAAGAAGATCTAGTAAACTTGGGGTCTACGGGATGCCCTTAATCGTTTGGCATCACAAATACTGCCAATAATAATCATTGTAACAACATTTTGTATTAGTGTTTGATTCCATAATAATTTTCTTCTCTTTGATACATTTTCCATTTCAATTTATCTTTTACGAATGTTCCTTTACACGAAAAAAAAGGAGATTAGTTGAAACAACTTTTCAACTCGTGAGGCCGGCAAAACAAGGACTCTATTCTTTATTTCTCTATTCTCAAAGAATAGGCAAAAGCCATTCATAACACTGTGATAACCGACTGTAGTGCCAAAATGATAATTCCTCCTCTCAATAAAATATTTATTCATTTGAATAAAAAGAGTTTTAAAATTGGGGAATATCAATATAATTAATGTAAATATTTCTTGCATTCGAAATAAAATGTTTTCATGAATATGGAATGAAAATTTTTTGTGAATAAATCAATATTTGGAACAATGAATATTCTTCCCTATCTAAGAAATTATTTCATAGAATGGACAAACAGATTTTCTAATACTTCAGAGAACTTATTGATATAAATGAATCTTCCTTCGAATCAATGAAATTCATTCTGATTGGATGAATGATATTCTACAAAATTTCCAGAATAAAAAGAAATAAGCAGGAGTCAGAACATTCGCGCAAGGGCGGAGCCGACCTTCCTACTTCCTGTGTGATCTGTAGTTCATTTGAAACAATTGGATTATTCGATCAGATGGTTGATATGATCAAGAAGTTCGAAGAAACTGTTTTTCTCTGTGATCAAGTCATATCCGTTGATTGTGTTCGATGCTGGAACCTGAAAGGAATATTTATTAGGACGGAACAGTACTTACTATAGGTTTACGGTGAATTAGTTCTTCATATGCAAACTGTACTGCAGGAAGATAGCTTGTGAGAAAGTATTGCCACCTTCTGAGAAGTGAACGCAATTTGTCGGAGTGAATTCCATACATTTTTATTTTGAAAACATATTTCTTTGTTTCGATGAATGAATAAATTCGATAGATCTATCCATTTTATGGACTCGATGGAACCTTCATTTGCAAAGAACACTGGAATTTTGCAGAATGTATAAAATGTTGACCTCATCAAACGTAGTACTGACGAGGATAATCAGGTTGGCAGGTTATTGACTAGAATCATTCTTCAATCATAAATGAACATTTCTAATGAGGTAATTTTTTAGATGTTACTGAAGTTTGGATTGTTTATTGAAACTAATTAACCATCGAATAAGATAATATTCAACTATTGAAGCCCAAAAATCTTGCAGTACATCATTTAACCGATGTTTCCAACGGCAAAGAGTTGATTCGAGAAGTCATGTAACGATGATTCATCAGATTTCGTGAGTTTTCATTTGCGTTTTGTTTCTATAAACGATTCAAACTTCGAGAACACATTTATTAGCATAAATGAAATAGCTTCATCCGATTTGTATTCCCAAATCATGGGTCATAATATATCATTTTATTGATTTCAAAGCTATCCAAACTATCATTGTTCATATGAAATGTGTTCTATGAAATAGATTTCATCCTAAGAAATGGCTCTGAAGTTTGAACTGAAAAAGTATCTCATTGTGATCATGAATTCAGTTTTCTGTTGAAAAAATAGAACTCTCGGAATTAAATTCATTTTATATGATTTGATTTTATTATCTAAACAAAACCACTTGTATTGGAATGAATGAGATTATTACCCTGGTGAAAGGGAAGCGTGTCATAATAGGAACGGAAGCGTAAGCATGTTTCAGATTACTTTCCTAATACTTCTCATATGCTTCCTATCCACTCTCTAACTACGCTTCCGGACGTAAAGCCCGATTTCTATGAAATTGGGGTTTCTTCGGATACGCTTCACACACTTCAAATATACGTTCGAACCACTCTTAATGTTCCACTTGACGCTCGGTATACGCTTAAATCCACGTTCCAGATACTTTCCAACTACGTTCCTGACACTTTCTATTACACGCTCCCCTTTCACCAGGGTATACTCTCAACTGTGCCGGTTCATGAATAACAGTATTTTTGGTCCTATAACTTCATGTTCTTCGATATAATAATTATGTTATCAATCTGATCCCGCTTTGTTTTTCTCATGATGGGAGAAGTTCATCATTTGTACGCCATGTCTATTCATTTTCTGAAATATGTTTTCACTTGGAGTCAATAATTATCCTGGTGAAGAAAACAATTATCGGGTCAAATACTTGATTGTTGAGAATTTCAAATACTAAGTATAATCAACCTCGATTTCCATACGAAACTTACGGTATAAAATTGAAGTTGTATTTCATTGATTTTCACTTTGGAATTCATCAAATGGGTTATAAATCAATTTCATTAATTCAAAGAATTTTTTCTCCCAGTGTGACTCAATTAAATAACTATTTCCATTAATAAAATATTCCATAGCATATTGAATATTTGTTTGATCGAATAAAATATTCAATCGAGCCGAGAGAAATTCTTTTTCTCAGTGTACGGAGTGACTGTAAAATTAAAATACTTCGAGTGGTTTGAAATGAAAGCTGCAAATTTGCAGTGTGAGAATAAATATCGCACATTCATAACGTTCTTGATTCAACGCAACCGCAACGGTCCACGACCATTCTTCCAAATCCGATTATTTCATATTTTAAGAAAAATTGATCGCAGTTGTTCTTATTCAATGAAGAAAAGTAAGTGAATAAAGTCTGCACATTCCCGTAGGGAAATTTACTCCACTCTGAACCAAAGTACTCTAAAAAGTTGGAGTAAAAATGTAGTTTTTCGGTTCAGAATGTAGTAAATTTCCCTACGGGGTGCGCAAGCAAATTTGATTCATCTACATGAATATTTCAATAATTATTCGGAAAAGTATCAGGTGGTCGGAAAGTTGGGATGCTTGGTTGGAAACCGGAGCTTTTGCGTTGTCCACTTCAGTGGATAAAATGGATAGGATGAATTCTCATAATAACAAGAGTTATATGACACACGCCAATAATTTGAATTCAATACATTATATATATATATATATATATATATATATATATATACAGGGTGGGGCATTTAAAGTGTCGCGGGCGTTTTTTCCAAAAATAAAGTGAGATACGAGTAAATTTTTCAGACAAAAGTTGTAGGGTACCGAGGGGGACATCCGATGGTGGCCTTGGCTTTGACCTCAAATTTCATCTTCAAGGGCATTCTGAGGTCAACTCTTGTTTTTTAAATAGCATCTCATATTTTTTACTGCAGATTTGGATTCTAGGTCAAAAACCAAGGAACTTTTGTCTGAACCATTTTCCTGAAATCCGCAAAAATGGCGCTCTAATCGATATTGTTCCATTTTGAATCTGACATTAGAATAACTCGAAAACGAAGGGTCTTGCAAAAGAATGTTTCGTACAAAAGTTGTCAATACACAACACTTTCAATCGTCTACATTACCACCATTCAGAGCTCACGCGATGTAAACAAACGACGGGGTTCAGTGAAAATTCACGATTTTGAAAGTCAGTTTGTCAGTTACATTTGATTATTACTTGGTTTATGACAAATTGGAAATCATGGATATCCGATACACGGTTTCTGAAAAGATCGATATGATCTACATTTACGGTGAAGTGCATAAGAACCCCAGACAAGCATATGACTTGTATGCAGAACGATTTCCTGAAAGAACAACGCCATCCATTAGGTATTTTCAACGCATTGCAAAATTATTCTCAGAAACGGGAAGTGTTACAAGGGAAAAACGACATCGAATGAGAACTGTTGGCGGAGAAAATGCGGAAGTTAATGTACTAGCTGCAGTAGCCAATAATCCACACGTGAGCTCTCGTGAGATTGAACTCCATTCGGGAATTTCTCGAAGAAGTGTTCTTCGAATACTGAAACGTCACAAATTCCATCCGTATCACATTTGTTTGCATCAAGACCTTCACGGTGATGATTTCGAAAATCGTGTACAGTTTTGTCGATGGGGTCTAGCGCAAATGCACAATAACAACTTCATCAACATATTATTTTCTGATGAGTCGACGTTCACCAATCATGGTCAAGTAAATCGACATAATATGCATTACTGGGCGATAGAAAATCCAAGATGGTTACGTCAAGTAGGGCATCAAAGACAATGGGCTGTGAATGTTTGGTGTGGTATTTTTCGATCTCGAGTAATTGGACCGTACTTCATTGCAGATACGCTAAATGGAGAGAAGTACAGACATTTCTTAGATCAAGTACTTCCAACATTACTTGAAGACATACCTATTCAGGAACGATTGAATATGTGGTATCAACACGATGGTTGTCCATCCCATTATGCAGTCACAGCTCGAGAAATATTGGACAGAGATTATCCTGGACGATGGATAGGACGTCGTGGACCAGTTCATTGGCCTGCCCGTTCTCCGGATCTTACTTCTCCAGATTTTTTTTTATGGGGATACATAAAAGATACAGTTCATCAACAAGCACCGACTACACCTGAGAATATGCGTCAACGAATCATCAATGCATGCGCGAGCATCAATGAAGATATTTCAGCACGAGTTCAGCAATCTTTTGTAAAACGTTTTGAAATGTGTATTGAAGTCGAAGGCCATCATTTTGAGCATCTACTGCATTAAAATTATCCAAGTGATGTAGACGATTGAAATGTGTTGTGTTTTGTCTGTTATACCCCATCACCTTCGTTTCAGTTCAAGGCGTCCCCCTTGGAATCAGACAACTTTTGTCCGAAACATTCTCCTCCAAGACCCTTCGTTTTCGAGTTATTCTAATGTCAGATTCAAAATGGAACAATATCGATTAGAGCGCCATCTTTGCGGATTTCAGGAAAATGGTTCAGACAAAAGTTTCTTGGTTTTTGACCTAGAATCCAAATCTGCAGTAAAAAATATGAGATGTTATTTCAAAAACAAGATTTGACCTCAGAATGCCCTTGAAGATGAGATTTGAGGTCAAAGTCAAGGCCACCATCGGATGTCCCCCTCGATACCCTACAATTTTTGTCCGAAAAATTTTCTCGTATCTCATTTTATTTTTGGAAAAAACGCCCGCGACACTTTAAATGCCCCACCCTGTATACATATATATATATATATATATACAGGGTGTCCCATTTTAATTTTTATATCGGAATAACTCAAAAACAAGGGGTTGTGGAGGAAAATGTTTCAAACAAAAGTTGTGAGATTCCGAGGGGGGCATCTGATGGTGACCTTGACTTTGGCTTCGGATCTCAACTTCAAGGTCATTCAGAGGTCAACTTTTGTTTCTTAAATGGAATCCCCTATTTTTGACTGCAGATTCAGATTTGACGTTGTGAAACAAGAAACTTTTGTCTGAATCATGTTTCTGAATTCCGCACAGATAGCGCTCTAATCGATAAAAAATGAGTTTTATGAAACACTCGTATTGCTTTCTGTGTAAAACGACATTCAACTCTCCAGTGTTTTTTTTCAGCTTCTGAGGATTACCGTCGTCATTAGAGTTACCCAATGTGCACTACGAGGAGGTTGAGCGATCGGATTTTGCAGATCTTTCAGGCCCTGAAAAGGGCCGATTGTCTGGACTGTAGAGGTGTGTAATTTTCCACGACAAACGCTCTGCAATATGTATGGAAATTCACCGTATCAAATGTTTGATATTTGCACCGTTGACCAGTTGGCATAACCTAATTCGGCTCTAAAAATGTGGTTCTAAC
The DNA here is from genome assembly GCA_018340375.1 of Gonatopus flavifemur. Taxonomy (NCBI): domain Eukaryota; kingdom Metazoa; phylum Arthropoda; class Insecta; order Hymenoptera; family Dryinidae; genus Gonatopus; species Gonatopus flavifemur. The sequence continues at coordinate 284,431 of JAFFJZ010000039.1, forward strand.
GACAAAAGCACATGACGTGGAATTGTTCGGCAGACAGTTCGTATTCGGCGTTTCATGTCATCTCTGGTCGTTGGTGGTCTTTCATAAACTACATCTCTGATGAAACCCTATAAGGAAGAATCCAGAGGGGTGAGATTCGGAGACCTAGCCGGCCAGGCAATGTTTCCACCGCGACCAATCCATCTGTGTGGGTAAGATGTGTTTAAGAAATTTCTGACAATTGCAGCGTTATGAGGTGGTGCCCCATCATGTTGAAGCCACATCCTGTTCCGTGTGTAGAGATCAACATCTTCCAACATCCTTGGTAATTTGTCCCAAATCAATTGCAGATCATTTTCCTTCCTAACAGTATTTGGGAAGGAATAAGTACCAATGATCTGACCATTCAAAATCCTACACCACACATTCAGAGTCCAGCGATGTCCATTGTCAACTTGTCGATGCCATCTGGGATTTTCAATTGACCAATAATGACAATTATGTGTGTTCATGACACCGTTACTGCGAAATGTTGCCTCATCACTAAACATCACGTAATTGGAAAAACCAGGCGGTTGCTTCGAGGCCCATTGACCGAATTCAACCCTACGTCTAAGATCATCTTCACTTAATGCTTGCACCAATGTAATGTGGTGAGGATGATATTTACCAGATCTTAGTATGCGGTGTGCCGTTGATCTTGGGATACCTAATTGCGGTGCTGGATTTCTCTGGTACTAACGTGAGGATTCAGGTGCATCATTCCTAAAACGGCTACTGAGCGTGCATCCATACGATTTCCATCATAATGCCTTCTGACTCGTGGGATATTCATTCTTCTAACTCGTCTTTCTATTGAGCGTATCGCCTGAAGTGAAGGCTGGCGTCTATTTGGATACCTGTCTCCATACAATTTTGATGCTGCAGCGTAATTACGTCGGCATTCTCCTAGTATCAGGAGAATATCAAGTATTTCACCCCAAGGATAATCCATGGTATCGAGACCTCCACAACACTGATCAAAGATCTTCAAGTTCGAATCTTATATCGAAAAGAATTTGTGAACGGATGAAGGATATTAAACATACCGTTTCACTTATGTTTGTAAACAACGCTCTAGTATGAACTTTCTTGTTCATGATAAACACAAGTATTGTTGTGTACTTGTGTTTGGCAACAATTCACAGTAACGGTACTACGAACAGACATAATTGTCAATATTGGTCGATGGAAAATCCCAGCTAGGTCTGCGGATCTTACCACTTTGGATTTTTACTTATGGGGTTCCATCAAATGTTCAGGGCCACAAAGATGTGCAAGATCCGATCGCTCAACCTCCTCGTGGTGCACATTGGGTACCTCTAATGGCGACGGTAATCCTCAGAAGCTGAAAAAAAAACACTGGAGAGTTAAATGTCGTTTTACACAGAAAGCAATACGAGTGTTTCATAAAACTCATTTTTTATCGATTAGAGCGCCATCTGTGTGGCATTCGGAAAAATGATCCAGACAGAAGTTTTTTGTTTTCCAACGTCAAATCTGAATCTGCAGTCATAAATAGGGGATTCCATTCAAGAAACAAAAGTTGACCTCTGAATGACCTTGAAATTGAGATCCGAAGCCAAAGTCAAGGTCACCATCAGATGTCCCCCTCGGAATCTCACAACTTTTGTTCGAAACATTTTCTTCCAAAACTCCTCGTTTTTGAGTTATTCCGATATAACAATTAAAATGGGACACCCTGTATACATATACAGGGTGTCCCATTTCAATCTTTAAATGCAAATATCCCAAAAACATGCCTCTCAAACCCAAAGTACTTCACACCAAAGTTGTTATACAAAGGACGGGCCACAAAACTACGATATCAGTTTCATCATAGATGGCGTTATGACCGATTGAAATGGGGTCAACATCATTCTTTTGAACGGGAACCCCCACTTTTTATTGCATATCTTGATTCTACGCAGAAAACTGAGTAACTTTCGCTTGAAACGTTTCTCAAAATTTCTTAAGATGGTGCCACAATCGATCAAAAATAAAGTCTATGAAACAATATGCAGATATCTTGTGGAATGCATCCAAGAGCCGAAATATCTCATTCGAATGTTGTTGTTAAGAGAGGGGACGACACAATGGCGATATCAGTTCCATAGTAGATGGCGCTGTGGTCGGTAAAAATGAGGTCAACTTCAATTTTCTAAATGGAAACTCTTACCCTTTATCGCATATCATGATTCTACGCGAAAAAATGAGGAAGTTTTGTTTGAAACATTTTTCCTAAATTCTTGAAGATGGAAACGGTGGGAAATGAGGTTGATGAGGAAGTTCTACTGCATTATGTGTAAAGCAACGCTCAACGTTTCCAAAACATTGAATTAAAGTCATTTACAATTCTTTGGACATGACATTTGTTGTGTTTTGTGTTCGATTTCTTCTCTGAAATTATTATTGTTCTGATTCGTTTGTTGAGCGTTGCGTCACACATGATGCAGTAGAACTTCCTCATCAACCTCATTTTCCACCGTTTCCATCTTCAAGAATTCAGGAAAAATGTTTCGAACAAAACTTCCTCATTTTTTCGCGTAGAGTCATGATATGCGACAAAAAGTAAGAGTTTCCATTAGGAAAATTGAAGTTGACCTCATTTTTACCGACCACAGCGCCATCTACTATGGAACTGATATCGCCATTGCGTCGTCTCCTCTCTCAACAACAACATTCGAATGAGATATTTCGGCTCTTGGATGCATTTCACAAGATTTCCGCATATTGTTTCATAGACTTTATTTTTCATCGATTGTAGCGCCATCTTCAAAAATTTATAAAAATGTTTCAAGCAAAAGTTACTCAGTTTTTTGCGTGGAATCAAAATATGCAACAAAAAGTGAGGGTTTCCGTTCAAAACAGTGATGTTGACCCCATTTCAATCGATCATAACGCCATCTATGATGAAACTGATATCGTAGTCTCGTGGCTCCCTCTTTGTATAACAACTTTGGTATGAAGTACTTTTGGTTTAAGATGCATGTTTCTGAGATATTTGCATTTAAAGATTAAAATGGGACACCCTGTATACATACATCTCACGCTCCCGTGGGCCGTCTCAATTAACTGTCGGAGATGAAAAAAGAAAAAAAACCATACATTCAAAAGAAAAAGAAATGCATGATTCTCAGAATCGCGTGACATATTTTTTTTTTCCTCGGAACCGGAATCGGGGGTTGGGGAAGGGGGGCGTCAGCGTGGGAAGAAAAATCACACATATAAACCGCATAATTTTCGGAATAAAAATCACGAAAAAAAAAGATGTTTCTCCCCTCCTTTCCTCTCTTTTTTATTCTCGGAATCGAACAGAAAAAAACAATCCACCACTGGGGGGAGCGCAACAAAATCCGCGCGGATTTCCAAGGTTCGTGACTCCGCTAAAATTCGGTCGGGGGGGTTTGTGACCCCGCTTAAAATTTGGTGGTGGTAGGTCGGTAATGCCGGTAAGTAGGAATCTTGGAGTAGAACTCTCGTTGCCTACCTACTGGTTCGATTAGAATTTCAGAAATCATAACATTCTGGATGATGGGTCTTTCAAAATCAATCCATATGCATTGAGAAAAGAACCTACTTATAGTTACCAAATTGATTTGGTTGCCTCAAGTATGTGATTGGTTCATTATTACCAAGATTTAGTCACTATTACCAGGATTCGGTAATAATAACTCAAGTTTGGTAACTATAACCAAAGGCATTAGTTGCGAATCTGTATGTCGGTAATTATAACTAAATATTCATTCGGCCATATTCAACTATGAGATTTGGTAACTATTACCAAATGCTGGTAACTATAACTAAATCCTTTTCTCAGTGTGCCCGTTAACAATTCCAACAAAAATTTCTCGAAAAATGTACCTCGTCACAGTTACCGTTTCATCATCAACGAATTGACGAAGTCACAGTTGCCGTTACCATTTGAAAAATATAACGAAGTGCCGTCACCCTTACAGCAGAACTCTCCTTGCCTACCTACTCGAACCATTGCATGCAATCACACGACTCGCGCTCGAAAACAGGTAAAACCATTGTCCAAGCCGTCACGTCGCATGCCCAAACCAAAATTGGGGCTTTCAAAAATCCGAAAGTACAGGGTAATAGGTCTTGAAAAACCAATCCAAGTCCCTTGACAACATTTTTCGCCATTATCAATAGTGATTGAGACAACAAATAAAAACTACACTCTTTTCAGATCAAGAATCGATACTTCTCAACTTCAAACTCGTTTGAACTCGTTTATTTTCCGACGGATCAAGATGAATCTTATGGATTCCGATCTGTAAGACTTCTCTAAAGACGAAAGTGTCGTGAAAGTTCGTGAAAATTGATAACAATTCAATCAATTTTGAATTAGAAGTACAAAATCACGTTTTTCCAGACTTCGCATCGAGGAAGTGATGCGGGAAGTATGAGCTACTACAAACTCCCAGCGACAAACTTGTTCGTTATTGTATGGACAAACTTCTTCAACAGTGTCAGATCGATTGGATTGTTGTTTCGCAAAAAAAAACAATTTATTCATTAAGGGAAAGTCATCAGTATAATCCATCCTCAAACGGCTGAATATCAGATTCCGTAGAAGGAATGATATTCACTCAATCCTTCAACTCGGTTCATGTTATTTGGGTCAGAGATTTCGAATTTCAACTGATTATTGCAAGGTTCGTTATTCATTGTTGAATAATCATGTGAATTTTTCATAACTCTCAATGTCAGGAATATCTGGAAGTGTTTTCAATCATGTACATGAATTCAAGTTCATACACATTCTACATTACATTTGTAGGGTTTATAGAATAATAACTCCTCCTGATTAGTATAAAAATTTTATCAATTCAAGATACAAAAATCGCGGAGCGTCTTCTCTGTCTCATACCGAGCGTACAACTACTTTGACTCATCCCAACGCCGTCTACTCAGCTTATGACTCCCGCGCACGCATTCCGAAATGCTTATCCTACATTCGGCCATTCTATGATTCGTTTGACCTGAACAATTATCTAGTTATCGCTAATTTAGGGCTTGATATATTCAACGCAAGTAGATGTTTCGGATGGTCCCTCAGAATTACCTACTCTCATAACATCATATGTATCATTGAGTTTAACCCTTTTCACCTTATACGGGCCTCAATATTCAGCACGGCACTTTCGGCCTGGTCCTAACTGGATCCGTTTCATGGCTACTAGATCGTCTTCCTGATATCTTGTGAGTGGACGCCGTCTCAAATTACAGATGCGTCGGTTTTCTTCTTGTAATTGAAGAATTTGTTCTTTTGGCTTTTCCCTGATCTCATTGCGTTCAATCACAAAAATATCCTGTATCTCCTGTTCTACTAACTGTCTAAGTCCTCAATCGTTTTCATCTCGCATTCTTGCTCCAAATAACAATTGGAAAGGCATGGTTTTGATACTACGATGATAAGACGGATTCAATACTCGCTGAAGCTTATCAATATGTTGACACCATTTAGTCAGGTCTTCAATTGAAAATTCTCTTGATACAGCAATAATGGTACGATTGAGTCACTCCACTCGACCATTAGCTTATGGCAATCCTGTAGTGACAGCTGAATGTTTAATTCTCTCATTTGCACAAATGTCAGCAATTCTTGTGATGTGAAAGCACTCCCTCGGTCTGTGATGATTCGGGCAGGGTTGTCCTTCTTCAATATTTGAAGTTTATTCACGACTTCATGAGCGGCTGTTGATTTTGTTGGAAAAATCCACGAATAGTTTGTGAAACTATCTATGATTGCCAAAATGCGTTGGTATTTCTTACTCGTAGTTTCCAAAGGTCCTAAATGGTCCAAATGGTACGTATGAAGCGGAAGATGTCCCTTGTTGAGCGGATGTGAGTAGCCTTCCTGTTTTCCCTGTTTTTTCTTGCCAATGATAGTACATGCAACACAATTAGTTATGTACTTCTCCACTTTAGATGTTAAATCCGGAATCCAGTAATCTTTTTTAATAATTTCCTCTGTTCTCTTGACCGCAAAATGACCCTTTTCATGAGCCATTTTGATTAACCCTTGCTCCATACTTTTTGGTACTACTAATTGCTCACGCCCATCTTTCAGTTCATATAATATATGGGTACGTACACAATAATCTTTATACGGCTTATCTTTCAAGATTTCTAATATCGCTTTTGTTTCTCCATCTTCATCCTTCTTTATTCTAGGGAGAATGTCTCCAGAATCAATCATTAAAATAGGATGTCTGCTGAGAGAATCGACATGAGACATTTTTGTTCCTGCACGATGTTCAATGCTATAATTATATTCCTCCAACACTAATATCCATCTGGCAATTCTAGCTGTAATGTCTTTTTTGTTCATAGTTTGCTTATAACCGATGCAATCGGTCACGATTTTGAAAGGGATTCCTAACAAGTAAACACGGAATTTCTTCCAGGCATTTACAATCGCCAGAACCTCTAATTCATAACCCAGATACTTTCTTTCTGCTTGAGAGGTCTTCTTACTGCTATAATAGAACAGGTGAAAGCATTCATCCTCTAACAAACGTTGCAGTAGCACTGCTCCATATCCATCCTGTCTGGCATCAGTGTGGAGCTCAGTCTCTCTTTGAACATCATATATGCTCAAAACTGGATTTTGTGTCATAGCTCTCTTCAGATTTTCAAAAGCTGTCTTCTCCTTGGCTCTGAACTCAAAAGGTACATCTTTTCTCAAGAGATCACTTAGAGGCTCAGCAATAACAGAATATTGTTTAATAGATTCCCAAAAGTACCCTGTTGGACCTAGGAAACTTTGGACATCTTTCACATTCTTGGGTTCAGGAAAGCACAGAACTGCCTCCGTCTTACTCAGTGACGGGTGAACTTTGCCATTTTCTATCACCTGTCCAAAATATTCTATTCGCGTCATTAACCCTCAAACGTCACCCTAGTGCGAATTCGCACCGTCAAAATGTCACTTTTCAGAAAAAATTTTTTTTGGCAATCGCATTTTTCATTGACAAATAATTATTTTTTCCAAAAATTAGTTATAACATTCGATTGCTCGGAAAATTGTACCCTATATTTCATATAAATTTTTCATATTTACGTTGAAAAACAAAGAAAATACAAGGGTTGAAAGTTCACGAAATCCCAATTCGCACTAGTGTGACTTGTACGGTAACCAACCCGAAGTGTGACGTTTGAGGGTTAATAATTAACATTTTTTCTTATTGATCTTGAAGTCAAATTCACTAGCTGTTTTTAGGACCAATTTCAATCGTCTTAGGGCTTCATCTTCGTCTTTTGCGAATATAATCAAGTCATTTATATACAATAGCACTAAACCTTGTGCTATTAACTCACGGAAGACTTCATTAACGAGACGTTGAAATACTGATGGAGAGTTACACAGCCCAAATGGCACTTTCAGAAACTGATTCTGCCCACCTTGCGTAACAGAAGATGTATATTCACGGCTTTGTTTTGCGACCGAAACATGGGAGAACTCAGTTTTTAGATCTATGGTGCCAAACACTCAACTATATTTCAATTTGTCTATCAAATCATCAATGACTGGCAGAGGATATCTATCTTCAACTATAATTCGATTCAGTTATCGATAGTCCACACAAATTTGTGAACCCCCGTCTTTTTTCTTCACCACTACTACCGGACTTGAATATTCCGATGAACAAGGTTTTATTATTCCCTCTTTAACCCACTCTGAAATTTGTCAATCTACAATATCCCTCTTTGGAATGGGAAGTCTTCGCGGTCTATAAAAAACTAATTCATTCTCTTCGATCATAATAGTCATTCCAATCCCTGTACTTTTAATTTGACTTCTTCCCGAAAAACTGTATTTGTTATATGATCCAAATTCAAAGGATCATCGTCGATTACATCAATATTCATTAAATGAGCTGCACATGACTCCTTAAGGTTTATTACTTCATCTCTAGTCATATTGAAATCAGCAAAAGTTAACAATTCTCTACCAATAATCACATCCATTGGAATTGCACCATCTGGTACAACATGTGAGGTACAAGGATAATTATCTTCATCAATATATAAGATAGTTTGAAACCATCTCAATAAATCAAGCTCGTTGGCCCCAAGACCACTCAAACGGAATCCAGGCGTATGAAGTGGGGGTGAATTAATCTTCTTGTGGACACTTTCAGTAACAATATGTACAACACTACCATTATCCACGAAAGCATCAAATCGTTGACTATAGATAATTACTTCTACGTATGATTCATTCTCAGAAACTGTGTTGATCACATCTACTCTCGCGGTTACTTTATTCTCATTCAATGACTTACCACTACCACTTCGTCCACATTGAGATGCTTCATGGCTGAACTGGTTATATTTTGAATCTCTGTCCATTTTACCCACAATTAACCCTCAGTGCACACACTGGGTTAGAGTAACTCTGCTTGGTTTTCGAACTTGCCGCATGCGAAAGGGCGAAGGAATGGGGAGCTGAGGCTCTGGGGGAAAAAACTTACGTACGCCCTCTACAAATTCCCCGTTCGACATCCTCACAATCCTGTGAACAGCTGACCTAGAAAGTTCGTATTGCAGTAACAGGGTTAATTTCACCCAGTGTGTGTAGATAGGAAGGGAATCACCGAATTGTAGAAACTAAAAATGCGAATGGAAATGTTGAATTGAATCATTATTTGTTGTTCAAATGTATATATTTCATGAAAAGTGAAGTATGTTTTTGGCAGACAACGAGATCCAAGTTGAAAATATAAAACGATGATGAGAATTCAACTTCTATCTCGATAGTGGTCATTTTGAGATCCACCATTTCTTATGGATATAAAGATGATTCTGATGACTGGAAATGACAAAAACTGATTATAAACATTATGACACTCATGATTCCTGATGATAAAAGCACTTTGCTTATATTATTCAACTACATTTTTATTATAAAAACATTTCTCATAAAAACTTCGCTTTTGACCAAATTGAAGAATCGTTCAGTTTCATCTAGGCGAAAAAATATTTTTTTTCAAACGGATTATGATATTAGTGATATTTTATGAAAGTTTAACTTTTCAGTTGTTCATCTATCAGCCTTCAAATCGTTGTATCTTCTCTTATTCTTCAAACGGGACATTTTTCAAAACACACAATTATCGAAGAATTTTCCAACAATATATTCTCTTATTGAGTACACCCATGCAAGAATCGGTTAGACGCTCGAAACTTGTCAGCCGCTTGACTCGAGAGCTCTTATAGAGGGTAGAAAAAAAAAATTCGGAATTTCGGAAATCTAAAAATACTACGTGATAGGGCTTGGAAAATCAATAAGAACCTCTGTTACAAACCATCACTAAATCAATTAGTAATAATTATCAACTGAATTTCTCATTCCGGGTATCTAGCATGGGTGTTTGTAACTTTCAACAAGAACAAAAGAAGACAAGAAGCTTGAAATTTAATATTCTTTTGTTGGATCAGTGTGGAACGTTTTGACGGTTTATTTCCTCCTAATAAATATGTTTTCTATTTTTGATGTTCTTCTCTTCTATAACAAAAGTGTATGTTCTTTTTATGTAGAAAATATTGGTTGAATGGAAAAATTGTTGGAACAAAAAAAGTGTCGTATCTCATGAAAATAAATTTTGTACAAATCGTTTATCAATACCTCAATTAATGATTGTTTATTTCAATATGATTATTATATTGATTGAAATATAATAATTATATTGAAACGATCAATTGTTGAGCAATAGAGAGATAAAAAACTTCTTCCTTGAAAGACGAAAAAATTTTTTTTAGAACAATTTTTCTTCAAATTCCATAAAAACGTTATGAACAATGAAATTTTTTATAAGACAATGAAGAAGATAACGAATCTTGCGAACATAGTTGAATGATCGAATTCTCCGAGTGAAAAAACATAAACCTGGCTTGGAGATTGAAATGAAAACCATCTTTCTTGCGGGCCCTGATATTCAACTGGTAAACGACGCAAAATCGTGAAAAATTTGCATTGCGCGCTGATAAATAAATCCCTGTATTGTGAAAACTAATAGTCCAATCGATTTGAAACTTTCCAAAAAGTTTGTCCATATACTAGCGAACAACTTTGTCGCTGGAAGTTTTTTGTAGCTCATACTTCCCCCACCACTTTTTCAATGCAAAGCGTGGAAAACATGAGTTTCACTTTGGATTAAAAAATCAATCATTTGTTATTAACTTTTACAATTTTTTCAAACGATGTCGTCTTCGGAAAAGTCTTACGAATCAGAATCCGTAAGATTTATCCTGATCCGTCAAAAAATGAGTGAGTTACAGCGAGTTGAATGTTGAAAAATATTGATTTCCGGTGCGAAAAAAAGTAGTTTTTATTTTTTTCTCGAAAAATATCGATCATAAAAAAAAATCGTAAATAGAGGTTCTTATTGATTTTCCAAGCCCTATCACGTAGTATTTTTAGATTTCCGAAATTTCGAATTTTTTTTTTACCCTCTATGAGAGCTCTCGAGTCAAGCGGCTGAAAAGTTTCGAGCGTCTAACCGATTCTTGCATGGGTGTACTCTATTGTGAAATATCTACAGGTTGATTGGAAAGCTTTGAAAGCAAAAATGGAAGAATGTGTATTTTTAGATGAAATGATTTTTTTTATTCAATATAGTCTCCCTCAACTTCAACACACTTACTCCAACGATCCTCCAATAATTTTATACCATCTCTGTAATGATTTTCCGGAAGCTCCGCAAAATACTATTCCACAGCTGCAATAGCTTCTTCATCCGACGGAAAACGCTTTCCACGAAGGAATTGTTTCAAATTTCTGAAGAGGTAATAGTCGGAGGGAGCCAAATCTGGTGAATACGGTGGGTGTTCAAGCAATTCGTACTCCAATTCGTTCAGTTCAGCCATCGCCAGAACACTTGTGTGAACACGTGCATTGTCTTGATGAAAAATGATTTTTTCTTCCGTAAACCGGGTCTTTTTTCACGAATGTTTTCATCCAACTGATCCAAAAGGTTGCAATAATATTCAGAGTTGATTGTTTTACCTTTTTCGAGATAATCAATCAACAAAACCCCTTTTGCGTCCCAAAAAACCGATGCTAAAACCTTTTTAGCCGATCGTTCTGACTTCACCCGTTTTGGAGCTGAACAACTAGCTTCAGTCCACTGTAAACGTTCTTGTTTCGGTTCAGGATCGTGATGGTAGATCCAAGTCTCGTCCACAGTCACGAAAAGACGCAAAAAATCGGTCTTATTCTGCTTAAAACGCTCCAAATTACGCTGAGAAATTTGTTTTCAATTCAGTTTGTTGAATTGTCAACGAATGCGGCACTAACTTTCCAAAAAGCTTTTTCATATGTAATTCTTCGTGTAAAATATGGAGTACTCGTTCATCCGAGATGCCTATGGTATCAGCGATTTCACGCTTAGTTAAACTCGGATCTTTACAAACAATATCATAGAGTTGCTCAATGATGTCTGATTTCGTTGCATTTTTTGGACGTCCACTACGTGATTGATCTTCAACGCTTGTACAACCACGTTTAAACTCTAAAACCCATCGATGTACAGTTGGAAATTAGGGAGCAGATTCCTTCAACAGTTTTTCCATTTTAGTATGAATTTCTGTTGCTGATAAACCTTTCAAAACAAAGGATTACATCACCGCACGACATTCGGATTTTTCCATTTTCACAAAATACACTGACACGTCAACTTCGGATGGCTTGTAAACAAAGAATGAATTGACAGATCGGAATAAAATTGTGTGTGTGTTCAAATGAAGGATGAAATATAAAAATACCGTATCAATTTTGATTCCTGTACTGGTTGATAGGTGTCGCTTCCAAAACTTTTCAACCAACCTGTATCTTTCGTCAGGGGGTATTTCAGGCTTTCTCATTCAAATTTTCTTCTTCCTTGAGTCTTCTCGTACAAATTGAAAAAAAAACGTTCAAATCGATGAATTTGAAGCTGAGAAACAAGTAAAAGAACATGCAGGGTTACGCTAACCCTTGTGTGTGTGAATGAGGACAAATTTGAAGTGTGTGCACTGAGGGTTAAAACAGCGGATTTCCTTCCTTTATAGTGGTTTTCCGCTTCGAAGTGTTTCATTATTTCCCTTATTGAACGAAGATGTTTCCTTCCGTGCTTTTCGGATTCCTTCGTATGTTCTAAGTTTCTCTCTCTTGAATGTTTTTTGATCCGAATAAAATAGCTTCATCATCAGAATTATCGGGAATTCCATTAATCACGTGTCGGAACAATGCTTGATTTTCTATTTCACCACGGTTTGCTGATTCCCTCATGACGAGAAAATATTCTTGCAGGGTCTCATCCGTCTGTGAATGCCGTTCACCCAGAATTTCATGCAGCTGAGCGCTATCAATTTTTTCTGAAAATTCTTCTATTAGCGCTTTTTCAAGACTTGAGTTGACCAAGTTGACTGTGACAAAAAATCCTACTTGGGCCAGCGAAAAAATTCGTTATTCTGTATCGATTATCTGGTTCTGCTGTGGTAGCAAAATTTTTTTCTCCGTAAAGTCATATTTGGCATTTATTGCGAGACATCAAATTGAATTTGACAAACAAAAAGTGTTCGAGCCTGACGATCCACTACCCTCAGTACTGCAGAGGTACGAGGACTTCGAGTCAAGGGCTTCTCACCTGTGACCGATAGAAGGGGTCACTCTATCATTGCGAACAACAAAAGCGCTGATCCCCCCTCGACGAGGACGAGGGTTTCTTCTATCCAACACCCATCTCGCTGGAGTCGTCGATTTTCGTTCGTCAACCGCATCTTCGGATCAACATTTTCCAGGTGGCGACCGCTTATCATCAACGAGTGAGTGTGGTATGCATGTATGTTGTCTTGGCCAGATAAATTATCTAGAAATTTACACTAGTCTCTATATAATGTTTCGTTGTTCAGACGATTCTTTGTTCATCATCTGGTGAACTCTGGTTCACACGTTCGATTTCTCGTGTATTTTAAGTTTGAAATTATATCGTTTCATAGAAACTACATTTTCTTCTTTGAGACTCTTGAATTACACGAAACTCCCCGCTCCTAAACGTGATAGAATCCTCCGCTTGTTTACAGTCCATTCGTCTCACCTCTATTCTTCAATTTCTCCCTTTTATTTTTCCTTTCAATTTTCAATTCGAGTATCGAGATATCTAATTGCTCAATTATATACTTTCCTTTCAGGGTTATTCGTTACTTATTACAACATATTCAATTATACCGATACTCAGAGATTTGTATTTTTCTTTCGCTCGGTATGTTGTATAGAATTATCTATCACCTGTATATATGTAAATAAACTCATTATCAGGATTTCAGAATTCGACTGAGCTCGAGCCTCTCAATTTGGCTAACAAATTTGTAATTCGGTTTCGTGTGACCAATTGATTCCTTCACGTACATAACGTTCGAATTCATTCAGAATCTCGCGATTACTACTAATTAGGATCATGACGAATCCAGCGGGAAAAAAGCTGTCCAAAGAGGAGACAGAAAGTAACATTCTCATACAACCTAGAGAATGCTTGTTCCAACGCTCACAGATTACGTACGACATGATAGTAAACCTTCCCGAAAAGGAAGGGATTTTCAAAACACGTGCGTTCAAGGTACAATCTGATCTAGCTGAATTCTAAACCATTCAAAGAGATTTATCACGATTGAATGCTACGCTTTCCGACGAACAGCAGGTGACCATAGATCCAGTCCCGGCCACACATGAGGAGTTGCATTTCGTAGTTCAGAGTAAACTCGACGCGCTCCGCGACCCTCGAGTGGGGAGCCCCCCTCCAGAAGCAAACGCTCCGACCGCTTCTGCAGGAGGGTCCTTCAAAACTAAACTCAAACCGATTCAAATCCCGAATTTTAACGGAGATGTAGATGAATTTCCGTCATTCCACTCGCTCTTCGACTCTCTCGTGTAGGACACGGATTTGCCCGAAATCCAGACATTCGCGCTTCTGAAAATCTCGCTTGGTTACCCCGCTCTCCAATATTTAGAACATTCAAAATTCACCATCGAGAAGTACGAGGCCGCGTACAAAAAACTGATTGATCGATATACTGATAAGCGCTTGGTGGGGACGCATATTCTGGATCAGCTTTTGGAATTCAAACCACTACAATCAGGATCCTTTCAGAATTTAAGGAAATTTTCGGACACCTTCTGTGTTCAGTATACATCCTTGATGGCCCTGAAAATCGAAGATCTCGTGGATTTTATAATGATGTTTATCACGCTGAAAGTCATCGATCCCGAAACTAAACGCGAAGTCGAAATTGAACACAAAGATAAGCTCTTCCCCACCTTTGATGATCTTTCACAGTTTATCGAAGAGCGAAGTAAGGTTGCTTCTTTGGTGCAAAAATCTAACAAACCGACAACCACCTCTCCGCATTCTCAATATAAGACGTTTGGAGCTAAAAACACCAAGATGCAGAATCATTCGGTCACCAAGTCCTTCATAGTGAAATTCTAGTCGGCTTCTCGTCCTACTTCCCCCACAATGGAAGCCGAGTAACGAGCAGATAGTTCCCTACGGTGCCCAGTTTGTAGATTAGAGCGTAGAATTCACATTTGCCCGGACTTTCTGACGATGCCACTTCCTCAACGACGCGATACCGTCAAACGCTCGAGGCTTTGTTCCGGTTGTTTAGGCAATCATCTAGGCTCATCTTGTGAAAGTAAATCAAAATGCAGAAAGTGCAATACGCGATCGCATCACACGTTTTTACACTGGGAAACATCCCCAAATCCAACTACGAGTACCACTTCCGAAAACATATCATCCTTCACTGGCTGGGCGAACACGTCCTCAGAAACCCCGGAAACGAGCGTCAAAGTGCTAAATTGTCGGATTGGTTGTCCAATGAGCCCTTATTCCCATGACTACACTCTTATCATGCAAAAACTTAATATTACATTGTTCGAATCACGTAGAGCATTCAATGATCTATTCTTTTTGTATAAGATTTTGAATGGTATAGTTAGCAACGCTGAGGTTCGCAATCTTATCAGCCTGAATGTTCCGAGCAGATGTCTCAGAGTTCATAAATTATTCAACACCATTTCTTCTGAGTCCAGATTTGGCCACAGTGACCCAATCAATAGGATCTGCTGTTTTGTAAATATTAAGTTTGAATTTTTTGAGAATTCTGAAAATGAATTGAGGAAAGCGTGCTACCGTATTGTGAATATTGTAAATAGCGGTTTTTAAATAATTTTTGTTTCTTGTTTTCTTATATTTCAAATTTCAAATTTGAATTTTGATTTTGATCCTAATTTCATTTATTCTTCTTATTATTATTATTGTTATTATTGTCATTTTTGTTTCTCTGTGATTCACTACCTGTGAGCTTTGCAACTTCTATTATTTTTATTATTTCTTATTTACTTTTGTATCATAACCCTCTTTCATTCTAAAATTTTGTAATGTGTATTCCTATATTTTTTTTTAATTACTTTGTAAACTAATGGGTTCAACCCGTACATCGAATAAATAAATAAATAAATAAATTGTCGAACTCAACAAATTCACAGAAAGATCGAAACGTCCATGGGACTCTTAGGAACCGCGATAGGACGAATTCTGACCGCAAATAGAGAATGGACTCTTTGTCGGATGGTAATAGATCCTGCAAGCGAGTCATCCTTCATCACAGAGGAGCTCGCACAAAGTTTGAAACTAAGAAGGAAACATCATCCGGTGGACATCGTAGGAATCGGGGATTCTCGATTTTCGAATCATCGCGGGTGCATTCAGTGTTAAATCATTCCTAGGCATGGTACACAACCTACGATAAGTGTCGACGCGATCGTTTTACGCTCCATCTCTAGTTACCTCCCGAAGGTTCCTTTCCCTCCCAGATTCGCTCTCGTTTCAATCATCTCCCGTCAGCAAATCCGCACTTTGATCAACCAGGGCGAATCAATTTACTTCCAGGGGTACAACAATTTTCCGACATTCTCAGAAAATCCACGTCTCATATACCGGGAGAACCCGCCGCTGTTTCGTATCGTATTCGGCTTCATCATTTCCGGGAGAGGACCCGAGATGACGGATAGACCTTCGATTTCATCGCCCCTCACGCATACTTTCCCTATCGACGCTCTCTTGCAAAGATTCTGAGAGGTTGAGGAAACCCATTCGAAGATACCCCCCAACCCGCAAGATGAATAGTGTGAGAGGCTCTTCGCACGCACGACAAAACGAGACGCTTCGGGTAGCTATGAAGTTTCTTCACCATTTGGGAAGGACGAGCCCCGGAGGATCTCCGATCCACTCGGGCTATCACCACGAAACGGCTGATCAGCCTTGGACGCCGCCTGCAATAATCTCCCGTGTTGCGAGATGCGTATAACGCTAATCTGCAGGATTATGTGACGCAAGATCACATGGGTCGAGCCCCTCATGCCTCCGAGTATGTTATGACTCATCACGCAGTGATTCGGGATGAAAAGAGTACGAAACATCGAGTCGCGTTCAACGCCAGTGAAAGGAGCGACACTTCTCTTTCATTGAACGACTGTCTTTTGACCGGCCCAAAATTACAAGCCGATATCGCTGACATCCTCCTCAGGTTTCGCCTCTATTCAATTGGTCTGTCGGCCGATATTACTCAGATGGTTCGATGTATACAACTCAATCCAAATGATGCTCGATTCACTCATCTTCTCTGGCGAGCGGATTATTCGTCACCGATTCAGGAGTGGGAGATCACCACTCTTTCATTCGGCCTCACTTGCAGTCCGTATCTCGCTCAACGAGTGATACGACAACTCGTGGCGGATGAAGGAAAATCCTTTCCGTTAGCCTCGAAAGCTCTCATCTCAAACATCTACGTCGATGACATAGTGCGTTTGTCGTTCCT
The DNA here is from genome assembly GCA_018340375.1 of Gonatopus flavifemur. NCBI lineage: Eukaryota > Metazoa > Arthropoda > Insecta > Hymenoptera > Dryinidae > Gonatopus > Gonatopus flavifemur. The sequence continues at coordinate 301,327 of JAFFJZ010000039.1, forward strand.
TCAAGAAAGGATGCGATATCCTTGTACACACAATTGGATAATTTACTTGGGTTAGGTGATTTTAAACTCCACAAAGTTTCGAGTAACAGTTCGTTAGTTTTAAGCCAAGTTCCCACCTCTACACGGGAAACTTTGGGTTCATTCGACCGAGCCGACTACGTCAAATTGTTGGGACTAAATTGGGACCCCAACTTGGACGTATTCTGTTACGTGGTCCATACAGATTCGTTGGTCGCTTCCAAACGCGGTATTCTCTCCCAAATTGCAAGAATTTTCGACGTAATGGGATACCTCGCACCGATTACGTTTTGGATTAAGTATTTTATCCAAAGGCTCTGGGTTCTCGGGGTCGACTGGAATGAAGCCGTACCCCCGGAGTATACACAGGCCTGGCGGAGGTTTCATTCTGAACTCGAGCTCGTGGCAAAAATTCAAATACCTCGTTCTTTAAACGTTTCTCAATCAGGTAACTACGTAGTAGTTGGTTTCAGCGATGCCAGCGAGGAAGGTTACGCCGCCTGCTTATACCTCGTGTATAGGACCAAAGAATACAACCCACAAACTCATTTGCTCAAAGGAAAAGGTAAGGTAGCCCTACTCAAATCGCTTACCATTCCACGCCTGGAACTGGAAGGGGCTGCTTTATTATCCTCTCTTGTATATAGTGTAAATAGTTTTCTTCGATGTATTACATCCCATCAGTTACTTTGTTTTATGGACAGTTCAGTTGTCCTGGCGTGGCTGCACACTCCACCTCATCAATTGCGAACGTTTGTAGCGAATCGCGTAACACGAGTTTTAGGAGTGATCCTTCCAGATTCCTGGTTTCACATAGAGGGAACCATAAATCCTATTGACTGCGCCTATTCTCGAATTCCTCCCTTTTATTTTTCCTTCTTGACTAATCATTATTAGTTGGAAGTTCATTACGATCTTATTTCGATTAATAAACAAAAAGTATTGGTTCGATTTGACGAATGACTTGAGCACAATGAGTTTCTTCTCTTGAAACAATTAAAATATAGTTGTGAATAAATTTGGATCAATAAATGTGGATTCAAATGACTGTATGTGTACTCTGCGAATCGCTCAAGGCATCAGTGAAATCTGAGCATAATTTTGAATCTCTTGTAAACAACTCACTAATATAATCAAAGTCACAATGAAATTTCTAATCTCACAAAAAATCGTAAGAATACGCACCTAACGAAAATGATCAGAAAAGGGTTCAATGGAGTGGTTAGTATTTTCATAGTCCTAATTCACTTCTCTATAAAATTGAAGCAGAGCTATCCAATAAAAAAATGTTCACACAAACTCATGCATGACTTCCATGTCTGCATTTGTATATTCCTGTCAGGAGAAAGAATTTCGCTGCATTATATACTTCTAAATATATAGTACATATATTCTATGTTTTTCCACTGTTGAATTCGAATTTCCATCTACATTTTAGCTATCGTCTGCTGATTTCCTTCGATTCAAATATGGAAAACATAAGCTTTTGCAACATATTCAACTTCAATTTTATTTTGAAATTCTCAAGTGATATGCGATTCCTGTGATTGATTTTTGTTGATGCCATTTAATTATTTCGGATGCGATTCTAATTTATTCCCAGTCAATAAGTATCAGATGCTGAAAATTATATTAGATTATATTGGACCAACCCTCCATCGAATTGAAAAAATGATCCGCTAATATAATTATTCTGTTTTGTCATTGAACAATATTCAAACGCTCAATGCAAAACGTAATTTCTGATTTAGTGGAAATGCAAATTCAGTTTGTCACAAAACTATTTCTTTGTTACAGGATGTTGTAATCGTGGCATCCAATTACGATGCCTGATTCAAGGCAATATTGATGACGAAATAGTGTATTTTCAATGTTCTATTCCAAAAGGAACGGGTAAAACCGGCGAAAGATGTGGCAAAAGATATGCGAGAAAACCCATTAGAGGAAGAATTGGGGAGGATTTGGTAGGCAAATCTGTAGACGTATACAGGAATGCGAGGACCGAAGAATTGATGGACATAGGAGATGATGAGGCTCCAGTTTCATATGAGGGGAATGTACTCCGGAAAATCAAACATGAGAAAGTAAAATCACGATATGTCGATAGGAATATTTTTGATTAGTCTTATTCCATGGGTCAAAGATTACATCCTAACAGTATCCATTATATTAGCTGCCACCCTCTTGCTATGTATTATTACACCAATCATCAGCTTCAGGTTCATAAAAAATATGCTGCAGCAGGCAAAACTTGTCTCTGCCTTAATGCCACAGGTTGCCTTGTTGTTGGAATTATGAAGCCAGATGAAACGCTTTCTGAACATATATTTCCGTACATCGGCGTTGTCAATTGGGAAGGAAACCAATTTCTGGTTTGACAAATGATCACCGAATCTCATGACGGAGAATCTATTGCGAGTTGGCTCCGTCAATGAAAAAAAGCGGGTGCTCCATATCCTGATGAGATGATCACCGACTGGAGTTTAGCTTTGCTTACAGGAGCAATCCCGGCTTTTACACCATTGACTCCTATTCAAATGTATTGCAATGTTGTATAATAGTAATTCACCCCAGTGTTACATACGCATTGATGTAGCACATTGGTTGAAGGGGTATGCTACTTCTTCAAAAGACCTCACCGACAGGCACAAAGTTTTCCATTCAGCGGTCATAGGGCAATTAATCAGATGCAATTCTATTGCTGCTGCGGGAAATATTGAGGGGGATTTTGATCGTATCCCAATGTGAAATGGGAGGTTCGTTACTAAGTGGAGAACCGGCAGTATGTGAAAAAGACAAAATTAAATCGAAGTATTTAATCACAGATGAGTTATTCTCATTGTATACTAGGTGATTCAAAATTGCGGTACACTTTCCTGAGAGTAGATTCTTGATGAAATTCTGAAACGATTTTGATCCGAAATATTCAGATCTGATGCTTAGATCCGAAGATATGAGCATTTTTTAATTTTTTGAGAAATCCAAATACCTCCGAAGTACCATATTTCTGCCTTTTGAATCCAACCCCATCTACTAAGTCATCCTGAGGGGTCCCTGGGATAGAATGAATCTAATTTAGCTTTCGCCGTTGTGGAGTTATAGCGATTTAAAGTTGTTGAATTCTGATTGGCAGGAATGCAAAAAATTTCAAACCCCACAACGAAGGGAGTTAAATTAGATTCATATTCTCTTGGTAAAATATGGTATTTCCGAAGTATTTAGATTTTTCAGAAAGTTAAAAAATGCTCATATCTCCGGATCTAAGGATCAGATCTGAATATTCTAGACCAAAATCTTTTCAGAATTTCATCCAGAATCTGCTCTCAGAAAAGTGTACGGCAATTTTGGATCACCCAGTATGTCACGTTTGTTTTGTTCAGTCCATACTAGCGTGTTCTAGATCGAACAACCTACTTATACTAGGTTCTATGAGTGGATTTGCTGATGCAGCATTGTGTTTGCGTGTTCAGAAAGATTCTTGCCAAATTTTTAAAAACTTTTGTTGATAAAACAACGTTTTTCTGACGTAGTATCCATCAACAACAGATTTTGCTGTTTCAACAAATTTTTCTTTGTTTCTCTCCAATAAACTGCTCCAATACCACTGTCAGCTAAATTTTTGTCTGTTACAGCAGTTTTATGACTCACACTTACTTCAGGAAACCGGTTAGATTGATAATTCCGGGGACTGATATCCAATTCCAGAAAAGATTATTATACTAAAAAAATGTAAGGTTATCGTAAGGATCTGAAGTGTAGTTAGAACAGATAGCAGCAATACGACATAGTTTCTAGGACAATCCGGTTGGTTCAGTTATTGAAGCAATACCGATATTCCTATGCTCTAGATAGATGTAATCGTTTTTGTTGAGGTGTTCTTTGCGAACTGAGAAAATTAATTACATGATTTTGCAAACGTTCTAGAGTTGAAGAATTTTCAGGAACAGATTATTAGTTTCCTCAAGTACGATATGAGAAATTTTCATCAAGACTAACATTTGGGAATATGTAATTCAATATTTGAATTTCTATTCAGAATGAAAAGGTGATACATTTTTTGATAATTCTGTGAGCCCTAAAAGTGCATGTTGCCGTGCATTTAGGAGTTGATTATCCAGTTTGAAGAATAACAAGATTCAAAGTATATAAATCACGTGCAATCTTGAACCATGTTGAAGTCACTAAATTACGATTGATTTTGCTATCAAGGTTACACTTATCTCATAAGTTATTAGTTGCCCGTATACAATTTGTTGAAGTTTCATCCACAATACATAGTTTCTTCAAGTGATAAATATCACTCGATGAATATGAGAATATATTTTCAATCACCACTTAAATCGAACATACAACATGATTGTTGAACATTCAACTTACAGGAGCACGATCGATGGTTAACCAATAATAATTACACCTTCCTTTCATAGTGATAACATGAATCGCTTTTGACCTCGATCTTTTCTCTGTATGTACATATAGTATACGCGCAGCGCGAGGAATTCAACAATATTTCCAAGTACCATAGGCAAGAAAAAATCTTGATGTTCGTGTATCTTGATTAGAAGACACGGTCTCCAATACCAATCGAATGTCTTGGGGAATGTCTTAACGCAGTTCAGAGACAGAAACGACTCGCCCCCTTCCCACGTAGTATACGTTCAGTCGTTTTGATAGTCGGCGGTGAAGACATGACTTCCCAACAGTTATTCAAGCGAATACACATATTTCCGATGTGACACGAGGTTTTTTTATTGCATTTTTATTCACCCCCGTTCCCGTACATCACGTCGTGCGTGAACAACCAAAAGGGTAACACTACTTTGGATATACAACTTCACGCGCAATTAGAAATTTCCTTTCACTGATTGTACTTTATACCGCACCTTTGGATTTGACCTCGACTGCTCGTTCGTTTGTTTCATTTCTTGCGTGGCACCAATTGCTTAGTTGAACGGTCGCTAATAACCCACATGCACTTTTACAGCAAAGTACTTAATGATTATAGGAGGGTTTTCATCACATTGACAGTTGTCTTTTCCTTGTTCTTCTTTGTATTTCTTCGCATACTTAACATCAATGAATTTCACTTTTGATTGATTGGTGTAATCGTGAGAGATGATCATTCATTCAACTTATGGGGGTTATAAAATGTTTCCAATACAGGTTCATGACTCTCAATAAATACATTAAAATATTTTCAATGTTTTCTTTGTGGGTATGCGATTGAGAGAATACTGAAGATATGAGAGTGGGTTGATATTTCGTTTGAGAATGATGAAAGTGCAACACCTACAATGGTAAAGTACTGTGAACCAATCTACATATTTTGAAAGTACGTTGTTTAAACTTCACGTTTTATATCACAGACTAGGGGTGTGCGGGTACCTGACTCCATCGGGTTTTTGTGGGTCGGGTTGGGTAACCCGCCGGGTCGGGTTTTTCAATTACCCGAGTTTTCCGGCTACCCGATTAAATTCGGGTAACCCTGGTGAAAATGAAGCGTATACACAAAGCGAGAAGGAAACGTATACGAAGCGAAAAACGTTTCAACTCCCTCTTTCTGGAGCGTAGGATACCCGCTTACTGGAAAGTCATCAAATCATACGCTCTGTATACGTTTCATAAACATCCGATCCCGTTTCGTATATGCTTCATGTAACGTAATGGTAGGTTATATGGAGCGTATGCGAGTCATACCTATTCTGACTTCAAATAATATTTTTCAGCAGTCGATGTCAACGACGATCCATGGCTCAGTGGATAAGACCCTACCATAGTGGAAGTCACCGGTTCGGTTCTCACCACAGGGTTCAATTTTTTTGTCTAGATTTCTTGAATTTTTCCCGCTTTCTTTGTTTCATTTCCCGTTCCACATACTCTTTGTATCCTTTCCATTCAAACTTCGTATACTTTCCATTAACGTTTCTGTTACCCTTCAGCATAAGCTTCGTTTACTCTTTCTTCTCACTCGCATTTTCACCAGGGAATTCAAATAGTATTCGATTCTGCCTGCCACTGAAGTGAGCAGTGAGCGAACTTTTTCTCCTCCACCCAATATCGTTACGACAAATCGATCAAGATTGTTGTCTATGCATGTGGAAGAGTTATTCTCCGTCCACTCGAATTTGGAAATATGAGAGAAAGAGAATATTGATATGAAATTCATATTGTAACAGGGATTTTATTGTGGTTATTACATCGGAACATGGGAATGAAACATTTGATGATAAATATATCACGACCCGTACAGCACCGGACATTTCCACGTTGTCTTTAGGTTGCCTCCGCGTGGAATCTCCGTTCATCCACGTTCTATCCGCGTCAACCATTTATCCACGTAGAGTCCACGGGGATGCGACGTGGAAGTCGGTGGATGTGCTGTTAGGGGAAACATTCCGCAAACTCACCAATACTCTCCAAGTAACACAGAACATTCTGAGAACATTCTCACAACATCCGTAAAATGTAATGTATCGAGTATTCTCACAAAGAGCGTACAGGCTTCGTGAATATTCACAGAAGATTCTTAGAACATTTAAATTAGACCGAATATTCCGTAATATTTGTTCCGAGTATTCTAGGAACATTTGTACAATGCATATGGTTAATCGGTCGATTCCGGTTAATCGTTCTGTGAATTAATCGGTACATCAAGTTATACGTGGATTCTAGGGAATCATTTTCACCGTTCATCGGTCACGAATTGATCAATTGAACGATAAATTGTCAAAACCATTAATCGGAACTACCGATTAATCGGTTGATCGATTAATGGCAAAAAATATTAACCGGAATCCAACGATTAATCGATCAATCGATTCATTGAAAAAACGATCAACTGGAATCCAACGATCAATCGATTCATTGAAAAAACGATCAACTGGGATCCAACGATTAATCGATCAATCGTCAACAATTAATCGTTTTATTCGATTAATCGATTAACCGTACAGCCCTAATAATCAAGACACCTCCTTATATTTCTCACTTAGTCCTTAGTTGTTCGAGCAGTTTGATCGCCACTTCATTTCGTACTTTCTAATTTTGATTTTGTTCATCAAAAAGTCTTGTGCTGCTTTTTCACTCTGTTATTCAACAATAAGTATCAAAGTATTTTAGTATCAAAGATGCTCAGTGTGAACGAAGACAATCATGAGTGGGAGAAAGATCAGAATACAGTATTTAACAGCATGAAAAGATTGTCAAGCAGTTTGTGTGAATTTAGGAACTTTGGAATTGGAAATGGTCATGAGATTCTATTACAATCACAATTGTATTTATGGATGTGATTTCAATATCTTCACAAGGTCAAAGGTAATTTCAACTGTGAGTGGTAGTTGAAAACGTTGAACTCAAACCACTTCATTGAATTCGGGTAGCCTGAATGAATTTGGAAAACCCGATTGAATCGGGTACCCGACCCGACCCGAGGGGAAATAAAATTATCCGAACTCGACCCGACCCGATAAAAAGTGGTACCCACATACCCCCATCACAGACTAATCATCTCCAGGTACTCATTTGGAAATAATCATTTTCGGAGATTCCCTCGGCAATAAAATCTTGCAAGACAATTTGGTATTCTAATATATCCTTGGTAGAAATATCTATGGATATCTCGTTTTTACTTTCATACGTTAGGTAGAATTGATATGGATATAACTAGATAACACATGCTAGCTAGTCCTGATCTGACAACCCAAGTCGAAAAATTTCTCCTCAATCACTTTCATTTCTTGCAGGAGAAATTCAGAGTAAAATCATGAAAAAGTAATATTTTTGTCCGCATTATTCAACAATTAGGACAAAATCAGTCTAAAAACGAAATATGAGGATAAAAACCGTCCAAATACTTCGACTCGGGGACACATATCGTCCGAAATCTGAAATTGATGTATTTTTTATTTTTTATTTGTTAAGTAAAAACGAAACATAAAACACATCTTTTGTGAAAACAAATTCCTAGCATCAAATTTCATGTACAAAAAGCGCACGGATTCGATCAAGGAGGAATGTAAATAATTGTGATTTACAGTTCAGATATTACATAGAATGTAGAAAAAGGTGCCACGGCCCCTGACTCAATTATCATAGGCACCTTCTCAATTGTGATGCCCGAGTTGAAAAATTTTGAAAATTATATTTAAATCTTATAAAATTATATATGAATTATTTTTCAAGTATATCGAATTATATGTGATGTCAAAAGTTTTGTCCACAAAATAGAAAAAACATTCCAATAAGTTAAACTATAGCAGCCAAAGCGTTTAAGTTCATTCTTTTTAGTCATTGATAATCGGATACTTTGGGCACCCATTCACAGCATGAAGCTTCTGGTTTTAATTGTAGGAGAAATTGTGAACTCAGGATGATGGTGCTCCCTATACAGCACATCAGTTCAAGAACGGCTTATTAATAGTTCATACGGGATTCGAAGAGTTCATTATGAAATCTCGAGAATTTTTTTTGAACTTCTGTGCTGTATGGGTCTATACTCAAACAGCAGTATAGTGCTTTAAAGAGCTTCATGAAGAGCACCGTGTACATGAATGAATAAATAAATATACTAAATAAAGCGTGTAGAGAAGTGTATTGGACCAAATAAATTCGACCATCAAGAGCTCACAGACTATTTCCAATTTAAAATCAGTAACGTCTTGTCTTGAAGAGAATCGATTATTTTTTTTTTTTTATGAAAAAAGTATTTCATTTTCATAGATTTGTATAAGATATCGATAAAAATTCCATGTACTTTGTATAAGAAACAATCGATTCTTTTTATCGACATCACTACTCATAATAAATCACATTCAACTTAACAAGATTGTCCTAATTATTGGTGAATACCGGTAAATTTTAAGTCGAATCTCTTCCTTTCCAACTCAAATCAAATAATCCAAACGTTGAGAAATTGTGATAGTATTAATGAAATATAAAATTATGTAATTCATTGGATTGGTCGACACATGATAGTCATTCAAAGAATTGGAATATTTAATTTAAATAAATGTTCTGATGTATGAGATCTGTATGACTGAGAACTCGTTTAATTACTTTATGCATTTTGAAATGATCTCTCAAATACGCTCTCTCCGGGCTGAATGATACTTGGTCCGGAGATAATAAGACTTTTTTGATTTATATTTTCATTTCATTTCCTTTCAACGATTTCAGGAGTAAGGAATTGCAGTTAACTCTTTGTTGGAGATCATTAGTGGCCGATCAAAGAGGGATGATCGGAAAAAACAATTTGAGTCTGAACCAAAAGAGGGACCAAATTGCGGTGGAGAAACAATTCTCACGCTGGCACAAAATATACGATCATTCAGTCACTCAAGTCAGTAGTACCGTAATGGCCGTTCGCATTTTAAAACCTTTCCACAGACGAAAGCTAGAAACGGGTGCCGCTGTTATTGTTGTTCTTGCTGCTGCCGTGACGAGACATGCTCTAATCTTGGGTAATAGGTGATCCCTGGCTTGATTTCTGATCGAGCCTGAAGGCTGAACACGCAGCTCAAAAAGCATATGGACACAGTACCTCAAATTAGTGGTAGATGTAAAACTCAAGAGTGTGTGATAGTTGAAGCCCATGTAACTAAAATGAGACGTATATTTTGACGATTTTAAATCGTCGACTATCGACTATATATGAATATGAGTCCTGAGGGCATCCTTCAGTATACCAATTCTAAAACTCGCTTGAGCCAAAATCGTTTGGTCTGTTTTTATCACTGTGCACCAGAAGAGAGGATCTACTAAAGGTAGGTTGTAGCTTCTATACCGCGTATCATTTTGCCACGCATTCATCATACCTACCTGTTTTTCTCGTTTAAATATCCACATTAAGTAACAGCACACGACTATTATTTCCGTCTGCACGGGGGAAGAAAGCTTTGTATTTTTTTCGATTCCTCACTATCGTCTGGTTTTGTTTGTTGTGGATACATGAAAAGCAATCTCCAATTCCAGATTATTGCATAGATGCGATGACGGTACAACAATGAAGGATACAAATTATGCTAAAAGGAAACCTCAAATTTCAGATCTGTTTCGTAACCAATCGTTTTCGTTCCGATAGCTCAATCGTAGTTTTGCTTTCTCAACATGGTAATGGAGTGGAATTTCAAGAGATCGAGTGGCGTAATCGTTGAATTTCAGTGAACGTTATAACGTTGGATCTAAAGAGTGTTTTTTTACCTAATCTTTCATAGTGAAAATCGAAATGAATTATCATTCGTTGTCACTATTCTCATTACAAATAGTATGTATGCTCTCACTCTAATTCCAATACCGGGATAGTAAATGAAAGCTCTATGAAATATAGTAACCATCGCTTCAATTATTATCGTTCGAAGAAACAAAATGTATCGACAGTTCTCAAAATCTTTGGATTTTATTATTAATTTTAGTTTTAGTTCAGGAATAATGGGTTGTCACCTACGATAAGGAATATAATGATACCTACGCTCCTAAAACAGTGTCCAAGCAGCTGGTTTTGGTGTCCCATGCACGGAGAAAAAATGGTTTGCTACCATAGCGTCTACGAAGAAGTTTGTTGTCCTTGCAAAAATATTCCCTCCAGTAGCTAAGACGTTAGTTCTGTTAACAAATTTGTTTGTCAGCAAAAAAATGTAGTTGTTTCAATCATTTTTCTTGCCTTTTCAACTATTTTTTTTTGTAGGCGCTATAGTAACAGACCTGCTTGTTATACCAGCAATACTTTTTTATCCGTGTGTCATTGCCCCCCTCTTATTTCTCTCTGATTCGCTACAGGTCTATTAGATTCGGTTCAGAACACGCATATCGTTGATAGGCCGGCAGGTTGGGATCGGTTTGGAGTTCGGTTTCTATAATATGACTAAGCCTTAGCTCTTACGAAGATTTCAATTTCCTAACGGGACAAGAGAAAATGTGCATGGAATTTGTTGGGCGTTCCTCTGTATCGTCTGTGAGATAAAGATGAAACATTTTTTTTTCATCATGCAAAAAATCACTGAAGCCATCAGTTAACATTTTTATTATTATGCCTATTTTTTCCTCATATTTCAAACTCCCCTTCTGGAATTCCTGGCTCGATGATATCGGTGAACATGTGATGCGATAATCATTTTCATCTCAAAAATATAATGATCGTGCTTTTTGAATCGTTCAAATTCTAGAGAGGTGAAGAAACATACTAGAAAATTTGCTGTTGATTCAACGCACATATGAATTTATGAATCATCAAAGAAATAAACACCTCCAAAAAACTTCGAAAAAGTGGAAAAATAACGTCAGGCCCATCACAATATTGTACACTCCTCAATTCAACATTTGGAAAGAAACTTTTGGGAAAAAACTTCACTTTCCCTAGAATCTTATTTATAGATAATTCATTGAAAAACACAGATGTGAAATGATCCAAGCACACCAATGGACCAAGTACATTCGGTTATCCGAATGTTATTCAAACAACTCCTCGTATGCTGTAATTCTAATGCGTCGAAAGTGTATTTGAAGTAGGTTATAACTTTTAAGAAACATTTTCATTCCGAAAATTTTGAGATCCAGATCAATGCAGGATACCTGGCATGGCCGATGATGGGGGTTTCGAGCCACACTTATATTGGAATTGATTTCATAAAACTATTAAAATATGAACTCAGATGATATAATTTCTCAAAATTTTAATCGGTCACGTCAAGTATCTTGCATTGATGTAGATCTCAAAATTTTCGGAACGAAGATGTTTCTCAAAAGTTCTAATCTACTCCAAGTACACTTTCGACGCATTAGAATTACACCATACGAAACGTTGTTCGAATAACATTCGGATAATCAAATATGTTACATTCACTGTAAAAAAAAACTGGAAATTTACTGTGCAACTGGACTGGAAATTTCCAGTGCTAGTACTGGAATATGGATATTCCAGTACATGTACAGAGATTTTGTTGTTACGTTACTGAAAATTTACCAAGCATAACTGAAAATTCAGTCATTGTACTGGAATTTTCAAGTTTGAGATGATGTACTGAAATTTTGCCATGATTTCGCGAAAATTTTACCGGCTCGTACTACAATTTTATAGTTCTTGTGCACCAAAAAAAAATATTCCCTCAAAAAGGACTTGAGAAAAAATTTGGAATTTAGAAAAAAAAACCTAATCGTTGGTATACTGGAATTATACAGGTTTTTAACTGCAATTCTCAGGTTTTGTGATGGAATTTTCCAGTTACTATGCAATTGAATTATACAGGTTTTGAACTGCAATTTTCAGGTCGTGTGATGGAATTTTCCAGTTGCTATGCAACGGAATTTAATCACTGTTGCACTGAAATTTTCCACTTCTATTGGACTTCGTCATTTCTGGCAGGAAAAATTTCAAGTCTTTATATTAAAAATTTCCTGATTGAGATTTTGAATAATAATTGTAATTGTAGCCAATGAAATTGATATATGAGGTTTTTCCAAGACTTATCCTCTTGTGTTCTAGATATGAAGCATATGTAGTAACCCAAGCTGGCCTTCCAACATGTCGCGCTATAGCTCATCGGTTAGGTCTTAGGTTTCAGTTGGTAGGCAGGTAGAAAAGTGTGGGTTCAAATCCTGTTAGGTAGACATGAGTTTCTGTCTATCCAAATGAACGATCAAAAGTTTCTCAATCATCTTGGAACACAAGGACCCTGCAAAATCACTTTGCGTGAGCAATTTTTTTTCAATTTTCATGGATATTTTCAGCATTAATTTTCCAGTACATGTCCTGGAAAAGTCCAGCTCGTGTACTGAAAAATTCCAGTACCGAGGCTCAGAAAATTTCCAGTTTTGATGCGGAAATTCCATAACGTTTGCACTGAATTTTTGCAGTATAAATGTGCTGACATTTTCCGGTACATGTACAGGTTAATGACTTCCAGTACATGTACTGGAATTTACCGGTGAAATTTTTTTACAGTGTTGGTGTGCTTGGATCATTTCCCATCTGTTTTCTTTCAATGGATTATCTATGAATAAGATTTTAGGGAGAGTGAAGTTTCTTCCCAAGAATTTCTTTTCAAATGTTAAATTGAGAAGTTTACATATTTTCATGGGCTTGGTGTTATTTTATCACTTTCCTGAAGCTTTTGTGGGGGACTTCACTGATTTTTGTGAATGTCATTTATCTATCCTACTCATTCTATTCCACAATTTTGTGGGAATTAGGATATTAAACAGAGGCATTGTAACCGAGTACTATTTAAAATTTAAGCTTTGCCTTTTTTGAGAGACGTTTTGACCCTTTCTCCACATATATCTTCCTCCGACCGATGTCCAGTTGAATCAAGAAGAGATGGATTTTGAACCTACTTGAGTTACAAAATCAACAAAAAGCACTGCCAAGGAAAAATTATTGGAATCCTGTCTGAAGATGAGAGTCAGTATGGTGAGGTAAAAAATATGAATTCCATAGGATTATATGAAGGATTCCAACTGGAACGTTTAGGAAACGAGGAGAGATAGAGGAAATTCTGAACGTCCAAAAACCGTCCTAGAGACACATGTTACTGTGAGGGTCACAAGATTCATGAAGAATATAATAATTTATCGTTCCTATCCACAATTTTTGTGAATTCAAAAGTATAGCGGATGTATATAATAAAAGTCCTAACAGCCAGGGCACTACTGTCAGTTTTCAAAACCAGAATGATAGGCAATTGATGGAACAAATCATACGCTGTCTACTTGAGGGAGACTCAATACTTGAGACACTATTTTCTATTGGCCAAATACCAGATTTGTGCCAAGTTGAGAATGAGTCAGGATTGGTAAGGCTTGCCAAAATATCTGGTACAATCAGGATTGTCAGGTGAAAATGATGTCAGTTCTTGTATGTAAAGAACATGATTGGAAGAAAGTGCTGTAATTAGCTGACACTGGCATGAAGGAATAGTGACAAGGTGATACCAGTTGGCCGGCAAAAAAAATTGTGCCAGATTTTGTACGACTCGCCCATTAAGAACTTCGTCAGAACCCCTTAGTCAATCCCGCATTCCTTGAATATGCCGATCTTGATAGGATCGGCGGGTTGCCAGAGTGCTTGAAACTCTTCGTAGTGCCAACACCAAAAAACTCCTCAGTTGACAATCACATTTGCTGACAATGCCTGATCAGAAACGAAGATGATTTGTACCGGTTCGCCAGTTCACCGGCACATAGTAGGTTTTGTAAGGCGCGCCTGTGCGGGAAGCTGACTGGAATACACCGTGATTCAAATATTCCCAAAATGTGCAGATCTGATGAGGATTGCCGGGTTCCTAAAGTACTCGGAAATTTTCAGCCCGCCGACACAATGATTGACATGATTGAAAGACACATTTTATCAAATAACGTTGTTTGCAATTATTGATAGCCCTGTTATACTCCGAAAGATAAATCTGCCGTACAGGGCAAGGAAGTGGTCAACTCAATTTTTTATCAAGAATGAGATTTTTGTACCATCCAATTCAGGAAAATTCCTTGCGTCGAATGACGTAAAAAAATAATTTTCAAAAAAAATTGAGTTGACCACTTTTTTCCTCTGTACGGCAGAAATACACATAAAGTTAGGTGATGCAAAATTTCGAGTCCCAAAAGAATCTATATCGAATTTTAATTTTTCCGAAAACTACAGAATGGTTCATCTCTTGCAATCTATGAGAAATAAACGATACCATTGGATAAAAAATATTCGGGATACTAAACATTCGGAATACCTCCTTTCGAAGCTCAAAATTCTGGATCACCTAACTTCATGTGTATTCATCTTTCGGAGTATAACAGGGCCACCCAATTATTCACATGACATCAAAATTTCTCATTCAAGTGAAATCCCACAAAAACTCCAAAGAAGTAAAAAAATAACGCCAAGTCCATGGAAAAATGTAGATCTCTTAATTATAATAATTAAGATATTAACAATAATAATTCACAAAAAATTCTTGGAACGAAAATTTCACTCTGTCTAGAATTCTACTTGAAGTGACAAATATATCAAAAAACTTTTTTTCAAAAAAATATGTGAAATCAATAACAGCTACCATGTACATGTGGCGATTCAAATGGTATGTGATCAATTTCTGGGATATTGTAACTTAATTCGTCTACAATGCATTCGTAGTGATTTGTAATTTCTAAAAAAAAAACATCTTTATCTTGAAAACATGTATGAAGGAAAACGGAACAGAAATTAGGTTGATCCATTTCACACATTAGAACTCAGAGTTATTCTAAACCAAACGTGACAAAATATTTTTTGATTGATTTCACTCGGATTTTACAGGCCAAAAAACTAGTCACTATTCGACGGAAAAAACCCTCGGGTATTTCATGTAGTTTCTATCTGATTTACATAGCGTATAAAACCGGAGAAAAGCTGTCACGAAATATTTTGTCAGCATTGTTAAGGATTGTACGGGACAAAAACCGACTAGAAACCTGCCAAACAATTTTTCGTTTGGAACTGTCGGGCATTTCAAATAGGGTCCCATTCTGTAGTTACATTTATGGAGGTATCAGCGTAATTTTTGAGTAAACATTTTGCCTGCAAGATTTCTGATATA
The DNA here is from genome assembly GCA_018340375.1 of Gonatopus flavifemur. Lineage (NCBI taxonomy): Eukaryota > Metazoa > Arthropoda > Insecta > Hymenoptera > Dryinidae > Gonatopus > Gonatopus flavifemur. Next base: position 316,902 of record JAFFJZ010000039.1, read on the forward strand.
TTTTATCAATTGGATTCATAAAACAGTCTGAAATTTTCAAGAAATAATCTTTGATACGTTGAGAAAAATCGTACTGTAAAAAGTCCCATCATCCTCAGCGACTTGAGGACACTCCTACACCTAACTAACAAGTGTAAGTTCAATTGTGTGGAAACAAAGAATCCATCGAGGGGGAAATGCACTGTCATGTCGTGCATTATGAGGTTATGATGGTATGTTTTCCTGTGATGGATTTTTGTTCTCATGAAATTGAACCTACCTATATTCAGTTAGTAGTAAAGAGTGTCCTCAAGTTGCTGACAATGATGGGACTTTTTACAGTAAAATTTTCTTCAGTGAACAAAATGTTTACTCGGATGTTATGCTGGTATCTCCTTGAAACTTCGAGGAAAACAGCATTCCATGTATCTTCAAGTGTAAGTTATAAGACTTTCTTCTGTTTTGATACATTCAAGATCCCACGCAACAATTTGTGTCTTGCGGTATTTTTTGGACGAGTCCAAGATGTCTTATGCAACGTATGTAGATTGCTTTTAGATGTCTAAAACATGCCCTACGTCTATAACAAATCTAAAAGATGTCTTTCACATGTAAGATGTGTTGCAGAAATCCAAAAGATATCTAAAGTATACTAGGAGGCGCAAAATTGAGGTGCCGGGAAGAATAACTCGCTTAGCGCTCGGAACGCATCACAAATTTGATCCAAACGGTCCCGTCGGAGGTCGAAAAAAAAAATCGGAATTTAGAAAATTGAAAAATACTAGGTCATAGAGCTTGGAAAAACAAGGTCAGTGTCCCTTTACCATTTTTTTCTAGGATGAATAGTTTTCGAGGGAAAAAATAAAAACTACACATTTTTTCATATCAAAAATCAATGTTTTCCAACATTAAACTCGTTGGATCTCATTCATTTTCCGGCGAATTGGAATGAAACTTACAGATTCGGATTTGTGAGACTTCACCGGAGACGACAATGTCGAAAAAATTTGTAAAAATTGATAATAAATAAATTAATTTTTTATTCGAAGCAAAAATCACGTGTTTTATACTTCGCATTAAAAAAGTGTCGGGGGAAGGATGAGCTACAAAAAACTTCCAGCGACAAAGTTGTTCGCTAAGGTATGGACAAACTTTTTGGAAAGTTCCAGATCGATTGGATCATTAGTTCGCAAAATACAGGGATTTATTTATTAGCGCGCAACGGAAATCTATCACGATTATGCGTCTTTTACCGGGTGACTATTAGGGTCCGTAGGAAAGATTGTATTCACTCACTTTTTCAACTTGAGATGTTATTTTGGGTCGGAGGATTCGAATATCCAACTATTTTCACGGGATTTTGTTTCCTTTATCCATTTTTTTGTTATAAAAAATTTGATTGAAGTTACAGAAAGAATAACTCGCTTAGTGCTTGAAATCACGTAGAAGAGTCATCATATTGGGCAATAAAAACAAGTAGGTGGAAACAAGCAATAAAAAATATACATCTTCAGATTCTTGTAAGTAAAACTTCCTATTTTGACGCATATTTCTCAAGATGAAAATAATAAATCAAAAGCATTCTCGGTCTCAAATCAATAGTTTTGAAAACATACCCCACGATTAACTCAGTCGTTTGTTAGGGAAATCGAATGCTATTTTCAGGATGTGTGCTCAATAGTATATCAATTATCACTTGGAAGTTTTACTTACGAGAATCTGAATATGTATATTTTTGATTACTTGTTTCCACCTACTTGTTTTTATTGCCCAATATGATGACTCTTCTACGTGATTTCAAGCACTATGCGAGTTGTTCTTTCTGTAACTTCAATCAAATTTTTTACAACAAAAACATGGATAAAGGAAATTAAATCTCGTGAAAATAGTTGGATATTCGAATTCTCCGACCCAGAATAACATCTCAAGTTGGAAAAGTGAGTGAATACAATCTTCCCTACGGACCCTGATAGTCGCCCGGTGAAAGACGCATAATCCTGGTAGATTTCCGTTGCGCGCTAATAAATAAATCCCTGCATTTTGCAAACTGATAATCCAATCGATCTGGAACTTTCCAAAAAGTTTGTCCATACCTCAGCGAACAACTTTGTCGCTGGAAGTTTTTTGTAGCTCATACTTCCCCCGACACTTCTTTAATGCAAAGCATAAAACACGTGATATTTACTTCGAATAAAAAATTAATTAATTTATTATTGATTTTTACAAATATTTTCGACATTGTCGTCTTTGGTGAAGTCTCACAAATCAGAATCTGTAAGTTTTATTCCGATTCGCCGAAAAATGAATGAGATCCAACGATTTTAATGTTGGAAAACATTGATTTTTGGTATGAAAAAATGTGTAGTTTTTATTTTTTCCCTCGAAAACTATTCATCCTAGAAAAAAATGGTAAAGGGGCACTGACCTTGTTCTTCCAAGCTCTATGACCTAGTATTTTTTAATTTCCAAAATTCCGATTTTTTTTTCGACCTCCGACGGGACCGTTTGGATCAAATTTGTGATGCGTTCCGAGCGCTAAGCGAGTTATTCTTCCCGGCACCTCAATTGGTTTTCAAGAGTGGGATGACGTTTCTCAAATATTATACTCGAACACTGAAAAAAAAGTTTTGGTAATGGTAACAAAAGTGTTTTGTTGTTTGATTTCTCATGCCCATACTATATAATTTGGTCAAGGGAACCAAACGGATAAATCATTTTGTATCTCGAACTATAATGATTTCGATTGTTTGGTTAAGAGCGAGTACATTTCTTGGTTACCCACATCCTTTGAAAAAAACATATTATTTGGTTGTTTTCACAAAACTTACGCGGTTTTGTTCCACAAACAAAATAATTTTGTCACTTCCTAATGACTTCATCTTTGTAGTGAAAATATTCTTTTGCACGGAAAAAATGATTTAGCTGCAGCAGCTAAATGGCTAGCACGGACATGGACAGCCATTAAATTAGCTCCTGCAGCTAAATTTTAGCTGTTATAGCGAAAAATTTGCATTTGTCGCTAATTTATTTGCGGTTGTAGCTAAAATTCAGCTGCAGGAGCTAATTTAATGGCTGTCCCTGTCCGTGCTAGCCATTTAGCTGCTGCAGCTAAATTATTTCTTCCGTGTGCATTTCTGAAACGTAAATTCACATGAAAAGTTTTGTGTCGTTAATAAAATAATACATTCCTGCATGGAAGAATACTTTGATTTATTACAATCATAAAAAGTCATGCACTGAGATGCATTGTTAATTGAATCTCACAAGGAGATGTCGCAAGAGCCCGGAGCTACTTTTCAATGAAAGTCATGTGTACGTGTACCATAGATATTCGTGATGAAAATCATCCTTACTTCAATCCTAACATGGCTTAGTATTTGAAGTTCGAGTTTGAAACATGAACACAACTTGATATATGCGAAGAAGGTCTCCCTATTCAAGTGATCGGCAGTGGCTTGAGTGATAAAGCCTCCGCCACCAGTTCCGAAGACCTGTGTTCAAGTCTGCTGGTGGTGATTTTTATTTCAATCTGATCATGATTTTCTCATCAGGACAAAATATTTTCAGTCTGCAGACGATATAATTTGGTTTCCCAAGCAAAATGTATTCACCTAGAAACCAAAGGTGTGCAACAAAAAAATAATATGGTTTTTAACAAAACGTTTGGTTGATCACATTTCAACAAAATTCTTTTGTTGAAACAACCAAAGGTTTGTTGTTTTAACAAAACATTTTTTTCGGTGAAGAAAAGCAGAGACGGATGAAGTTTCTATTGATACACGAACAGTGAATATGAAAGATTAAATAAACGATCCCATCGGTTTTTTCAAGTTCGCATTATGTGTTGCAAATTGTACGGACATTATGTGCGAGGTGAATGTAATAGTATAGTAATTTTATATCCTGAATATATTTATAACAGGAGTATCGTAGTGATCCAAAAATGTTTTAGAAATTATTGTGATATTATATACTCTGTGGGAATATGACTTCACTTTGCTGAAAATGGCTGACAGAACCAGGCAAAAAATGTTTACCCGGCTTTGAACAGCTTTTGTTCTTGGAAATTCGATTGAAGATGATCAAATTTCTGCCCTATTTCATTCGGAATCACCAAACTGGAACAACCTGTCAAAAAACTGATCGCAAATTTCAGGACGGGTTTGTTTGGAATTCACAGTTTGTGATATCCAATCGAGCATTGACGAGATTCCCCCTGCCAGGAGCAGACAGAATGTTCCAATTCGGCACTTCTGGATAAAATCGAGTAGAAGGATTGCCACCTCCTGACCAGATTTTGAGCGACAAAAAGCATTCAAGCCCAATAACTATTCTTCACCCGGTTCTGACGAGCATTTTTAGCAGGGTGGAACTGTTGAATACTTATGTATGAAATTTTATTGTCACGCATTTTCGAGATAGCACCTTGAGCATACACTGAGAAAAAAAATGAAGCGAGCTCAACTTAAGCGTGTATTTGGACTGTATATAGTTACCACGAAGGAATTGTATTTGAACTGAACATAATTTCGTTGAGGCAATCACACAAAATTATGCTGATGTCGTTCAGCCAACTACATCACACTGTTATAATATTATCAACGTTTATTTTGTTCAAACATCAATGTCATTCACTGGAGTTATCGTTGTAGTTGAATCAATTCATTTCGTTAGTTGAAACAATCGTGGGAGAAATGTTATTGAACGCATTTTTAGTTGTAATAAAGAAATAATTATTCGAAAATCACCTGATCGGAGATGGTAGAATGCAGGGTATGTAGTACATTAACAACTTTTGCAAGAGCAAAATGCGAAACGCGCTGTAGAGAAACGGTTAGGACGTTGGCGTCTCGGATAGGTAGGTAAACTCAAGATAGGTAGGTTCGATTCCCCTCAAATGAGATTTGATATATGCACTTACCGGTATCATCATGGTGAGATATCGAAGCATTTCAGAGATTGAACAGTAAACAAATGAAGATTAACTTCTTGATTTACACATTTTTTTTACATAAATATATTTATGATTTGACATGGAATAGTCTTGCATTAAACATCTTGTAACCTTGAACGGATTCTTCTATTGAGTTGATTGGAATAATTATTGAATCTAATGAAATACGGTACAATTGATTGTAATAAGTATCATTTTTATGTTAAAAGACTGATGTATTTGATCAAATTACCATTTGGTTCTGTCAACCACATCTGTAGTTGATGGGAATCAATCTTGACAAACATACGATGTAGTTGACGGAACTATTCCGTGAGATTCGCCGTGTATGCCCATGATGTAGTTGAAAGAACTACGCCGTCTTTGAGTTCACAATCTCTTTTTCTCAGTGTAGTCTTACCGTGCTTACCGAGCGTGTTCGTGAATGCACTGGCACCGACAATGCAGAATCTAATATCGATTTTTTTCTGTAACAATATTATCCACAGAAAAAGATACAGCATACATATAAAATGCTGACTTAACGAAGAAAAAGATAACTAGCACTCATAATTTGCATGTTTTAGAAACGTATATGCGACGTTTTCAAAATCTTACACAGCATATCTGAAATATTGCATTGGTAACAAAATACTTTTTGTAAATGTTCAAAAAACATCCTAATGCTGTATGAGTTGATGTTGGAAGAGAACTTTTGAATCCCAAACACCAAAAATACGTTTTCGATTCAATGTACCTTGTCTTCTGGCGATGTATAACGATGAGTCACACTGTTAAAAATTTCTTGAAATTTCATGTACTTTTCATGTACATACACGGAGAGCAAAAATTCGCTGACGCAGCAAATCGAGGTATTATATATAGAATAGCAACATTTTTTGCTGATCTAATTAAAAATTTGCTATAACAGCAATCGTGTTAGCTATGACAGCAATTTTTTAGCTGTGGCAGTAAAGAATGTTGGCTCCGCCAGCAAATTTTCAGTATTATATACAGAATAGCAAACAAATTTTGCTGGGATAGCAAACAATTATTGCTGCCACAGCTAAAAATTCGCTGTCGCCGCTAACAAGATCGCTGGAAGAGCAAATAGTTCGCTGTCACAGCAAAAAATTTGCTGCTCTGGCAAAAGGAACCCAGCAAAAGTAGATTTCGCCGCCACAGCGAATTCCTTTTTCTCCGTGTATGTGAATGAAAATTCAATTTTTGTGAACTGAAATAGGAATCCGAATACATGTTATTGAATTTTCAAGTTATTGTGCATGAAAAATGAAATTAATGTACAGGTGATTGAAAAAACTTAGAAAAATTTAATCCATTATAATAACATAATAATATCATTATAATTATAATCAAATCGTGGCTCTAATGGCATCCAACTGAAGATAACAAAAGTGATCTAAGTTGGTTTGGATTTGAGAGAAAATCTAAAAATGTTCATATCTCAAAAACTAATCTTCAAAAAACGGGAAATTCTTGCATTATCGCTGCCGAATACGCCCTTGAAATACAATTTTTCTCACTTGGGTTACCCTGTATACTAACGCTTTGACGAAGTCATCCACGTATCCATTTCAACTATGTACTAGTTAGATCACACGATTTGTTCAGTGTTTCTACATCACAAGTACACCTTGATTCACAAGTTTGAAGAATGAACGCAAGGTGATATAGGCAGAAAAATGCACCCGTCCGCGTTCGTGGTGGTGGCTAGAGTGATAGGGCTTTGGCGTCCGGTTTCGACGTCCCGCGTTCAAATCTTGTGAAGGTGATTTTTTTTCAACAATCACGAACATGTGCATGAAATTTACAGAACTTGTTATTGAATTTTCAATCATGATTCCTCTCAACAGTCAAGAACATGTTCATGAAATTTGAAGAACTGGTTATTGGATTTTCAATACTACTGTACATTATTTTTCATTTACGTGAGTAGAAATTGCTTCCATTACATGTGATTGAAAATTCAATCAGAAATTTATAACAGTGCATTCAATTACGGAGTTGAGTGATTCGTTAAAATTAGTTTGTCTTTCATCTGAATGCACAAAATGAGTCAAATTCATAATGCCGAACACCATACACTGGAATCACACCATTTCATGTTTTGAACTTGTTAAAATAATTAAATGATGAGTTGAACCCTCGTGTTTGCAGTTAAGCTGATCAAAATGTTGGCTGAACATGTTGATTATTGATAAGAACGAACATACCATCAGTGTGAGCGATCGATGGGATCATACCCGTGTAGAAAAATTTAGTCTGATGAACATATGGGAAAAGTCTGGTCAGAAGCATGGACAAAATTAGGCAATACGTAAGAATGGTCTGACGAAAAGTAGGGTAAAGTATGGGCTTTGCACTGTTATAAATTTCTGATTGATTTTTCAAGCACAAGTAATGGAAGCAATTTCCACTCACGTAAATGAAAAATAATGTACAGTAGTATTGAAAATCCAATAACCAGTCCTTTAAATTTCATGCACATGTTCATGGTTGTTGAGAGAAATCATGACTGAAAATTCAATAACAAGTTATTTAAATTTCATGCACATGTTCAAGATTGGTGGAAAAAAAATCACCTTCACAAGATTTGAACGCGGGACGTCGAAACCGGACGCCAAAGCCCTATCACTCTAGCCACCACCACGAACGCGGACGGGTGCATTTTTTTGCCTATATCACCTTGCGTTCATTCTTCAAACTTGTGAATCAAGATGTACTTGTGATGTAGAAACACTGAACAAATCGTGTGATCTAACTAGTACATAGTTGAAGTGAACACGTGGATGACTTCGTCAAAGCGTCAGTATACAGAGTGACCCAAGGGAGAAAAATTGTATTTCAAGGGCGTATTCTGTAGCCATAATGCAAGAATTTCCCGTTTTTTGAAGATTAGTTTTTGAGATATGAGCATTTTTAGATTTTTTTCCAAATCCAAATCAACTTGGATCACTTTTGTTATTTTCAGTTGGATACCAGTACAGCCGTGATTTGATTACAATTATAATGATATTAAAATGATATTATTATGTTATTACAATGGATTAAATTTTTCCAAGTTCTTTCAATCACCTGTACATTAATTTCAATTTTCATGCACAATAACTTGAAAATTCAATAACATGTATTTGGATTCCTATTTCACCTCACAAAAATTGAATTTTCATTCGCATATGCAATCGAATCAGAATTCCTACACTGAGAAAAAGGATGGTTTGATTCAATCCAGTTTCAGTTGCCTCAAGTCCACCGCGCATTTGGATACGGCGAAATCAATTTAGGAGTTGATTGAACTGCCTTGCGGGTTTGGAAAATTAGTTGTCTCAATTCCGCGAGAAATTGAGCCGAATCTTGAGGATTCAATTGTAATTCTTAAAAACTTGATTCAATTGATTCTTTGTTTTGAAACGACGTAAAACATATTTGTATTGAATCAAAACACTATTAACCCTTAGCGGCATGGTGGCTATTATAATAGCCACCTCAATGTGTTTTGAGTCCACAGTTAACCAGAGACAATATAACGCTTTTTCCCCCAGTTTTTTTTTTCAATTTGATTTAGATAAGGACTTAGGAAGTATTCGGCATCACGTATACATTGTCAATCGTTTTACAAATTGTGATTTAAATGAATAAACAATGAAAAAAAGCCGTATTCATTGAATAACACAGGCACACAAAAAAAATTGTCATGAACCAGAGGGTAAACCCCACTATCCCTACGTTTTTGGGGTCGCTGAAACCGAATATGACTGTTACGTAGTGAAACAGAGTTTCACTCTGTAGCAAATTTATTTATTCATCGACACGACCTGAGCGGCTAGGTCGAGTCGCTTATGTGGGTTTGTTCAAATTCTAAGTTCGCCGAAGGTTGTAAAGAGACCTAGGGTGGCAACCGGAGTCGTATTCTCAAAGAAAACTTCAGTGTAAATACTCAAGAATTGCGAATAAAAATTGGCATGGAATGAAGATGTGCAGTTTGGAGATAGTAAAAGAGAAGATCATCAAGTAAGGTAAGTGACAAATATATTTCTCTATTTGAATTTAGAATAAAATTACATTGATACTTGGAGTTATGTGAGTGTAGAAAAACGTGTGTGTGTTTGTGTAATACAGTTTTCTTTCTTACTCTTCGTTGTCTATTGAAAACCGTTGGTGATCCCGCTGGAGCTGGTCCTGAAGGGAGCAGTGTGGATGGTTGGACGTTAATGAGGAACAAATGGAGCCAAAATTCGGAGCCTAGGTCCCTCGTTTTGGATGGTGGTTCGCGCACTGAATTTACACTACGATATTTCTCATTTAATCCAACTCAAAGATGAATCTTTGAGTGCGAAAATAAATTGAATGAAATGAGAGCGTTAATAGTCGGTTCTTCTGACAAGGTGGAATTTGTCGGAAAAGAATGTACCGGCACGTGGAACTTGTGAGACGGTGTCACGGTACCCAAAGACTAGTTTGCAACTTTGATTGGTGAGGCCGCGAATTACACGTTCTCTTGTACGAGACGTGTCCCCGATAAATCCCGAAAATGTACTCTGGTGTTTTCATCATGCATGCTCTATTTACAAGAGTGCAGATTTCTTAATTATGGGAGTGGGGAATCGCGTGATTGCGTTTTCAGCCGTATTCAGGTAAGTTCCACGGTTGTTATGCTCAATAATTTCGTAGTGTGTGCGAGAAGAAAAAGAGGTATTAGAAAAGGAAGGAAACAAAGGTGCATAGCGCACTTTGGACTCTGCTCGAAGCATCATCAGCGATTTTCAAAGTCGACGTGTATTTTAAAGATTGTATGAATCGCTTAAAGTCATCTAAAAGATAATAATAATTGAATTGTGTTTAGTTAAAAATGTTTACAATTGAAAAGGTGTTTATGGTCTAATGGTATTTTTTTTTGAGAAACTATGTTTCAGTAAATGGAAATAAATTGATGGAAGAATGCAGAAGAGGAAGATCGAAAAGGTGGCTACGGAATTTCGTAGTCGTGAATCTCGTGTAATCGAATGTGACCGGATGTAAGATTGCTGAGGTTGCAATCGTGGTTCACTTTGGTGATTTCTGTTCGTTCTTAGGAAGCTTAATATTTTAATTATATGAGATAATGTTTAAAGAGTAAGGATCGAGAAAACGAACACGAAGTTAAACGAATAAATTGCATTTTCTGAAATAATTATTATTATATTGTATAGCTTTCTGGATTCTTCTCCTTTGTTGAGAATGTGGAAACAATTACGAATAAACACAATAGATGAGGTTTTTGGTTGGCACATCACATGACCATGAAAATTTTTTTCAATCGCTCGTTTGCCCTCACCAACCCCCTGATGAGGGTTGAATTTGGAAAATTCGGGAAAATTCAAATGTACGTGTATTTCTATGTTCTTTGGGACGCTGAACCCAAAAATGATAAAGGAAAAGAATTCCAACCCCTCTCTTATCCGCTAGCACCCTCCTACCACACCCTGATGGGGGTTGAATTTTGAACTTCCGTAAGAATTTCAAATCCATGTAGATTCTTATGTTTTTTGGGATGCTCAGACCAAAAATGATAAGAAAAAATGAATTCCATCATCTCTCACCAGCTAGCACCCTCCTACCGCCTCCTGATGGGGGTTGAATTTTAAATTTTCATAAAAAATGCGGATGTATGGGGATTTCTATGTTTTTTGAGATGCTGAAACCAAAAATGATGAGGACAAAGAATTCCAACCTCTCTCTCACCCGCTAGTACCCTCCTACCACCCCCTGATGAGGGCTGAGTTTGAAACTCACGTACAAAAATTTGAATGCATATGTATTTCCATGTTTTCTAGGATGTTTGAATAAGAAATGATAACAAATAACAAATTCAACCCCCCTTTCACCCGCTAGCACCCTCTTACCACCCCCGGACGAGAGTTGAATTTGAAACTCACGTAAAAAATTCAAATCTGTGTGTATTTCCATGTTTTTTGGGACGCTCAAATCAAAAATGATAACAAATAACAAATTAAACTCCTCTGTTACCCACTAGTACCCCCTTACTACCCCCTTGAAGAGGGTTGAATTTGAAATTTTCTCACAAAATTGAGATGTATGTGTATTTCTATGTTCTTTGAGATGCTGAGACCATAAACGACTGCAATCAACAATATCCACTGAATCGATTACCTCCTCACACTCCTGTCCAATCATTCAAAAGAACCTAGTAGAATTCACATGAAAGTCAGTTCTCAGCGAATTACGCTATCGATTCAGGATAAAACAGAAAGACCAAAGCTTTCATGGGCTCAATACTCAAAATTCCGGCGATCCAAAGTCAATCACTTCTTGATTCAACAGGTTAAACAGTATCCTATGTTGTCAACGTCAATACTTCATGAAATAGAAATATCAGATGCATTCATGATTTGAATCTACTCTTAGCGGGTAACAAAGCGGTGAAATTTGTTATTTGTTATCATTTCTCCTTCAAACGTCCCAGAAAACATGGAAATACATATACATCCAAATTTTTCACGTGAGTTTCAAATTCAACCCCCATCAGGGGGTGGTGGGAGGGAGCTAGCGGGCAAGAGAGGAGTTGAATTTCTATTTTGTCATCATTTTCGGTTTAAGCATCCCAAAAAACATAGAAATCCACATACATCCGCATTTTTTATGAAAATTTGAAATTCAACCCCCATCAGGAGGCGGTAGGAGGGTGCTAGCTGGTGAGAGATGATGGAATTCATTTTTTCTTATCATTTTTGGTCTGAGCATCCCAAAAAACATAGAAATCCACATACATTTGAATTTTTTATGAAAATTCAAAATTCAACCCCCATCAGGGGGTGGTAGGAGGGTGCTAGCGGAAGAGAGAGAGATTAGAATTCTCTCCCCTTATCATTTTTGATTTTAGCGTCCCAAAAAACATAGAAATACACGTACATTTGAATTTTTCCGAATTTTTCAAATTCAACCCCCATCAAGGGGTTGGCGAGGGCGAACGGGCGATTGAAAAAACTTTCAGAACTCTTGTGCTATCTGGGACGTGAATTACTCAGGCAAAAATAATAATATGTGCAGATTTCATAATCCATACAAATATTCCAAAATATTATTATTTTTGTGCAAAATACCATTATAATATTTATTTGAAGCTTTACCACTCAAAATTGATTTCCTACGCATGATAGACTTAGGGTTTCCATCGCTACTTCGCAACTAGTTTTTTGTATCTATAATCGAAATATTAATTATTGTAGTACATATTAGTATTGACTGAGATATGTCTATTGTTATTTAATATTGAGTAAAGACAACTTATCCGTGTTAGAGATCGCGTTTGTGTGGCAGGCTAACCGGATTGTGAAAAACTGTCTTCCGCAAATTTTTGTGTGATAAGGCATCCTTCTCCATCAGTCGTGGAAACGACTAAAGTTCATCTATCACTTATATTTGTTGCACAAGACATATCACGTCATATAACTTCGAAATATGGATGAAATAACTGATATTCCCAGTGATGCTGAATCTATCGATGGGTTGTGTGATGATGATGATATTGAGAATGATTATACTGAATGTGATGGCGAGAGAAATCTTTCTGAAGATTATCCTGACTCAGGAAGTTTTGATGATTATAACATAGAATTCAATGATAATGATTTTATGTGGGCGGAAAAAAGAAAAACCCAAGACGATTCCCCATATACTGAAACTTTCGGTCCAAATATTACAGATGATGTTACCACACCTTTAGACATATTTTTATGTCTGTTCCCGCATGAACTTTTAGATTTAATTGTTGAACAAACAAACCTGTACTTGAGACAGAAAAAAACTAAAGCTGATTCAATAACCAAAGAGGAATTACTAGTGTTTTTCGCTATAAATATAATGATGGGCGTGAAGAAATCCCCCTCTTACCGCGATTATTGGTCGACAGATCCAAAATTGGATGATCCATTTATATGCAAATTGATGACGGTTAATAGGTTTGGATTTCTTCTGAGTCATTTACACATGGCTGATAACAGTCAAGAACCGAGGGAAGGAGATAAAAATTATGATAAATTGTATAACCTAAGACCATTCTTGGATAAATTATCCGAAACTCTCAAGAATTGTTGGAAACCCAGCCAAAACCAATCTATTGATGAATCCATGATCAAGTTCAAAGGCCGTAGCAGTTTGAAGCGGTACATGCCGAACAAGCCCGTAAAACGTGGATACAAAGTTTGGACGCGCGCAGATGCATCGCGATACGTGTGCGAGTTTCAGGTATACACAGGTGAAGCTGAAAGTGCTGAAGAGCAATTGGGTGCCCGAGTAGTGGAAGATTTGACGCGTAACTTAGTAGGAAAAAATCATCATGTATTTTTCGATAATTTTTTTACCGGTCTTGATCTTATGATAGATTTGAAGAAAGATACAGTGTTTGCTTGTGGAACTGTGCGTTCCAACAGAAAGGGTTTACCAAAAAGCATTATCCCTGATAAAAAAATGGCGCATGGGCAGTATGAATACCGTACATGTGGTGCTGGAATTAGCTGAGTCAAGTGGATGGATAAAAGAGCTGTTTTCTTTTTATCCAACTATCATGATCCTTGTGAGGTTACTGTGACAAATCGTACACAAGAAGATGGTTCTCTAAAACAAGTAACTTGCCCAATTATGTGCTCTGACTATCATGAAAATATGGAATATGTTGATAGATCTGATCAACTAACAAAATTGATAGGAAATCAAAAAAATGGTGGCACCGCATATTTTGGCATTTTTTGGAGGTAGCCAAGATGTTGTGCTTTTTTTAGTACAAAGGGTCAACCTTGCAGGACTTCATATACCTGCAGTACTTGCAATGTGCCATTGTGCATAAAACATGATAAAAATTGTTTTCGAAATTACCATACATGAACATTCTTATACCTAAATTGTAGCACCATAAAATTGAGAACACAAAATTGTGAAACTTTATGCTATAAAGAAAACTGTAGAAACTGAAGAGTTGAAAATGAGAAATGATTGAAGAATTTTTGATGAAAAATTGAGAAATTTGGAATAGATAGAAGGAATATAAAAATACGGAATGAAAAAAGAACACAAAATAAAAAAAATTGAAAGATAAAAAATCAAAAAAATTGAAAATCAAAAAATTTTCAAAAAAATTAAAAAACAAAACAAAAACAAAACAGAAAAAATGGAGACAATCGCCGCTACGTCCACGTTTGTGTCTCTGGAATCAACCAAACGCGGTGACTTTCATTGAAGCCTAAATCTATGAGAATTCATTGTCGAAAAATAAGGTTCTCCAAATGATTGATGAATAAATTCCTCTTTCTTAATTGTTCGATCTTCAAATGTCCATCTCTTCTATTCCTTGTTCGTTATTCCAATGAAAAATATTGAATTCCAGAAAAAAGGAGTTGGTCTACGGTGATTGATTAAAAAACAATAAGTTTACAAGCTTTCTGCAAAATCCCGGTTTCCCAAGTTTTCTAACGCCATCCAAATTCGCTCTCCGAATTTTGGAAATTTGAGTTTGAATTCGCAATCAACGAACCGAAAGCCCCTCCGTGCATGAAGTTCAGCATGGTTACACGATTTTCAAAATTTTTCGTCACCACCTTGAATCTGACATTTCGAATTTTCGAAATCTGGTTCAGATTCGTGATTGGCGACCTGAAAAATCCCTGACACGTATTTTTCAGCGGAATTCCGCAATTTTCCAAATTTTTCGCCGCCATATTGATTCCGCCATTTTGAATTTTGGAAATCTGAGTTCAGATCCGTAATCAGCGACCCGACAAATCCCCGACACGTAAGTTTCAGCGAAATCCCCCAATTTTCAAAATTTTCCGCCGCCATCTCGAATCCGCCGTCTCGAATTTTGCAAATCTGCGTTCGGATTTGTAATCAGCGATCCGAAAAATCCCTGACACGTGAATTTCAGCAGAATCCCCCAATTTTTTAAATTTTTCGCCACCATCTTGAAACCGCCATCTTGAATTTTGCGAATCTGCGTTCAGATTCGTAATCAGCAACCCGGAAAATCCCCGACACGTGAGTTTCAGCAAAATTCCGCAAGTTTTCAAATTTTCCACCGCCATATTGAATCCGCCATTCTGAATTTCGGAAATCTGAGTCCAGATTCGTAATCAGCGACCCGAAAAATCCCCGACACGTGAGGTTCAGCGAAATCCCCCATATTTTGAAATTTTTTGCCGCCA
This sequence comes from Gonatopus flavifemur, assembly GCA_018340375.1. NCBI lineage: Eukaryota > Metazoa > Arthropoda > Insecta > Hymenoptera > Dryinidae > Gonatopus > Gonatopus flavifemur. The sequence continues at coordinate 332,028 of JAFFJZ010000039.1, forward strand.
TCTTGAATCCGCCATCTTGAATTCTGCAAATCTGAGTCCAGATTCGTGATCAGCGACCTCAATAACCCATACATACCAAGTTCCATGAAATCCCGTTCATCTGAAAAACGTATGCTGCAAAGGGTTAAATGAAAATATTCAACATTTGTTTGAATGTTACATGCCTTGACATCAATACCGTACTTGAATTCATCAATTCCATAAGTTATTCGCTGAATACAGTAGAGCAATTCAATACAATGATCAAATAAAGAAAAAAAAATGATTTCTTAGCCGGGTTTTCCAATGGAGTCCACACAATTTTTCTGAAATTCGTTTTAGTGCTGTTGTCAGAATGGTTGTTGGCTCTTCTACCATCATTCGTCATCTTTTATCTCCGCCCGTTTTGTTGGTGGGAGTCGTTTTGCTGCTCCCGTCCGTGAGGCATGGATTAGTACTTGATCAAATGTTTCCGCTGGACAATGTTTTATGAAGGAATTCTGGAATTAAAATTTCGCTTCACCGTTGACGACAATCGAACTCGTAACTCGCTCTACCCACTGAGCTATAGAGACTAATTCATAACTTCCACCCAGAAATGCCGTTCCAAATATGATTCACTCGATCCAGGAAATACAATTGACATGATATCTCATAAAATGGATAAAAATTCATATCGAATTTGTAAATCGAAATGAATCATATAATATCATCCTACATGAATTCAGGTGTTTTTTCTCAACAAATAGGAAACAATTCTGTATTCAACGAACACTTGTCTGTATCTGTATCCATTTTTTTTGGTTGGAATAGATTTTATGACACATTAACAGCGATCACATTGATGAGGTTGTTTCAAGTCCGCCAATTTTCAGTCAAACTTATTGAATATTCGTTCGATTAACCAATTCACTGGAAACAATTGGATGAGTATGTTATTTCAAATGTTGATTCTTTCCAATTACACCTGCATGCATTTTTATTACTTCAATACGTGATTGAAACAACTGCCGGGAATGGTACGTTCCAAATTTGTTGTGTTTCCATCAATGACGTAGCGATTGATTGGAACGCGCATCTTATTTAGTTACAATATCGCTGCGGGGTTGACTCAACCAAAAGTGTATATTTGTACCAAATGACGGGAAATTTATGTCAAACGTTATTCTGTTGACTCAACCGCATACCTGTCAAATTCCCGGCGCGCTTGACAAAAAACAATTTTTTTTCTCAGTGTACGAATAGCTAGTCCGTAATAAATAGAAAGTTCGTCGATGAGCTTCCCAATCAACTTTCCTTTTCTATCAAGACCTTTTGTGTTCTTTTTCAAATTGTGCAGACGAATACCAAGCCGCTTTTGCACGTAGTCAATGCATTCTTTTTTTGTGACTTTGGAATTTCCATACGGCTTAGGTTTTTTGACACCTTTAAAAGTTTTTGAACCACCATCACCAATATAATTGTCGTATCTTAGACCGTGCGATGTTTCAGAACATTTAAACATCTCGACGACTCCATCCACCTCCATTTGACTGGCTGATTCCTCATGATTTGCTTTGCACTCGCCGACATGAGTGTCTGTCCATTCTGCATATTCTTCGGTGTCTTCTTTCTTCTCCCAATACTCACAACACTTACAATATGTCGATTTTACTACATAATCCACAATTTTACCAATATCGTATCCAATTGAAGTAGCCAAGCCGTATGAAGACGAAAATCCGCGTTTTCGCCGTGTGCCATTGTCTGATACACTGTTTTCGTGTTTTTTTTCTTCTTTCATAGACACGGCTTCTTCTTCTTCTTTCGCAGCATTCGGAATGCTATTTCCGCAGACACCTTCAGTGGCTATGTGAATATTTCTGATAATCTTATCATAAAATGACTGAGAAATGGGACGAGGCAGCTCCATCACTCCACAAAATTTTATGATCCCTTGTAAACCAACTCCAAGCAGTCGCATTGCGAGCACTATGCACCGGTTTATTTCATACCCTTTATTTACACGGAGAAAGAAGAATTCGCTGTGGCAGCGAAATCTACTTTCGCTGGGTTCCTTTTGCCAGAGCAGCAAATTTTTTGCTGTGACGGCAAACTATTTGCTGTTCCAGCAATCTTGTTAACTGCGACAGCGAATTTTTAGCTGTGGCAGCAAAAAATGTTTGCTATCCCAGCAAAATTTGTTTGCTATTCTGTATATAATACTGAAAATTTGCTGGTGGAGCAAACATTTTTTGCTGCCACAGCTAAAAAATTGCTGTCGTAGCTAACACGATTGCTGTTATAACAAATTTTTAGCTAGGTTAGCAAAAAATTTTGCTATTCTATATATAATACCTCGATTTGCTGCGTCAGCAAATTTTTCCTCTCCGTGTATTAACGGACAACTCGATCTCCCCTTTTTCTCGCAATTTCGACAAGAAACGACCAACTTGAATCCCAAGCCACGCCTGCTACTTTCCGAAAATTTCACTTTGGATTTGCACGCTTCACACAGCACAATGTTTGAATTGGCAGAAAAAACTGAAATAAAATTGATTGTACGGTACTTGAAAGCATTATCGACTTCCCCATCGTACAGGTTATCAGACAATTTCAATTCTTTTGCTGATGTGCTAACATTCACATCATCCGGAGTCTCCATCTTATCGGGCGCCTACGGCTCACTTTCGGCTTCCTACCAGAAGTAGCTCTGTTTCCTTCACAATCACTATACAGTCCTTTCTTTCCACTCATCACGCAATCGAACACTGAAAACTGACACTGCAAACTATATGAAAACACCACTTATTACGAAATAAATCTGCACTGTTAGAAATTTCTGATTGAATTTTCAATTACATGTAATGGAAGCAACTTCCACTCACGTAATTGGAAAATAATTCGCACTGTACTTGAAAATTCAAGAACCAATTCTTTAAATTTCATGCACATGTTCTTGATTGTTGAGAGAAATCATGATTGAAAATTCAATAACAAGTTCTTTAAATTTCATGCACATGTTCATGATCGTTGAAAAAAAAAAATCACCTCCACAAGATGTGAACGCGGGACGTCGAAGTCGGACGCCAAAGCTCTGTCACTCAAGCCACTGCCACTTATGTGGAAGGGAGCATTTTTCTGCTCATATGACCTTGCGTTCATTCTTCAAACTTGTGAATCAAGATGTACTCGTAATGTAGAAACACTGAACAAACCGTGTGATCTAACTAGTACATAGTTGAAGTGGATACGCGGATGACTTCGTCAAAGCGTTGGTATACAGGGTGACCCATAGTTAGAAAAATTGTATTTCAAGGGCGTATTCTGCAGCCATAATGCAAGAATTTCCCGTTTTTTTGAAGGTTAGTTTTTGAGATATGAGCATTTTCAGATTTTTTTTCAAATCCAAACACACTTGGATCATTTTTGTTATTTTCAGTTGGATGCCATTAGAGTCATGATTTGATTATAATTTTGATGATATTAAAATGATATTATTATGTTATTACAATGGATTAAATTTTTCCAAGTTTTTTCAATCACCTGTACATTAATTTCAATTTTCATGCACGATAACTTGAAAATTCAATAACATGTATTTGGTCCCTTATTTCAGTTCACAAAAATTGAATTTTCATTCACATATGTACATGAAAAGTACATGAAATTTCAAGCAATTTTTAACAGTGTGGCAGAATTACAAAATTGAAAAACACTTGTTGCAGTGGTGTTCTCTAGCAATCAGCTGACACGACACACACACACACCCACACACACACATTGGAGGAAAGTATGAACACTTCCTACGAACAAGAAGAATGTTCAATTCTCGATACCAACAACAGCACCTAGATCGCGCGCGCATAGAGCAGCAAGAGGGTTCGCGCTACATTCGAAATTCGAGCCCTTCCAGATCTCTCCCGTACATGCAAGGTTCCCACGTGATTTTTACAATACCAAGGTACATTTTTAGCGGGAAAAAAATTCTCATTTTTCAAAAATTCCTAGCCTTTCAAGTACATACAGGTGCAAATTCGCACCAACAATTTTAAGGCCTCTCGTTTTTCGTCAAAAATTGATTTTATTCTCTTGTTTTTTTCACCGATCAAATCAAATATTTGTGAATTTTCTTCCATCCCACGTTAATCTGCATAGTTTTCCCTTCAAATTGAAAGAAGTAAGGTCAAATTGGTCGAACAGGAACCGAGTTATTAATCGGTGGAGTTGCGTGGTGCGAATTCACACCTGTGTGTACTCGGAGGGTGTGAAAGGATCTGTGTACTTGGAGGACTAGGGTGAATTCCCCCCTTCACTTTTTTTTCGTTTGGTCTAAACCGCATTTAGCAGTGGGAAGGAAAATCCTGAATAATTATAATGGGAATATATTTCCTACGAATGAAAAATGGAAGTGTCGTCTAATAAATGGATATCAATGAATTGAGAAGCACACATACTTTGAGTATATTATACAAGAAATTGTCTTCAAATTGACATTTGCAAATTTCCTCTCAACGAACAAACCGACAAACCCAATACTTAATAAAACGAGTAACTAAAAACTGATGTTTGTGTCTGTTCGAATGCGCATCTCAATCAACGTTATTGTGGTATGGTAAATACTATGGGTGTGCGAGTAGCACTTTTTATCGGGTCGGGTCGGGTTCGGGTATTTGTATTTCTTTTCGGGTCGGGTCGGGTACCCGATCAAATCGGGTTTTCCAAGTCGGGTACCCGATTAAATCGGGTTTTCCAAGTCGGGTACCCGAATATAATAAAATCGCTTGAATTTAATATTTTCAACTTCTATTCGAAGTTGCCATTGCCGTTGATATTTTAAGGACAAATTGTCTTGAGCGATTGTAGGAATAAGGGGATTTCATATGAATTAAATTCTAATATGAAGAATGCCATATTCACTACAGTCTATTAGGGTTGTTACTCCATGTAATTGATTATGCAGCGCATTAAGAAATCTCCAAATTGCTTCATGGAATGTTTGTATTTATTTTTTAATTCAATCAAAAAATATAATCACATTTATATCTCATAAATAATATATTATCTATTTTTGTATTCAGTAACCACAATATAGAATCTTGAACATCAATGAAAATAAATATTCTTCTTATAAATATCATTCTTATTTCATATTTTTAAATTTGAATGGAGGAAGCACAAACTCTTCCACATGTTTTGTCAGCAATCTTGATCGAGTTGCTGTCACAATATTTCCTGCTGAGGAAAATGTTTGCTATATTTTAATTACCCGAATGTAATCGGGTACCCGAAAAACTCGGGTAATTGAAAAACCCGACCCGACGGGTACCCGACCCGACCTGACCCGATAAAAACCCGATGAATCGGGTACCCGCACACCCCTAGTGAATACTTCCAATGTTTCGAGCAACCCTTCAACAATTTTCGAGAGTCGATACTCATCCATAACCCTGATTGGATCGGATGGAATAATTCAACGATTGTCAAATGGAATAGTGAATCGTGATGAACTGAACACATAATTCCCACTCATGATAAGCACAGACTCGATATTCTCGTTTGTTTACGTTTATGTTTTCCTTCAAAATGAATCAACTCCCATCCCCATTGGAATCGGTCACAATCTTCGGAGGAGAGCGAAGAAGAGATATCCATAAATAAATGGAAACATCGAATCTCTGCTCATCATGAGTGGCAGTTATGTGATCGGCATTTGGAATCCTTTGAATCATTACATTTAATTCAATCAGGGTGATCCTAGTAGAAATTTTGGATGGGAAAATGAGAGAGTCTGATGAGGCATGCCTGATCAGACCTATCAGGTCCTCATCAGGTTTCGTTACGGTTTTTCCTTTTCCGCTTGATTTTATGGAAATTTTATCCGAACCCTATTGTACCCTTGCATTACAAACCTGTCTAAATCCTATCAGGGAAATCAGGTAAGGCCCTTGTAAGGGTCTCGTAAGATTTTCCTTATTTACGATTCTCGGATTCTAACCTGATCAGTACCTTATTGAGGATAGGGAATGTCTGATCGAACTTCTACTAGAGTATGAATGAGTATCGACTCTTGAAAATTGTTGAAGGGTTGCTCGAAATATTGAAAATATTTACCATACCACATAACCTTGATAGAATTGCGCATTCGAACAGACACAAAAATCCTTCGCGCTTTCAGATAATTCAGCGAAGGATTAGGGTAGTCACTAATCTTTGTCTCTCTACTGGAATCATCACGCCTATCTACGCACTCACGCTCTCAGTAGCCCCAGTCCGCGCACTGGTCATCAATGCCTTCGACTTTTCATAATTTGCACCCCAATGGGTGGAAGGGGGTCAATGACCAGTGTTTTGTGAAGGGTTAGAAACCAGCTTCCAAATGCTATGGTAAGAAAATGGGGCTGCTGTTCAAAAAAACCATTTTGACCTGTAAATGATCTTCAAAATGACTTCTGAGGGATTTTTAAAGGTCAGCATCATACTTCTCCCCTGTAACCCTAAACTTTTTATCCGTAGAATTTTTTCCATCTCCACTAGTTTTGGAGATACTGGACTATATCACTTGAAATGGTCTACTCTGTATAATTACCAGGTGTGTAAGTATGAAACCGGAATTTGCCCACAGGTGGCGCTAGATGTCGATGCAGTTACCGACACATCACGTCAGCGGTGTCTTGTTATTGTATTGATATCCGACAAAGATTTCCAACTCACAATAACACGAGTTTCATTCAGTAGTATTAGTTTATTAGAGATAAACATGTCGAGTTTTGTGCCAACAAATTACGATTTGCGGACAGCACTACTTTTCTGTTTTCATCTCAAGAAAACCGCAGCCGAATCGCATCGAATGCTTGTGGAGGTGTTTGGTGAGCATGCTCTCGGTAAAACACAGTGTTTCGAGTCGTTCAGACGGTCCAAAAGTGGCAATTTTGACGTCAGAAACGAAGAACGTGGAAGACCACCGAAAAAGTTTGAAGACGCTGACCTGCAAGCCTTGTTGGACGAAGACGACGCTCAAATACAACAACAACTGGCGGATCAGTTGAAGGTGACCCGAGAAGCCATCTCCCTTCGGTTGAAAGCCATGGGGAAAATACAGAAGGTGGGGAAATGGGTTCTGCATGAACTCAACGAAAGACAGCAGGGAGACCGCGAAACATCATGCGTAATGCTGCTCGCCAGGTTCCAAAGAAAGTCATTTCTCCATCGAATTGTGACTGTCGATGGAAAGTGGATATATTCCGAGAATCCTGAGCGCAAAAAGTAATGGGTTACTTCGGGTGAACCATCAACATCGACGGCAAAACCGCTACGGACTAAAAACAATGCTGTGTGTTTGGTGGGATCAGAAGGGCGTAATCTACCACGAGCTGCTGAAACCTGGGGAAACTGTCAATACTCAACGCTACCGACAACAAATGATCGATTTGGAGCGAGTTATGCGTGAAAAACGACCAGAATACCAACAAAGACAACACAAGGTGATTTTGCTGCATGACAATACACCAGCACACAAAGCAAAACAGGTCCAGGAAACGATAGAGTCGTTCCGTTGGGAGATTCTTCAGCACGCGCCTTACTCACCGGACCTTGCCCCATCCGATTACTACTTGTTTGCATCGATGGGACATGCACTTGCTGAGCAGCGCTTTATTTCTTACGAAGATGTACGAAAATGGCTCGATGACCGGTTTGCCTCAAAAGAGCAACAGGTCTTTTGGCGCGGAATCCACAAATTGCCAGAAAGATGGAAAAAATGTATAGATAGCGACGGACAATACTTTGAATGAGTTACTTCCTATCATATCATTACAATAAACGTGTTGTTTCTGTACAAAAATTCCGGTTTCATACTTACACACCTGGTATATAGGATTTTGATGATTTTCCTACTCAAATAGCCAATGATATGCAGAACAAAGGTTACGTTTCAAAAACATTCAAAGAATTTCTTGTGCTGCCTGGGTTAGATTTCTGAATGTATTTGTAATGATGTTGCAAGACAAGACGAGAATGGGTTTTAATTTCTTCCGTCTCAAATTTTTGGTAGGTTGCTTCGTTTCGTCTCAAAATTTTCGATACCCAATTTCGTTTCATCTTCAGTATTTTTATATTTTTTTGGCAGTATCGTTTTTCACTCCTTCGAACTGAATTTTTGTTTCTCGTCAAATCATTCTCGTCTTGTTTCGTGAAATTGTCGGGTAGGGTCTTCTTCGTCTCGCTGCCTTTTTTTGGTTTCTTACGGCACCACTATTCGTGTATGAAATTCGTTGAGGATGAAAACTCTCATTCATTTTGAAATAAATAACTCAGATATTACTTGAATCAATTCGTTCATATATTTCAATTCCATTGTGCACGTACACGATTATCATATAACAAATGACACAGAGCACGCGACACACCAGAGAATTCTTGGGTAAGTAAGCTACATATAGGAAGGAACAGCGCCTTGTTTGAAATCTCCAGCCACACTGAATCTAACAGTTTGGTACAACAGCGCACTCACACGGTATCTAAGAGAGATTCATATATATATATATATATATACATATATGTGAGTCAATGTTTTTTGCACAGATAATAGTATATCAATTATCTCCCTCACTGTCGCGCAGAACTATCTCTCTCGGACGCCAAGAATCTAGGGAGTTCTCATTCCAGTATGTATAGGACCCAACGATACGAATATATATCCAACTTTCAACTCGTCCATGTGCTCGTGAAGTTTGCCACTAAAATGATATTGAGGAGTGGTGAACAGGTGGAATACCAATTCGACCCATAACTCATTCGGCTAAGAAGTGGAGATTGCCAATTCTGTACTCGAATCTCTCATGTGAATGCTCTTTAGAGATAATCATTCTCTTGAAATTGGAGTCGCTAATTGAAACTGAATCTGGATTGATTATGAAAGAATATTATTTTATACTGGAAATTGCCGGAAGAACAATGTTTACGAGTACCAAGTTTGTGAAATGTTATGTGTACCAAACCTCAGTAGCATAAGAACTCAGTGCCGGATTTGACCATAGTGGGGCCCCTAGGCGGAACTTTGTGGAGGCCCATGCAAGGCGGGAGGTGTATAAACAGGAAAATTCTTTGAGATAAATTGCTCAAGTATGAGTATGTATATATTAGGGGTGTGCGGGTACCACTTTTCATCGGGTCGGTTCGGGTTTGGGTAATTTTATCTTCCCTCGGGTCGGGTCGGGTACCCGATTCAATCGGGTTTTCCAAATTCATTCAGCCTACCCGAATTCAATGAAGTGGTTTGAGTTCAACATTTTCAACTACCACTCGCAGTTGAAATCACCTTTGACCTTATAGAGATATTCAAATCACATCTATAAATCCAATTTCGATCGTAATAGAATCCTAAGGCAATTTTTAATTCCAAAGTTCCTAAATTCACACAAACTGTGTGACAATCTTTTCATGCTGTTCAATACTGCATTCTGATCTTCCTCCCACTCATGATTGTCTTTGTTTACTCTGAGCATCTCTGATACTGAAATACTCTGATGCTTATTGTTGAATAACAGAGTAAAAAAGCAGCACAAGACTTTTTGATGAACAAAATCAAAATGAAAAAGTACAAAATGAAGTGGCGATCAAACTGCTCGAACAACTAAGGACTGAGTAAGGAATATAAGGGAGGGTCTTTGATATTAGCGCTGTACGGTTAATCGATTAATCGAATAGAACGATGAATTGTTGACCATTAATCGTTGGATTCCAGTTGATCGTTTTTTCAATGAATCGATTGATCGATTAATCGTTGGATTCCGGTTAATATTTTTTGCCATTAATCGATTAACCGATTAATCGGTAGTTCCGATTAATGGTTTTGGCAATTTATCGTTCAATTGATCAATTGGTGACCGATGAACGGTGAAAATGATTCTCTAGAACCCACGTATAACTCGATGCGCGGATTAATTCACAGAACGATTAATCGGAATCGACCGATTAACCGAAGAAACGATCAACCATATGCATTGTACGAATGTTCCTAGAATACTCGGAACAAATATTACAGAATATTCGGTCTAATTTAAATGTTCTAAGAATCTTCTGTGAATATTTACGAAGCTTGTACGTTCTTTGTGAGAATATTCGATACATTACATTTTACGGATGTTGTGAGAATGTTCTCAGGATGTTCTGTGTTACTTGGGGAGTATTGGTGAGTTTGCGGAATGTTTCGTGATATATTTATCATCAAATGTTTCATCTCCATGTTCCGATTTAATAACCACAATAAAATCTCTCTAATACTATGAATTTCATATCAATATTATCCTCTCATATTTCCAAATTCGAGGGGCGGAAGAATAACCCTTCCACATGTATAGACAAAAATCTTGATCGATTTGTCGTAACGATATCGGGTGGAGACGAATAAGTTCGCTCACTGCTCACTTCAGTGATAGACAGAATCGAATACCATTTGAACTAACCGGATTCAATTGGGTAGCGGGAAAACTCGGGTAATTGGAAAACCTTGACCCGACGGGTTACCCGAACCTACCCGCCCGATAAAAACCCGATGAACCGCACACCCCCAGTATATATATATATATATGTGCACACATACAGGATTTGGATTAATTTTTGTACTTCATAAGTATTTTATTGTATTTCCATGTTAGAGCTGTGCGACCCGGACAACACAACGTGCCACTGGAACGTTCATAGGAGCTTTTATAGAACGTAGGAGATGTTTTCTGGGTGTTCAGAAAATGTCCCGATGACACATTTTGCTTTTAGGAGGTTAACCCATTAATGCCCATGGCGAAACTGCTGCGCCTACGGGGAAAGTGACTATTGGAAATGGTATATCTGGGTGGAAGATGAACATCCACGAAGAAAAACAATTTTTACAATTTGTTTAAACAATTATTGTTTCAACAATTTGTTGAAAATATGAATTCACGTGGATGAAAACCCCAGGATCGTATTCTACGGAAAATTTCATATGAGAATATATGGTTTGGAAAGTTTTCAACCATCGCATTTGTTTGTAAATAACAATTATAAACAATTTCGAATACTCCATACCCGGTCGTGCCTAAGGTGAAACTGCTGGGCCTACGGGGAAAGCAACTATTGGAAATAGGATATCTGGGTGGAGGATGGACATCCGCTGGAAAAAAATTTTTACAATTTGTTCAAACAATTATTGTTTAAACAATTTGTAAAAATTTTTTCCTCCGTGGATGTTTATCCTCGACCCAGATATCCTATTTTCAATAGTTGCTCTCCCCGTAGGCCCAGCAGTTTCACCTTGGGCACGACCGGGTATGGAGTATTCGAAATTGTTTACAATTTTTATTTACAAACAAATGCGATCGTTGAAAACTTTCCAATCCACCTATTCGTATATGAAATTTCCCGTAGAACACGATCCCGGGGGTTTCATCCACGTCAATTGATATTCTCAACAAATTGTTTAAACAATAATTGTTTAACCCGTTAAGGACCAAACGTCTGTTTTCTCAACACCTTTTTCAATGACATTTTACCCTGTCGAATCGATTGTCAAAAAATTTGCAGATAATGATTTTCAATGGGAAATTATCTGCAAATTTTTTGACAATCGATTCGACAGCGTAAAATGTCGTTGAAAAAGGTGTTGACAAACGGACGTCTTGTCCTGAACGGGTTAAACAAATTGTGAAAATTTTTTTTCTCCGTAGATGTTCATCCTCCATCCAGATATCCTATTTCCAATAGTTGCTTTCCCCGTAGGCCAAGCAGTTTCGTCATTGGCATTAATGGGTTAATCAATTATAATTGTCACATCCTAAATATTTCAAAGAAATGAAATACTCAGGATGAGCACTAGATTAATTAATTTCCCTATTTAGCAGGCCTTGCAAGGAAGGGATAGGATCAGTTTCTCAAAGGAAGATCAAGTCAAAATGTAGGGTTCGTTATTGATTCAACACCGAATTAATAGGTAAAATCTTAATTTATTCTCAAAAGTTATATTCTACTTTTACAATTACCTTCTTAAATTCAATTCAATAATTTCTTCAACGGTTAATCCATTGGCTAGAAGCATTTCCTCTGTGTACTGTTTATAAAAACTTTCAAATTTTCTACAAATTTCACAATGATAAAAAATTATTGAAAATTTTTTACAGTTATCACATCTAACAGGAAAAGGTGGAGGTGGAGCCCTCCAGTTCAAGACTTTTAACAAATTATAATATCTAATCAAATTTTTCTTGTCTTTAAGGTGGTTTCTTTTTAAATTCTTATATCTCGGGTGAAGAGCCGCACCTGGTTGCGAGAAGATTTTCCTACGCTCCTTCAATCGCCCTTCTGCCTTCAATATTTTTTTGAGTAATTTCCTCGATTTGCTCCACTGAAGAAAAGAAGAACAAACAAAGATAAAGACAAAAATATTACACGTATGCAAAAAGAAGGTCGGGGTGAAATCTGTTACACACTTTGTGATATTAATTAATGATCCTAATGCTCAGAATTGGAAGAAAAGATAAGCTAATTTGAGCAAAGAGAGAACATGACAGCAACAAAAATAATCTGGGGTGATTGGGGAGAAATTCCCATCAACACAAGTATTTACTTTGAGTGATGGGTGAAGGTAGAATCCATGTGTTACATGTGATTCTACCTTCGGGGCTTGTGTGTTACACAAGGAATTCAGAGGTTATACTCACTCAGTTGTTGTTGTAGGCGATATAGGTTGGTCCTGCTGTCCAATAGGATCTTCCTTTGAAAAGGCAGCACCACGGTAGCTGTAGGAATGTGAATCTGGTTCCCCCAAAAAGATCCTTGGGCTGCTGGTCTCCTCCTTGTAGAGTTGAGTTGAAGACACTATCGATGTTAAGCGTGAGCTCTAGAGGAATGCACCCCTGTAGTGCGTTCAAGAGAGAGCGTGAGCTCTAGAGGAATGTATCCTCTGTAGTGCATTCAAGATAGAGCGTGAGCTCTAGAGAAATGGATCCTCTGTAATGTGTTCAAGTGGAAGAGCGTGAGCTCTAGAGGAATGTATCCTCTGTAGTGCATTCAAGATAGAGCGTGAGCTCTAGAGAAATGGATCCTCTGTAATGCGCTCAAGTGGAAGAGCGTGAGCTCTAGAGGAAGGTATCCTCTGTAACACGTTCGAGAAAGAGAGCGTAAGCTCTAAAGGATATCTCCGCTGATGTTCCGATGTACAACCCTGGAGAATATATACGCCGATGGTGCGGTTGTATTGAGTGAAAACTCTATAAAATATCCGCTGGCGATGATGTGGTTGACGTCTTGGTTGAATCTTCCTGGTAGATATGTTAAGTGAGAGCGTGTCCTTTAATCAGGATTGTTCTGGCTGGAGAGCCTGGCGATGAATGAGCGAATTGACCAGGAGTGCACCCTCTTTTAAACGCTTCCGGGGTGCGATGGTCAACCAATCAATAATAAGCATAGTTCGATGTAGTTGATCCGTCGATCGAGGGCTCCTCTAATTGGCACGCCCTAGAACCGGTCGATGAAAGGGGGTGCGCACTCGGTCGGTGGCTGTTCTCATTGGCGCGCGCTAGAACTGGTTGGTGAGAAGGGGTGCGCACACGATCGTTTCGCACGTTGTCGGATCTTCCGTGAGGGTGGATTCATCGATCGAGGGTTCCTCTTAGGTGCGCGTTGAGGTATGCACGTTGTCAGCGTCGTGATTCATCGATTTTTCAATTATTGTTTTTGTAGACGCTTCCTAGCTGTCTTTGTTTGCGGAGGCACCCTGGTTCTTCTTGATTCCTCTTCACATTTCCATCCTCGTTGTTTGGAATGATTTCAACTATACTACTTGATGTCCACTTGCATGTTCCTTATTTCAATATTCTAATTGATTATCAATCTAATCTTTATATTTATTTAATAACAATTTTGCATGTTTAAGAATGTTTATTCGCACCTTTTCTTTTGTTTATTTAAATGAATATTATTTGTTTTTGATTGCATGTGTTGTCTTTTAACTAGCTTTGAATTCTATTCGTATAACTTATATTGCACGTTGGTTATTTATTGGCTTTGGTTTTATTCATTAAATGTTTATCGCATGTTTGTTTACCAAGAAAGAAAAATATTGTCATTTGCTTTAATAGTTACATTCGAATATTCTTTTTATCTTGTTTGAGAATTTACTCATTTATTCTTTGCATTTTACATTTATATGTTAACTGTCCAGCAATTTTGCTTGTACAATATTCATTCGTTACTTAATTGAATTTACTCATTTATTTCTACGTCTAAATTATTCAAAAACAATTATTGAATTCAATATAAGAATATATATATACATGTTTCATTTATCGTTGAGCGATTCAGGGTACCTGGGTTTGATTCTGAGTCATTTTATTATGGGGGGCAACGCTTAGTCGGCCGTGGCTGTACCTGGCTCCTTTGTGTGGAGTTGATGATCGGTTACTCGTAGGTATTGCTTTTGTTTCTGGGACTTTTCATTGTAGCGTGGAAACAAAATATTTTGTTTGAAAGATGGGAAATCCAAGAATTAAAGGGGTTTACTGGTTTTGCTCAAGGATGACTCAGGGGTACGTGGTATGGAGATTGGTTAAACAGCAACTCGTGCGTATTGTTCTTGGATTCACGGGATTTGGGTTTTAGCCTACAAAGAAAGGTTAATCTAGAAATTTGGAAACATACAAGTATTCATTCAATAGAACCTTGAGTAGATTTCCCTTTAACTTCCTTAAATTTATAAAAGAATATATATACATATAAAAACAAAGAAGGAATCATGAAAAAAATATACGGGGTATATTACATAATTGATCAAACAAATAATTGTTCCCGATTGATCGATCAGTCGTTCGATTCCGGATCATCGTTTCCTTTCAATCATCGATAGATCGATCCATTGTTCGATTCCGATTAAACGTGTTTCCGAATAATCGAATGAATCATTGATTCCGATTATTCGTCATCTGTTCGATGGATAAATCAAAAACAAAATACATATCAGAAGCCACTGATCAGTCGTTAAATCGATTGTTAGGGACACCGATTAATTGGGTAGATGCCTAATTTGGATTATTTGGGTCGGAATTCGCTGAACGAACTTTCCACCGAACACATACAATTCGAGAATCACTGGTCACTTTTCAGTAATCGCTAGAAATGACTCCAAAATCTCCACTCGTTGTGGTCTAACCTCCATTCTGATACGATGTGCAAAATTGGAATGGACTCCAAAAAACACTTAGGGACACAAATAGTCGGAATCCCCATTGGAATAATTGTGAAAGGATTCAACTATGACTGATAACAAGTTCTACTACTTTGTAGTTCAAATACCAGTCGATTTCCACCATTGATGTTGGAATTGTTTCAATGGGAGAATTATTTGATTGAAAGGAGAACCAGAGGCCTCCGCCCCCTGACTGCTCCGCTCAGGGTCAGACCTGAGTTCGCTCCGCTCATTTTGAATGAATCGTAGCGCACATGTGCTCGCTTCGCTCGCGTTTTGAACAATTCAGATATCCGGGGATATATGAAAAGGCACTCATCGGTTTTTCACTTGATCGAGAAACTTTGTAAATGTAATATTCAGAAAGCCAGAAACTTATTGCCTACCATCCTTTATACCATCCCCAAATGATTCAGAAACATGTACCTGGAGGACTGCAGCATTTCAACTGTCCTGGTAAAAATAGAGCCGGGAAGCGCGACGAAAGCGTAAGCTAAGAGTCATTTGAGCGTAATGAGCGTAACGAAGAGTTACTCAGGCGTAATTTGGGAATGAATCGGAATATTTTCAGGCTTAATTTGTTTCGATAGCTACTCCCTTCACTTTTGAATTCTCACTAGTGCGTGGTTGTCATAACGTCAAACAGCTCTTGAAGAGTGTTCGGATGGAGTAAAGCTTACACGGGAAAATCGAGATTATTATTTTGTTCCAACATCGGAGTCCAGATTCTGATACAACACCCTGGGAAATCCCTAGAACCCGTGTTACATGAAACAATATAATTTTGTTCATTACAGTCAGAATCAGTATATTCACATCCGCCATGTTGGATCCACCATCTGGAATTCGTTTTTCGACGTCAGATTCGAATTCCTCACCCTCCGAAACCCCTAGGACTCATGTTTCATATAAGTCTGTCCACAAATGCGAAATTGACTGAATTCACGTCTGCCATCTTGAATTCGTTTTTCGACGTCAGATTCACATTCCTCACCCTTCAAAACCTCCAGGACCCATGTGACATATAAATCTGCCCATAAATGCGAAATTGACTAAATTCACATCTGCCATCTTGAATTCGTTTTTCGACATCAGATGCGAATTCCTCACCCTCCAACACCCCTAGAACCCATGTTTCATGTAAATCTGTCCACAAATGCAAAATTGATCGGATTCACGTCCGCCATCTTGGATCCACCATCTTGAATCCGTTTTTCGACGTCAGATTCGAATTCCTCACCCTTCAAAACCCCTACGACCCATGTTTCATATAAATCTGCCCACAAATGCGAAATTGACTAAATCCACGTCTGTCATAATGGATCCGCCATCTTGAAATCGTTTTTTGACATCAGATTCGAATTCCTCTCAGCAAACACTGTGGTCAGGTTCTTTGAAGGACCAACATTGGCAGTGCCGGTGGAATGCTGGCATTGGTGAATATGTATTGGGCCTTTACAGGATGTGCAATGACACTCGATACGCCCAGCTAACCAAAGCTGATGAATAACTGGTAAATTATTAGCCAATGAGATTGGGTGGGATTGTCAATGATTATCCATTTTTGTGTTCGCATTGGCGACCAATAATTGATCAATTTCAGTGGACCATTGGATTTCCCAATCGCAGGGCAATCTTTGGTTAATGGCATGGGCATAGGTGCTGTCATCAGCTGTGAAATATTATGACCCATAATTTGGCAATTATTAGACAATTATTTTGGTTTGGAATTGATCGAAAATTCGTCATTGATTGATATATATTATAAAACTTTGAATCACTTGAAGATACTAATATGATAACTTCAGTGTGAAAGAATTTTGTTCAAATTTGTTGAACGTTTGTTTTCAATTTTTTCATTTCAAAACTGTGATGACGGCACTATGAAACTGAATCCGTTCATTCAACATTATAATATATAATTATCCACAATTTGCGTATTGCTGATTCAAATAGAAATTATAACCCGAAACCACACTTTTTGATTGGAATGGAGTTCAATCGGTTCACTCAGTTATAATAATAATAGGAATTCGCATCCGTGCTTCGAAATTGAAATTCAAACCAAAATTGAAGTTATGAATAACCTCAATTCATCGCGACAATTTTACCGCGCCACGAATAATATAAATTTTGACAAGTTCCGATCACTGATGCGACGGAGATGAATGAATCGATAAATCACAGCAATTTTTTGTAATCAACAATACATACTAAATAATTATATCCTATTAACATGGCATGACCAATGCAAAATTCCATATTACCGATAGAAAATAAATGATGTTTTACATTTCCAGATTTTCGATTATCGGCGTATGTTGAATGATCAATTTTTGGTCAATTCTATGGACCACGAGATTGATCAATAATTGTCCTGTTCTATGTCCGCATCAGCGACCAACAATTGGCCTTCCAAAAATAATCAATTTTTGATCAATCGTTATCCAATGAATGGACATGCGCATAAAGATCCTACATAATTCCCAAATAATTGATCAATTATTAGCAAATGTCATTGGAATCAATCAAATTGACTAATGATTGGAACCAATTAATGGTTGGCTGGGCGATGTTCTCCATCGAAGGGCCAATAATGGCATCACGTTCATTTCTGATGCCAGGAAATTACGGCAGAATTGTAATGACCAGATATGTTGCCAATAATGGTTCCCCGTATTATCGCACTGCCATTTGTTACGATTTTTATGAACTTTGTTGTTGTTTTATAACAGATGATCAAACCCATCCCATTAAATGAATATTTTATGAGAATTCTTCATTCATTCGAGGATGAATTTCTATATTTTAAATTGAAAATACAATTATACCTAATTCCGTGTATCGAGTGAATCATGCAGGTTTTATTTTATTGGAATATATTGTGAAGTGATGTGAATAAGCAAAGTGATCAGGTTACGTGATTCACTATTCAATAACAACACATGAGAACATTTCATCAAACTTTGAGTAGTACCTATAGACGTCTTTACCCGACAAAAAACTTGTTCGTGATGAAGATATTCTTTCCAACATTTGATTCAGTGTAAAAGTAGGAATGAATCAGTGTGTGGTTTCAAGTACCGTATATTTATGATCAGGATATATTTTCAATAATTTTGCATTCACTACAACGCCAATTAGTGCTCCAACGAGAACGAAGGACTGGCAGCAGCGCGTCAACGACTTCTAAACGTGATCATGAATGTGCAGCATTCCCAGGAGCGGTAGAAGTTTGGATGGGTGACCGTGGACACAAGGATTCCTCAGGATTCTTTCACGTTGGATTACAACGACATGTTTGAGGATAAGAAAATCATTCCGGATGAATACCATTCATCGAAGAAATTTTTTTTTTTCATTTTATAGTCATCAATAAATTCATCGTTTTCTATTCTTGTTCAAAATAATATTGAATTCACAATGAATTCGTGTCTTGACATCCATAAACAATCAGTGGATAAAGTTTTGTGATTCAATGAGGGCATACGGTGTTGGTTGAGTGTTATGTGGCCGAATGCTGGCCGGTGGGACATATACGCGCTGGGCCATCAAAGGCTGCCAATGGAGGACCATCAAAGCTATTGCTGGCATTCATTGAAGACCTAGTACAGGGCCATCAGTGCAGTGTTTGCTGGGCTCACCCTCGAAAACCCCTAGAACCCATGTTTCATATAAATCTGTCAAAAAATGCGAAAATTGACTAAATTCACGTCGGCCATCTTGGATCCACATCTTGAATTCGGGATTTGACTCCAGATTCGGATTCAGCACCCTCGAAAACCCTAGGACCCATGTTTCATAATAATTCATCGATTCAAGCTTAGATAACGAATATTCGAAGACTGCGGAAAAAATGACATATATATATATATATATTACATATATATATATATATATTACATATATATATATATATATTACATATATATATATGTATTAGGGTGCTTTTTTTTTGCAACTATTTTTTTTCTCGGTCACATAGTGAAATTTTGTTGGAAATCACTAAAGAAAAATTCCCTAAAAATTTGAGCCCTGAATAAAAATATTAAGTACTCGCCCTAGGCGTGGGAAGATTTCCCATATGAAATACACGTGAAATTTGATTTTTATTCTTTACATTCTTATATCTCAGCCGCATTTTATGGTATCATCTCGCTCAAAGATGGGATTTCTTCAGAATTGAATGCTCTACAAAAGTGTCTAGTGCGGAATAATCGTAACTCACACCGGCGAGGTAGTACGGGGCGCTAAACCTCATTTTTTCATGAAATTCTCGTTTTTCTGCCACTAATTCTCGTTTTCTCGTTGTTGACTAGAGCTGAAGGAAAAATGTATATGAAAATCTTGTAGGAAATTAAATTTCCTACAAGAAGCGTCTGGAGCATTAGATCGCTGACATCGATATTTCTCGAAATATTGAGTTTCAAAGTTCTTGTAGTTTCAAATTTGTGCGAATCATCGGTCAAATTATCAAAAAATATCAATTTTTTATTACTCATCACTACTTCCTCAAGTAATTAACTCTTTTCGTGATTTCGGAGATGAGAAAAGGATAAATAATCTGAAATATAAGTTATAATTAAAAAAAATGGGGAAATTTCATAGTTGAAAAATTTTCGTAATTCATAAAATCTGAGCTGAAGATGAAATATGTGAGGCACATAAGAACGTCAAATATACACCTGTAATGAGATATCGATCATGTATTGTCAACTTATATATCCCAGTTCTTATAACGCACCAATTAGATTTGAACCTCTTGAACAAGCTCAAAAAGTTGTCCGTTTAATTGCAGTGTGTTTGACGTTCTTATGGGCCTCACATATTTCAACTTCAGCTTAGATTTTATGAATTACGAAAATTTTGCAACTATGAAATTCCCTCATTTTTTTTAATTATAACTTATATATTTCAGATTATTTATCCTTTTCTCATCTCCCAAATCACGAAAAAAGTTAATTACTTGAGAAAGCAGTGATGAGTAATAAAAAAATAACATTTTTCAATAATTTGACCGATAATTCGCACAAATTTGAAAGTACAAGAACTTTGAAACTCAATATTTCGAGAAATATCGATGTCAGCGATCTAATGCTCCAGACCCTTTGTGCAGGAAATTTAATTTCGTACAAGATTTTCATATACATTTTTCCTTCAGCTCTTGTCATCAACGAGAAAAACGAGAATTAGTGGCAGAAAAACGAGAATTTCATGAAAAAATGAGGTTTAGCGCCCCGTACTACCTCGCCGGTGTAAGTTACAATTATTCCGAACTGGAGCACTTTTGTAGAGCATTTAATTCTGAAGAAATCCCATCTTTGAGCGAGATGATACCATAAAATGCGGCTGAGATATAGGAATGTAAAGAATAAAAATCAAATTTCACGTGTATTTCATATGGGAAATCTTCCCACGCCTAGGGCGAGTACTTAATATTCTTATTCAGGGCTCAAATTTTTAGGGAATTTTTTTTTAGTGATTTCCAACAAAATTTCACTATGGGACCGAGAAAAAAAAATAGTTGCAAAAAAAAGCACCCTAACATGTATACAGCGGAGAGAATTTTTTCCGAGATCCCCTATTTTTTCGGGAAACAATTTTGAAGAAATAGAAGAACTTTTCCGATTGCGATATAAAATAGGAAGCAAAGATACACGCGTACGCGAAATGTTCATTTTTTGTCAGAGTTCTTCTCATCCACCCAATTCTTCTGAATGAATCAGGTTGAAACTTATATGGGACCACTATCACCCTAGTCCACAACTGTGATAAAAATTTTGAAACGATCGGATAAGCAGAACGAGAGATATGCGCGTACGAAACTTAGGGGGGCCACAGCCACACAGACAGACAGACAGACCGACAGACAGACAGGCACGGTAACAAAATTGTTCCCCGAATTCTGAGGAACATTTTGGTCTGGGAGATTTTTAATTTCGAGACAAAAAAATTTTCGGCTGCTCAAAACGATCACAAAGCTTCCCTCTGAACGAGGAAGCAATAATAGTCCTTGGGGAAGGGTTTGAAGAAGGTCCTCTATAAATTTCATCCAATTTAGTCCACTCGGTCCAGAGTTATCCCAAATACAGACAGACAGACAGACAGACATTCAGAGAACCCCACGGATTATCAATCAGGATTGCATGAAATGAGAAACTACCCAACTTCCAATTGGATTACTCAAATATTTTAGAAGATTCGTTCAGAGCGTACGATAGTGGGTGCAATAGGCACTCCGTGCTGCCATACTACGTATACCGATGAGTGCCTAAAAAGTACTGAGTGTGGCAATTGGCCAATGGACTGTGCCAATATAGCCCGTTTCAATTCTGCAATTCAATCTCAATAAATTGATTGAATTGAATTCGTAGAAATTACTGTTTGGATTAGTTACGTTGACGGGGAAATAGTTGGTGTAAACATTGATCAGCTAACTATTCATAATTGAGTCTTTTCCCGATTAAGACTATTCATTTACTATTTTTGTTTCCTCTCGGTGTACTGATTCAAAATCAACCAAGCACAGGCACAAGTAGACAATCAGCCTTTATCACTGTTCCTATTTTCTATCGCGAGTCATCGGATTCGGAATAATTTTTTTCACCATTTCTCTCCTTTTACATGTCAGTTCTCTCTGTATGTCAAAGATAATTTATACTACTTTCTATACTGAAGAATGTGATCAAGATGTGCAATAAAACTTGATGTTTTCCATTCTAAGTTACGGTTTTTTAAGGAACTAATGCAAAAACACACTTGGAAATTTTGATGCAAAGCTCAAAAACTGGGCGGTCCGATTTAGAGCAGACATGGTCCAAATTGTAAACACTGTTTATATTTAACTGTTGTTTCTATCTGCTCACCACTATATTCGATTTCCAACCATAATTAGGTACCATACTCGTGAAACAAAAACAAACGAACAGATTAATAAGTACATGATGGCGCTTTCTCGGGTAAAATATTCCGGAGGTAAACTAGTCTCCCGTTCAGATCTCCGGGTGGAGGCTGCTCGAGGGAGGTTCATCAGCAAAGAATGAAAATCGAAGAATAGGATAGGGAAAAGAAACAACATTCTTCGAGTCGGAGCGTGGAATGTGAGATCACTGAGGCAAGCGGGAAAATTATAAAATTTGAAATTAGAAATGAATAGGTTGAATATAGACGTGATGGGGATTAGGGAAATGAGATGGCCACAAGAGGGCGATCTCTGGAGTGAGGATTATAGAATAATTGATACAGGATCAAAGGACATTGTAATGCATAAAAGAGTAGGAAATAGAATAGGAAATTATTTGCAACATGATGAACGTGTGATGATGGTCAGAATCAGAACAAAACCGGTAGACACAGTCATAGTCCAAGTATACATGCCCACATCTGCATATTCGGAGGGAGATATTGAAAAAACGTACGAAGAAATAGAAGAAGTGATAGAATATGTGAAGGGAGGAGGGAATTTGATAGTGATGGGTGATTGGAATGCGGTAGTAGGACAAGGAAAAGAGGGCAACATAATAGGAGATTTTGCGTTAGGGAGGAGGAGCGATAGAGGACAACGTATAGTCGAATTTTGTGAAAATCATGAGATGGTTATCACAAACACTTTATTTGAAAATCATCCAAGAAGAATCTACACTTAGAAAATGCCAGGAGATACAGCAAGATACCAAATTGATTACATATTAGTGAAACAAAGATTTAGAAACCAGGTGAAAAACTGTAAAACTTATCCCAGTGCAGATACAGATAGTGATCATAATATGTTGATGATGAAATGTTTTCTGAAATTCGAATCTCTGAAGAAGGAAAGGAAAATGCAGAAAAGATGAAATTTGAAGAACCTCAAGCAAAAACAAACACATGAGGCATTCGAGGAAATGTTGGATGAAAAATTGGGAGATCAAAAAGAGAAAGACTTGGGAACAGAGAGGAGATGGAAAAAAAGATGAAGGAGAATATAGGAGAATGTGCGGATAAGATTTTGAATAATAATGGGGTAGAACATGGATAACGGGAGAAATTTTAGAATTGATAAATGAAAGGAGAAGATACAAGAATAATGATAGCCAAGAAGGCCAGCAACGATACAAATCATTGAGAAGTAAAATAATCAGAGAATCAAGGAAAGCAAAAGAACAGTGGTTAGAAGAGAATGTCAGGAAATAGAAATAAGATTGCATTTAGGGAAAACAGATGAAGCATATGGGATTATCAAAAGATTTTTCGGACGAATGAAATCTAGAAGCAATAAGATTAGAAACTCTCTAGGACGACAATTGATAAAAACGGGAGAGAAGATAGAACAGTGGATCAATCATCTGGAAGACTTGTATAGAGGAAACGATGATATAGCACTTTTAGAGAAGAAGGAGGATGTAGACGAGGAAGAATCAGGAGATTCGATATTGAGATCAGAATTCGACAAGGCTTTGAAAGAATTGAAAAATAATAAAGCGCCAGGCATAGATGGCATGAGTGCGGACCTTATAAAAGCCTCCAGTGAAGGAACTCGTGACGCACTGTTTGAATTGATTAGAGATATGTACGAAAAAGGAGAAGTACCGGAAGATTTCCGAAAGAATAAAATTGTCGCTTTCCCGAAAAAAAAGGGGCAGACAAATGCGAGAACTACAGAACGATCGGTTTAACTTCACATGCTTCGAAAATACTGGAGTTCCGCGCAAGCAACGGTAGTGAGTGGACGCATACGAGCGTTAGTCACGAAAATACCGCGTTTCAAACAATCATTGTACAAGCCAATAAAAGTTAAATTACCAACATGGGTGGAGAAATAACGAATAAAGATCTGAGAGATCTAATAATGGGATTATCAGCAAAACACTCAAGAACAAATAAGAAGAACATTAACAGTCAACTCACAGGAAATCTCTAAGTTGAGAAGAGATAACAACTATCTCAAGAGGGAAAACAAATCCTTAACCAGAGATGTGAATAGACTAAAAAGAGAAGTAAATAATTTTAACACGATCATTAGAGCAAAAAACGTAGTTATCCATAATATCGAAGACAAATCTGAAATTAACAAAAACTTAACCAACAATATTAGAGGGATCCTGAAAGAGATAGGTATAGAGGACAAAGACATTGACACTATCAGAAGAATTGGGTACAATCAAGGTAAAAGACCAGTGGTGGTCACACTAACAACACAGCAACTCAAGAAAAAGATATTCGATAATTATGGGAAACTAAATAAAGATTATGGTATAACGATCACAAATGATTCAACAAAAGAACAGAGGGAAGACTAAAAAACTCTAAAAACAATAAAAGAAGATCTCGCAGGATTGAACATGGAAGCCAAGATTCGAAAATCAAAATTGCAAGTTGAGAATCCTACTACAGCGTCAAACAAGCGATTAAATACATTGAGAAAATCAAAAACAAGGATGGAATCGACAGTGATAGCACAACGTCAATCGATTCCAATACAACGAAGGAATCCAAGAAAAGAGAAAAAGCATCAAGCGCATCACCCGGACAAACAATTGAAACCAAAAAGCACAGGAAGGACCAAAATCGATGCACGGAAAAAAAATACATGATGAAACATCAACCAACAAATACGAATAATCATGGCCCAATATAGCTAACACAACCCCACTCTCCTCCCAGAATAATATTTCGGAATGCAACAGGTCTGAGAAACATATCAAATATAGAAAAGATTGTGAATAACGGTGACATTTTGTGTATATGTGAGACGTGGCACACAAATGAAATACAGTACTTGATATCAAAAGATCATGTGATAATAGAAAAAGCCGCAACGAAAACAGCGGAAAGGGGAAGAGCTAGTGGGGGTTCAGTAATAGCATATAATAAAATGATATATAAATCAGGAGAAATAATCGATATAAGCGAAAACTACATCCTTATCAAAATTAAAATAAAAAACTCCTGGACAATTCTTGGAGCAGTGTACATAAACCAAATCAAAGATACAAAGAAAGTATTTCAAGATCTGGAAGACTCGTTAAACATAATACAAAGTAAACACCAGGACATCGACATTGTAATTGGAGGCGATTTCAACTCCAGAATTGCCGATAAGGGAGATATCGATCTAGAGCGATTACCATCAATAGGATTTTTCGCAAATAAGAGAGCAAGTGAAGATTTAATCATAAATCAGAGAGGACAAGACCTGCTCGAATTCACAGAGGGAAATGATCTGTACATCGTCAACGGACGCTTTCCAGGAGATAATCCAGCCCAATACACGTTTGTCAACACGCAGGGAAAATCTGTCATCGATCTAGTCTGTTGTAATATTTCAGCTCTATATAATGTAATGGATTTTAAGGTAATAAATTATTCAACAATGTCAAACCATTTTCCAGTAACATTAGAAATAAATATGAAGAGAGATAAAATTGGAGAAACAAAAATGATTAGGTGGAAAGACAGTCGGAACTTATGGTATGATAACATGTATTTTTCTAATAACGTATCACAGGTGGATTTAGAGGTAGAGAAAATGTCAAAAAATTTAATCGACACAATAACTAAGGAAGCATTTAACGCAAATATGTACACTGAATTGAACGATGATACAAGGAAACAAAACAAACAGTGGTACGATTATGACTGCTTCGCATATAGGAAACAAATAGATAGGAAACTCAGATTAGCTAAAAAAGAGAAATTCCCACAAGAAAAAATGAAAGAAATACACAAAATGAGAAATGAATACTTTGGATTCTTGCAATGGAAAAGAAGTATATATACAGAAAAGCTAGTACAAAACATTGCAGAAACAAGAGAATCCAAAGTGTTTTGGAACCTAATCAACTCACTTAGACCATATAAAAAACTAGATAGGCATGTGATTGATCTGGAAACATGGACCAAGTATTTCAAAAATATGTATTCTCTTAATTTAAACAGTAGCGAGTTAAGAATTCTTAACGTGACCACAGATCCGATTTTGAACGCTGAAATAACACTAGAAGGAGTAAAACTAGCTATGAGGAAAAGCAAAGTAAACAAAGCTCCAGGATCGGATGGAATTGTGAACGAATTTATGAAATGTTTGCCAATTAATTGGGTTCTCTATCTAGTAGTTTTGTTTAATAAGATTGTTAGAGAGGAAAAAGTTCCCGAATCATGGACAAATATAGTAACAAGAATGATATATGAAAAAGGTGATATAGAAATACCAGAAAATTACGGACCGATATCCTTTACTAATTCGATTACCAAAATCTTCACCCAAGTTCTATATAAAAGAGTATATAAATGGGCAGAAAACGGAAAAAAACTCCCAGAATGGCAAGCTGGCTTCAGGGAAGGGAGAAGTACTACACACAATATATTTACATCAAATGCAGCAATACAAATCCAACTTAGGAGGAAAGGAGGGAAATTATATGCCCTTTTTGTAGACCTGAAGCAAGCTCTCGATTCTATTAATCATACAATCTTATGGGGAAAATTAGGAAAAGTAGGGATAAGTCATAAAATAATAAAGATCTCAAAGGACTTATATGAGAAAGCCAATATGGTAGTGAGAAGTAGCGAGGGAACTTCCGAAAAATGCAATATTACACAAGGTCTATTACAAGGGGAAATATTAAGCCCAATACTTTTCCCTCTTTTTATAACCGATATAGAGGAATATCTAAAGAGCAAGGGAGTAAGAGGAGTCTCACTCGATCACCTCAACGAACTCATCATGTTGGCTTTCGCCGATGATAAAGTATTTCTCATCATCATCATGAAGTAATCAGTCTTACGACTGGTTTGATGAAACCCTCCACCCCTGTCTATTATCCGCCAAACGTTTAATTTCTACATATCTACTACATCCCTTGTCTTGTACGATTTGTTTCATATAACTTGCTCTAGGTCTACCTTTACCAGTTTTACCATTCATTTTCCCTTCCAATATTGTTTTCAATAAACTCTCATGCCGTAATGTGTGTCCTATAAGATTGCTTCTCCTTTTCACGATGTGTTTCAAAAGATTTCTTTCTTCATTTATCTGCTCGAGTACTTCTTCATTTTTGACTTTGTCTATCCATTTTATTCTGAGCATCCTCCTATAACACCACATTTCAAAAGCTTCAAGTCTTCGTTGATCAGTTTTCCCCATTGTCCAAGTTTCGCAACCATATAATGCTGTGCTCCAAACGTAACTTTTCAAGAATTTCTTCCTTACTTCCAAGCTTATATTTTTTGAGCATAATAACTGTCTCTTTTGATAAAAAGCCTGTTTCCCTTGTGCTATTCTTGCTCTTATATCTCTTTCGCTTTTGCCGTTCTCTGTAATTATGCTTCCTAGATATTTGAATTCTTTCACCTGTTCAATTGTCTCGGTATCTATTTTGATTCTCGTTCTTCTAGCTGTTTTCGCTGCTGTACACATCATGAATTTTGTTTTGTCTTTATTTATATTCATACAATAGTTTTCCAATAATATTGTTCTCATGGTGTTGAGAATATTTTCTAACTCAGTACTACTCGTGGCCAATATAGCTATGTCATCCGCGAATCTCAACATACTTATATTTTCTCCCTGAATCTGTAATTTCGATTGAATTTCCTCCTTTACTTCGTTCATTGCTTCTTCTATATATAAATTGAACATCAGTGGCGATAATGAGCATCCTTGTCTCACCCCTCTTCTTATTTGTGCTTCCCCTTCCTGACCCTCTATGTCTATTATTGCACTTTGATTCTTATATAATTCGTATATTATTCTTCTATCTTTATAATTTATTCCCACCTTCTCCAGGATCGCAAACATCTTCTCCCAGTCCACATTATCGAAAGCCTTTTGTATATCTACAAAACCTATGTACACAGATTTCTTCAGCGCTATCCTTTTCTCTATTACTGCCCTGAGTGCTAAGATTGCTTCTCGCGTTCCCCTATTTTTCTAAAACCAAACTGATCCTCTGCCAATCTACTCTCTATTTTATTTTCCATCCTCCTGTATATAATTTTGGTCAGTATTTTCGAAGCATGTGAAGTTAAACTGATCGTTCTGTAGTTCTCGCATTTGTCTGCCCCTTGTTTTTTCGGGATAGCGACAATTTTATTCTTTTGGAAATCTTCCGGTACTTCTCCTTTTTCGTACATATCTCTAATCAATTCAAACAGTGCGTCGCGAGTTCCTTCACTGGAGGCTTTTATAAGGTCCGCACTTATGCCATCTATGCCTGGCGCTTTATTATTTTTCAATTCTTTCAAAGCCTTGTCGAATTCTGATCTCAATATCGAATCTCCCAATTCTTCCTCATCTACATCCTCCTCCTTCTCTAATAGTGCTATATCATCGTTTCCTCTATACAAGTCTTCCAAATGATTGATCCACTGTTCTATTTTCTCTTCCGTTCTTATCAATTGTCGTCCTAGAGAGGTTCTAATCTTATTGCTTCTAGATTTCATTTGTCCGAAAAATCTTTTAATAATCCTATATGCTTCATCTATTTTTCCTAAATGCAATCTTATTTCTATTTCCTGACATTTCTCTTCTAACCACTGTTCTTTTGCTTTCCTTGATTCTCTTATTATTTTATTTCTCAATGATTTGTATCGTTGCTGGCCTTCTTGGCTATCATTATTCTTGTATTTTCTTCTTTCATTCATCAATTCTAAAATTTCTCCCGTGATCCATGGGTTTTGAGCTTCTACTCCATCATTCTTCAAAATCTTATCCGCACATTCTCTTATATTCCCCTTCATCTTTGTCCATCTCCTCTCTATTCCCAAGTCTTTCTCTTTTTGATCTCCCAATTTTTCATCCAACATTTTCTCGAATGCCTCATGTGTTTGTTTTTGCTTGAGGTTCTTCAAATTCCATCTTTTCTGCATTTTCCTTTTCTTCTTCAGAGATTTGAATTTCAGAGAACATTTCATCATCAACATATTATGATCACTATCTATATCTGCACCGGGATAAGTTTTACAGTTTTTCACTTGGTTTCTAAATCTTTGTTTCACTAATATGTAATCAATTTGGCATCTTGCTGTATCTCCTGGCATTTTCCAAGTGTAGATTCTTCTTGGATGATTTTCGAATAAAGTGTTTGTGATAACCATCTTATGATTTTCACAAAATTCGACTAAACGTTGTCCTCTATCGTTCCTCCTCCCTAACGCGAAATCTCCTATAATGTTGTCCTCTTTTCCTTGTCCTACTACCGCATTCCAATCCCCATCACTATCAAATTCTCTTCTCCTTTACATATTCTATCACTTCTTCTATTTCTTCGTACGTTTTTTCAATATCTTCCTCCGAATATGCAGATGTGGGCATGTATACTTGGACTATGACTGTGTCTACCGGTTTTGTTCTGATTCTAACCATCATCACACGTTCATTATGTTGCAAATAATTTTCTATTCTATTTCCTACTCTTTTATGCATTACAATTCCTACACCTGCTTGACCGTTCTTTGATCCTGTATGAATTATTCTATAATCCCCACTCCAGAAATCGCCCTCTTGTGGCCATCTCATTTCGCTAATCCCCATTACGTCTATATTCAACCTATTCATTTCTAATTCCAAATTTTCTAATTTTCCCGCTTGCCTCAGTGATCTAACATTCCACGCTCCGACTCGAAGAATGTTGTTTCTTTTCCCTATCCTATTCTTCGGTTTTCGTTCCTTGCTGATGAAGCTTCCTCGAGCAGCCTCCACCCGGAGATCCGAACGGGAGACTAGTTTACCTCCGGAATATTTTACCCGAGAGAGCGCCATCATGTATTTATTAATTTGTTTGTTTGTTTTTGTTACATAATATTCCAGGTTAGGAAAAAGGTTTCATTTCCTCGGGAAGTATTGAAACATGTCAAGGAAGGTAGTTTCCCCTTGCTTTCCTTCCGTTTCATTTTGCCGATGTTTCTGGCATTAGGATGATTTCGTTTCTCTCAGTTTGTATTCTTTCTCTTGAGTAGTTTATTCCACTCAAAAAAAAAGATCCAACTCTGAGATACTTATCCTCCCCACCACGTAAAGGAAGCAGATACTACCAGGGATGGATAAAAAGGATATCAAGGACAGGTATCATGAATATCCCCCTGGAAGACCCGCAATCATCCACGGGGAGGTCAAAGTATTTCTAGCAGACACATACATTAACATGAAACATATTATAAAACATCTACAAGAGTACTTTGGAGAAAATAAACTTGAAGTCAATATTCAAAAAACAAAAATAATACTATTCCAAAAAGGAGGTCATGGGCACAAGAAAAAGCTCCCTCCATTGTTTTATAAAGGCAGAGAAATTAGTTTTGAAAATAAATATTCATACTTAGGGGTTCCGTTCGTTCAATCAGGAACATACGATAAGGCTACTAAAGAATTCCTCTCTAAGGGGAAAAAAGCTCTACAGCCGACTATTAACCTGATCAATAGAATCAAAACAGTAGATTCAAACACATGTCAAAAATTACTGCGGGCGCTAGTTAATTCGACAGTCCTATATGCAGCCCATGTATGGAGTATAAGACACCTGAACGATCTTGAAAAAATACAAAATATTTTCTGTAGAAAACTCCTTAATATACCGCAAAATACACCAGGATATGCGATAAGAAGGGAATTGAACCTAGAAAATATAGAAATTACGGTTTTCAAATTAACATTGAATTATATCCAAAGAATCCTAGAAATGCCGGACGACAGGCTACCCAAAATATGCTACAATAGATTGAGAAGTATGGTCAAATCTGACACTTCCGAAGGGAAATAGGCTTGGGCGGCACAAATAAGGGATACCTTCTTCCGAAAAATTAATGAAATTGAATGCTGGGGAAACCTTACATTAGAGTTGTTGATAACAGAGAAAGAAAACCCCATTCAGAAATTGAGAAATTACTTGACGCAGCAAGATGAAGAAGATATCGATACCTCAAAATCACTACAAATCTATCCACACTTTACGCAAGGGGAAAGAGAAAAACATTTTTTGAATTCAAAAATCCCACTATATCATAAAAAAATTATCTCACAAATTATATTTTACAACGAATATATACCTAGAATAATAACTAAAAATAAGAAGTATCACCTACAAATCGAAAACTATTGCGAAGTTTGCCAAATGCAGAATAATTTTTTCCACTGCATGATCGAATGTAAAATTTATGATAAATACAGACAAAAACTTATACCCGAGTTATATACCTCCGAAAACAGAGCAGGAAAATTCCTAGAAATACTAAAGAATCCAAATGAAACAGAAGTAAGAAAAATTGTGAATTATATACACATTGTGCTAGACCAAAATAAAGTATGAGCGATTTCAAATGCAAACACCAAATCCAACAGTAATATGATGAGTTGTTAAAAAAAATTTTTAGAGAATAAATAACGGCTGAAGAAAAATGAAGGAATATGTACTATTATTTAGATCATTACAAAGTGTAAAACGAAGCACATATATCTCTGAATTAACTTGATACAGATAATAATAAATAAGGACAAACAAAGAATTAGAATAAAGTATTAGGAATAAGAAACTATATGTACATAAACCAATCTCTATTAAATGAATTAGAATAAATGACCAAAATACGCATTGAAAAAATAGATGTTAATATTTTATAATATAGGCTGTACAATAAAAATGTAAATGCGCGCAACCCTTCTTGTAATAATCCAATGTAGTGATTGAGCAAGAATAAATTGAATGAATGAATGCTTCGAAAATACTGACTAAAATTACATACAGGAGAATGGAAAATAAAACAGAGAGTAGATTGGCAGAAGATCAGTTTGGTTTCAGAAAAAATGGGGGAACGCGAGAAGCAATTTTAGGACTCAGGGCAGTAATAGAGAAAAGGATAACACTGAAGTAATCTGTGTACATAGGTTTTGTAGATATACAAAAGGCTTTCGATAATGTGGACTGGGAGAAGATGTTTGCGATCCTGAAGAAGGTGGGAATAAATTATAAAGATAGAAGAAAAATATACGAATTATATAAGAATTAAAGTGCAATAATAGAGGGCCAGGAAGGGGAAGCACAAATAAGAAGAGTGGCGAGACAAGGATGCTCATTATCGCCACTGATTTTCAATTTATATATAGAAGAAGCAATGAACGAAGTGAAGGAGGGAATTCAATCGAAATTACAGATTCACGGAGGGAATATGAGTATGTTGATATTCGCGGATGACATAGCTGTATTGGCCACGAGTAGTACTGAGTTAGAAAATATTCTCAACACTATGAGAACAATATTATTGGAAAAGTATTGTATAAATATAAATAAAGACAAGACAAGATTCATGATGTGTACAGCAGCGAAAACAGCTAGAAGAACGAAAATCAAAATAGATACCGAGACAATTGAACAGGTGAAAGAATTCAAATATCTAGGAAGCATAATTACAGAAAACGGCATAAGCGAAAGAGATATAAGAGCAAGAATAGCACAAGGGAAACAGGCTCTTTACCAAAAGAAACAGTTATTATGCTCAAAAAATATAAGCTTGGAAGTAAGGAAGAAATTCTTGAAAAGTTACGTTTGGAGCACAGCATTATATGGTTGCGAAACTTGGACAATGGGGAACACTGATCAACGAAGACTTGAAGCTTTTGAAATGTGGTGTTATAGGAGGATGCTCAGAATAAAATGGATAGACAAAGTCAAAAATGAAAAAGTACTCGAGCAGATAAATGAAGAAAGAAATCTTTTGAAACACATCGTGAAAAAGAGAAGCAATCTTATAGGACACACATCACGGCATGAGAGTTTACTGAAAACAATATTGGAAGGGAAAATGAATGGTAAAACTGGTAAAGGTAGACCTAGATCAAGTTATATGAAGCAAATCGTACAAGACAAGGGATGTAGTAGATATGTAGAAATTCAACGTTTGGCGGATAATAGACAGGGGTGGATGGTTTCATAAAACCAGTCGTAAGACTGATTACCTCATGATGATGATGATGATGATGAATTAAGTACCGATAAGAGATACGTCAAAAGTGTTTTAGGGAATATTTGAGAAATTGAAAAATCTCGCCAACGGCATATTATACCAGACGATTCGTCGACACTAGAGAATTTGATGCAATGAGAAGGAAAAGGGATCTGACTTGAGCGACCCTCCCTAATTATTGCGAGAATAATATTGACTGTTATTATATATATTGACAAAAATATTGGATCTCAATACTTTTGAATTTCAAGAAAGTTTCTGAAGCCAACATTTCCCAATCCTATTTTCACCAAAAGTAGTCAAGCTAATATTTGTTTATAAGGGAAGTGGGGGGCCCCTTCAATTGTAGGGGCCTCTAGGCGGCGCTCAATCCGCCTATATGGTGAATCCGGCAATGAAAGAACTTCTCAACTATACTATGATTATTCTGTGGATATGGAGAGAATGTGCGAATCAGACTATTTCGAACAAATCCGTGAAGATATTCTATGAAGGTGCATAGCACGTAATTATTCGAAACAGTCTTATTTACAGGTTCTGAGCATGTTCGTAGAATTTCCCAAACACGTTCTCAGCATTTTTAATCATTTTTGTTACTTGAGAAATATCACTTTTCACCCTGTTCCACATAATATATATACATGTAAAAATGTATTTACCATTACGAAGATTCGGAATGGTGCTGATGAGATTTGAGAAATGGAGGCAACAGATACTTTAAGAAAAATGTTTGTTCCCATCTGTTTTGCATAACTAAATCGATTCTTACACCTATTTTTGAATGAGAGTTCATACGTGGACAGAGATTTTTTACTACTGCTAATGCTGACAACAGAATATAACTTGGTTCAAGTCTTGGTAATCTACCGTGGAATGGAGTGAAAAGAAATACGGTGGGTGAATAGAAACACTCTTGGACAGTGAAAACCACCCTGTAGAAAATAATCGAAATTTTCCTATACGCAGCAACCAGGAAATTCCCACTGTAAAAAGTATACTTTCTAAACTGCCAAAGAAGTTTGGCAGTTTTTTACACAAACTTTTTTTGTAAATTACCAAACAAAAGTTTGTAAACATTCAAAAAATTTTGTGATTTCACGAAGATTTTTGAGAATTCACAAACTTTTGTTCGGCAATTTCCCACATAGCACAGAATGTCTCAATGACATTGCCAGAATATTATATTTGAAATTTGCAATATTCTGGCGAACATCTCAATAATATTGTCAGAATGTCTTCAGAATGTCTTATGTCACCATCTTTGTGACATTCCGGAGACATTCTGCAATATCACTGAGATGATTGTCGTAATATTCTGGAAACATTCTGAAATATTGCTGAGATCATCTCAGGGATATTTCATACAGGAAAACATCTCATAATTACGTGTATTAACAATGGTATAAAATACCACTTCCGGTGAAAAAAAAATTTCTCCAGAGTGAATCCTCTACGAATGTTGTATAGAATATGATTTGGGTGGCTTTGTGAGAGGAATACACATTGAAAGTTGATTATTAGGGAAGTTTCTTCAGTGATGATCGAACTCCAGTTCTCCGAATCATAGACGAGGCCTCTAACACCTCAGCTAATCACTGAGATGACTTCAATGCTCTCAAAGTGTCACTCTTCGTCATCATAATGATGTGGTTCTGATCAATTCTTTTCCGTGGGATATGGACCAATCAATTCAGAATTCTCTGAAACTAAAATTGAATAGGTCGTGGAAGAGAGGTTTCTTTCGCCATCGACTTGTAAATTTTACTAAGTACCGGGTCTGATGAATAAAAATTCTGACTGCCACATAAAATATTGCTACTGAAATATTTTCAGAATATTCCATTTGCGACAAACATGGAATATCCCTCATCATAGATTCCCAGAACAGTGCAGAATGTCATATGTGCGATATTTCAATTGCAAGATTCTCAGAATATTTGTAATGAAATATTCTATTTGCAATATCTATGGAATCTCGTAGGAATATTCAATATAGAATGTTTTGAGTGAGATATTTGTGATGTTCTAAGAATATTACTGAGACTGTTTGGGATAAAATGATGAGATGGGTAACTCAACTTGGAGTTACACGTCACACTGTAAATTATGTATCAACGCATTCATATTCGGTATGAGAATCGCTGAGAAAGACGTTGATCGATATTCCTTGTACAAATTTATCTCCGGGTTCAACGTCCTCTCAGATCACCTGATCTCTACCGGTAAAAATCTGAGGTTTTTCGTGGCGTGCGTGATTTTGAATTTCAGTCGCAACTGATCGTTCGTCACAGTGCCAAGTGCTCGCGCTTCATACGTTAAAGTTTCTTATAGTTTAATGGTAGATTAGTCCTACTGGCTAACCATAGTTTCCGTGCTTCCTTAATTCGCAATCTCACCTCTGTGAGTTATTGAAACCTTCGTGGTTCATATTTTTATATTATATTCTAGTGTGAGAAGAATAGCAGTCGTTTGCTGTGACGAACGGCGGTTGTGCTGTACTCATGAGTACCTTGCTGTACGAGTGTGAAAGTGTGTGAAGTAATCAATCAATTGTTTCTACCTTATTATTTACCGCTCGACGCACGGATTGTATATGTGCGTTCGAATTGAACTTTTCTTGTGTATTCACAAATCTTCTCTTCCTTTGTTAGGCGTCCGCCGTTCAGCCTGATTCGGAGTATATCTTGTTTTGTATCATTAAAGTTATTGTTACCGTTAAATCGACTTTTTCATTTCTACTCGCTACAGTCACTCATCTAATCTCTTCAATAACGCTTTTATAATTTCGAAAATTCAATTACGGCTTATCCGCGAGAGAGACATTGTGTGCTATGTGGGTTACAGAAAAAGTTCGGAAATTATTTTTCCAAACCAAGTTTGGAAATTCCCAAGCATTTTTGTTTGGAATTCAACAAATTTTTTTTACAGTGCCGATTATGCGATAGGAAATCAATTTCCGATAAATGTATATGGAATTTCCCATAAATTTCACTAAAAATTCAAACTCCATGGGATTTCTACTATCATTTTCCAGTAAATTTTCAGTAAGACACAGAAAATTCCTAACGCATATACACGGAGGAGAGTATAAGAACATGATCAAATTCACTATGTTTCACAGTGAATGAAATTGGAAAGCCAATCTGTTCCTCCAGCACAATAATGACACAGTGAATTTAACTACGAATTTCCTTCCGTGTATGTGTTGATTACTCCCGAACATTGATGTGAAGTTTCTCATAGAAAATTTCTACAGTGTAATGGAGAATGATCATCCTAATGGTGTTTCTATTCACCCCATTCCACGGTGTGTAAAATCAAAATTCATCGACACATGACAGGATGCTGTACTATTATCAATGTTTAATGGATTGATTCCGTCAATCCACACTGTAAAAAAGGTTCACCGGAAAATTCCAGTGAATATACTGGAAGTTATTAGACTGTGCATGTACAATGCATGTACAATGAAAATTTTAGCACGTTTGTACTGCAAAACTTCAGTACAAATGTTATGGATTTTAGCATCAAAACTGGAAATTTGCTGAGCCTCAGTACTGGAATTTTCCAGTACACGAACTGGACTTCTTCAGGACATGTACTGGAAAATTAATGCTGGAAATATTCATGAAAATTGAGAAAAAATTGCTCACACAAAGTGATTTTGCACGGTCCTTGTGTTTCAAGATGACTGAGAAACTTGATCGTTCATGTGGATGGACAGAAAGTCATGTCTACCTAACGAGATTTGAACCCACACTTTTTTATCTATCTACTAACTGAAACCCAACACCTAACCGACGAGCTATAGCGCGACATGTTTGAAGGCCAGCTTGGGTTACTACATATTAGGGTGGGCCGAAAAACCCGAGTTTTCGATTCCGGAATCTAATAGTGCGCAAAAGTTGCCTTGAAGGAATACAAATCTTGTTGAAGAATGTGAAAATCCTCATTTCTCACAATTTTCGGCGGTCAACATGTATTTTCTCAAATATGTGTATATTTCACCATTCATTATCAGAAAAATAATTGTTGAGCATATAAATAGAGTACATGTACATATATACTATATATACAATATGCAGCTCTTGGCTCGACTTAAATATGTAACGCGACTCAGAACTCACCACGAGAAGGTGGCTGCACTTCGAGTTCCGCCCACGCCCTTCCTAACCAACCATCCAAATAGGGTCCATACATAACATACATATTATTGAGTATGTACTTTTCTATTATCATTGAAGAGTAATCTCCTGCTCCCAAACAGGGAATTGTGCCTTGTTCGAGAACAAAGGCATACTTTTCCTGGACATGAAGGTGGCTCGGATAAAACCATCCCTATTCTTATACCCAACAACTGTTTTTGCTGACTCTGTCACTAACTTGACACCGCGCTCAACTGATTGTGTATGACAAGGAAAGCCTTTGATATCCCAATATGCGAAGCTATGTGTTCAGTCGAGACATGACGTGAAAGGGGTGGCGAATACGGTTTAGTGGAATTCCAGTCGATACACCGTGAATATTCCATTGCAGCAAAGGTCATTTTTGGAATCACGAAGTTACGAACTGGCTGCTCAGAGTTGATTCTCTTGCTTCAATTATTTTGTTCTGGCCAAGTTCTCTTACATCTCTTCTATTATCAATTGCCATTGACAAGAGTAAGTTCTCCGGATGAGCAAAGTACGCATTTCACTGAATAACAGGATTTATAATTGAGAACCGCAGTATAGTTGTGACAACGTGAAATGTTTCGCTCTCTACAAAATTTCGTATTTCAACCATTTATCGTGCACACTTAATTCTTCTTGTTATATTGTTGTTCGTTCCATTAGTGAACTTATTATGTAAATTTCTCCGAACAACTTGGTTCTTGCACGCGATTTTTAGTGAATCTATTCCGAATACATTGGTTTATTCATTCGTCGTTACATAATATTTCCACGAGGTCTATCCTATTTGTCGGTACTCATACATATCTCGTGTACTCACGTATGATGAGACACTCTTCGTGTGTGCGTATGTGTTCACTTCGATACAGTGGATCTCATACTTGCCGTTTATTGGAATTCAAACATTTTTGTATTATCATATAAACTTTTGTATTATCATATAAATCATATAAACTCAAAACTGCCCAAAGAAGTGTGTGGAGGCTGTTCCAGAGTTGTGGATAAACCGGTATCTTGTGCTTCATGCAGTGTTATATCTCATCCTGGTTCGTCGTGTTTAGCGAGAAGTTACCATCCATGGCATAATGGAGTACTGATTGATTGCAAGGGGCCTCTTCCGTCGTCTGATACTTCTGTTGATCTTGCGGAAGAATTTGGTGGCGTGTTGGATCAGTCAGATTTGTTATCGGAAATTCGGAGCATCGTTGATTCTGCTTGTTCGAAACTCAGCAACCAGTTCAACGCGTTTGCAATCAAATTAAATTCTTCATCCAACACTGTGGCGGAATTATCCACGAGATCATCCACCTTGGAATCGTCTGCCCCTTCTTCTTCACAAGGTTTTTACAATGAAGAAGATGTGATAGATAAGCTGAATGAACGGCATCGAAGAGCATGTGTTATTTGACTCTTCAACGTTGAAGAATCTTCGAGGGATGGGACTCCTGATCATGTTATAGTTACTGATCTTCTTCAAAGAATCAGACCTGTCACTTACGACAATGTGCAGATCCGTCATATCGGTAAGAAGAAGGACGCTTCTGAAACTCGTCCGATCTGTGTCACATTTGCATCACGGAACATACCCATTGAGATTCTTCGTAACAAATCGTTGTACAATGGTTCAATTAGAATATCGCAAGATCGTACCTTGAAGCAACGGAATCATCTGTCGAACTCACGTGAAGAGTTGAAGAATCTGAATGACCCTTCGAGGACTATTCGCTATTCCAATGGGATACCTAAGATAGTTCCTGCTCACCAAAGAAAGAACGCTTAATCGACCCTTTGGTGTATTATCAGAATGTTCGTGGCTTGAGAACTCAACTGGATCAACTTCATTGCTCTGTTGTTATTTCAGATCCATGTCATGATATTATTATCTTATCTGAGACCTGGCTACGCGAGGATATTCTTCTGAAATTGGTTTACATGGCTATGCAGTTTATCGTATGGATAGAAACAGACTCACCAGTCAATTTTCGCGGGGAGGTGGTATCTTAATCGCCGTTCAGGATAACCATCGGAGCTGTGTGTTCTCATCTTCTTATTCCAAAGTTGAACATCTTTACGTCAAAGTTTATTTTGATTCTTTGTCGTTGTTGTTTGGGGCTGTCTACATTCCACCTGCTTTGGATTCTTCATCATACTTGGACCATTGTAATAGCGTTGGCGGAATCCTCCTCAAGGAGAACTTCAACTCCTTATACTTGTACGGGGATTACAATTTACCTCATATTTCCCGGAGCAATATTGATTCCAAATTATCTTTCTCAGTGTCACCTAGTTCGACTCTCGATGAAATGACTTCTGCGCAATATGTTCTCGAATATTTCAATGAATTAAATTTGTTTCAACTTAATACGTTCAGAAATTCTCATGGTAACATACTTGATCTCATTTTTTCTGATAACGATCGTATTGATGTCAATATTGCTCTGTATCCTTTTCTCGCTTGTGACAACTTTCATCCTGCTCTTGTATTCAAGCTCAACCTACGTGAAAGTGTTTTACTGGTCCCCAATAGAATCATCAAATATAATTTCAATGAGGCGAATTACAGTGTAATTTGTGAATATTTAGGTTCTATCAACTGGGACGATAAATTGCGTAATCTTGATGTTATTGAAGTTGTTGATTTCTTGTATCTTCATTTATACAATGCAGTTGATTCATTTGTACCCAAGTATGTATTAAGGAATAGTTCTCATCCAGAATGGTTTTCTTCAGAATCAATTGAACTTATTTGTCAAAAGGAAATTGCTCACAATGGGTACAAAGAGTCAAATTGCTTCGAAGATCACTTAATTTTCAGTCACCTGCGAGCTCAATGTAAAGTTTTGACTCGCTGATGTCACTTGTTTCATCTTCATTATGCCCAAGGGTCCATTCCTACAAATGTCGAAAGCTTTTGGAACTTTGTTAATAGTAAGCGGAATCAGAACGATATATCCCTAGTGATGAATTTAGACGGTACTATTGGCAATACCGGTATTGCTATTTCGAACTTATTTGTATCTCATTTCATATCAGTTTATCAAAATTATCCCGTTGTTCCTTGTAATTTACCTAAATCTACTCTCAATGTCAATCTTCTCGATTGATCCATCAATGTCGGTGGAGTGTTCAATAGAATCTCATCCTTGAAAACTTCTTCCGGTCCTGGTGATGATGGTATTCCTCCTAATTTTCTGAAATCTTGCAATTTTGTCATTTCTCGGCCTTTGTGGTTGATTTTCAACAATTCTTTATCCTCTGGAATATTTCCTTCTCAATCCAGCTTAATTACTCCTATCTTCAAATCTGGGGACCGTTCTGACGTGATAAACTATAGACCAATTAGTATTATGAATGTTATGCCGGAAATTTTTTAAGATATAGTCACTGATAAAATAACTCCACTGTTTTCTGATATAATTTCTGATTCGCAGCATGGCTTCACTTCTGGGAAATCTACCGTAACTAACTTGTCTATTTTCACTCGTGTCCTCTGCGCTTGATCGGAATGCCCAAGTTGATACTATTTATACAGACTTCTCAAAGGCTTTTGACAGAGTTGATCATAATATATTGTTAAATAAATTAAGTAATTTAGGTATTCGCAGCAATTTTTGTTTTGGTTACAGAGTTATATTCTGAATCGTACGCAATCAGTTCGTGTCTCTCAATATTTTTCTGATTCATTTTTTGTATCCTCAGGTGTATCGCAAGGCTCACATCTAGGCCCTTTATTATTTATTATTTTCATTAATGATATCTCTATGATTTTCAAGTACACGGAGAAAATCCTACGATACTGGGTACTGTAGCCGACACGACTGGCTTGTGTTATGGAAAAGAACCATTTCAACACTGCTGGTTACTGTAGTAACACGAACCATTCGTGTCTCCGCAGTAGAGAGTCGGTTTTCTACACTATTCTTTACTGCGGAGACACCACTGATTCGCGTTACTACAGTAACCAGCAGTGTTAAAATGATTTTTTTCCATAACACGAGCCAGTCGTGGTGGCTACAGCGGTCAGTATTGTAGGATTTTCCCCGTATACTGCGGACATCTTCTTTTCGCTGATGCCCTGGAACTTTTGATGATTGAAAGAACTTACAGAGATGCTCGAAATCTGCAATCTGATTTGGATCAGTTACAATCTTGGTGTGTGCTATCTAACATGTCATTAAATCTCACTAAATGCCATGTGATGAGATTTTATAGGGGTAACAATGCTATTTATTCTCCTTATAACTTGTCTCATTCTCTGTTATCACCTATAAATACTGTTCGTGATCTTGGAGTTTCATTTGACTCTCGTTTCAACTTTTCAGATCATTACAATTACATAGTTGGTACTTCCATGAAAGCTCTTGGATTTATCAAGCGCGTTTATAAAGATTTTCGTGATCCTTTCGCACTTCGAACACTGTATTGTACTCCAGTTGGACCTCATTTTGAGTATGCGTCTGAAATTTGGAGCCCTCATTTGATTCGGGATTGTACAGACTTGGGAAGAGTTCAGCATAAGTTTTTGCGTTTTGCTGCCTATCAGATAGGCCGTCCGTTGAGCGTAACTTGTCATGATTACTCATTGATTATGTCTCTACTTAACTTGCCTTCCTTGGAATCACGTCGTTTGTTCAATGATTCCCCATTTCTGTTTAAAATTGTTAATGGGAAAATTTGCTGCCCTCAACTGCTTGAACTTGTACGTTTGAATGTCACTTCTCGTTTATTAAGACGCCCTAAATTGTTCGATCCAATTTCTTATAAATCAAGGTACGGTTATTCTGATCCGGTGAATCGGATATCTATCCTAGCCAATTCTTACAGTGATGTGCTTGAATTATTTTCATCCCATTCTGATCTTAGGAATTCTCTTTCTCTCATTTGTCAAATTTAATACCTAATTCTCCATTCTATCTATAATTATACACGTTGACTGTTGTTGTAATATAAGATGCATGTAGTCGAGCTTAACATGATGCTTAATACTTTGATGCATAATATGTTGTATGGTTCAAATAATGTATATTCTATGTACCGAAGGGTCTTTTATACCCGTATAAACAAGATAAAATGAAAAAAAAAAAATAATAATAATATCAAGGAAGTTTCCAGGTCAGTACCTTGAGGTTTCGATAACTTTGAACACGTGTTCAGGTTCATCTATAATAGAACTTCTTTTCTTTATGGCAAACCATACAGGCACATAGCAAGTAAGTATGAACTTCACTATCTGTACCAGTTCATTAGCAGGATTGATTGTTGATATATATAACCGGAGAATTCGATTTGCAGCTGTCAGCCACCGAGCATGACACAGAGGACCAGGATCTGAAACAGCTTGATCTGAAGGACAGCATCCTGATTTGATCAAACGATATTCAGTATATACTCCTGATCCTTCCCAAGTTCTTTGAGAATTCCTTCATCGACAAATTGAATGTCACAATCAATGCTCCTGAACACAACGACAGGTGAACTTTCGCAACCCAAAAGACGCTCACCAATTGGACCAGAAAATGATTTTGGACCTGTAGTTCGGCCATCTGAATGCTCAAATAAATGTTTGAATGGAAGTTCATTAAAGTGTAACAAGCAAATGATGCATTGGAGTGGTCTTCTGAGAATCATTTCTACATTCATGAATTACACCACCCTCACATCCAGTATTAGTTACTGTTCCATCACAACCAATTACATCTAAGTCCGCAAGGGAAATTTCCAACTCTTTTAGATGTGAGATAATGCTATCCGAAATGTTTCTCGCAGAGCCTCACGTTGGAGACACATGACAGATGTAATTGGACCCTGGCTCTTGAATCAATGAAATGTGTTCCTCTTTCACCACTCTGCGAAAGTTTCTTGAATGTATAGTTTCAACAACCAGAGTATCGTCTCCCCTGCCATCAAAGTATAATCCTCGAACAATAATATTAGTACTTTTCTGTAAGTTCGATCTTAAACGTGCCTTTTCTCCCCTCAATTTATTCTTGTCAATGACAAGTGATTTCTCAGATTCATCTATAATCCCTATATCCTTGAGAACACTTGAGGCGATTGCTGCAGTTACCCTATCAGAAATTCCGTACCTATCGCTTACCAACGCAGTCGATTTGAGTTCAATTCACATCTGTGTGCTTGATGATAGCTTGGATTTTCTGAGGGTGTAAAATCTTCATCCTTGTCATGCTATTCAGAGTCAGAGCTTTGATGTTCCACTTTTTCTGAAGTCAATTCAAAAGCACTATCGGTCAAGACTATATCATCTGAGCTGTCAGAGCTGGAATTTACAGTCCAGTTGCGCAGTAAATTTCCAGTTTTTTCTAAAGTGTACGACTACTTCAGCATTTTCCAAGTTTACGAGAAGCCATCACTCATTTCTCTTTCAATACAGACTAAATGGAATGAATCGGTGTAGCATGAAGCATTGGCTTCATGAGCTGAATTCTATCTTGTCAGTGACCGTTGATCTCGGCCCGAGCTTGGTTCAGTTCATTACCAATTCTGGTCCTTGGTTGGAACAAAGATAAACAACGCCTGAAAAGATGTTATAATTTCAAAGGTGCGTCATCCTGTTGCCGAAGAACGGACAATCTCACACTACGTTACGTGACCCATTACGCTATTGGCTATTCTCAATGGTCAATTTTTATCCGGTTGGTTCATATAACGTATATCTTTATCATCAAAACGGCTTTACCCATATCGGAAATGAAACTTTTCCTCTTTTTTTATTGGTCCTCCGCCTTTTTTCTCACACAATGTAATATGTTGGACTAGAATATTTCGTTGGGATGATCCTAGTAACGAGAACAAATTTGAATTTAAATTTTAGCTAATGTAGCCGGATCGTACTATGAAAAAAAATCCACGAATACTTTTGCGTGGTACTTGCAGGCTCGGATGTGAATGATGAATTTGTAGAGAACTTCGACCCGAAAATGCCACAAAAAACAAAATCCACCGAAGATGCACACTCGGTCACCAGCTTGTTTTCTGGTAAACAAACAAACCTCTTCCTTCCACGTTTCGAAGAATAAAATAATTCCAACACCTATCAAACCAAATTTTCTGCTCAAACCAATTTTTTAAGTTAGTTGAGTAAAGGAAAGATAGGTGAAATACTCTAATTTTACAATAAAGCACAATATTTTCAGAATATTAATGTTTATTCATAAAATCACATCTGTTATTTGTTAAATTCAACACTTTGAATAACTTTCACTTGAGACCATGGCCTCGACTGAGCTCTACACTGTGTCGCGAGAGAACATGGGATGGCTTGAAGCGCTCAACCTCCTCCTTATATACTCGTTGAAGTACCATGAGT
Organism: Gonatopus flavifemur; assembly: GCA_018340375.1. Classification (NCBI taxonomy): domain Eukaryota; kingdom Metazoa; phylum Arthropoda; class Insecta; order Hymenoptera; family Dryinidae; genus Gonatopus; species Gonatopus flavifemur. Next base: position 376,636 of record JAFFJZ010000039.1, read on the forward strand.
GAATTTTGAATTTTCTAACCCTTCAACTATCTAGCCTCAACAAATACATGAAAATACTCAGGACAGTCCTCTGAGTACCTTTGTACATAAAATTATGAAAATAATTTCTTTTATTTCAAAATTCAAATTCATATTCTTGGAATGCTCTCTTTTTTGCATGTCATTCCCTAGCAATTATCGATGACTATGTTCTAATGATTCTTTCTAAAATACTCATCCTGATCCTTATAATTTCTTTTGAGTGTTTTGTTCGCCCGTGCACATACACCCACCGTTAAAATGAAATATACATGTTCCACTTTAAACACCTCGAGTGCACTCAAACAGAACCTTGTGAATCTTTCCTTATATTCTACCAATTTTATTAGAACAAATCATATTTATTCCGATTAAAGAATTTTTTGATACCACAAGAATAAAGATTTTATTATCAAGAATAAACTTATATATATATATATATTTTTTTTTTAAATGGACGATAAAAAGTGGAATCACATCTCTTTTGTTTTACAAAACGAATGACAAAAAATAAACTCACATATCTTTTCTTTTAGATAATTAATGATAAAAGAAATAAACTCACATATCTTTTATTTTACAAAGCGAATGATAAACCATGAAATCACATATCTTTTATTTCACACAATGAATGATAAAAGAAATAAAATCACATATCTCTTGTTTTACAAAACGAATGATGTAAATTAAACTCACATATCTTTTCTTTTACATAATTAATGATAAAAGGAATGAACTCACATCTCTCTTGTTCTACAAAGCGAATGATGAAAGAAATAAAATCACATATCTTTTCTTTTACATAATGAATGATAAAAGAAATAAAATCACATATCTTTCGTTTTACATAATGAATACAACACTCGTCGTATTCTTCAATTACAAACATAAACTATCATATATATCTATATTCTTTCATATATGTCTCATAAAATCCAACGTAGTTATATTATGGTATTATTTTTTCTTATGAAGTTCTTTGGTTCTTTATGATTATAGAAGGCAAATATGTAATATAAACACGAATTAACTTCACATCCTAAACAATTCCTCACTTGAAATTTCTTCTCAATCCATGACTGTTGCCGGCAAATCAAGATCGCTGATGTCCCCAAATAATTCACTGAATATTTTATCATATTGTACAGCAGTATTGTGTGCTACCGGGGCTACCTCCATGGATGTTCCTGCTTCCATTTGATCCGTGACCTATCCACTCCTTTCCAATATATTATTTTGATTCACTTCCATTGTGGTTTCAATGTTTATATTTTCTTCTTCTACTTCCTTTTTCTTTTTGTAAATTCCATCTAGTCTGGTCGGTCTTGTGGGCTTACGCACAATCCCACATACTTCTTCCTCTCTTGCTTTCTCCTCTTCAATGTTCAACCTCCGGCGGGGATGTCGGATTGATCTCCCATTGTTTTCCTTTATTCGTCATCCGTATTTTCATTGAATTACTACCTGATTCACAATTCTCTTCATCCGCTGTTTTGGCTTTCATCTTTCCCTTGCCCGGTGATCCTATAGTACACACAACCAATTTTTTTTTCTCTATTCCTTCTATATTTGGATCTCGATTTTCCAGCACTGGTTCAGCAGCGTTTCGGACACGTACTTCAACTGTATTTTCTGATGGTTTATATTGATTGATATATAGAAGGTAATTTTCTTGTTTCACTTTTTCGAGGTTTTCGATTGTCAAACCCATACCTCTTAGCTGGTTCGCGATATCAATAAAATCATGGTAATTCCCCTGATATGCTTCAGCCTTCTCCACGATTTTCAGTAACTCACTCTTCCGCTCTTCCCGTATGCATTCTATGATGTACTCTGCTACTTCGTTTTCCATTTTCACCAGATAATCAATATCCATACTTGATGGTTTGACACTTCGCAAAACTTCTGCCACGCTCGGGTTCATATTCGGACCACACTGAATTAATCTGTGTTCACGTCGTAATTCATGATTCTCCCCTGCTACACGTCCTAATAATCCTTATTTCATTTAACTTCCTCTTTGAGAACCGTAGTACATCTAGCGTCTTGTTAGGTAAACATCGAATTCTTCGTGATCGTCAACTACGCCATCTATCAGATCTCGCAGTCACCCTTTACAACGTGGCGTTACTTCGTTTCGCGCGCATAGACGTCCTGCCGCTACATAAATATTTCGGTAGTTCGCTCGGTCGTAAACACGGTTCACGAACCTTTTTCAACTGTCTTATATTATATGTTCCAATCATCTTCCTTTTTACATCTTGTATTGTATACGCATTGTGATTTACTATATTGATTACTACATAAGGATCTTTATAACGATAGTCCAGTTTCGATGCGTATTTGTTGTTTTTATTTGACAGGTAATGTGTCTTTAACCATACTTTATCTCCTATACTGCATTCTGTTCCTTGTTTTTTTTCAAAAACTGATTCTTCCTTTTTTCTGCGTTCTTTTTCAGTTTCTGTTTGACGTACTCTATTATTTCTTGATATTGCATGGTTTGTTTGTTCGATGTGTCAAATTCTTTAGGCCATTCGATATTTTTCATGTTCTTATAGAATTCACATGGTGCTATTCCCGTGCTGGCGTGCTGTGTATTATTTGAGATTTTTCCGATTATAGGAATTATTTCTGGTCATGAAGTCTGCTTATTATGCACGTAGGTTCTCAAAATTCTTCCCAATTGTCTCATCATTCTTTCCATGGGATTTGACTGCGGATAATATGGCGATGTATGACATATCTTAATTCCATTTTCCATACCAAATTTTTGCCATTCATTTGATACAAATTGCTTTCCCCGGTCTGTTTATATTTCTTTTCGAACCATATTTTCCTTCAAATAATGTTTCGTTAATTTATTAATAATTGTTGTTGCTTTGATGCTTCGTAAAATGTATAACGTGATTTCTTGAGCGAAACAATCTGATAATACTGAGATGTATTTTGCTCCGTATTTTCCTGCCGGCAGTGGGCCGTACAAATTTAATGATATTTTCTCATCCGGTTTAGAGGGTAATATAATATCAGGTATACCTTCTGCTTTCTTATTTATAGCTTTTTGCTTTCTGACATTCCACGCATGCAGCAGGTACATCTTTGATTATCCTGGACATATTATTAAATATGAATTTTTTCCTACAAATGCTGTCAATTTTTTCACCGCCCAGGTGTAGTAAATATTTATGCACATCGTTCACAAAAAACCCATGCTACTGCAGTTGGAATCATTATTTTTCCTTCATTATCAATTATCAATCGTAAAATTCCGTTCTCATCTATTCTGGTTTTCTTCTCCTCTGATTGTCGTATTCTGATCATTTCCTCGTCTTCGATATGAGCCTTTTTTAAATATTCAACCCACTTTTCCATGTTTTCTTTATCCTCTTCGAATTCCATTGCACCCATCATTCTACACTGTTCTCATTTGTTTTTATTTATGCTGCTGATGAATAAATTGATCTTTCCGTTTTTTTCTGTGATCGGTTAATCGCGAAAGTGAATTTGCTTTGGTATTCAGTTTACCCTGGATATGTATGATTTTCAGGTCGAACTCCTGTAAAAATTCCAACCAACCAGCGGCTCTTGTACTGGAAAATACACAAGCTTTTGGAAATTGTAACGCCCCATGATCAGATCTAATTGCCACGGTTCTTCCTAACAATGAGATACTCCATTTCTTCAGCGCTCATTCCACAGCTAACGCTTCTTTTTCCGTTGTCGTATATTTGATTCCTGCAGCTTTCAACTTCCGTGATATGTATGCTATTATTTGTTCTGTCCCACATTTTTCCTTTTGGATTAGGACTGCTCCCAGTCCTGTGCACGATGCATCCGCTTCTACGATGAATTTGGCTTCTTCATCGATTAGAAATAGCTCGTTCGCTTCATTAAATTCCTGCTTAATATTTTTGAATGCTTCCTCTTGTTCCTTTCCCCAATCAAATTCACTTCCTTTTTCCAAAAGCTCCTCTATAGGTCCGGTGTAATCGGATAATCTAGGAATGAACCGCCGATCCCAATTCATCAAGCCTAAGAATGCTTGAAGTTTTTTTACTGAAGTGGATATAGGGAAATTTAGAATACTATCTTTAGTATCTACGTTGATCTCAATTTTCCATTCGTCAAAAGTATGTCCCAAAAATACAATCTCTTCCTGGAAGAATTTACTTCTCTCCAAATATAGTTTAATTCCAGCGGATTCTAACTCCCCGAATATTTGATTCAAGTCCTTAAGGTGCTCCTCTTCATTATCTGATGCAATCAGTATGTCATCCAGGTGAATGATGACATTTTTCCCCACTTCATCCGATAAAATATTGTTGAGAATTCTGGTGAAAACCGCCCCTGAGATTGTAAGGCCGGAGGGCATCCTGTTAAACACGTATGTTTGCCCTTCAAACACGAATCCTGTATATTTCTGGCTATCTTGATCAAGCTCTACTTGCTAAAACGCATGCCTTATGTTCAATCTAGGAAAATTTTCTTATTCCCCATTTTGAAAAGAGTCTCGTCAATCGTGGGTGATTGCGCGTAGTCATTCTCCATCCGGTCGTTTAATACTCTTGCGTCCAAACAAATCCTGATTTCATGACTTTCGTTTTTTATTACAATAACCAATGGATTCACGAATTCAGTTTGATTTTTGCTAATAACACCTTCTTCTTCTAATGCGTGTATTGCCTTCCTAACTTCTTGAATATATTTTAACGGTACCGGATACAATTTGCATTTATACGGTGTCGCATTTCGCATTGGTATCACACATTTCTCCGATTTGATTCTTCCCAATTCGGGTCCAAATAATGTTTTATATTTCTTACTGAAAAATTTCATACTTGGATGCATGCCCTCTATTTCTTGTATTGTTGATAATTCGTACGTGTCCTTATCATTTCTCTGGAAACTGAGTTCGAAAAATCCGAGGCTTATGTCAATCTTCGCTCCATACCTAATCATAAATTCCAAACCTAATACCAATGGAAATATGATTCTGTCGATCTCTTCTCCTCCAATGGTCATCTGAATCTGTACCATTTCCCTCACGTTTATGTCCTTATCAGAGAAGGCACCCACCAAATTCACGTTCTTCACTGATATTTCATCGAGAAAGCCGTGTTTTTCATTTAATTCATCCACTAATTTTTTTGAAATTGCCGAGATCTTTGCGCCGGTGTCAATTAGTGCTCGAGAAATTGTATCCTTGATTTCAACTAGAATGACCGCACTCGTAGATTGCTTGGATTGATTTTTTTTTCTTCTTTTTTATTACCTTCTAAGTGATATATAATTTCTTCTAATCGTATAATTGATAAAGTTTGCGGCGTCTCATTATCTTCCCCAACTGTCTCTATAGTTTCCATGTCTTCGTATTCATTATCCAACTCTTTTTTGTTCATGGCTGATATAATTTTTCTCTGACTGCGGGTTGTTACCCTGTCGTTTTGTTGTAATGGCACTATATTATCTTTTTGTTTTGTTTCGTAATCATTTGTTTTTGTACTTTTACTCCATCTTGTATCCTTTGGTGTCGATTGCTCGGGCGGTTGCGTAGTCTCATTCTTCTTAATATTCCATTAAACTTCTGGACATCTTCTCCTTTCGAATTACTATTTCCTTTTTTCTTGTATTGTCTCTGACGATAAAAGAAATCTCGTTGATCCTGTATTTCTTCCAATATCATGGCTGCATCATCAAGAGGACGAGTTACACTTGGTCGTAATTCTCTTGCGACCTCCATGGGAAGATGACGTTTCAACGATCTTATAATTTCATGAACCCCCATTGGAGGATTCAAATTTCGCGCTTCGCGTGCAAATCTGAGGAAATATTCTGACATGGTTTCGTCGGTATTGTATTCATATTTCCCCGTTGAGAGCTCTTCTCTGAAGTGAGCCTGCGCTTCTTCTCCCCAGAAGAATTTGCTAAATGCTTCTCTAGCCCGGGTATAGTCACGAAAATCGTTTAACTCGAACCGATTTCTCGCTTGATCTTTTAAGCATCTCGCAAACAGAAATTTCTTCTCAAAATCCGACACGTTTTCATATTCCAATATTTCATCGAATCTATTCGAGAATCTTATTGGGTTAGTTCGATCCTTTTCCCCGGAATATGAGATCTCTTTCGACAACATAAGAACTCCGTTCTCTCCCAGACTCCTGAAACGGCTGGAATTGTGAGTTTTTTCGGAAGTCGCTCCGTCGTTCTTCCGAATTTCCCTATTCTCTTGATTCATTGATCTTCCTCGATAGATATCCTGATTATTCCTGCCATGCCTGATTGGATTTTCTATATTGTTCAGTCGATGTTCATCATTTGAATATTACCTTCAACGACAGTCATTCGATCACCAAGGGTTCGTTGGAGTTGGTTCAGTAGATCGGCCATTCTATTCTCGAAACGATTTAGTTCGAAATTCAATCGCTGTGATGAATCATTTCTAGGTGGCCTACCTCTTACTCCTTGTCGAAGGTTTCGGCTTGGAGGTTGGATCATGTCATCCTCCTGTTGATTGTTTGATTCACTTCGTGAATCATTCAGTTCATTTCCAATTTCGTTTTGAAGTTGATTATTCGCGTTCATTTCTGGATTTCCGTTATCCCCGTTTGGATTGTCCCCACTAATTCCCATTTCTTGATTTCGCATGGCCTGGTTCCGACCACGGTTAGTCCTAACTCGGCCACGATTCACAGGACTATGTTCTATCATTTTGAAATTCTCATATTCTTTCTACAAAGAACACACTCTCACTATATATATACATATTTTTTTTCTCAAATACAGCCCTTGCGCGGCTATTCTTGCTTGTTGAAAGCACTTTCGTGACGTAGTCTATAGAATTTCTTCACGACTCACGGTGTAGCCCTTGCGGCTATCTTTGGATTTTTCAAATGTTATCTCGACGCTTGAAAATCGAAAACACACGCCGTCCTATCACGTTCGCCAATTCTGTAGCCGTACCGTGCTATGAAACGAAATCCACGGATACTTTCGCGTGGTACTCGCAGGCTCGGATGTGAATGATAAATTTGCAAAGAAGTTCGACCCAAAAATGCCACAAAAAACAAAATCCACCGAAGATGCACACTCGGTCGCCAGCTTGTCTTCTGGTAAACAAGCAAACCTCTTCCTTTCACGTTTTGAAGAATAGAATAATTCCAACACTTATCAAACCAAATTTTCCGCTCAAACTGATTTTTTCACTTAGTTGAGTAAAGGAAAGATAGGTGAAATACTCTAATTTTACAATAAAGTACAATATTTTCAAAATATTAATGTTTATTTATGAAATCACATCTGTTATTTGTTAAATTCAACACTTGGAATAACTTTCACTTGAGACCATGACCTCAACTGAGCTCTGCACTGTGTCACGAGAGAACATAGAATGGTTTGAAGCGCTCAACTCGCTCCTTATATAGTCGTTGAAGTACCATGGGTGAATTTTGAATTTTCTAACCCTTCAACTGTCTAGCTTCAACAAATACATGAAAATCCTCAGGACAGTTCTCTGAGTACCCCTGTACATAAAATTATGAAAATAATTTCTTTTATTTCAAAATTCAAATTCATATTCTTGAAATGCTCTCTTTCTTGCATGTCATTCCCTAGCAATTATCGATGACTATGTTCTGAAGGTTCTTCCTAAAATACTTATCCTGATCCTTATGATTTCTTTTGAGTGTATTGATTGTCCGTGCACACTGAATTCATGCGAGAGAAGTTCTTTTATGCGTATTCCACTATACTCTTGTTGAATATACAGGGTGTCCCATTTTGATTTTCATATCGGAATAACTCAAAAACAAGGGGTTTTGGAGGAAAATGTTTCGAACAAAAGTTGTGGGATTCCGAGGAGGACATCTGGTGGTGACCTTGACTTTGCCTTCGGATCTCAACTTCAAGGTCATTCAGAGGTCAGCTTTTGTTTCTCAAATAAAATCCCCTATTTTTGACTACAGATTCAGATTGGACGTCGGAAAACGAGAAACTTTTGTCTGAATCATTTTTCCGAATTCCGCACAGATGGCGCTCTAATCGATGAAAAATGAGTTTTATGAAACACTCGTATTTCTTTCTGTATAGAACGACATTCAACTCTCCAGTGTTTTTCTTTCAGTTTCTGAGGATTACCGTCGCCATTAGAGTTACCCAATGTGCACCACGAGGAGGTTGGGCGATCGGATATCACACATCTATGTGGCCCTGAAAAGGGCCGATTGTCTGGACTGTAGAGGTGTGTCATTTTTCACGACAAACGCTCTGCAATATGTATGAAAATTCACCGTATCAAATGTTCGATATTTGCACCTTTGACCTGTTGGCATAACCTTATTCGTCTCTGAAAATGTGGTTCCAACGACAAAAGCACATGACGTGGGATTGTTCGGCAGACAGTTCGTATTCGGCATTTCATGTCTTCTCTGGTCGTTGGTGGTCTTCCATAAACTACATGTTTGATGAAACCCCATGAGTAAAAATCAGAGGGGCCAAGATCCGGAGACCTAGCCGGCCAGGCAATGTATCCACCGCGACCAATCCATCTGTGTGGGTAAGATCTGTTTAAGAAATTTCTGACAATTGCAGCGTTATGAGGTGGTGCCCCCCCTGGTGAAAATGAAGTGTTACACTGTAGTTACAGCGCAATGCGAGGTTCATCCGAATGTACCTGGAGTGGTGTTTCACGCCGTGGAATGCATCGCAAATGTGTTTTGTTACACTTCGTTCTTACAAGGGCCATCATGTCGAAGCCACATCCTGTTCCGTGTTTAGAGATCAACATCTTCCAACATCCTTGGTAATTTGTCCCGAATCAATTGCAGATAATTTTCCTTCCTAACAGTATGTTGGAAGAAATGAGGACCAATGATCTGACCATTCAAAATCCCACACCACACATTCAGAGTCCAGCGATGTTGATTGTCAACTTGTCGATGCCATCTGGGATTTTCAATTCACCAATAATGACAATTATGTCTGTTCATAACACCGTTACTGCGAAATGTTGCCTCATCACTAAACATCACGTAATTGAAAAAACCAGGCGGTTGCTCCGAGGCCCATTGACCGAATTCAACCCTACGTCTAAGATCATCTTCACTTAATGCTTGCGCCAATGTAATGTGGTAAGGATGATATTTACCAGATCTTAGTATGCGGTGTGCCGTTGATCTTGGGATACCTAATTGGTGCTGGATTCCTCTGGTACTAACGTGAGGATTCAGGTGCACCATTCCTAAAACGGCTACTGAGCGTGCATCCATACGATTTCCATCATAACGCGTTCTGACTCGTGGGATATTCATTCTTCTAACTCGTCTTTCTATTGAGCGTTTCGCTTGAAGTGAAGGCTGACGTCTATTTGGATACCCCTCTCCATACAATCTTGATGCTGCAGCGTAATTACGTCGACATTCTCCTAGTATCAGGAGGATATCAAGTATTTCACCCCAAGGATAATCCGTGGTATTGAGACCTTCACAACACTGATCGAAGATCTCCTTCAAGTTTGAATCGTATATCGAAAAGGATTTGTGAATGAATGAAGGATATCAAACATTCCGTTTCCCTTATGTTTGTAATCAATGCTCTAGTATGAACTTTCTTGTTCATGATAAACACAAGTATTGTTTTGTACTTGTGTTTGGCAACAATTCACAGTAACGGTACGACGAACAGACATAATTGTCAATATTGGTCGATGGAAAATCCCAGCTAGGTCTGCGGATCTTACCACTTTGGATTTTTACTTATGGGGTTCCATCAAATGTTCAGGACCACAAAGATGTGCAAGATCCGATCGCTCAACCTCCTCGTGGTGCACATTGAGTCACTCTAATGGCGACGGTAATCCTCAGAAGCTGAAAAAGAACACTGGAGAGTTAAATGTCGTTTTACACAGAAAGCAATACGAGTGTTCCATAAAACTCATTTTTTATCGATTAGAGCGCCATCTGTGCGGAATTCGGGAAAAGGATTCAGACAAAAGTTTCTTGTTTTTCAACGTCAAATCTGAATCTGCAGTCAAAAATAGGGGATTCCATTCAAGAAACAAAAGTTGACCTCTGAATGACCTTGAAGTTGAGATCCGAGGCCAAAGTTAAGGTCACCATCAGATGTCCCCCTCGGAATCTAACAACTTTTGGTGAAAACGTTCTCCCCCAAAACTCTTCGTTTTTGAGTTATTCCGATATGAAAATTAAAATGGGACATCCTGTATACAAATTTCTAATAACATTCAAGGATCGTAATCAAATTTGTATTATCAGTAGATCCACATCCCGAATCTTTCGGTACAGTGATGAACAGAATAAATCATACACTACTCACAACTATGTTATAGATCAGAAATTGTTTTCTGCCAAATTCAGCATATTCTTCGTCGTATCAGATTTCCTGCATCTGAATACACTCTCATCCTTTCCTTCTATTTGTATCTCACATCTCATTCTGTCATAAGAATAATTGCAATTTCTTCAGCAACGTATGATTTATTCTGTCCCTTACTGTATGTTATTATCACCTCAGCCGACACTTTTCACGTCGAGTAGACTTACGGGCACATATTTTCCATTTTTCATGAATACTTCGTACAGTTGATGATGGAACATCATCTCTCTTCGGATATTCGGATATCTCAATTTTTCTGTACTCAATCTTCATTCGTCAAATCAAGGAACTGGAGATGAATGAGCATGTCTAAGAACTGATTGAAAAACCAAAATCACGTTCAAATTATTATTTTCTCGCCTACCTATATTCGCTGGAAGTCGAGAAAAAGAAAGGAAAATGCATATTCCATCTGCACTTCATTCCACACGAATGTCTATGTTCGTATACAGATTAAAATGAACTCAGAATTAGTGAGGAGAAATATATAGATGGTGGATTCATATATCATGCGGTAACAGTGCTCACAATGCGTGACGGAAATCTGATGGTCGTGGTCACACATCATTATGGTGTTACTTGACAGTGAGCTGATTGACATATACTTCTGACGAACTGGAGAGATCATTTGAACGTTCAAATTGCGTATCACAATTTTATATGAAGGAAATTACATGGAAGCGGACATAAAAACTCAATGAGTGTTGTACACGTTTTTCTTGTGCACCCTTCATAAATCATGGTAATCTGATCAATACACTGACAAAAAAACGACGTGGTTGAGACATTCGTGGTCACAATAATTTGGAATCTGGTTCGATCCACCAGGAAATGTGATTGTGATGTCCAGGAAAAGTGGTTGAAGCCAAAATTAACTACATATTCTGGTTATTACACCGAGGAAAGAATCAGGTTTTTCTAACCTGAAAACCCACCAGTGTTTCAACCAGGTCGTTTTTCTGGCGGTGTGGATTCTTTTATATTTTCAGGTAATTGTTCATCGATTATTTGGCTTCTCATTCAGATAAATTTCTAGTGCACGGAAAGAAGAAGATTGGTTGAAATAACTATTGACCTTGTATGGACCCGCTTTTTTTCGTCAGAATAACAATTGTTTTCGTTCATTTGGAGCTGTTCGTTACAAATTCCAGTTTAATATCCGAATGAAATTGAGAATGCTTAATTATGATAGCTGGAACTCGCTAATTTTGAAATACAAAATGTGATGCAAACTGAATTCCAGAAAACTTCTTATAATTGAGCGGCCGGATCTAACAACTAGCCGCGCGCTCGAGAAGACGTAAAAGTATTGTCCAATACCAATTGAAAAAAACAGCAAGGAACAAGGTGAGTTATATGAATGTAGAAACAAGATTTCTTAGATGATTGATGGTTTCAAAACATTGATATTTTTTTCCTGGAAATTCTTGCAATGAAAATCTGTTTTTAATCTTAGGACAATGAGTATGTATCCCGTTCCAACAAGACTGTCTTGGCAAAAGAGTTTGAAAATGTTCAATCTTGCTGCAGGAAGGAATGTTACGAAAAAATTGAAATCTCGCAGCAAAAAGAGTTGTTTCATGTCTTCTGGAAATCAACTGGCGAATATACCGCTCGAAATTGTTTATTGCGTGGAATGATGTTGATGAAAACTCCAAATTTATCGGAAGGAAGAATGAATAAAATTACTTCGTGGGAATATTTTTGTCATCATCAAACAACCCATCTATCAGTGTGTCGAAGCATTTTATGTTCTCTGCCAAAGAGTGATGAATCCAGACTCGCTATAATCCAGAATGAGATGAAAAATAACGAGTCTCTGAAAGATAACCGAGGTAAAGGAAGCAAGGAGAGTTCGATTCGATTGACTCCTGATGTGAAAAAAATGATTTTAGAACATTGCTCGTCTATACCTCATTCGGAGTGCCATTATAAGCGTGGAGATTCCTCATTGCAGTATTTTGATAATCCTGATCTAACGTTAACTAAATTGTACAGTTTGTTTCTCGAGTATTATACCAGTAAAGCGGGTGATTCGAATGTTCCCCTAAGCGAGTCAACTTATATCAAATATTTTAATCATAATTTGAATTTCACGTTTTCAAAGCCACGTACTGACGTTTGTAACTTCTGTTTCGAATATAGAAATGATGCAAATGATGAAGATTTAATGAAACACAAAGAACTTGTAGACCAACACAAATTGTTAAAAAAATCTATGCTCGCTGAAAATCAGGTTTTATGTTTGGAATTTGATTTCGGCCAGAATTTGCCTCTTCCAAAAATTCCGGTCTCAGATCAATTTTATCGACGACTCATATGGTTGCACGTTTTCAATTTTAATACTTTCGGAGATCAAGAAAATAGTTATATGTATTTTTTTATCGAAGGGAAATACAAAAAAGGAGCAAATACGGTGTGCAATCTCCTCTATGATACAATTTGTCGCGAATTGGAAATCTCTTACTACGATAAAATTTATCTATTTTCGGATGGTTGTGGAGGGCAAAGTGAAAATTATTTGGTCATGCACTTTTTGTCTTTCTTGTCTGAAAAATTACAGATTGAGATCCAACATTCATTTCCTGTACGTGGACATTCTTATTGTTCATGTGACCGCAATTTTGGGATGTATGGACAAAAAAAGAGAAAAATAGAGACCATAGAAACCGATGAAGAATACTATGACATAATTCAAAATGCGAGGAAACCACCATTCAAAATAATAAAAGACTCTGCGTGTACGGTTAAAAATTTTGAACCTTCATTAGATGGAATTGAAAAACCGACAGATTTGCACATCAGAGATGCGGTAAAAATGGTATATTTTCCAAATAAACAAATTGAGTTGTTTTATGATTATAGTGGAGAACCGAAAAGTCACACTGTGGAATCAAATATTGTTTTTGATGATTTGTTGAATACACCATTAGCTGATTCGGTCTGAATAAGTCAACAAAAATTGAATGATGTCTAAGCGTTAATGAAGTATTTGAGTATGAGTGGGCAAGAGTTTTTTCATGGTTTATTCAACAAATCGTCGATAGAAGCTATAGGCAAAACTAGTAAAACCCAAAAATCAGGAACAGATGGTTCGAAAAAGCAACTAAGGAAATGTGAATTCTAATTTTCTTTTAATTATTTCATTCATTGTTTCCATTTTTAATTCTCTTTTTGTATTCTAAATTATTGCTTCATTTGAAAGCTATATGAAATTTCATATTTTACTCATTAAAAAGTTTATGAATTACTCTGAAATAAAATGGTTGAACAAATTTTAATACCTGATATTCATTGAATCCTGGAAATGAGTATATGACTTTTTCAAAAATTTTTACCGTTATTCATTGATGGGACATGTTATCCTCAGTAATACATTAGAAGAATAAATTGTTTTTCGAAATTCCAATTTTCAATTTCAGTGTGTCACGTCACATTGTGTGGCGTCACGGCTTGGACAATACTTTCACGTCATTTCGAGCGCGCGGCTGGTTGTTAGATCCGGCCGCTCAATTGAAAGAATAGAGCATATGGCCGTAGAACTTGTCGTCTGTTCTCTACTTCCTGAGCATCACGCAATGACATAAATAAAGGACCAATAAATCAAAAGAAGATGAACAAAATTGAACCATACTATCGCAGGTACAGAGATAAAGGTATATGTAATCTCTTTTCCTCAAGATAAAATGACTCTAAAAGTACCAGTTAGTAGAGCTACAGTTGTAGGGCTTAGAGCAGTTGCGAGCAAAAAAGATCTAGATTTAATATATTCCACACTTCAAGGTAAGCCGAAACAGGGTAATAGAATGTGGAGCAGAAGAGCTCAAGAATATGAAGGAAAGATTAACTCAGGTAATATTGTAGCAGTTGCTGAGGTATTACTCGATTTACACAAAAATGTTGATAATGATCGCTCTTACAGTGAGAGAACTCTTTATGAAGCAGCTCTAAATAGACTCGCAGGTGAACTTGCTATCCTTGAAAACATAGATTCAGCTGAAGCTATTAATAAGTTAGTAGAAGTATTACGCGAAAAGCTCGTAGCATAGTATACTCGTTTTATTTGGAAAATTCGCTATGTCGTCTTTGTAATCCTCAGATGCTCACGTACTTTTGTACGCTCTGCTCCTCGGCTTACAGACTCCATTCTTTTCCAAATAAAACTTCGTCTAAAATTTTTATTTCCTAGAGATAATTTGATATTTCAAGATTTGGTATGTCAAATTTCAGTATACTGTAACCGCTTTGTTTGGCTTCCGGGTCTTGAAGTACCTATCTGTGATATGCTCGGATAGAGATTGAAAAATTGGTAATGTCATTTTTATAATCCATTTTCATACTTATGGTTTGGAAACCGGATCTAGCATAAAGTCAGATAAATCGAGCTTATAGTCTCAAAATGTTAAATAATCAAACCATATTAAATAGTGAAGAAGAAACAAAAAATTTTGCTAGAGTTTTTGCTTCAACTTTAAAACCTAATAATATTGTGTTATTAAATGGTGATCTTGGAGTAGGAAAAACATTTTTTTGTCGTGAAATTATTAAACATTTCTGTGGTGAGAACACCTCAATTATAAGCCCAACCTTTAACTTATTACAAACATATAAAGCACCTTATTTTACTATCTATCATTATGATCTTTATCGTCTAAAATCGCCTGAAGAAATTTATGAATTAGGACTTGAAGAGGCATTAGGTGGTAATTTAACCTTAATAGAATGGTCTGAAATTATTAAACACCTCCCACCTATGCCTTTAATGGAGGTAAATCTAGAATTATTAGATGATGATAAACGTTTATGTAAGGTAACTAGCGTGTATTAGATTTGTTACTTCCTTGTTTTTTTAAATTTGGTCCTATATTAGGACTAGACTGTTTTGTTGTAAAATGAGAATCTAATGTTTTTTTAATATCGTCGAGAGTTTTTTGAGAAGCTTCTGCTTCAATATATCTTTTATAAGCTCTTTCATGAGATCTTTTAGCTTCTTCCATCTCTTGTGGCATTGTTGCGTGGATAGAGATAAAGGAAAGAAATAGCTTAAAACTATAAAAAACTAAAAATTAATATACGGACTTTCTAATTAAGTGTGTAAATTTTTCATAGGGCTTAAATTCTACCTTCAAATTTTATCAAAAAGTGAGCCATAGCTGCGTTCCAGTTTGGGATCGGCATAACCCATTTCTTGGTCATATAATCAATTGCCAAATATAAGGTCTTAAAAACGGCATTATCATTTGGAAACACCCGTTTATTCTTAGTAACCTTACGTAATTGGCTATTGACAGATTCTACACTATTAGTTGTGTATATTACTTTCCTTATCGCCTCAGGGTATCCTAGAAAAACCATTAAATTTTCCCAATGAACATATCAAGATTTAGCAATTTGTGGATACTGTTTACTCCATTTAGCTTCAAAATATTCTAAAGCAAGATGTGCTTCTTCCTCTGTGCTAGCAGTATAAATAGGCTTTAAATCAGCCGCTAATTCTTTTCGATCTTTATATGATACATATTTTAAACTATTTCTAATCTGATGTACAATACATAATTGATGTTCGGTTTTCGGAAAAACTGCTTCTATTGCCTCAGACATACCGGTTAAATTATCACTGCAAGCAATAAGCATGTCTTGCATACCTCTGTTCTTCATCTCAGTAAAATTACCAAGCCAAAATTTCGCTCCTTCATTTTCACTGATCCACAATCCTAAAATATCCTTCCTTCCAGATAAATCAATACCTAATGCTACATATACAGACTTATTGATAATTCGTTTATCTTGACGTACTTTTACTACTAAACAGTCAAAAAATACTATAGCATATACTCGATCCAATGGTCGGCTTTGCCATATCTTGACATCCTCAATTACATCATCAGTAATTTGACTTATCAAACTTTCGCTAACGTCAGCTCCATACAATTCTTGCATTTGAATCTTAATATCAGATAAGCTCATTCCTTCAGCGTATAATGATATTATTTTATCATCAAATCCTTCAATACGTCTTTGACGCTTCGAAATTAATGTAGGTTCAAATGTACTACTTCTATCCCTTGGAACCTCAATCTCTACAACTCCATTATTTGTTACTAGATTCTTTACATTCTTACCATTACGAACATTATCACTATCAGTATGACAATATTCATCATATCCTAAGTGATTATTCATCTCTGACTGCAATGCCTTCTCTACAAGCCGTTTGGTTAATTGTTTTAATAAACCATCCTCTTTAAGTAATGTTGATATATCTGTATCATTATTTATTAATAAATCTATCGCTTGATTCATTGCTTCATTTTGTTTCTGGTGCATTATAATTTCTCCTTTTGTTATATTATATTTTTATATAACCTTTGAGAAACTCCCACATTTATTTGGACATGTATGGACCTACCTAATAATGCAAGAAAAAAATAATACTGAATAAAAAAACAAATGCAGTCATGTATCCGGCCTATTTTTAGTACAATTAACTATCAAGACTTACGCTATGTTATAGCAAAGATGCTTAAAACTCTTACAATAAAGCTATATTTTTACAGTAAGTCACTTCATAATATCCCCTTAATTCATAGGCATTACATCAAACATAGCGTAAGTCTTGCTATAATGGCCCTGATGGATTTTGCTGACTTACAAACTATACTTATCAGAGCCTCGGCTTCGGAAGAGCCCCTGTCCCAACCAGTTTTATTGTAAGCTAAGGTTTGTCTTATCTACCATCAATATTATATCTCTTTCGCATATTCTAGGTTAAAATTATTTAAATGGTTTTCCGTTTTTTACATTTTTACAGTAAATGGTTAATAACAAACTTTATTCTCTGAATAATCATTACCACTACTAACCACTGCAAATACTACTCTAGCCAATTTATTGGCCACAGCTACAACTGTTTCATTTGATCCGCAACGTACAGATAAATTATGTATCCACACAGTAAATTTGCTATCATCTTCATGAACTTGCTTTTCTTTCCTTGTATATCTCAATTTAGCGTTGAGTACTGCCCTTGCTCCTTGGACTAACAAACTGCGTAAATATACATCACCTCTTTTACTGATATAGCATAAATAATTAAGGTACTGACAGAGTGAGAGTATCATGTTATAGTAAGCAAATATTAATAAGAATATAAAGAGATATGGCACGAGCATATGCAATAGAACTAAGACTAAAAGTCATAAAAGCTGTAGAAGCAGGGATACGAATAAGTGAGGTAAGTAAATTATTTAATGTAAGTCGTGATACTATATATAAATGGAAAAAATAAAAAGATAAACATGGTACTTTAGAGGCAGCAACTGGTTATCAGAAAGGGCATAGTCATAAGATCAAAGATTCAGAATCTTTTAAAAAATTTTTTAAAGCTAATATGAATAAAACATCAAAAGAGTTAGCAAAGCAATGGGGTAATATTTCATCTGTAACTATTTTAAGACAAATCAGAAAACTTGGTTATAGCTATAAAAAAAAACTCATTATCATCCGAAAAGAGATATTGAATTGAGAAATGAATTTATTGCAAAGATAAAAACCATCACAAAAGACAAATTAGTATATCTTGATGGATCAAGGATAGAGGATAATATTTGTAAAGAGTATGGATGGAGCATTATAGGACAAAGGTGTTATGGAGAAAAGGTGTATCAACATAAATTTAGAATAAGTATGATAGCTGGTCTTTGTAATAGTAATCTTATTGCTCCTGTGATATTTGAAGGTAATTGTAATACAGAGGTCTTTAAACTTATATTAGGGATGTATTAATTACAGAATTACAACCTGGGCAAACCGTCATTATGGATAACATTAATTTTCATAAAAATTCTAAAGTTAAAGAGTTAATTGGGTCTGTCAGATTTTTTGTGTAAGTATGATTTCTCCATTTGCCCAATTTTGTAAATTAGTATCACAAAGTATAGCAAATTGATTTAAAGCCATCGCCCAATTCTTAATAGGCATTGTCCATTTTTTAGAGGCATTTGTCAACACCAAAAAGATTATTTTCTGAATCGATTTGTCATCTGGAAATACTCCTTTATTTTGATTAATTTTACGAATTTGACGGTTAGTGGATTCAATAGCATTAGTAGTGTAAATCGCCTTCCTAATGTCTTCCGGAAAGCTGAAAAATGGCGCTATGCCAGACCAATTTCGTTGCCATATGTCAAAAATAACTGGATATTTTTCATCCCATTTCATGGCAAAGTTTTGTAATTCTCTTAATCCCTCTGCTTCTTTTTTGCAGAATTTATTGCAGAATGAACTGCTTTTAAATCAGCTGTGACCGCTTCTAAATCTTTGTATGATACGTATTTAACAGAATTTCTCACCATATGAACAATACACAACTGCACTATCGTCTTTGGAAAAATGCTATTTATCGCCTCTGGAAAACCCTCAAGACCATCAACACATGCAACATATATTTGTTCAACTCCTCGATTCTCCAGTTCTGTTACTACCTGCATCCAAAATTTAGACCCTTCATTCTTGCCTATCCAAATGCCCAATAGCTCATTCTTCCCATCCATATTCACTCCTATAGCTGAATAAACTTCCTTATTTATTATTACATGATTATCTCTTGCCTTAACATGAATACAATCTAAGTACATTATAAGATATATATTATCAAGTGCTCTAGTCTGCCAAGCAGTTACTTCCTCTGAAATACCATTAGTTACCTTTGATATTAACTCAGGATGATACCTTGGTGGCATATAGTTCTTCTAAGTGCCCTTGTATTTCCCTAATGGTCATTCCCCGAGAATATAAGGATATTACTTTATCATCAAATCCTTCAAATTTACGCACTCCTTTTGGAATTAGTTGAGGTTCAAATTCTCCATCCCGATCCCTTGGAACTTCTACTGTCAATTTACGACCTCCTGGATCTATTAGAGTCTTTTCATAATTACCATTACGTCTGTTATCTGAGTATTTCTCATTTTTAGAATGTTTCTCATAACCTATATGAGATTCCATTTCTTTCTCTAAAATCTTATTTACTATCTGCTTTTCAATTCCCTGAAATATCCCTTCTTTACCAAATATTTCAGATGGATCACTTTGTGATAGTATTTCTGATACTAATTTTTCTATAGCTGGATTTGATACTTTGTTATTGTTCTTTATATTAGCTCCATGTAAGTTGTTGATGTTATTTTTATTCTCAACTATTTTTACAACTTACACAAACTTCCTGACACCCTCGAAAATAATCTTTTTGGCGTTGACAAATGCCTCTAAAAAATGGACAATGCCTATTAAGAATTGGGCGATGGCTTTAAATCAATTTGCTATACTTTGTGATACTAATTTACAAAATTGGGTGAATGGAGAAATCATACTTACACAAAAAATCTGACAGACCCGATCTATTTTAGCTCCTCTGATACTTGCCATCTCCTCAAGTTCTCTGTAACTTAACGAAAATCTACATTTCATATACACAAAGAACATCATTATCTCAGGTGATGAACAAAATCCTTGAAAATACTTCAAAAGTTTTGGTGATATTGCAAATGGCATACTGCTTATTTTTTGGCTCTTTATAGCCTATATTACGAAACTTGGAAATAGATGCGACAGAACCTTTTTTGCTCCTTTTCCTAGGAGATATTATAACGACTTCTCTCTATTTTCTTGTCTAGTTTTTGGGTACCATTATAACTAGAGTAATCGAACAGAAATATCAAGCGATTCGTATTCTATTTCTTTTATACCTGAATATTTTGCAAGAGGAACATAAATTCTGATCGTTTCACTAGCCTTTACTTTTTGCTCCATTTGTGACATGTATTGTATTGTACGCAAATTAGGTAATCTATCTACCAACTTAATAAGAATTGCTCCTTTAGATTGTTTCCCACAAGTAAGCTTTAATATTATTTCTTCTTCTGTTAGCCGATATGCATTAATTGAATCATTAAGTTTTGTAACCTTACTTACTAATTCAGAAATATTATGATTAAATAGAAATGTAATTTTCTTTAAAGAAAATTCAGTATCTTCTACAATATCATGTAACAACGCAGCTATTATCACTTCTGAATTTAGTGACCAATCTAATATCATGTATGCAACTTCAATTGGATGAGAGTAATAAGGTTCTCCTGATTTTCTTTTTTGATTACCATGATATTTTTTAACATAATATATAGCTTGTTGTATTTTAGCCATATCCATATTATTGTTGACATTTAACAACAAGATTTTACTTAACAATCTTTTAGAGTAACAACATTGGTCAAATGCTGCTTGATTATTATTAATATCTTGCATATAATCAATCTATTCATAGTTAATTCATGTCAGGTAACGGGTATTTCAAAATTTCTACAGCAAGGAATTAATTTCTTTTCTTCCAATTCTTCGTAAATTTTACAATAATTATCTATTATACAAAACAGAGTTATAATACATTTTTTCATTGTTGAGTGCATATTTTCTTTGATTAAAAGTCTATGTAACTCAACACTCTTATCCTAAACTCACATTATAAATCATTCCCTGCATTTGCTCAATGCTTAATTTACATCTCTCTTAACTTGATGGCACCATGAGTAATGCTAAGCCCTAAAGGGATATAACTTCTTCACTAGCAAAACTTACGCTATGTTTGGTTCTAAATATCGTAAAGATGGAGAACGCAGCTGTTGTTGCATATAGTCATCTAAAAGTCCTAACTTTATTTGGTACACCGTTTTACCTGTTGTATTTGCAGTCCTTTTGAGGAATGCCCAAACTAAAAATGCACAACTAATATGATTACGTTGAATACGCTGTTTCCTGCATTGACAACGTTCGATCCCAGTAAGTTGCTTAATTTCTCTGTGCATGCTCTCAATTACCCATCGGAAGCTAAACTCATCTTGTGCAGCTTTAGAAGATTTTTGAGTTTTGTTATTGGTAACAACATAATCAACTCTCTTGGTAGAAACAGTAAATTTAAACAAATTAACATGCTTATTTTTGGCAAAGCCTTTTATATGAATCTCTACCCCATGCTTGAGCTCTTCATCTGAAAATGTTAACTTGTTCACAGCTTTATAAGATTTAGAATCGTCGGTTTTGCTAACATTTCTATTGGCTTTAATAGGGGCATAATAATATTCTCCTAGTGAGTCAACATGTTGCATAATTTTGTGTGTAGAATACCATGTGTCAAAAAGTACTGTTCGAAAAGGGATGTTTTTGCTATAAACAGCATTATTTAACATGTTGAGTAGATGTTCTAGTTTTGTCGCCCCATCATGTTCAGGCGAAGAAATCCGATAATCTATTACCCAAAACTTATTAATATCAGGGTTATAATATACCAGACTTACTACTCCTATACCAGTAGTCACACCACCTGTAGCTCCACTATACTGCGTCCTAGCAATCTCTATTTTCTTCGTATTCCTTTTATTTAAAACCGTATCATCAAATATTGTATATCCATTGGATGAAAAAACAACATCATGCTTGATGTGTTCCCATAACAATGAAGGTGTATATTTTTCATTCCCTAAAAATCTGTTAATTACATCATGGCTACATTTCCTCGCATGTTCAGCATAGTAGGTTGAGCTATAATTCTTTTGGCTCACTGTTAAAAATTGACAATAATCTGTCCTGTTAGTTCCTATTGCTTGCAATATTATCCTCTTCGACTGGTGAATTATTATTTATACTAATTTATCACTTTTTTACTTATAGCGTAAGTCTTGCTAGATGAACCAGTAGATTTTGAAATTATATAATTATCTACACCTTGCTCTAAAAGTTTTTTAGCTATATTAGTTTTTATTTGATTGATTGTTTCTTCTAAAGAAGAATACATACTCATCATTTGTTCTAAATTATCATCTGGTAAATTAAGTTTTGTTGCCCTAATTTTATTTAACTCTTTAGGAATGGTTAGAGAATAACAAAGTTCTTTTTCGTCTGTTATGTATAAATCACATTCTCCAAAATGTGCAAAGATTATTTGATAAGCATCTGAATTTATATCATTTAATTCTGATAGCAAAGTATTTATAATTTGAGGCTTGATTTTAGCCTCTTTAAATATTATTGTAATTTTTATAGCATCTCTTGTAGCTTTTAGTTTTTGTGTAAAACTTGAATCATATTGTATTTCTGTATCTTCAACTTTTATTACTATAATATTGTGTGCCATATGTTCAACACCCTTTTGAATATGGAATTCAATAATTTGTGTAATTAAAACTACATCTGAATGAACATTTAGCACCTCATTACATTCAAACAAAACTTTTGTATTAAATAATAATGGTTTTTGTTTTTCTACAATTTGTTGTAAAAAATATTGTAAATTAACTTCTTTGAGATTAATGCGTAAATTACGCAAAACTTACGCTATGTTTGGTTCTAAATATCGTAAAGATGGAGAACGCAGCTGTTGTTGCATATAGTCATCTAAAAGTCCTAACTTTATTTGGTATGTTACGTCAAAACTGCTGTTTCCTTCAGATTTTTAGTAACTCGTGACAAAAGTTATCAAGGAGAACACCAAATCGTCTAGTCTGGTGTCCCCTTTTTTTACCCCACTTTAGTTGGGGCGAACCCAAACAAGGACTGGGGAAAGGATATCGTTTCAAATGAATTTTAAAACTCAGATTTAGTACTGAAATGTATGAAAGTATATTCTGAAAGTAATGTTTTATAATGTGTAGTGTGAGTGTGCGAGTGTGTTGTGTGTTATATTCTTAATTTTTTTTTTGAATTCAATCTATTTAGATTTAATTTTTAGTTAAACATAGGTAAAAAGAAATCGTGTCGTATTTCGACTCTAACGTTATTGAAAAGGAAAGGAAGTGTTGTTTCTATAGATTCAATTTCAGGTCAACTGGAATTTAACCTGAAAAACAAAAAATTTAAATGTCAGTGATGACAGAAATACATTCTGGGGTTCGCCCAGTGATGTTGTCTTCTCTCGCTGTATTCATCTTTTGCAAAGAAAAGATGAAGAGTGTGCCAATGGGAATTTTAGTGAAGAATTGTAAAATTTGTTCTACGAGGGGATATTGGGGAGGAAAGAGATCACTCAGTTCCACGATGAGGTTTCTCATTAAAAGAGAAACTCGATTAATTTCGTTCTTTTCCTCACTGTGATCGATGGAAGAAAAAGGAAATAAGGATTGGAATTTCAGGGATGAATTAGGAATTTTTTTTTTGGGTTATGCTGAAACAAAAGAAAAGAAGATGAAATATTAATAGAGAATTGTCAGAATGAAAGTAAAGGAATATGTAGAAGAAACCCCCTTACTCAATGATAGATGAAAGTTGAAATTCAAAGTTTGTTTCAATGATTTCAAATTTTCTAATTCTTTAAGTGAGTGTTCGAGAAGTTTTTCATCGAATTCCCAATTTTTGAAAAATCTGTTTCTTGACGGGCCAGGGTCTGGAAGAGTGTCTGACCGCACCTTTTGAATCTTATTCTGAATCCTCCGGCGGATTCTTTTAACCCTTTTGGTCAATTTATTAATTCTTTCATTAAGAATCTCTTCCACTAAAACAAAAAACACATATATATATATATATTTAAACACAAAATATCAATTCAAAAGGGAAAAACGGAATGAATTTAAATTCAAAAGGAAAAAGTTAGAATCGAAAGCTGGTTTTGTTTCATAAAATTGTAAATTATAATTTCTCTACTAATTCAAGACTGAATTATTGTAGAAGAAATCAGTCAAACCACCGTACACTAAAAATCACTTTGTTAATTTTTTATTATTATTTGAAATGAACTCACTTTTGGTTTTGAAACACTAATGCGTAGAACTTAGGTTTTTGTGGAAAATTAGAAAAAATGTTGTCGATGCAGATAGAATTGTGTCGTTGCTCTATAGGAGTCCTACTCGCACGTTTTTATGAGCGTACGAGTAATAGAGTCCTTTATAGAGATTTTGCGAATGGTTGAAATGGTAAAGTTTTCTTTCTTGGTCGAAGACCCGAACGAGAGTGTTTTAGTATAAGATTTTTGATTTAACGTCACCTCGGTTTTCTGTCGAGGTAGGGAAAAACCTTGGGTGGTGGAGGAATAAGGTTTGGCTAAAAATTTGTAAATTGAGTAGTGGGAAAAGGTAAGGCCTTCGGGGTGGTATCGGAGTTTCATCGATTAGGATTTGTAGATCCTTGAGAAAAGGGGTTTGTCTTTAAGGAAATCCTCCATTTTCTTCCTAATTGGCAACACCCTCCATCCCTTCTTAATTTACTCTATTGCTATCTTTTCTTTTTACACTCTCTTTCTTTCTCTACGAATATCTAACTTGCGGATTTTTCCGCTAGGGGAAAATATTATAAACTCAATGATTCTTATAGAAATGGATCGATATTATTTTGTAAAATGTAATGTTTAAGTGTTTTATTTGTTGAATTGACATTAATCATCATATATATAGAATGATTTTAATTAGAAAATTAACATTTGAACGTTTAAATCGTATTAATTATAACCAATTTACTAAAATTTTTATTTGAATTTGTCGATTGCATGAATTTCATACATGTTATTATTCATGAACCTTTTCTTTTTAAATTTCCAGCATGTTTAAGTTTATTTATTAACACTAATTATAGATATTGGGTGATCTTGATAATCATTTGCATGCCTTAAATTGATGATTTGATTTTACACATATGAATAATTACTTTATATATATATATTTAATTTTCTCTTACTCGTCAGATGCAAATTTGTTAAGAACGTCAAATTTCTATTGAAAAGCGTGATTGATAAACAGATAGAGTTGATGAATGAGAGAGAAAGGAAGTCATAGTTGTTAATAGTTTATGCCATGGTGTCAAGGTTAGTTATCAATGTTTTCTTTTTATATATAGATTTTGTATATTAGGTGCTCATATGTTATTGAATTTGATCGTGAAATCATTACAACAACACGAGCCAACGTTGTGCCAATGTTGTGCCAACCGTCAAAAATTCTATATATTGCGAATTATTGACATCTTCGGGCTTGCATTGTTATTTTTGTTTGCTAACTAGGCTGAAGCTAGTGAGTATTTGATGCAAATAGTGTGCCGACGTTCAGCCAACCGTGGGCCAACGTTTAATGTGCGGAGAAAAGTTGAGAGAGAAAAGAAACTACCAAGGCATTTAAAGTTGACTGTTGTATGACCGATATCAACAATCAATCAACTGCCAACGGTGAGCCGATCGTGGCCCAACCTTGAAAAATAGAGGAGGAAGAGAGAGAGGAAAAAAAAACGAGAAAATTTACAGAAGGACGAGTGCAATAAGTGAATATCTTTCACGTATTCGAGGTTGGTTGGCAATTGGTCAATTGCCAATGTTTTGCCAATTATAAGCCAACACTCGATTCGTGAGGGCTTTCAGTGTTTCCTAAAACAAGTTAATTGTTGGTTTGAAATTCTGTTTTGATAGCACCTTTCGCAATAGCAATAATAAATTACTGTTGTTAGCAAAAGGCGCTTCAAATATTCATTTGTGAGCATTTTTTTGTAGAAGGCGGTTATATGGATATTATATGTGTATCTCTATACATGAGATTATATATCGATATACAGGATGTACAAAATTCTCATTGGAAACTAATTTCTATACGTCTATTAGATAAATTCTATGCTTGTCTGTCTATCATTGTCAAATTACAATAACGAATATTTAAAGATATTTTCTTAGAGGAAGAATTACTTTATGACTATATATATATATATATAGTATTTTTCATATCCTGAAAAAAAGCAAAGGGGAGAAAAGAAAAGAAATGAAAGGGTTTGTCACATGTTTGCCTGAGCATATTTTATATTTCATGATGTTTTTCTGTTCGACACTATTGTCTCGACAGAAATCCCTTTTATTTCGAATTCTTTTCGTTACTCATTGTGTACGAAAAGGATTCGAATTCAATGAGTATACCTAAACTTTTCGGTTATTTATAGAGATTTCAATCCCTATACTCCGTTATGTACGTTCAATTTCTCGTACGGTACGCGTGAGCGTCATACCCGTCATCTTCGGTGCATCTCGGGATGCATCGGCGATGTTCGGTATGCATGTTATTTTCACGTGCATCGCGTGAAGAAAAAGGCTCGTCGGAGAAGGAAGTTGAAAACGATGTTAAAAAAAAGGAAGCAAGAAGGAGAGAAAAGAAATAAAAGAAAGAAATGTGAAGGAAGGAAATTTAAGAAAATTTACGTCCACGTTACAGGTACACCGTTTTACCTATTGTATTTGCAGTCCTTTTGAGGAATGCCCAAACTAAAAATGCACAACTAATATGACAAGACTTACGCTATGTTATAGCCAATATGCTGAAAATCCTTACTACCAAAGTATCTTCTGCAGTGAATTACTTTATAATATCTCTTAATTTCAAGGGATTATGTCAAACATAGCGTAAGTTTTGTAAACTCATTCCTTAAACCAATATCCCTTTTGGGATGAAGATAAGTTTTTTTTATAACTATAGCCTAGTTTATTCAGTAATCTTGATATCGTACTTGAAGATACTGTTTGGCTCCAGTTGTTTGCAAGCTCTTTAGTCGTCTTATCATAATTTAATTCTATATATTCTTTAAATTTCTCTGTATCTTTTATAATTCTACGATGACCTCTATGGTATCCTCTTTTGGCTTGTACATCTCCAGTCTGCTGCTTTAGCTTCTTCCATTCTATTATAGTCTTCCTACTAATAGAGTATAATTTAGATGCCGCTGCTATTGTTACTTTATCCTCTATACTTTTCATTACTCGTATCCTTAAATCGTATGAATATGCTCTTGCCATTGCTTTTTCTATTCATTATATCTCATCTCTTCATTATAGTCACTACCTTATTGCATTCAGCTATACTATCCTTATATGCTAAAGGGATGAGTTTATCAGATATTAAATTACAGCTTCAAGAGTTATATGGAGCTGATGTAAGTGAGAGTTTAATTAGCCAAATCACAGATGATATACTTGAGGATGTTAAGCTATGGCAAAGCCGTACATTAGATCCAGTATATGCTATAGTGTTTTTTGATTGTTTAATAGTAAAAGTACGCCAAGATAAGCGGATTATCAACAAATCAGTATATGTTGCCTTAGGTATTGATTTAGAAGGAAGGAAAGATATTTTAGGATTGTGGATCAGTGAGAATGAAGGAGCTAAATTTTGGCTTGGTAATTTTACTGAGATGAAAAATAGAGGTATGCAAGACATACTGATAGCATGTAGCGATAACCTTACTGGTATGTCTGAAGCTATAGGTGCTGTTTTTCCAAAGACGGAGCACCAATTATGTATTGTACATCAAATTAGAAATAGTTCACGATATGTATCATACAAGGATCGAAAAGAGTTAGCTGGTGATTTAAAACCTACAAGACTTACGCTATTTTATAGCAAAGATGCTTAAAACTCTTACAATGAAGCTATATTTTTACAGTAAGTCACTTCATAATATCCCTTAATTCATAGGCATTACATCAAACATAGCGTAAGTCTTGCCTATTTATACAGCTAGCACAGAAAAAGAAGCACTTGCAGCTTTAGAGGCTTTTGAATCTAAATGGAGTAAACAATATCCTCAAATTGCTAAATCTTGGTATCTTCATTGGGATAATTCAATGATTTTCTTAGGGTATCCTGAAGACATAAGGAAAATCATTTATACAACTAATGCTATGGAATCTGTTAATAGTCAGTTACGTAAGGTCACTAAAAATAAGAGAGTGTTCCCAAATGATAATGCCGTTTTTAAAAGCTTATATTTGGCAATTGATTATATGACCAAAAAATGGACCATGCCTGTCCCAAATTGGAATACGGCTATGGCTCATTTTTTAATAAAATTTGAAGAAAGAATCTAGTCCTTTGAAAAATTTACACACTTAATTGGGAAGACTCAAAGTAATATGCAACTGTATTATAGAAATTTGTAAAAAAACTATCACCAGTTTTTACAGGACTGCCATTTAGACTTATATCTTCTAGCATACCATCTATACTTTCTAATATTTCTTCTATCGTCATTAGCGGTTCTACACCTGTCAAATCTTGGTTTTTCTCTTTCATAAAAATTTCTTCAATATAAGCAAAACTTACGCTATGTTTGACATAATCCCTTGAAATTAAGGGATATTATAAAGTAATTCACTGCAAAAGATACTTTGGTAGTAAGGATTTTCAGCATATTGGCTATAACATAGCGTAAGTCTTGTAAGTTAGCATTTTTAACTAAACCCCGTGAATAAATCACGGGGTGACAGAGTTAGAAAATTAAAGACAATCTACGTCGTAGTGATCTGTAGTGCCACGGAAATATTCACAAACATTTCCTGCCAATGGAATCATTACTTCTATTGCATAATTGAAACAATATGCAGCTGTATTATAAAAAGTTGTAAAAAAGCTATTACTAGTCTCTACAAAACTGTCTTCTAGATTTATACTTGTATAAATATCTGAGCTGTTTGAAATTTTCTCTAAACTTATATTTATTAAGTCTTTTTCCATAAAAATTCCTTTAAAATAAGTTAATTATTAGTAAAGGCATTATATACAGTTTTAATGTTTATGTCAATGCATATTATTAACAAATTAATAACTATTTAATAATCTGATTTTATGAAATAAAGACCGCATGCAGGAGCGGTAGGACCAACAGCTTTTCTATTTGCTGCTTCTAAAACTTGCTGCATTTGTTCAGCTTGCCAAATATTTTTACCGACTAATACTAAGCTACCGACTATATTACGCACCATGTGATGTAAAAAAGAGGGGGCAGAAAAATATAATTTTATTTCCTCATCTTCTTTTATAATATCAAGTTTTGTTAAAGTTTTGATTGGGGATTTTGATTGACAAGCACTAGCTCTAAATGATGTGAAGTCATGTTTACCTAGAAGGTATAAGCTACTTTTTTGCATAGCTGAAATATCTAACAGCACACTAATCCACCAAACTCGATCAAGATCAATTACTGATGGATAAGGTCTATTAAGAATTCTATATACATAATGACGTGCTGTTGCGGAAAAACGTGCATGAAAACCATTTTGGGCTAATTCACAATTAACTATGCCTACTTTATATGGTCTTACAAAATAATTAATTGCTCTAATAATTTTATAAGGCTCAAAATATTTCGAGAGATCCAAATGTGCTACTTGACCTATCGCATGAACTCCAGCATCAGTTCGACCTGATGCTGATAATGTTACCTGTTCACCGGAAAATTTATAGATTGCTTCTTCTAATATTTGCTGTACCGATATTACCTCTGATTGTCTTTGCCAACCTGCAAGATTCGTGCCTAAATATTCAATGGTAATTTTATATCTGTACATAGTTTTGCAATTGTTACCCTATGGCGGTAGATCGAAAAACGTGTTTAGTGTCATACGCCGATCAAATCAGAGTATGACACTTAGATTTAAGCCTCTAACAAATCAGAAGGATTACCATCGCCACGTTTTCCGCCACTTCTAAAGCTATTAAGCTTTTTAGATCTGATAGGATGTTGTAACTTTCTTAAGGCTTTTGCCTCAATTTGTCTTATACGTTCTCTAGTTACTTTAAATTGCTGCCCTACTTCTTCAAGCGTATGGTCAGTATTCATACCTATTCCAAAACGCATTCTAAGGACTCTTTCTTCACGAGGCGTAAGGGTTGCAAGCACTCTAGTCGTAACCTCTCGTAAATTTGACTGAATTGCTGCATCAATCGGTGCTACTGCGTTTTTATCAATAAAATCACCTGAATAACTATTATCATCACCGTCACCTACCGGATTTTCAAGGCTAATTGGCTCTTTAGCTATTTTCATAACTTTTCTTACCTTATCAATTGGCATAGAAAGTCTTGCTGCTATTTCTGCTGGAGTTGGTTCATACCCAAGCTCATTAAGCATTTGTCTCGAGGTTCTTATTATCTTATTAATTGTTTCGATCATATGCACAGGAATACGTATAGTTCTTGCTTGATCGGCAATAGCTCTTGTTATTGCTTGCTTAATCCACCAAGTAGCGTAGGTAGAGAATTTATAACCACGGCGATATTCAAATTTATCTACCGCCGTCATAAGACCTATATTACCTTCTTGAATTAAATCTAAAAACTGTAAGCCTCTATTAGCATATTTTTTAGCAATAGATATCACTAAGCGTAAATTCGTCTCTATCATATCTTTTTTCGCTTGTAACGTTTGTCGCTCACTTTTTTGGATAGTATTTACTAACTTTTTAAAATCATTAACTAGAAGACCGGTATTAATCTCTATCGCTGATAATTCAGCAATCATTTGATCTATATAAGCTGATTCTTTAGTAATTAAGTCTTTCCAACCAGCTTTCTTATTTTTCAGCATTTCTTCTTTCCATGCTGCATCAATTACCTCTCCTATATATTCATCTAAGAAATTTTGACGAGTTATTCCGTATTTTTCAGCAAGCTTTAAGAAAGCTGTTTCTTTATTTATTAAATCACGATTTATTCCATACATTTCAGCCAAAATTTCTTCTGTTCTTTTAGAGTTAAAATGTATTTCTGAAACTTCGCTAATTAACAGTTGTAAATTATCATTATATTTTTTACTATTTTGTAACATCTTTGGATCAGAAGACTTTTCAAAAGATTTTTTAGTTTCAATTAATAATTCTTCACAAATAAAAGCGATCTTTTTCTTCCGTTCTATAAAATTAGGTAATATTTGCGTTTCTACTTTAGACATTGATAAGATATTTTCTTCGTGGCCCTGGTCGTGTTCATGCTCCTCCTCTTCATGATCGCTATTATGATCATCTTCATTCTCTGAATTCTCATCATCATGCATCATGTTAGACTCTAGATCTATGAGATCACGCAGTAGCACATTATTTTCATTAACTAAATCAGCGTACCATTTCCTAAACTTATCCATAGCAATAGGACTTTTACATAATGCAGCGATCAATGTTTTACGACCTTCTTCAATTCTTTTTGCTATTTCGACTTCGTTTTCACGAGTGAGTAGATCAACCCCTCCCATATCCTTGAGGTAAAGCCTTACCGGATCATCGGTAGTACCTATATTTTCTTCCTCTGCTTCATCTTCAGGTTCATGATCAATATTGGTAGATATTTTAAAACCTTCCTCCATTTCCATGTCATCAATCTTAATTGCATCATCCTCGTTAGTATCTAAAATATCTACTTCCGCCTCGGCAAATTTAAACATAACTTCATCTATCTCCTCCACAGATGTCCCTTTAGGAAGAGCTCTATTTATATCATCATAAGTAACCTGACGTTTTTTAGATTTACCTTTTTTGAGTGAATTATCTATTTTATTTAGATCATTATTATCTGTATTTTTCATTAAATACCTATGGAATTAAGCTGATTAAATTGTAATAATATTTTATTGTGAAACCGTCCTAAATCACGATTTCTATAGTTTGTTATTTGCTGTTATCAATAATTTGATTAATAAAAGATTCATTTAAGTCTTGTAATTCACTTGCAATCTTTAAGATTTCTTTTTTATAAAACAAGATTTTTTCATAATCATCAATGTTAGTTATAACATATTCTTTTGTAATATGTGCATATTCTTGTTGTAAATTTAATAGATAATATCTTTTGTATAACCATTGCCATAATAAATCTAAGCGAACATTATCTTTATTAAATGCTATATCTAAGAATAAGTTATCTGCTTCTGATAATAATAAAAAATATCAAAAAAGCTAGTTTTTTCCACAATTGCAGCAATTTCACCCGCTTCTACAGCATTATCAATAATCTCGCTTAAGTACCAATTACGGAATTCTTCAAGTAGTTTATTACTGAAATTTAAATTTAATATAAATTCTTTAATTTCGAATTCTTGTAATATTTGCGGGAATTTTATTAATAAAGCACAAAAAGCATGTTCTAAT
The DNA here is from genome assembly GCA_018340375.1 of Gonatopus flavifemur. Lineage (NCBI taxonomy): Eukaryota > Metazoa > Arthropoda > Insecta > Hymenoptera > Dryinidae > Gonatopus > Gonatopus flavifemur. Next base: position 408,968 of record JAFFJZ010000039.1, read on the forward strand.
ATTTCAAGCTCTGAATAACCACTGCTGAGAGGAAGCGAAGTTACATTTTTAGCTACAATCTTTTGCTGTTTTGTGACTAAATTTTGCCATATCTGATCTTTAAAAAACCTATAATAGCTAGCTTCCAAATTACTATCAGATATTTTACTGCAATAATCTTTTAAATTCTTTTCTAAATTAGCTTTATCTTCTGCTGTTTTAAAATGTTTACCAGCATATTCTATTTGCCAAATCATTTCTGGTAAGCTTATTCTTGCATCTATAAGCTTTGTAAAGAACCCCACACCATTTTTATTTACTGCATCATCAGGATCAAGTCCACTAGGTAGTCTAATGAAAGAAATTTTTTTTCCACTATTAATAAGCGGCAAAGCTAAATTGATTGCTCTAACACTTGCCTTTATTCCAGCATTATCTCCATCAAGACATAGTATAATTTCATCTCCTGCTCGCCATAATTTATGTAAATGATTTTCAGTAACGCTAGTGCCAAGGCTTGCTACTGCTTCACTAAATCCTGCTCGATGCAGAGAAATAACATCAAAATAACCTTCTACTAAAATTGAGTAATTTTTTTTATAACTACTACTGATGGCTTTATGCTCGCCATAGAGTTTCGCTTTTTTGAAATACTACAGTTTCTGGCGAATTTAAATATTTAGGAAGACCTTGCCCAATCACTCTACCCCCAAAACCTACTATTTTATTGTAAATATTTCTAATAGGTATAATTATACGATTTGAAAATAAACTATATATTTCGCCATCTTCTCTTTTTCCTATGAGACCTGCTTTTTCAAGCTGCACATTTGTTATATTTTTATCATGAAAAAATTTCTCAAACTTGTTACCTCTAGGTGCAAAACCGATTGAAAACTCCTTTATTGTCTCATTAGTAATATTTCTTTCATTTAAATAGTTTAATATTTCAGGTGTTAATTGTGATTTAAAAAACTTATTGGCAAGCTCAAGAATATTTAAAACTTCGTCTGATTCTTCATAAAATTCTCTTTGCTTCTGGGTTAATTTCGGTATTTCCATACCATAATCGGTAGCTAGTTTGATAGCAGAATCACTATAAGATAAACCGCTAATATTAGAGGTAAATTTTATAACATCACCTGCTGCCTTACAGCCAAAAGAATAAAAAAATCTTTTACTATCACTAACTGTAAAAGATGGGGTTTTCTCTTGATGGAAAGGACATAAACCTACATAATTACCAGATTTTCTAGTTAAAACTACCTTTTGACGCACTACATCGGATATGTTAATACGATTTCTTAAAACTTCATAAAATTCCGGTGCAAGCTTCATGTTTTAAATAATATAAGAAAGGATAGCCGTAGAGAAACAATAAGTAAGCGGAATTGATAAATTATCATTAATTTTCAAATCCTTTGAATAAAATTCAATTGCTGTAGTTGCTACAGAATTAGCAACTTATAATAATAATAATAAAACTAGTGTTAAATCCTAAGTAAAAATACGCTAATATACTTATAAAAATTGCGGATAGCAAGAAGGCTACAGAACCTGCAAACGACTTACCATTATTCAAACTATTCCCTATTTTTGTACCAACAAGGGCAGCTAAACAGTCAGAAATAATTAAAATTAACCAAGAACAAATTACCAAATTTTTAGGAAAAAGAAGAGCTGTTAAGAAAAAACCAAACATCATAAAGCTAGAGCCACTTAAGGCAAAAAAGCCGTTACTTTCGTCTGCTCTCATAATTTTTGTAAAAAATTTAGTTACAAACTCACTAATTTTGATACTACTATGACGTGATATATCTAAATATGAAGTTGCAGCAGTTACTATAATTAACAGTAGAGTAATAGAGGTTCTTGAGATAAATATATATATTAAAGGTAGTATTATAGCAGATAAATGAAAAGCTTTACGCTGTTTCTCAAAATCAAAATCTCCAATGTTCATGAGGTTACTAATTCTTAGGGTATACGAAAGATAATAAAGATGATATAATATGTTCTAAATAAATATACAAAGATCAACTTGGAAAAGAGCAAGAAGCATCTAAATTTTTAACCGCAGTGTACGCTTTAGTACGTGAGGATCAAAAATGAGAAGCGACGACGCCAATTTTTCAAGTTCTATCTTAGTATATCATACTAAAATTACCAAATTTACACAATAACAATATGATGGCAAAATTTCCTATCACCGACAAAGGCTTTGAAAAATTAGAACATGAGCTTAAGCATTTAAAACATGTAGAGCGTAAAAAAGTTAGCGAAGATATAGCAGAAGCACGAGCACATGGCGATTTATCCGAGAATGCTGAATATGAAGCTGCACGTGAAAAACAAGCATTCGTGGAAGCTCGTATTAAACATTTGGAAGATATAACAGCAAGAGCAGAAATTATAAATGTTGCTAAATTGTCGGGTGATAGTATAAAATTCGGTGCTACTGTTACGTTAATAAATGATGAAACCGAAGAAGAAGTTATGTATCATATTGTTGGTGAATATGAGGCTGATATCACTAAGAAAAGAGTTTCTATTGCATCTCCTATAGCAAAAGCTTCAATTGGCAAATCAGTAGGTGATATTGTGGAAGTTATGACTCCTGGAGGTGTTAAATCATACGAAGTTGTAACAATAAAATATGAAGAATTATTATTTTAATTCTTTCAGTTTTATCAAAAGTACTGAATATATGGTACAATTCATTACTATACCAACCCCTATAAACTATCAAGATAGCTTAATGTTAATGGAAGATTATGTTAACAAGGTTATTGATGGTGAAGCACCGGAAGCAGTCTATTTAGTTGAGCATTTAGATGTATATACTGCTGGCACTAATTACAAACAGGAAGAATTATTAAATCATAATAATATTCCTGTTATTTATACTGGTCGCGGCGGTAAGTTCACCTTTCATGGAGCTGGACAACGTGTTATTTATCCTATCCCTAATTTAGCCTTACCGAATCGTACCAAAGATTTAAAGCTATATGTAAGAATGCTTGAAGAATGGATTATAAATAGTCTAGATATTTGGGGAATAAAGGCATATACTATAAAAGATAAAGTAGGAATTTGGGTAAAAACAAGCAACGATATACCATCGAAAATTGCTGCTATAGGAGTTAGAGTACGAAAATGGGTTACATATCATGGCATAGCCATAAATATTTCAACCGACTTAACTAAATTCAACGGAATTATTCCTTGTGGCCTTGAAAATTCTTTAGTAACATCTTTAAATCAATTAGGAGTTTATATTAAAATGACTGAATTTGATAAAATTCTTGAAGCTGAATTTATTAAAATATTCAAATGATACGAAAAATTGCCCTTACAATTTTAACAATATTTGCCATTTGGACTAGCGGTTTTATTTATTATTTATATCTAATAAATTCTTATAAACCAAGTAGTAATACGGCTAATGCAATAATAGTATTTGCTGGCGGAGGACATAAAATTGAAACCGGTATTGCTTTATTAAAAGCTGGTTATGCACCTATATTATTTATCACCGGTATTGAAACTGCTGATCAGTTAAAGAATTTGTTAAAGGAAAATAATATATTAGAACAGCAAGTAATACTTGCTCCAAATCAAATAATGTCGGAAGATAATTATATTAAGAAAGCCTCAGATTTCATCTTAAGGTATAATCTTACTTCTGTACGTCTAGTAGCTTATAATTACGATATACCCTCTATAGTAAACAACCTTACAAAAGCCGTCTCATCTTCCAATAATAATATTTATATAGCTCCATATCCTGTTATTGCTAAACAACAAAACTATATGACGTTAATTAACACTAACTGACTTAAACACTATAATAATTATTTATTAAGTTTATAAATCTCCTATCTACTTTTTATTAGATGTATACTCATAATAGAGAAGTTTATATAATGCTCTATTATGAGTTACAAAGATAATATTAAATATCAGAAAATATTATGGGAAATTTACCCCACCGCTGGGAACAGGATGTAAGAAAAAAAGAGAAAATTACTTTAGCAAAAGAAATGATGGCTAATAAAGAGCCTTTAAAAAAAATTATAAAATATACTAAGTTAAAAAAGAAGAGATTGAAAAACTAAAATAATTAATTAGATACCGAATGTTATGCCGCTTGACCACGGCGTTTAGCAGTTTAAATTAAAAAAGGCATTTTTAAAACCTGGCGGCAAACTCATACCACTTAAAGCACCTGACATAGAATTTTGTGAATCTGCATCACATTTCTGTTTTGCATCGTTGAAAGCGACTTTAATTAAATCTTCTAACATTTCTTTTTCTTCTTCTTTTAGTAGAGATGCATCTATTGAAACCTTTTCGACTTCACCTTTACCTGTTGCTATAATCTCTACAAGCCCACCGCCTGCTTTACCAGTATATCTAGTATTTGCCATTTGTTCTTGTGCTTCTTGCATTTTTTTCTGCATTGTTTGAGTTTGTTTTAAAAACTGATTAAAGTTTACCATAATTTTATCCTTTAATTTTTAAGTAGAATATCCATGATTTTTGCATCAGGAAAGTGTTTTTTCATTAAACTAAAACTATCACCTGACTCAATTTTATCTATTAATTGACTTTTTAAGATCGTTTGTTGCTGCTCTTTTAATATTATAATTTCGATTTTTTCATTACTAAAAGCAAACAATAAATTTTCTATTTGTTTCTTTATTTTGCTTGTTGTTTCAGAACTTAAAATTTCTAATTTATTATCATAAAAATTTTTAAGCTCTGTACTGTTTAATAAAAAATAATATATTTCTATTTCATTATTTTCATAAAGATACTTAAGAAAATCTACAATTTCAAATTTTTTTTTTATTTCTTCAGTAGATGGTTGTTTCAAATCTTTAATATCACTTGGTAAATCATCCATTAACGGCAACGAGGCTGAATATATTGATTTTATAATCAACATTTCAGTTTCAATAAGTTGATTATAAGAAATTTTGATTTCCGCTACCCCTTTACTATATATTTGCCACAAAATTGATAAATGCGGAAAACTAATTTTACTTAAAATATTTTTAATTCTATCATCAAACGACTCATATAACGGCATGCTATAGCTAGGCAACATCTTTACCTTATTAAGATAAGCTATAAATTCTGATACTGATTCTATAAATATTTCAAGATTAACCGAAGAAGAATAAAGCTCATTTATTAGAGAAATACTATTCGCAATATCTCTATTAACTATATACTGGCTGAATTCTAGTATAACATTATTGTCAACAAGCCCAAGCATTTGATTAATTGCTTGTCTTGTAATCATACTATCAGATTTAGCAGATAAACTAGCTGCCTGATCTAACATAGAAACAGCATCACGAGCTGAACCATCTGATTTATAAGCGATTACTCTTAAAGCTTCTATATCTGTTTTTAGATTCTCTTCTTTAACTATATGTTCAAGCAGCTTAAAAATTTCTTCAAAGCTAAGACGTTTTAAATCATATCTTTGACATCTTGAAATAATCGTTGCTGGTATTTTTTGAACTTCGGTTGTTGCAAAAATAAATATCACATGTGGAAGTGGCTCTTCTAGGGTTTTAAGCAATGCATTGAAAGCACCTTTAGAAAGCATATGTACTTCATCAATAATAAATATTTTCTACTGCGCTTGTAGTGGTTTATATTCAGCTGACTCTATGATTCTACGTATATCATCAACGCTAGTTTTACTTGCCGCATCGATTTCAATTATATCAGGATGGTTATGATTGTTGAAACTAACACAATTTACACACTGCTCACACGTCTTAATATCATTATCTTTAGTAACTAAGGCAGAGCAGTTTACCGCTTTAGCAATAATACGAGCTGAGGTGGTTTTACCGACTCCTCTAATACCGGTTAAAAGATACCCGCCGGCTAAACGATTATTTAGGATAGTATAGCTTAGAACCTTTACAAGTACTTCTTGACCATGCAGCTCGGCAAAGCTACCCGGACGATATTTCCTAGCAAAAGGAATGTAATTATTTGATGAATTTATATCAGTCACGATTTAAATTTTAGAATGATTAATGTCATGCCTGTATGGCTTACATGTCATTCCCGCGTAGGCGGGAATCCAAAAAAAATATAAATACAGTAAATTTTTAAAATTAAAAGCTCGATTCATGCTAGATTCCCGCCTATGCGGGAATGACATTAAGGGTATTTTTCGATCCATACAACAATGCTTTCCGTGGCTTGAGAATGTTTATTAAGGTATTTACTTGCAGTATTTTTGAAATTGAATTTTATTTTTTAAGAGTGAATAGCGGAGCGTACACATAGTACGTAAGCATGGAACTCTTAAGTAAAATAAAATTCAATTTCAAAAATACAAAAAGTGCTAGTTAATTCAGACCCATTTGATGACAGGCGTGAGGAGCGAAGCCTATAATAATAGGCGAGTCGACGAACAACGAAGCAGCAAGTGGGTATCAATTAACTAGAATGCTAGTAGTGACCCAGCGAATCCTACTCTGGCTGCTTCCTCTCGGACCTGACCAACTCAATAAGCACGATGCCCACCACTAGCATAATTAACATAACCTTTTTAGCTAGAAGAAACAACATATTTTTGTTCTATTTCTGATTTTGTTAACCTATTAGGCGGACCAAATATCTCAGGATTTTTTAACTTAAATAAATCTTCATCAAATTTTTGTACTTTAACTATCTTATAAAATTTAATAGTTACTACATTAGTATCCTCAAATATTTTAAGCAACTCAATTTGTTTATTGGCTTTATTTAAAGTAATTTCACTATGTCGTTCTGTTACTTTGTGATAAATATTAATCCTTGAGAACTCTTTTTCATCAATAACTGATTTAACTACAAAATCTTTGTCGAAATTTTCATTATCCTCAAGTAAAAAATTAAATATATTTTCGTCCCTAGCAATACGACTTACTTGCTCCATATCATAATCATACATCGATACAAAATTTTTAGTACCTACTATAAATATAGGGAAAGGAGGGTAATAACTACATCTGAAGTTATAAGGCTTACTGATCAATAATTTTCCTTGAGTCATATTACCTTTAGAATATTCTTGTGTAAAATCTACCGCAATCGATTCCATTGTACGCAGATATGTTTTTAACTCTAAAACTGCCGCTTTATCAGCTGCTCCAAATGCCGCAATCGAATTTATGGAAAGATAAATGATAATTCAAGAAAATATTTCATTCATTTTCATTGTTTTATATTTTAAATTATGTTTAAAATACCTTAGTTATATACTTGAAACAAATAATTTATGAAAATTGTTGCCTTAAAAGAAAAAGTAAAGCACGAAACTCGAGTTGCTATCACACCTGAAGCAGCTAGCCTTTTGGTTAAAAAAGGCTTTGCTGTTACTGTCGAAAAAGATATAGGGGCTTATGCTGGCTTTCTTGATGAAGAATATATAGCAGTAGGTGCTAAAATATCTGCTGTACCACTCGAAATTATTTCTGATGCTGATATTATATTAAAGGTTCAACCATCGCATGTTAGTGATAAATATAGTGAACTTGAATTTGCTAAAAAAGGAGCTGTTATTATCGGGCTTCTATCGCCTTATTTAAATCACGAATATATCAAAGCAGCAGCTAAAAAAATCTGACTAGCTTGGCAATGGAATTAGTACCAAGAATTACCAAAGCTCAAAATATGGATGCTCTATCTTCACAAAGTAATCTAGTAGGATATAGGGCAGTAATTGAAGTGAGCTATCATTATACCAAAGCTTTTCCAATGATGATGACGGCAGCAGGCACTGTTTCACCTTGTAAAACTCTAATACTTGGTATCGGTGTTGCAGGACTACAAGCAATTGCAACAGCAAAAAGACTTGGTAGCGTTGTTGCAGGATATGACGTAAGATCGGCGACAAAGGAACAAGTGGAGAGCTTAGGGGCTAACTTTGTTCCACCAGAACTGCAAGAGGATCTACAAGATAAATCAGGTTATGCTGGGGAAAGCTCTGAAAGCTATAAAGTTAAGCAAGAAGAGTTTTTAGCAAAAATCATTAAAAACTATGATATAGTTATTACTACTGTACAAATTCCTGGAAAAAAAGCACCTTTGCTTGTTACAGACAAAATGCTAGAATCAATGAAGCATGGATCGATTGTTGTTGATATAGCAACCGCAACGAGCGGAAATGTTGAAGGCTCGGAACTTGATAAAATCATTACTAAACACGGCGTTACTATAATAGGTTTATCAAACCTTGCTGCTAAAATTGCAACTGATAGCTCAAAATTATATTCTAAGAATTTATATAATTTTTTAAATTATGCACTCCAAGACGGCAAACTTAATATGGATGATGAGTTAGTGCAGTCTATGTTGGTTACTAAGGATAGCAAAATTGTGAACGAGAAGTTTGGGTAATAATACGTCATTGCGAGAAGAGGCAATCTCAAAACTTTTTGATGAGATTGCCACGCTCTCTACGCTCGCTCGCAATGACGACATCAGTAAAAAAACACAACCAAAAGAAAAAATATGAATCAATTACCAATAATAGCTAGGCAAGCTAGTGAAATTGCTCAAAACACCCAAGAACTATCAGATAAATTAAAAGATTTAGTGATAGATGGCAGCTCACAAGTTGCAGCCTCTACTATTGATCCTTTAGTGTTTGCTATAACAGTTTTTGTACTAGCTTCTTTTGTAGGCTATTATGTAGTATGGAAAGTAACTCCAGCATTACACACTCCACTTATGTCAATCACTAACGCTATTTCAGGCATTATAGTGCTAAGCTCTATGATAGCAGCAAGTAGTAGTGCCTTTGGTTTTTCTGGCTTGCTAGGGATTTTTGCAACGCTGCTTGCATCTATCAATATCTTTGGCGGATAGTCACAAGAAGAATGCTGGAGATGTTCAAAAAGAAGTCTTAATTACATTCAGTTATTCAGTAAATATTCAGCAATAAATTTTGCACAATTTTCCACAGGATCAAGTATTTTTTTAAATTCTTCTCTATTACATGTAGTTATAGATAATTTACATCTCAGCGACTTAAGTAAATTAATATTTTTTTTATCCTTATAAAAAGGTACATAATTACTTTGCCTTATTTTTTCTATATAGTCCATAATCTCAGTATGACTATAAGCTAAATAAACATATTTTTTCAATTCTTTTGATAATTTATTACTATTAAATCCATTATTCCAGCCGTTACTTAAATATATAACAGGCTTATAAGCTATTACTACTTCAGCAAGTGCAGAAGTACCATCACTTATTATAATATCCGATTCCATTATATCGTTTACCAAAGGTACATAGTTACTATTAGATATAGCTTAATGCAATAAGGTAGTGACTATAATGAAGAGATGAGATATAATGAATAGAAAAAGCAATGGCAAGAGCATATTCATAAGATTTAAGGATACGAGTAATAAAAAGTATAGAGGATAAAGTAACAATAGCAGCGGCATCTAAATTATACTCTATTAGTAGGAAGACTATAATAGAATGGAAGAAGCTAAAGCAACAAACTGGAGATGTACAAGCCGAAAGAGGATACCATAGAGGTCATCGTAGAATTATAAAAGATATAGAGAAATTTAAAGAATATATAGAATTAAATTATGATAAGACGACCAAAGAGCTTGCAAACAACTGGAGCCAAACAGTATCCTCAAGTACGATATCAAGATTACTGAATAAACTAGGCTATAGTTATAAAAAAAACTTATCTTCATCCCAAAAGGGATATTGGTTTAAGGAATGAGTTTATAGAGAAACTAAAGACCATAGATAAAAGAGATGTGGTATTTATTGATGAGTCTGGAATTGAGGATAATAGTTGCAGAGAGTATGGTTGGAGTATTGTTGGTCAAAGATGTTATGGTGAAAAAGCCTATCAACATAAATCTCGGATTAGTATGATTGCTGGACTTTGTCATAATGAAATTATAGCACCAGTAATATTTGAAGGAAACTGCAATAAAGATATCTTTGAAACTTATGTTCGTGATATTCTAATTAAGGAATTAAAATTTGGTCAAGTAGTAGTTATGGATAATATTAATTTCCATAAGAGTACTAGGATCAAAGAGTTAATAGAATCTGTGGGATGCAGTATATTGTTTTTACCAACTTACTCCCCTGATCTAAATCCTATTGAACATTACTGGTTTAAGATAAAAAATGAAATAAGAAAAACTTCAGATGATTTTCAACAGTTTTTTGATGCTGTTTATTATGCTCTAAAAAAAGTCACTACCTTATTGCGTTAAGCTATACGGTAACATTTGGCAAGCTGCTAAATTTTTCGAAAATTTGATCCAATTCTTCTTGAGTTAAAAGGCAAGACTTACGCTATGTTATAGCCAATATGCTGAAAATCCTTACTACCAAAGTATCTTTTACAGTGAATTACTTTATAATATCCCTTAATTTCAAGGGATTATGTCAAACATAGCGTAAGTTTTGCTACTATGCTGAACATGCGAAGAAATGTAACCATGATGTAATTAACAGATTTTTAGGGAATGAAAAATATACACCTTCATTGTTATGGGAACACATCAAGCATGATGTTGTTTTTTATCCAATGGATATACAATATTTGATGATACGGTTTTAAATAAAAGGAATACGAAGAAAATAGAGATTGCTAGAACGCAGTATAGTGGAGCTACAGGTGGTGTGACTACTGGTATAGGAGTAGTAAGTCTGGTATATTATAACCCTGATATTAATAAGTTTTGGGTAATAGATTATCGGATTTTTTCGCCTGAACATGATGGGGCGACAAAACTAGAACATCTACTCAACATGTTAAATAATGCTGTTTATAGCAAAAACATTCCTTTTCGAACAGTACTTTTTGACACATGGTATTCTACACACAAAATTATGCAACATGTTGACTCACTAGGAAAATATTATTATGCCCCTATTAAAGCCAATAGAAATGTTAGCAAAACCGACGATTCTAAATCTTATAAAGCTGTGAACAAGTTAACATTTTCAGATGAAGAGCTCAAGCATGGGGTAGAGATTCATATAAAAGAGGGTGTCAGGAAGTTTGTGTAAGTTGTAAAAATAGTTAAGAATGAAAATAACATCAACAACTTACATGGAGCTAATATGAAGAACAATAACAAAGTATCAAATCCAGCTATAGAAAAATTAGTATCAGAAATACTATCACAAAGTGATCCATCTGAAATATTTGGTAAAGAAGGGATATTTCAGGGAATTGAAAAGCAGATAGTGAATAAGATTTTAGAGAAAGAAATGGAATCTCATATAGGTTATGAGAAACATTCTAAAAATGAGAAATACTCAGATAACAGACGTAATGGTAATTAAGAAAAGACTGTAATAGATCCAGAAGGTCGTAAATTGACAGTAGAAGTTCCAAGGGATCGGGATGGAGAATTTGAACCTCAACTAATTCCAAAAGGAGTGCGTAAATTTGAAGGATTTGATGATAAAGTAATATCCTTATATGCTCGGGGAATGACCATTAGGGAAATACAAGGGCACTTAGAAGAACTATATGCCACCAAGGTATCATCCTGAGTTAATATCAAAGGTAACTGATGGTATTTTAGAGGAAGTAACTGCTTGGCAGACTAGAGCACTTGATAATGCAAGACTTACGCTATGTTATAGCAAAGATGCTTAAAACTCTTACAATAAAGCTATATTTGTACAGTAAGTCACTTCATAATATCCCTTAATTCATAGGCATTACATCAAACATAGCGTAAGTCTTGAATGTATATCCTATAATGTATAGCTAACACGGGAATGTTTTTACCATTGCTTCTGTTATTGCATCACGAAAGTTTTTAAAGTTTTTAATAATTTTTCTCAAGTAATTTTTAAAATTCGCCCAACAGTGTTCAATAGAATTTGAATCTGGAGAATAGACTGGCAGATAAATAAGAGTACAACCCACTTTTTCTATCAATCAAGACTCACGCTATGTTTGACGTAATGCCTATGAATTAAGGGATATTATGAAGTGACTTACTGTAAGAATATAGCTTTATTGTAAGAGTTTTAAGCATCTTTGTTGGGTCTGTCAGATTTTTTGTGTAAGTATGATTTCTCCATTTGCACAATTTTGTAAATTAGTATCACAAAGTATAGCAAATTGATTTGAAGCCATCGCCCAATTCTTAATAGGCATTGTCCATTTTTTAGAGGCATTTGTCAATGCCAGAAAGATTATTTTCTGAATCGATTTATCATCTGGAAATACTCCTTTATTTTTAATAATTTCACGAATTTGACGGTTAGTGGATTCAATAGCATTAGTAGTGTGAATCGCCTTCCTAATGTCTTCCGGGAAGCTAAAAAATGGCGCTATGCCAGACCAATTTCGTTGCCATATGTCAAAAATAACTGGATATTTTTCATCCCATTTCATGGCAAAGTTTTGTGATTCTCTTAATCCCTCTGCTTCATTTATTGCAGAATAAACTGCTTTTAAATCAGCTGTTACCGCTTTTGAATCTTTGTATGATACGTATTTAACAGAATTTCTTACCATATGAACAATACACAACTGCACTATCGCCTTTGGAAAAATGCTATTTATCGCCTCTGGAAAACCCTTAAGACCATCAACACATGCAACATATATTTGTTCAACTCCTCGATTCTTCAGTTCTGTTACTACCTGCATCCAAAATTAAGATCCTTCATTCTTGCCTATCCAAATTCCTAATAGCTCTTCTTTGCCCTCCATATTCACTCCAATAGCTAGATAAACTGCTTTATTTATTATTACATGATTATCTCTTGCCTTAACATGAAGACAATCTAAGTACATTATAGGATATACATTATCAAGTGCTCTAGTCTGCCAAGCACTTACTTCCCCTAAAATACCATCAGTTACCTTTGATATCAACTCAGGATGATACCTTGGTGGCATATAGTTCTTCTAAGTGCCCTTGTATTTCCCTAATGGTCATTCCCCGAGCATATAAGGATATTACTTTATCATCAAATCCTTCAAATTTACGCACTCCTTTTGGAATTAGTTGAGGTTCAAATTCTCCATCCCGATCCCTTGGAACTTCTACTGTCAATTTACGACCTTCTGGATCTATTACAGTCTTTTCTTAATTACCATTACGTCTGTTATCTGAGTATTTCTCATTTTTAGAATGTTTCTCATAACCTATATGAGATTCCATTTCTTTCTCTAAAATCTTATTTACTATCTGCTTTTTAATTCCCTGAAATATCCCTTCTTTACGAAATATTTCAGATGGATCACTTTGTGATAGTATTTCTGATACTGATTTTTCTATAGCTGGATTTGATACTTTGTTATTGTTCTCCATATTAGCTCCATGTAAGTTCTTGATGTTATTTTTATTCTTAACTATTTTTACAACTTACACAAACTTCCTGACACCCTCTCTTTGTTATAACATAGCGTAAGTCTTGCAATTCCTTTACCAACTGTGACTTATGAATACTCGCATTATCCATTATTACAAATTGTCCAGGTTTGAGTGATGGGCATAATAACTCACCTACCCACTGATTAAATAATTGCTTATCCATATAACCTGAATGCTCTAACGGAGCAATTAATTCTTTGGTGCCCGCATTATAACCAGCAACTATATTTACTCTCTCAGTAGCAAAACCCGCTTGCTCTGAGTAGGATCTCTTCCCTCTTGCTGCCCACCCGTACAACATGGTTATATTATTACTTATCCCCATTTCGTCACAATACACAAGATTACAAGATTCTATCTGATCAATATATTCCACGAATTGTTTTCTAGCTTCTTCATCCCTGCTTTTGTATTTCGGCTCTTTTTTTATATGTATATAAAAATATACTCGGCTGTACTATAGCTCGGCTGTCAGGATTATTTGCTCAAAATTCAACTATCTTCTCCTTATTAGTAAACCTAGCATTACGCCCACTTTGGAGATGTTGTCTTGAGCTGTAGTCTCCATTTTCTCTATAACGTCTAATCCAATTTGATATCGTATGACGCTCAATACCTAACAAGTCTGATATTGCCTTTATTTTATATTTATAGGTACTGTGAAGATTGATTACCTTATCTCTTAAATCCTGACTGTATGCTTTCATCCCAACCATAGTAAAAAGCTTCATCTTCCATTATATTGAGGAATTATTCTAGTCGTGTTAGCTATACTTAGATTGTATTCATGTTAAGGCAAGAGATAATCATGTAATAATAAATAAAGCAGTTTATCTAGCTATTGGAGTGAATATGGAGGGCAAAGAGGAGCTATTAGGAATTTGGATAGGCAAGAATGAAGGGTCTAAATTTTGGATGCACGTAGTAACAGAACTGAAGAATCGAGGAGTTGAACAAATATATGTTGCATGTGTTGATGGTCTTAAGGGTTTTCCAGAAGCGATAAATGACATTTTTCCAAAAACCATAGTGCAGTTGTGTATTGTTCATATGGTAAGAAATTCTGTTAAATACGTATCATACAAAGATTTAAAAGCGGTAACAGCTGATTTAAAAGCAGTTTATTCTGCAATAAATGAAGCAGAGGGATTAAGAGAATTACAAAACTTTGCCAAGAAATGGGATGAAAAATATCCAGTTATTTTTGACATATAGCAACGAAATTGGTCTGGCATAGCGCCATTCTTCAGCTTTCCGGAAGACATTAGGAAGGCGATTTACACTACTAATGCTATTGAATCCACTAACCGTCAAATTCGTAAAATTATTAAAAATAAAGGAGTATTTCCAGATGACAAATCGATTCAGAAAATAATCTTTTTGGCGTTGACAAATGCCTCTAAAAAATGGACAATGCCTATTAAGAATTGGGCGATGGCTTTAAATCAATTTGCTATACTTTGTGATACTAATTTACAAAATTGGGCAAATGGAGAAATCATACTTACACAAAAAATCTGACAGACCCTAGCTATAGCACAAAGTTATTGTTTGTTTTACTTTTTGTGATTATTATCGCATAGAACATTAACTTAATTCTATGCCAAATATAGACATTCTTTTTTTTGCCAGTTTTTTAGCGATTAATTTAATCGTTGGGTTTGCGGATATTAAAATATAAAAAATATTCGGGAATATGCGATTGGGAAAAGAAATTTCTCGACCGGTACAATAGTAGCAACCTTAATTGCTACTTTGATCGGTACTAGTACTTTCCTAATCGATAACTCACGAATATATACTGACGGGTTGTTTTACCTGCTTCCTAGCATACTTGGTAGTGTTGTTAGTGGGTTATTAATTTCCTATTTCCTTGCTCCTCGTTTCGAGCATTTTTTAGGCAGTAGGTCAGTAGCCGAAATAATGGGGGAGGCTTACGGCAATAAAGTTCGGAATCTTACCGCCATTGTTAGCATATTAATGGCTATGGGCAGGATTGCTATTCAGTTTCATATAGCTAGCTTGGTGCTAAAGTTATTTTTTGGCATCTCAAATTTTTATGTGGATTTGTGTTTAGCGACTTTCATAATGAGCTATTCGGCTTTCGGCCGCGTTAAATCGGTTACTTTTACCGAAGCCGTACAGTTTTTCACTTATAGTGCTATTATTCCGGTAATAGGGATTATAGTGTGGAATGTTTTCAGTGATCCTACTATTTCTATCGACTCAAATGTGCAGCATCGTCTTACCGATTTAGGTATGGTATTTAATTATACGAACCCTAAATTTTGGATATCCTTAAATATCTTTATATATTTTGCCATTCCGTCACTTGGTCCTTCGATTTTTCAAAGAATATTGATGGCAAAGGATATACACCAGATATCCCGAACCTTTTTTATTTCAGCGATTATTTGCCTTTGTTTATCCGTTTTATTCATTTGGATTGCGATATTATTGCTTTCCCAAAATACTGTCGATAGTAGTCAATTATTTTTTCAGATTACTAAAAGCTACATAGGATTTAAAGGCTTAATAGTCGGCGTTATTATGGCAATGATAATCTCAAGCACTAACTCTTATATTAACGTTGCGACAGTAAGCTTGACGTATGATATCTGTAAAAAAACCTCGCTGCAATATAGCTACATAACTGCAATCATCCTAGGTTTAATAGGGTTCGTTATCTCACTTTATACGAGAGATCTAATTAATATATTTTTATTACTTACCAGCATCTATTTACCTATAATTACCTTGCCGTTGATTCTCTTAATATACGGCTTTAAATCAACTGCTAGAACCTTTTTTATTGGTGCAGTAGCAGCATTATTAACAATCATAGCATGGCAATCATTTTCTTTAAGACAAATTATAGGAATTGACCCAATCTTGCCAGCTGCTATTATAAACTTGATCTTTTTCCTTGGTAGTCATTACATATTAAAACAGCCTGGTGGCTTTGGTTCGTTAAAAGAGCCTCTAAGCGTAAGGCTGATAAAGCAAGAGCGAAGAAGAAGATTCTTGGGTTTATTCCGCTCAATCAAGAATTTTAATCCTTCAATATATTGGAATAATACATTACCACGCCAGGAAATCACTTATAGCTATGTTGGGATATTTATTTTAATCTCTATTTTTTCATCCTTATATCTTACGCCTAACAGCAGGATAATGAACCATCTAAATATATATAATATTATTTATCACTGCATGCTTGTAACTTCTGCAATACTCATCACCTATCCGTTATGGCCTTTGAGGTTTCAGAAGAAATATATCATATCCTTATTCTGGTTTGTTGCTAATTTCGGGATATTGATATTTTTTAGTAGTTTGCTTGTTTTATCAAGCAACTTCTATCAATTACAATTGACGAGTTCGATAATTGACCTGCTTATAATTGCAACATTGTTTAGATGGCATACCACCTTGCTTATGACAATTATTGGAGTATTTGCCAGCATAGAGTTTTATAAATATTTTATGGATAAGAAGCTATTAATTAATATAGATAGCTTCCAGTTCAAAGTGATATATTTCCTTACTTTATTTAGTGGTTTGTTAATTATTTTCTTAAGACCAAGGCAAGAACAGGAAAGATTAGTTAACCTAAAAAATACTCATTTAGGGGATAGGGTTAGCTTTAGAGAGCAGGAACTAGAGAAATTACTTGATTTAAAACATGAATTTTTACGTAATATAAACCATGAAATAAATACGCCGTTAACCGGTATTATTAGCCTTGGTGAAACTTTATGGGCTAATTACAATAGATTTAGCGACGATCAACGCCGTAATGCAGTAGAGATAATAGCTAAAAGTTCTATTAGATTAAATAGTCTGATAAGTAATATTTTAGATTTTTCAAAATTATCTAGTCTTGGTTATGAATTAAATAAAGACAACATAAATTTAAGCGAGCTATTGCATGAGCGAATTAAAATATGTAAAAAACTATACTCAAATAATAAGAAGTTAGAATTTATATCTGAGATTGAAGAAAATATAATATTTAAATGTGATCCTCATTATATTAGCCATACATTCGATAATTTGATAATTAACGCTATTAGCTATTGTAATGACGGTATAATAAAAATTGATTTACAAAAGCAGGAAAATAATATTTTATTTACTATTAAAGATGATGGAATAGGCGTTCCAAAAGAGGAACTACAAACTATATTCGGCGTGTTCGTTGTAAGCTCAAAAACCCGCTCACCTGCAGGCGGTAGAGGAATGGGGCTTGCCTTATGTAAAAAGGTAATAGAGCTGCATGGCGGGAAAATCTGGGTAGAAAATGATGAGCAAGGGAAGACGACTTTTGTTTTTATGCTGTGATATCATTGTACAATGTCATCAATGCTAACTTAGAGCATTTTTTATTATTTTTTCTGGATTGCCACGCTCCTTGCAGTTGCGTAGCTCAGACGATTGGGTATCCATGCAACAACGCCGCCACGGGACGAAAATGAAACAATAAAAAACAAACAAATATGAGAACAATTTTACTTATAGCATTACTTAGCACTCAATATAAAGGTGATAACGATAATGTTTTAGCAATTACAGAGGCTTTAAAACAACAATATAGCTAACACGACTAGAATAATTCCTTAATATAATGTAAGATGAAGCTTTTTACTATGGTTGGGATGAAAGCATACAGTCAGGATTTAAGAAATAAGGTAATCAATCTTCACAGTACCTATAAATATAAAATAAAGGCAATATCAGACTTGTTAGGTATTGAGCGTCATACGATATCAAATTGGATTAGACGTTATAAAGAAAATGGAGACTACAGCTCAAGACAACATCTCCAAAGTGGGCGTAATGCTAGGTTTACTAATAAGGAGAAGATAGTTGAATTTTTAGCAAATAATCCTGACAGCCGAGCTATAGATATAAGAAATGCAGTAGCGTCTGAACTGCCAATGAGCACTTTTTATGACACGCTGCATAGGATGAAGATTACATACAAAAAAAGAGCCGAAATACAAAAGCAGGGATGGAGAAGCTAGAAAACAATTTGTGGAATATATTGATCAAATAGAATCTTGTAATCTTGTGTATTGTGACGAAATGGGGATAAGTAATAATATAACCATGTTGTACGGGTGGGCAGCAAGAGGGAAGAGATCTTACTCAGAGCAAGCGGGTTTTGCTACTGAGAGAGTAAATATAGTTGCTGGTTATAATGCGGGCACCAAAGAATTAATTGCTCCGTTAGAGTATTCAGGTTATATGGATAAGCAATTATTTAATCAGTGGGTAGGTGAGTTATTATGCCCATCACTCAAACCTGGACAATTTGTAATAATGGATAATGCGAGTATTCATAAGTCACAGTTGGTAAAGGAATTGATAGAAAAAGTGGGTTGTACTCTTATTTATCTGCCAGTCTATTCTCCAGATTTAAATTCTATTGAACACTGTTGGGCGAATTTTAAAAATTACTTGAGAAAAATTATTAAAAACTTTCAAAACTTTCGTGATGCAATAACAGAAGCAATGGTAAAAACATTCCCATGTTAGCTATAAAGTTATGTTATTATATCTTTTTACGAAGATTTATAAATCTTCTGTTAGTAAATATGATCATGACTGTTCTGATAATTATGATAGTTCTTCAAGTCATAATCCATTCTCTATTGTTATTTCTTCTCAAGAATTACAACAAGATCTTAAATTACATAGAAATAGTATTTCTAAAGCTTTAAAGACTCTAGAAGAAGATAATTTAATAAATAGAGATCATATAGTTATAAAAAGTGATGATGATTATAACAGCAGGGCTGATAAATCATTATGGAGAATATCACTTCTTAATATTACCCTCATAACTAATCATAATGATCAGCATCTACAAGAAGGACAGGAGGAACGCACTGATTTACAAGAATCAGTAATTAGCCATAATACTAAAGTGGAATATGACAATAATCAAGCCTTAGAATCCTTTATAGATAGGGGATGCACTAAATATGACCCTCCTTGCACTGATTCTGGTCAATTATATAATAAAGACTTTATAGTAAATGATAGTATTATTAAAAATATAGATTATATAGATGTAAAATCTGAAAAAGAGTTCTTGGAAAACGAGCTTTGCTCGTTTCCATCTGAATCTTATAATAATTCTTCTTTTTTAAATAATTCTTTTAAGAAAACTAATCTAAAGAAAAATATAAACATTGAAAAAGAAGTTATAAAATCAACAAATAACAAGGAATATCAAGAACTAAGGCACTTCTATCCTCTTTCTGAAAAAGATATAAACCTACTTAACTCTAGAGCTCATAGAGAATTTAGTAATAACTTCGTAAATCAGTTACTATTAAAGCTATACATCAAATATCCAGAGAAGAGATTTAAGAACAGATTTACATTCTTAAGCTATATGGTAAAGATTCTAAAGAATGAGAAACATCAAGGACCGCTTGTAAATCACACGAGCTTTAGATTTAGCTGCAATATAGGCACAGAGGAAAGCAGCTTACTTGAGTATGAAAGATATCTAAACCAAATAGAGAACTCGCTTGATCTAAGTAAAGAAATGCAACTAAAGAAAAAGATAGCAGGGCGTTTTAGTACTGAGGTAGCATACAAGATACTAACAGAGGTAGAACTTAAAACAAATCACGATAATAGCTTCATTACCGCAATTAATACCTAGCCGCCTTGCTTTAAGTGAGAGACAAATAGAAATCTTAAGTCAGCAACTAGAAGCAGTATATGGAGTTAATGGGTATTATGTGCAGGAGGTAGAGGGAGAAATACTATCGCCTAAAACAACAACGTCAGATATTACATCTGATGACAAATCTACTAAAAATTTAACCTCAAGTAATACACCATCAGAAATATCCGAAGAAATATCAGAAAACACAGTGTGGGATCAAATCAGGAAGGACCTGAGAGAAGAATTAGGAGATCACATTGACTAAGCTTGGTTTGCAAAAACATCAGCTATAGAGTGCAAGGAAACGGGCACTCTAACGCTTACAATGCCAACAAGATTCATGGCTGATTGGGTGCGTAATAATTACTCGCATGTTATAAAAAGATTTACTATAGGTGTAGGAATTAAGATGGTGGAGTATGGGTATTAGTGACCAAAATACACTCTATTTTGTGATTTGAAAGATCCTAGTTTCTTTAGTTTTAGTTGTTTATGAATAAACTGCAGTGACACCCCTAAAAATTTAGCGGCATCAGCAGCAGTCATCCGAATATCTAAATCATTCATGATATATACCTCATACTAATTATAATATTGTATAATAAAAACACCATAATATACATATATAAATAATGTATCGTTATAATTAATACACCATATATATAGTATATATTTCTTGACATACTAAAATATATTCAATAAAGTATAGTTAAGAGGTAGAGGAAGAAATACTAAATTAAGTATAATAACTAATGCCTTACAAAAAGAAAAACCAGTAAACACTGAAACTTTGGTCGGTTCGTGTTTACTGGTAATAACAAAAAAACCCATCAATCAATATGAGGCCATATATGAATATATCACACTATCCTGTAGATAGCAATGAAGCTAAATTAGTTGCTATTCAAGGCACAAATCAATCAAAATACCTACAACCTGACTATTTTTTATCAGCTAGTCAAAGTGAAAGCTACTGTAGCAGGGAGTACAGCAGATCAATAATTAAAATTTCACGAATAGTATCAGCGACTATTCTATCTGGATTCGTATTAGCTACTTCAGTAGACGCTAGTGCCACAGTACTAGTTTTGCCATATATGCAAGATCATGGTACTCAAGGTCATCTTACAGCTGAGCTGATAATGCCACCATCCCCACCGCCACCACCACCACCAGCGTTTGGATTAGAAATGAAATCTAATATTGCTAATGCAAGTGGCAAATCAGAAGGCAGCGCAGCGTTGTTTAATTCAATCAGAAACTTCAGCAAAGGAGTATTAGAAAAAGTAAAGAGAGAACCAAAGCCTAAAGTAGTATCTAGTGATGAGAATTTAATGAGTCAGCTATACAATACGCTTGAGAGAAGAAGAAAAGGTATTGCTGGGGAGGATAATAGTGATGCTAAGCCAAAGAAAGTAGTAAAGCAAGCACCTAAGTTAACACCTGAGGAGCAAGCACGGGAGAAAGAAGAGAATTTGGCAAGAGCAGCAACAATTCGTGAGCAAAATAAGAAGAAATGGGAAGAAGCAACAAAGAAGAATGAGGAGATAGCAAGAGGAAGACGCCGCGCAGAAGCTGAGGCAGTAAAAGTAAGGCTAGAGCAGAAGAGGAGAGAAAGAGGCGAGACTACAGATAGCGTGATCAATGGAGTTGATCCTGCATTTCATCATAACATAGTGACAGAACTAAGATCTGAGATAGCAAGTTTAAGAGAGCAGTTGAAGAATCAAGATAGTAGTAATTTAGCGGGCACACTAGGTGGAGGAGCAGAAGAGCCTATATATAGTGAGCCTCTAGATGCTATCAGTATAGCAAGTAGTAGTAGTACTGAATACTCTGAGCCATGGCAAGACCCAGATGCACTAATAGGCGAAGCTTTAGAGAATGAGTTTGGCACATCAGATACACAGAGGCAATTTAATCCATCAGCACCACCGCTATCAGCATTGAGCAGCTTAGAAGAGCTAAATATTACGGCATCAAATACATTAGATGAAGTACTTGATGACAGTAGTGGTTATAGTAGCGGATGCAGCAGAGCAAGTAGCAGTATTAGCGATTGGAGTGATGCCTCAAGCCTCTCATCTACTGATGGATACGACACTGTATATACGAGTAGTGATAGTGACTATGAAGAAAGTAGCAGAGGAGACAATGATATACCATTACCAACACTATCTACAGAAGATACACAAGAAGAAAGTACTGCGGCAAGCGTTCTTGAGATATAGCTTAACGCAATAGAGGGTGTCAGGAAGTTTGTGTAAGTTGTAAAAATAGTTAAGAATAAAAATAACATCAACAACTTACATGAAGCTAATATGAAGAACAATAACAAAGTATCAAATCCAGCTATAGAAAAATTAGTATCAGAAATACTATCACAAAGTGATCCATCTGAAATATTTGGTAAAGAAGGGATATTTCAGGGAATTGAAAAGCAGATAGTAAATAAGATTTTAGAGAAAGAAATGGAATCTCATATAGGTTATGAGAAACATTCTAAAAATGAGAAATACTCAGATAACAGACGTAATGGTAATTATGAAAAGACTCTAATAGATCCAGAAGGTCGTAAATTGACAGCAGAAGTTCCAAGGGATCGGGATGGAGAATTTGAACCTCAACTGATTCCAAAAGGAGTGCGTAAATTTGAAGGATTTGATGATAAAGTAATATCCTTATATGCTCGGGGAATGACCATTAGGGAAATACAAGGGCACTTAGAAGAACTATATGCCACCAAGGTATCATCTGAGTTAATATCAAAGGTAACTGATGGTATTTTAGAGGAAGTAACTGCTTGGCAGACTAGAGCACTTGATAATATATATCTTATAATGTACTTAGATTGTATTCATGTTAAGGCAAGAGATAATCATGTAATAATAAATAAGGAAGTTTATTCAGCTATAGGAGTGAATATGGATGGGAAGAATGAGCTATTGGGCATTTGGATAGGCAAGAATGAAGGGTCTAAATTTTGGATGCAAGTAGTAACAGAACTGAAGAATCGCGGAGTTGAACAAATATATATTGCATGTGTTGATGGTCTTAAGGGTTTTCCAGAAGCGATAAATGACATTTTTCCAAAAACCATAGTGCAGTTGTGTATTGTTCATATGGTAAGAAATTCTGTAAAATACGTATCGTACAAGGATTTACAAGCGGTAACAGCTGATTTAAAAGCAGTTTATTCTGCAATAAATGAAGCAGAGGGATTAAGAGAATTACAAAACTTTGCCAAAAAATGGGATGAAAAATATCCAGTTATTTTTGATATATGGCAACAAAATTGGTCTGGCATAGTGCCATTTTTTGGCTTTCCAGAAGACATTAGAAAGGCAATTTATACGACTAATGCTATTGAATCTACCCACCGTCAAATTCGCAAAATTATTAAAAATGGAGGGGTATTTCCAGATGATAAATCGATTCAGAAAATAATCTTTTTGGCATTGACAAATGCCTCTAAAAAATGAACAATGCCTATTAAGAATTGGGCGATGGCTTTAAATCAATTCGCTATACTTTGTGATACTAATTTACAAAATTGTGCGAATGGAGAAATCATACTTACACAAAAAATCTGACAGACCCAAAATTCAGACCCTTCATTCTTGCCTATCCAAATTCCTAATAGCTCTTTCTTGCCCTCCATATTCACTCCAATAGCTAGATAAACTGCTTTATTTATTATTACATGATTATCTCTTGCCTTAACATGAATACAATCTAAGTACATTATAGGATATACATTATCAAGTGCTCTAGTCTGCCAAGCAGTTACTTCCTCTGAAATACCATCAGTTACCTTTGATATTAACTCAGATGATACCTTGGTGGCATATAGTTCTTCTAAGTGCCCTTGTATTTCCCTAATGGTCATTCCCCGAGCATATAAGGATATTACTTTATCATCAAATCCTTCAAATTTACGCACTCCTTTTGGAATTAGTTGAGGTTCAAATTCTCCATCCCGATCCCTTGGCACTTCTACTATCAATTTACGACCTTCTGGATCTATTAGAGTCTTTTCATAATTACCATTACGTCTGTTATCTGAGTATTTCTCATTTTTAGAATGTTTCTCATAACCTATATGAGATTCCATTTCTTTCTCTAAAATCTTATTTACTATCTGCTTTTCAATTCCCTGAAATATCCCTTCTTTACCAAATATTTCAGATGGATCACTTTGTGATAGTATTTCTGATACTAATTTTTCTATAGCTGGATTTGATACTTTGTTATTGTTCTTCATATTAGCTCCATGTAAGTTGTTGATGTTATTTTTATTCTTAACTATTTTTACAACTTACACAAACTTCCTGACACCCTCTCTAAAAAATGTACAATGCCTATGAAGAATTGGGCGATGGCTTTAAATCAATTTGCTATACTTTGTGATACTAATTTACAAAATTGGGCAAATGGAGAAATCATACTTACACAAAAAATCTGACAGACCCCAATAAAGCTATATTTTTACAGTAAGTCACTTCATAATATCCCTTAATTCATAGGCATTACATCAAACATAGCGTAAGTCTTGCATTTTTACAGTAAATGGTTATTAACAAACTTCATTTTCTCAATAATCATTACCACTACTAACCACTGCAAATACTACTCTAGCCAATTTATTGGCCACAGCTACAACTGTTTTATGTGATCCGCAACGTACAGATAAATTATGTATCCACACAGTAAATTTGCTATCATCTTTATGAACTTGCTTTTCTTCCCTTGTATATCTCAATTTAGCGTTGAGTACTGCCCTTGCTCCTTGGACTAACAAACTGCGTAAATATACATCACCTCTTTTACTGATACCAAGTAATACCGTCTTCCCTCCATTAGAGTTTTGTCTTGGTACTAATCCTAATCAAGATGATAATTGTCTACCGTTCTGGAAACAACTAGCATTGCCAATTGATGCTATAAGTGCTGTTCCAGTTATTGACCCTATCCCAGGAATTACTTGTAACTTTTTATATAACTCGCAATGACTCGCCAATATCTTTAATCTCTTTTCTACTTCCTTTACTCGTTTATCATTAGCAATAAATTCTTCCTTTAAATCACTAAATGTTTGATAACTTATGCCACTTGATTGATTACTATCTAAAATCTCAGTTAATTTATTCGTAATCTCATTAATCCCTTGTGGAATAATAATACCAAACTCAAGCAACAATCCTCTAATCTCATTAGCTAAAGCAGTACGATTTTTTACTAATCTTGCTCCAACTCTATGTATAGATAACATATCCTGCTGCTCCACACTTTTGATCGGTACAAATCTCATATTAGGTCTTGATACTGCTTCACATATGGCTTCAGCATCTGCTTCATCATTTTTGTTAGTTTTAACATAAGGTTTTACAAACTGTGGGGCTATCAATTTAACCTCATGTCCTAATCTTGTTATTTCTCTTGCCCAATAATTAGCTCCGCCGCATGCCTCCATTCCTATTAAACATTTTGGTAAGTTAGATATAAAACCCAATACTTGATCTCTCATCAATTTTTTCTTTAATACTGTCTTCCCATTTCTATCTACTCCATGTATCTGAAAAATTCTTTTTGCAATATCTATACCAATTGTGCTAATCTCCATATGAACCTCCTTATTGTTGTTTAGGATTTATTTCCTACTCTAGAACATAACATTTATTACAGATTCTGTATATGAGGTAGGTCCATTCCATTAGAGCCGACAAATATGGACAATATCTACAAGACTTACGCTATGTTATAGCCAATATGCTGAAAATCCTTACTACCAAAATATCTTTTGCAGTGAATTACTTTACATAATTAAAAAATGGCGCTATGCCAGACCAATTTCGTTGCCATATGTCAAAAATAACTGGATATTTTTCATCCCATTTCATGGCAAAGTTTTGTAATTCTCTTAATCCCTCTGCCTCATTTATTGCAGAATAAACTGCTTTTAAATCAGCTGTTACCGCTTTTAAATCTTTGTATGATACGTATTTAACAGAATTTCTCACCATATGAACAATACACAACTGCACTATCGTCTTTGGAAAAATGCTATTTATCGCCTCTGGAAAACCCTTAAGACCATCAACACATGCAACATATATTTGTTCAACTCCTCGATTCTTCAGTTCTGTTACTACCTGCATCCAAAATTTAGCCCCTTCATTCTTGCCTATCCAAATTCCTAATAGCTCTTTCTTGCCCTCCATATTCACTCCAATAGCTAGATAAACTGCTTTATTTATTATTACATGATTATCTCTTGCCTTAACATGAATACAATCTAAGTACATTATAGGATATACATTATCAAGTGCTCTATTCTGCCAGGCAGTTACTTCCTCTAAGATACCATCAGTTACCTTTGATATTAACTCAGATGATACCTTGGTGGCATATAGTTCTTCTAAGTGCCCTTGTATTTCCCTAATGGTCATTCCCCGAGCATATAAGGATATTACTTTATCATCAAATCCTTCAAATTTACGCACTCCTTTTGGAATTAGTTGAGGTTCAAATTCTCCATCCCGATCCCTTGGCACTTCTACTATCAATTTACGACCTTCTGGATCTATTAGAGTCTCTTCATAATTACCATTACGTCTGTTATCTGAGTCTTTCTCATTTTTAGAATGTTTCTAATAACCTATATGAGATTCCATTTCTTTCTCTAAAATCTTATTTACTATCTGCTTTTTAATTTCCTGAAATATCCCTTCTTTGCCAAATATCTCAGATGGATCACTTTGTGATAGTATTTCTGATACTACTTTTTCTATAGTTGAATTTGATACCTTGCTCTTATTTTCCATATTAGCCCCATGTAAGTTGTTTTAATTAATTTTATTCTTAACTGACTTCACAACTTACACAAACTTCCTGACACCCTCTTATTAATAAACAGGAGCATAATTTTATGACTTAAATATCAGATAATTTTTTTATGATACTGTATCAATTTTCAACTGCTGCATATCAAAAATCTGTATCATTTTTCGACCGGTGTTGACAAAAGTGAAGCCTGTAAAGATTTTGCTTTCTTCTTTCCCGGTTGCATATTCTTCTAACGGAACTTCAACAATTTCTTTAGGACCTACTGGAGTTGCATGTCTGGGATAAAGCTTGTCATTTTTGGTAAATACAAATCCAACGTGAGCTATATTATGTTCTGATTTCGTTAACTCTAATAACTTGGGGTTATCCATTGTCATAACCATAAGATATACAGCGTCATTCAGAAAACTTGATTCAAGTGAATTTTTTGACATTCGCCTTTGCTCACGTATTTTCATACGTTCCGCAGGCTCGTCTTTAAATTCATCTTGTCTAAAGCTTTCTGAATTTAGCTGTGTTTTATTTACTAGTTGCTTTGTTAGTTCCTGCTTATGATCTAAGAAATCTGAAAAGCTTATATAACTAATATCAGATTTAAGAGGTTTAATAGATTTTATCTGATTATATTTTTCACCAAATGAAAAACATTCGTCTTTAGATCCATTATCTTTAATGTAATTATTAAGTTGTGTTTCAAGTAACCCTGCTTTATTAATCATCGCAGTTTTAACTTTAGCATATGGAAGCTTTGTAAATATATTTTCCATTGTAAAATATTTACTATTATCCTTTAACCATTCATCCATGAAATGATTTCTATTAACATATGATATGTCGTCAGAAAGAAACATAATTTTTGCTAAAGCTTCTGCAAGCTGTTCTTTAAATTTTTCAGAATCCGCATTTGGTGCTTTTATTTCTGCTAATGCTATAACCGTTTCTATATAGCTAAAGCAGTCAAAAGTTTCTATGTTAATTAGCTCATTCTTATCTCTATTCTTATCCCGAATAATTAAATTTGTGCCTATTTCTGTATCATAAGGTTTACCTATGAAATAGTCAGAATATGCTAATTGGAAAAATTCTCGTCTTTTAATGTTATTGCTAGCTTGTGAAGATTTTGCATGTTAATAGGAGAGATTTTATTTGTTCGTTGTGTTTTTGTACTTTGAACCTTATCCGCAAGACGACTCATTAAAAGCATAGCTATTAAAAGAAATAATAGAACAAATGCTTAAAGTTAAAATTAATTTTTTTCTCATCATAAACCTCTCCTACTTAATAAAAGAGGTAATATAAAGAAAAATTAATTATTTATCAAGAAATAGTTAATAAATATTTACTATTTAAGAACTTTCATTAACTCTTCCCATTCCCTTTTAGTCATTCCGCTAGTTTCATGAATAACTTTTTCGCCGTTTATCATCTTCTTAATTACTTCCAAACCTTTGCGAGAAATATTTGCTCCCTGCATACGATATTCTTCAAAGGCCTCATAAGTAAATGGTACCCAAGCTTTGACTATATCAAGCATCTTTTCAGCATAAACTCTAATTTCATATTGAGCGTGCGGATCAGCAC
Organism: Gonatopus flavifemur; assembly: GCA_018340375.1. Taxonomy (NCBI): domain Eukaryota; kingdom Metazoa; phylum Arthropoda; class Insecta; order Hymenoptera; family Dryinidae; genus Gonatopus; species Gonatopus flavifemur. The sequence continues at coordinate 437,483 of JAFFJZ010000039.1, forward strand.
GTAGCCTTAAGAAGTGAAGCAAATTATGTAAATTGATTTTCCAATACCATTCCGTATAATAATTTAAAGTTAAATTCATACGAGCAAGTTCCCTAGCTTTACCGGTATTATTATCATTTATAACATTACCTTCTTCATCGGTATTCATTAGCTCCGTATAGTGCTTATAGCAATTTCGGGCATCTTCTTCTAATATGTTAAGAACTTTTTTAGCTACTTCTTTTGGTAGGCTATCGCTCTCTCGACATTGTTTGTTAGTACTAGATTGTGGGGCGATATTTTGCAGCTCAGGTAAATAAAACTCATTGCCTAGAATTGAATATCTAGCTGAATATTCATTAACACTTGCTGTTCTATGCCTAATCCATTGTCTTGCAATAAAGATCGGTAATTTAATATGAAACTTAATATCACACATCTCAAAAGGTGTAGTATGATAGTGACGTAGCAAATAATTAATCAGCCCTTTATCTTGGTTTAGATGTTTTGTACCTTTGCCATATGACACTCTGGCAGCTTGCACTATGGCACTATCATCACCCATATAATCGATCACTCTAATAAAACCGTGATCTAATACCTTTATAGGCTCATATAAAATCTCTTCAAGTGCCAGAACTACTACTCTTTTGGTTGCGTTATTCATTTATTCCTCTGTGTTTTTTGTTTTATAAGTGTATAGTTGTCACTCTGTGGCGGCATTGCCTGCGTGGATCGGAAAGCACCCTCGGTGTCATCTAGTTGCTTGTCCACGATATCCAAAAAATAAAATAAAATACTAACAAAACTTACGCTATGTTTGACATAATCCCTTGAAATTAAGAGATATTATAAAGTAATTCACTGCAAAAGATACTTTGGTAGTAAGGATTTTCAGCATATTGGCTATAACATAGCGTAAGTCTTGCTAATATTATTAGTATTTTTAACTGGATTCTGTGAATAAATCACGGGATGACAGAGAAGAATGATCCATGCAACAATGCCATCACGGGATGACAAGTTATGACAAATAACTATATAAATTTCTGCCGTTTCTTTTGAGCCATAATTTAGCCGGTTGGTACTCGGGATAAATATCCTCAACTAGCTGCCAAAAATTTTTGCTATGGTTCATTTCTTTTAAATGTGCCATCTCGTGAGCTACTAAATATTTTAGAACTTTGTAAGGAGCAAAGACTATTCGCCAGTTGAAAGAAAGGTTGCCTCGACTGCAACAGCTGTAGTTACATTTTCCATTATTCTAATATTAGAATGAATTAAATTATGCTTTTTGGAAATGGTTTCTACTATAGCTTTTATCTCTGATAATAATTTCTTTTTCAAAAATACTTCAATGCTGATTTTCTTAAGTACCTTGCTGTAATATACTTCTAATGCATCATTTTGTAATTTTACCTGATTTTCAGGTGAATCAGTATGAATTATTTGATAATCCTTTCCTAAAATAGAAATCTTATTTTCTTCATTGACAGATTTAGTTACATTACGGCGTAATTTTTGTCTAACCCAATGTTCTTTACTTAGCAAAAAATTATAACCCTTTTCAGCTTTTACCTTAAGGGGTAATACAAGCTCAGTTCCTTTATGCGTAGTAATTCGAATACTTATATTTTTGGCTTGTACGCTTCTCCTAATTGCTACATTCTGTGGTTCACCATATTTAGTTAAGGTAATAAGTTCCATATTAAAATTCAATGTACTTAGTAGGATCGACTGCTACTTCACCTTTACGCATAGCAAGATACAGCTTATCTTCTACATGCCCGATTATACTAGTTTTAGTGACCTTATCATCTTTTTTAACTGATAAATCTTTTAAGCCTGCATAAGCTACTTCTAGATCTTCTTTGTCTAATTCAACGATTACTAAATTACCAAATTGTGCATTATTCCCTGAGAATATAACAGTGCCTGAGCCTATAGAATTAACGCTACTTTTTTCTAAAACAGCAATATCTATGCCTTTATTCTTACCAGCTTCAAATTCGGTGACAATTTCGCCGTTCAGAGGTTTCTCAAAAATTAAGTTTGTTATTTCCTCATCATGTTTTGTGGTCGGGATCTCAACGACATCATTATCATCTTCGGTAGTTTCTATTGCAGGCTCTTCTAAAGAGCCGCTTGCTTCTGATTTAGGAGCTTCTTCTATAGTACTACTAGTTATTGTCCCCTCATCATTATCAATAACATTACCAGAATTACTAACGGTAATTCCTCTTTCTTTATACTCGATTGGGGCAGGAGGTTGATCAACACAAGCAGCTAAACAAAAGAATATTAGACTACTTAGTGCAACAGGGTATTTCATATATTTAATAAGATTATTATATTGTGTTAGTCAATAAATCATACTTATTATATAATTCTTATCATTCATTTTCCATTAAAAAAATTAATCATGAAAACTTACGACATTGTTATAGCAAGCGATCACTCCGGTTATGAACTTAAATCCAAAATTATCGATTATCTACAAAAAAAATCTTTGAGTGTTTATGATTGCGGAACTCATAATACACAATCCGTTGACTATCCCGATTATGCCAAAAAAGTAGTGAATAATATTATTGAAAAGCTCGCTCGCATTGGTATTTTAATCGGTGATACAGGTATTGGTATGTCGATTGCTGCTAATCGTAGTTCAGAAATAAGAGCAGCTTTATGTGGTAATGTGTCAAGTGCTGAGAGTGCTAAAGCTCATAACGATGCCAATATTTTGGTATTAGGTGCAAAAACCTTAGATCAAGGAGAGGTATTTAATATTATAGATAAATTTTTAGTCACTAAATTCGAAGGCGGTAGGCATAGCGTTAGGTTGTTGAAAATCAAATAATGACATATAGGATGTTTTTCGATTCACGCAAGCAAGCCTTAAGCGGGCATGACACCGAAAGTGTTTTTTGATCTACGTAACAATAAAATACGATTTTTAATTCATTAAATATATTATCATGCGAGCTCTAAATACAACTTATATTTTACTTATCACAGCAATAATAATTTCCTTATTCTGCTCTAGTAAACGAGTCACATATTCGGTTATAGGCGTTACGATCTTAGCAGCCTTTTATCAAGGTATAATAAACATTATAGGAGTTGGTGCGTTATCTGTCTTTACCTCTATCACTTACGTCTATTTTCATTTTCCACAGTTACAAAACTTACGCTATGTTTGGTTCCAAATATCGTAAAGATGGAGAACGCAGCTGTTGTTGCATATAGTCATCTAAAAGTCCTAACTTTATTTGGTACACCGTTTTACCTATTGTATTTGCAGGCCTTTTGAGGAATACCCAAACTAAAAATGCACAACTAATATGATTACGTTGAATACGCTGTTTCCTGCATTGACAACGTTCGATCCCAGTGAGTTGCTTAATTTCTCTGTGCATGCTCTTAATTACCCATCGAAAGCTAAACTCATCTTGTGCAGCTTTAGAAGATTTTTGAGTGTTGTTATTGGTAACAACATAATCAACTCTGTTGGTAGGAACAGTAAATTTAAACGAATTAACATACTTATTTTTGGCAAAGCCTTTTATATGAATCTCTACCCCATGCTTGAGCTCTTCATCTGAAAATGTTAACTTGCAAGACTTACGCTATGTTTGATGTAATGCCTATGAATTAAGGGATATTATGAAGTGACTTACTGTAAAAATATAGCTTCATTGTAAGAATTTTAAGCATCTTTGCTATATAGCTAACACGGGAATGTTGTTACCATTGCTTCTGTTATTGCATCACGAAAGTTTTTGAAGTTTTTAATAATTTTTCTCAAGTAATTTTTAAAATTCGCCCAACAGTGTTCAATAGAATTTAAATCTGGAGAATAGACTGGCAGATAAATAAGAGTACAACCCACTTTTTCTATCAATTCCTTTACCAACTGTGACTTATGAATACTCGCATTATCCATTATTACAAATTGTCCAGGTTTGAGTGATGGGCATAATAACTCACCTACCCACTGATTGAATAATTGCTTATCCATATAACCTGAATGCTCTAACAGAGCAATTAATTCTTTGGTGCCCGCATTATAACCAGCAACTATATTTACTCTCTCAGTAGCAAAACCCGCTTGCTCTGAGTAAGATCTCTTCCCTCTTGCTGCCCACCCGTACAACATGGTTATATTATTACTTATCCCCATTTGGTCACAATACACAAGATTACAAGATTCTATTTGATCAATATATTCCACAAATTGTTTTCTAGCTTCTTCATCCCTGCTTTTGTATTTCGGCTCTTCTTTTATATGTAATCTTCATCCTATGCATCGTGTCATAAAGAGTGCTCATTGGCAGTTCAGACGCTACTGCATTTCTTATATCTATAGCTCGGCTGTCAGGATTATTTGCTAAAAATTCAACTATCTTCTCCTTATTAGTAAACCTAGCATTACGCCCACTTTGGAGATGTTGTCTTGAGCTGTAGTCTCCATTTTCTTTATAACGTCTAATCCAATTTGATATCGTATGACGCTCAATACCTAACAAGTCTGATATTGCCTTTATTTTATATTTATAGGTACTGTGAAGATTGATTACCTTATCTCTTAAATCCTGACTGTATGCTTTCATCCCAACCATAGTAAAAAGCTTCATCTTCCATTATATTGAGGAATTATTCTAGTCGTGTTAGCTATACTTAGATTGTATTCATGTTAAGGCAAGAGATAATCATGTAATAATAAATAAAGCAGTTTATCTAGCTATTGGAGTGAATATGGAGGGCAAGAAAGAGCTATTAGGAATTTGGATAGGCAAGAATGAAGGGTCTAAATTTTGGATGCAGGTAGTAACATAACTGAAGAATCGAGGAGTTGAACAAATATATGTTGCATGTGTTGATGGTCTCAAGGGTTTTCCAGGGGCGATAAATAGCATTTTTCCAAAGACGATAGTGCAGTTGTGTATTGTTCATATGGTAAGAAATTCTGTTAAATACGTATCATACAAAGATTTAAAAGCGGTAACAGCTGATTCAAAAGCAGTTCATTCTGCAATAAATGAAGCAGAGGGATTGAGAGAATTACAAAACTTTGCCAAGAAATGGGATGAAAAATATCCAGTTATTTTTGACATATGGCAACGAAATTGGTCTGGCATAGCGCCATTTTTTGAATATGTAAAGTAATTCACTGCAAAAGATATTTTGGTAGTAAGGATTTTCAGCATATTGGCTATAACATAGCGTAAGTCTTGTAGATATTGTCCATATTTGTCGGCTCTAATGGAATGGACCTACCTCATATACAGAATCTGTAACAAATGTTATGTTCTAGAGTAGGAAATAAATCCTAAACAACAATAAGGAGGTCCATATGGAGATTAGCACAATTGGTATAGATATTGCAAAAAGAATTTTTCAGATACATGGAGTAGATAGAAATGGGAAGACAGTATTGAAGAAAAAATTGATGAGAGATCAAGTATTGGGTTTTATATCTAACTTACCAAAATGTTTAATAGGAATGGAGGCATGCGGCGGAGCTAATTATTGGGCAAGAGAAATAACAAGATTAGGACATGAGGTTAAATTGATAGCCTCACAGTTTGTAAAACCTTATGTTAAAACTAACAAAAATGATGAAGCAGATGCTGAAGCCATATGTGAAGCAGTATCAAGACCTAATATGAGATTTGTACCGATTAAAAGTGTGGAGTAGCAGGATATGTTATCTATACATAGAGTTAGAGCAAGATTAGTAAAAAATCGTACTGCTTTAGCTAATGAGATTAGAGGATTGTTGCTTGAGTTTGGTATTATTATTCCACAAGGGATTAATAAGATTACAAATACATTAACTGAGATTTTAGATAGTAATCAATTAAGTGGCATAAGTTATCAAACATTTAGTGATTTAAAGGAAGAATTTATTGCTAATGATAAACGAGTAAAGGAAGTAGAAAAGAGATTAAAGATATTGGCGAGTCATTGCGAGTTATATAAAAAGTTACAAGTAATTCCTGGGATAGGGTTAATAACTGGAACAGCACTTATAGCATCAATTGGCAATGCTAGTTGTTTCCAGAACGGTAGACAATTATCATCTTGGTTAGGATTAGTACCAAGACAAAACTCTAGTGGAGGGAAGACGGTATTACTTGGTATCAGTAAAAGAAGTGATGTATATTTACGCAGTTTGTTAGTCCAAGGAGCAAGGGCAGTACTCAACGCTAAATTGAGATATACAAGGAAAGAAAAGCAAGTTCATAAAGATGATAGCAAATTCACTGTGTGGATACATAATTTATCCGTACGTTGCTGATCAAATAAAACAGTTGTAGCTGTGGCCAATAAATTGGCCAGGTTAGTTATTTGCAGTGGTTAGTAATGGTAATGATTATCCAGAAAATAAACAAGACTTACGCTATGTTATAGCCAATATGCTGAAAATCCTTACTACCAAAGTATCTTTTGCAGTGAATTACTTTATAATATCCCTTAATTTCAAGGGATTATGTCAAACATAGCGCAAGTTTTGTAAAGTTTGTTATTAACCATTTACTGTAAAAATGTAAAAAACGGAAAACCATTTAAATAATTTCAACCTAGAATATGCGAAAGAGATATAATATTGATGGTAGATAAGACAAACCTTAGCTTACAATAAAACTGGTTGGGACAGGGGCATTTCCGAAGCCGAGGCTCTGATAAGTATAGTTTGTAAGTCAGCAAAATCCATCAGGGCCATTATAGTTAATTGTATTAAAAATAGGCCGGATACATGACTGCATTTGTTTTTTTATTCAGTATTATTTTTTTCTTGCATTATTAGGTAGGTCCATACATGTATAGCCAACACGACTAGAATAATTCCTTAATATCATGTAAGATGAAGCTTTTTACTATGGTTGGGATGAAAGCATACAGTCAGGATTTAAGAGATAAGGTAATCAATCTTCACAGTACCTATAAATATAAAATAAAGGCAATATCAGACTTGTTAGGTATTGAGCGTCATACGATATCAAATTGGATTAGACGTTATAAAGAAAATGGAGACTACAGCTCAAGACAACATCTCCAAAGTGGGCGTAATGCTAGGTTTACTAATAAGGAGAAGATAGTTGAATTTTTAGCAAATAATCCTGACAGCCGAGCTATAGATATAAGAAATGCAGTAGCGTCTGAACTGCCAATGAGCACTTTTTATGACACGCTGCATAGGATGAAGATTACATACAAAAAAAGAGCCGAAATACAAAAGCAGGGATGAAGAAGCTAGAAAACAATTTGTGGAATATATTGATCAAATAGAATCTTGTAATCTTGTGTATTGTGACGAAATGGGGATAAGTAATAATATAACCATGTTGTACGGGTGGGCAGCAAGAGGGAAGAGATCTTACTCAGAGCAAGCGGGTTTTGCTACTGAGAGAGTAAATATAGTTGCTGGTTATAATGCGGGCACCAAAGAATTAATTGCTCCGTTAGAGCATTCAGGTTATATGGATAAGCAATTATTTAATCAGTGGGTAGGTGAGTTATTATGCCCATCACTCAAACCTGGACAATTTGTAATAATGGATAATGCGAGTATTCATAAGTCACAGTTGGTAAAGGAATTGATAGAAAAAGTGGGTTGTACTCTTATTTATCTGCCAGTCTATTCTCCAGATTTGAATTCTATTGAACACTGTTGGGCGAATTTTAAAAATTACTTGAGAAAAATCATTGAAAACTTTAAAAACTTTCGTGATGCAATAACAGAAGCAATGGTAAAAACATTCCCGTGTTAGCTATATCTTGCAGTCAGTATTTTTTGCCTCGGTAATTTGCCTAATTTTTGTGGTATTTCCAATGTCAATGTTGCCTGGTGGTTATACTATTTTTAAAACCTGGATTACTCTAATTATTTGGGTCACTAGCTGGCCAGTGTTTTTTACCGTAATTCATTGTTTAGGGATTATGAGCCTTGCTGGTAAATCAGGAACGAATCATTTTACTGGTTTAAATATTTTATCACAAGGAAGTTTTGCAGAAAATGTGTTGCATTGTCATGCAACGTTTCAGATGCTCTCTGCTTCAGTGCCGATGTTATCCTGGGCAGTATTAAAGGCTTGTGCTCATGCAACAACTACTTTAGCTAATCAATTTTCTCCAGTACCAATTGCAAGTAGTATCGGTAGCAGTATTGCTGATAATAACCTTGCTATGGATAATTATAATATTGGTAACAGATCTATTGCTCAGCAAAATCTTGCCCCAACATTGCAAATGGCTGGCGGAATTATTGATGATGGGGGTATGAGGGTTACTAGTACTGATACTGGAAGACAGGTACTTACTCAAGCAGCTGACTCGCTTATTAACAATTATCGCTCTTCTAAATTATTGCAGGATAGTTATCAATCTCAGTTTATGAGCTCACAAAGTTATCTTGACTCACTCAATGATCGATACAGTGATTCAACTACTACCGGCAATTCTATAGCAACTGAAATAGGCAAAAGATTAAGCTATGAAGAAGCAAAATCGATAGGTATTACTGATAGTGAGTATTTAGCCTTGCAGCAAATGAATTCAGATAGTACAGCTGCTACTGATCATACTGGCAGTAGTAATAGACAAGGAACTAGTACTAGTGCCGATATAGGGTTAAATATACCTAGTATAGCAGGAGTAAAAGTTGCATCAGATAAAAGAAATGAACAAAACCAAGGAAAAGCAGTAAATCAACAGCAATTATATAATGAAGCATTATCTAAAATTAAGAGTGCTACTAAAGATGGTAGATTAAGTAATGCAAATAGTAGCATGCAGTCACTTGGCAATAATCTAAATAGTAATTTTTCTGAGCAACAATCCGTAGGACAGGAAATAGCCAGAACCAAACAAAATATGGAGCAATTAAGTTATAATATGAATTATATTACACAAAACTCTGCTACTATTGATCGGAATTTAAACGAACCAGTATTAAATGCAATAGTTGCTAAAAATATTCCTGGGGTAAGTAGTAAAGAGCAAGCTGCTATATGGGTAAATACTCACCAAAACGAAGCAGAGCAAATAGCTTTAGATATAGCTAAAATTAATAACACTATACCGCAAAGCCTAAGTTCTACGAGTAGTGTCCATAACACATCTAAAGAAAGAATAAGATCAAATTTTAATAAAAATCAACAACAATTAAATGATCAAGCAAGAGACATGAATTATAGAAATAATGATATTGCTGGTAAAAATGTAGCACAAATGCTACTACAAAGCACAGATAATAATGAAGTAGAAAAAATTAAGACTCTTGAACAATTATCTGCTACAGTAGAAGATAAGAAGATGCAAATTCAAGATGAATTTAATAAAACTCCTGAATCTACAATTGTAAGGCCTGGTCAGCAAGTAGCAGATAACATTGGCATCAGTGATAAGGCAATGAAGAGAAGAAATATTAAACTACCGGGCTATGAAAATGAAAATAATTAAGAAGCAATTTATGCAAAACATTAAACAATGCACTTGTATATTTATCTTATCATTAATATTTGGTAGCAGTGCTTTTGCAGATAACTCAACTAATGCTGTTAATGGACAACAACAAATAGATCCACATATCCAAATTCAAGATCCTAATATTTTAGTTGAAGAATATTTTAATATTGGTAGATCTTTATATGAATTAAGAAAATATGAGGAAGCAATAAAAAATTATGATTTAGCTATTGCATATAAAGAAGATTGTGCTTAGTGCTATAATAATAAAGGTATGGTTTTAGATGATTTAGGAAAATACGCAGAAGCAATAAAAAATTATAATTTAGCACTCAAATATGATTCTAGTTTTGCAAATGCATATAATAATAGAAGAATTACTTATAGGAAACTAATGCAGTATGAACAGGCAATACTTTCTTATGATTTAGCAATTAAATATAAACCAAATTTCACAGAAGCTTATAATAATAAAGGAAATGCATTAAATAGCCTTCAAAAATATCACGAAGCAATTACACAGTATAATCTTGCTCTTAAATATGAACCAAAATATCTAGAAGCTTATTATAATAAGGGTATATCCTTTATATCTTTATGGCAACATCAAGAAGCAATAGAGAATTTTAATTTAGCTCTTAAATATAAATTAGATTATGCAGATGCTTATAACAACGAAGGTGCAGCTTTAATACACTTAGGCAAATATCAAGAAGCACTTGATACTTGTGATATAGCCATTAAATATGAGCTTAATTGTGTGGAAGCATATTATAACAAAGCTATTTCGCTGAACACATTAAAACAATATAAAACAGCACTAGAGAATTGTGATTTGGCAATCAAATATGACCCTGATTATATAGCATCATACTTAGAAAAAAGCATAGCTCTTAGAAAATTAGGTAAATATCAAGAAGCAATTAAGAGCTGTGATTTAGCGATTAATCGTCAATCTGATTATGCTGAGAGTTACTTAGAAAAAGCTATTACTTTAGTAAATTTGAAAAAACATAAAGAGGCTCGAGAAAACTTCAACTTAGCACTTAAATATAAACCAAATCTTATAGCAGAATATGAAGCAATAATTAATGCTCTAAGAAAAATCGGTAATAATTTAATGGCTAATGAATTTGAAGAAAAATTAAAAATACTAAAGAATCATTTGTAAGTTGAAGTGAATGAAGATTACTTTACTTAGTGCTGGCAATAATTTTCACTATAAGTTAATTACTCATGAGTTATCAAAACCAAAATAATTTTACTCGTGGTTCACAAATTTTTGCTCATCAAAAGAGAATGCTCGGGCAAGGCAGTATTAATGCTTTAATGATTAGCTTGGTATCTGTTGTAGTGTGGTTGCTGTTTCGTACATTTGAGAAATTATCTTGGCTGAGTCTATATTATTTTATCATAGAGCGGTATGTACAATTAAAACTTGCTATAGGACAGCATTCTTATCCATTAGAGCAAATAGGAATCACATTTTATTATATAGAACAAAAAGCTTGGGTTTACCGCAATGCTGAAGAATTTATTCATAAATTTTGGTATGTTACACTGCATTCGCATAATATAAATGATTTTTTGGAGTTTTTATTACATTCAGCCTTGCAAGAATCTGTGATTGCTTTTGCTATCGGAATATTTGCAAGTTTCATCTTTTTTATTTATCGAGGTAAGCAGGCGATTATAAAAGATAAGATCAGAGGAGCAGATTTTATAGAAGCTAAAGCTTAATCTAAAATGCTTTATAAAAACAAACAAGCTTCTGACATTTGTTTTTCTGGGTTGCCATTAGTGAAAGATAGCGAAAGAAAACATATGCTCATTACCGGTACTACTGGTAGCGGTAAAACAAATATGTTAAATGAGTTATTACCTCAGATTAGAAAAGAGTATGGTAGAGCAATCATTGTAGATTTAACAGGTAGCTTTAATAAGTTTTTTGATCCCAAGTCTGATACAATGCTTAATCCATTTGCAGTAGGAAGTAGGCACTGGCTACCATGGAATGATTGCCAAGAGATTTATGATTTTGATGATATAGCTAGTAGTTTTAGCATTTATAATCCTAAGATAGATGACTTCTTTGCTAAAACTGCTGAGTTAGTGTTAGCTGAAGGGTTGAGACTATATCAAGATGGCAAAGATATTAAAAAATTAATTAATGCTATAACTTACTCAAGTAATAAAGAATTTGCAAGGATATTTAAAGCTACTTCTGTATCAGGTATTATAAGTAGTAGTGCTCCTGAAACATCTGCCAGTATTCAGGCAACTATTAGTAAGAATATTGCCTCATTAAAACATTTGGAGCCTAATGGTAGTTTTAGTATTAGAAAATGGTTGAGCGAAGAAAAAGGATGGCTGTTTATTACAGCTACTCCTAATCAAAGAGTCACGCTGAGACCACTTATCGCTGCATGGATTAGCATAGCGATAAAAGCATTAATGAATAGAAACATAAATAATACCAATCAAAATATGTGGTTCATTATTGATGAGCTACCAGCTTTACAAAAGATATCTGCACTACCTATAGTTTTAGCTGAAAGCAGGGAATATGGTGGTTGTTTTGTTGCTGGCGTGCAGAATATTTATCAGTTAGAAGAAATATATGGTTGTGCAGGGAGTAATTCAATGCTTGATCTATTTGGCAGTAAATTTATCTTTCGAGTAAGTGACCAGCAAACAGCTCAAAAATCTGCTTTAATGCTTGGTGAGCAAGAAATGATCATATGGTTGCACGTTTTCAATTTTAATACTTTCGGAGATCAAAAAAATAGTTATATGTATTTTTTTATCGAAGGCAAATTCAAAAAAGGAGCAAATACGGTGTGCAATCTCCTCTATGATACAATTTGTCGCGAATTGGAAATCTCTCACTACGATAAAATTTATCTATTTTCGGATGGTTGTGGAGGGCAAAGTGAAAATTATTTGGTCATGCACTTTTTGTCTTTCTTGTCTGAAGAATTACAGATTGAGATCCAACATTCATTTCCTGTACGTGGACATTCTTATTGTTCATGTGACCGCAATTTTGGGATGTATGGACAAAAAAAGAGAAAAATAGAGACCATAGAAACCGATGAAGAATACTATGACATAATTCAAAATGCGAGGAAACCACCATTCAAAATAATAAAAGACTCTGCGTGTACGGTTAAAAATTTTGAACCTTCATTAGATGGAATTGAAAAACCGACAGATTTGCACATCAGAGATGCGGTAAAAATGGTATATTTTCCAAATAAACAAATTGAGTTGTTTTATGATTATATTGGAGAACCGAAAAGTCACACTGTGGAATCAAATATTGTTTTTGATGATTTGTTGAATACACCATTAGCTGATTCGGTCTGAATAAGTCAACAAAAATTGAATGATGTCTAAGCGTTAATGAAGTATTTGAGTATGAGTGGGCAAAAGTTTTTTCATGGTTTATTCAACAAATCGTCGATAGAAGCTATAAGCAAAACTAGTAAAACCCAAAAATCAGGAACAGATGGTTCGAAAAAGCAACTAAGGAAATGAGAATTCTAATTTTCTTTCAATTATTTCATTCATTGTTTTCATTTTTAATTCTCTTTTTGTATTCTAAATTATTGCTTCATTTGAAAGCTATATAAAATTTCATATTTTATTCATTAAAAAGTTTATGAATTACTCTGAAATAAAATGGTTGAACAAATTTTAATACCTGATATTCATTGAATCCTGGAAATGAGTATATGACTTTTTCAAAAATTTTTACCGTTATTCATTGATGGGACATGTTATCCTCAGTGATACATTAGAAGAATAAAGAATAAATCTTGTATGAATGATGTTTGACTCAATGTTCCTTTATCAGGAAATTGAAGTATTGAGACACGGATACAATTCATTATTGAAAAAAAATTCCATCTTTTGGATATAATTATAATTGATGATATAAATGAATAATCGTAGTATTGGAAACATAGTTCATACATAATTTATTCCTCAACAAAAAGAAGAAGAAACTTGTTTGTTTACACAATTTGTCTCAAATATCGAGCTTTCGTTCATAACATTGTTTTGAACAACTGGTTTATTTGTTTATAATAAAGGATCCATCATGTCAGAATAGCTTGATATTCGAATTATTCGACACAAAAAACATGAACCTGTATTGAGGAATCGAGTGGACTTGTGTTTCATACAGTCTCTTACGGTTAACCTGCAACTATTCAGGAATCATAAAGAATATAGGTTACGCGCTGATGAATAAATCGCTATGTCTTTCAAACTAATAGCTCAATCGATCTGAAATTTTCCACAAAGTTGGTTGATGCACTAACGAACAACTTTGTCGCTGGAAGTTTTCTCCTGCTTAAACTTCATCCATCACTCTTTCAATACGAAGCTTGAAAAAGATGATTGGATTAAAAAATTAATAATTTTCAATGATTTTTTGCGAGCTTTTTCAACATCATCGTCTTCGGGAAGGTCTCACGATCGAAGATAGATGAAATTCATCTCGATACGTTGGAAAATGAAAAAGTTACAGCGAGTTCAATGTTGAGAAACATTGATTTTCAGACCGCAAATATTCTCAGTTTTTATTTTTTCACGAAGAAACTACTGATTACAGAAAAAAATCACAAACGGAGACTTGGGTTGATTTTTCAAGACCTATCACCTGGTATTCTTTGTTTTTCGAAATTCCAATTTTCAATTCCAGTGTGTGGCGTCACGGCTTGGACAATACTTTCACGTCATTTCGAGCGCGCGGCTGGTTGTTAGATCCGGCCGCTCAATTGAAAGAATAGAGCATATGGCCGTAGAACTTGTCGTCCGTTCTCTACTTCCTGAGCATCACGCAATGACATAAATAAAGGACCAATAAATCAAAAGAAGATGAACAAAATTTCTCCCAAGTTTTCCACAAAATGATTCACAAACGGTATTTGGGTCTCCAGTGGAACTTAAAAAGCCATGCGGCAGTTAAAGGAGAGCGGAGCAATCCCGGACCGATTTTTTGTTTCCATTCTAATATACCAGAGAAGCAATTCCACTTCTCAATTCTGACCGGGCTTGAAAAACCGAATAGGATTCGTATAGAATCCGGATAAACCAGGCATTCTATACGGTTCAATTCGAGAACCAATATGAATTTTATGCCTGAGTTTCATGCGGTGTTATATACGGGGCGTGAGGGTGTCAGTACTCGACATTCAGGGTTCCCGAGTAGCTACCGGATGAGATTCTTATAGAATCCAGACAGGTTTCTGGAAAATATCCGGGTCCATCTGGGAATCAGCCCGGCTTTTGTGTCCGGGTTTCAATCAGGTTCTATCCGGGTCTTATTCAGGGTCCATCTAAAAAATGTCAACGTATATCATTTTCCGCATTGCAGATGATTTTTCCTGTTATAATTAATGACGAAAATCAATTTACAATTGAATGGTTGAAAGTTCGCTCAGCGAGGATTGAATCCGGGTCCTGCGAGTGAGAGACGAAGCCTCTATCACATCAGCGGATCTGCGGCATGACGAAAAATCATTCACATAGGCATTCATCATAATCGTCCCGTTGAGGTCTTGACTTTCCAAAATAGCATATGGACACACCGAGCCGCTGAGGTATATACACTGTTAGAAAAGTTATGAAGTTCTTTTCATAAACAATTTATTGACCAGAATTCATAATGAAATATTGAATCCAATAATATCATTCTCAATGCTGAGAAGTTTATTCTGAATCTTGAGAATTTCTTTCTTGATTTTAATAACTGTTCTGGAAACAGAATATGTATTCAGTTCGCGCCTGTATAAGGTCCTCTTTTCGTACTCGCCTATGAGTGAGGAGAGTTGTGTATGTGAGCGTGCGAGTGTGCATTAGTTGTAAGAATTGATGTGAAAATTTTGAATTCGCTTCAAGGCAAGGACAGTCGTTGCGAAGCGTCCGTCCGAGCATTTTGAATTTCTTATCGTGCGGTCCGAGCAGTGAGAATTTTCTCTGTTTGCGAGAGTGTGTGTGTGGAACTGCCTTTGGCTGCTAATTGCTTTCGTTTCTTGATTATATGCTTCATTAATTGTTACGAGTGCATAACATGTGCTCCGCCCTTTTTTCTCTTGAGTGGTAATTTGTGTGCGAGATTCGCGTGCGTCTCACTGTCTCGAATTGCTCGACGCGGAGCAAAGGCTCATCTACAGTAATTATTGTTCTTATTAATAATCCTTTCGAATCAGTTATGTTTTGATAATGTGTGTTCTGATTAGCTTTAGAACAAAGAACTGACCCTGAAGTCGGCAATTTTATGATTTGGAATTGATCAACATTAAAGTTATTTTTTAATTGGAATTTTTCCTTTTCTTTAATAACTCATTCTCTGTACATTTTATCATCCAATTCCTTCTCAGAAATATTTGCGAAATTCAATAAATAATCATTACAGTTCAGTAAGAAATTGTGAAATTTCATCACTCATATGAAATTTAATAATGAGTATTAGATTTAATATGAAAATATGATATTTCATGAAGAGTTCCGTATTGAATTCAAGAACTTTTCTAACAGTGTAGGTCTCACTTAAATGAATACGAAAACGGGATGCGGGGTTCAAATCGTGTTCATCTACTCTTTCACAATCCGTTTCAAATGAAATCCTAGCTGATCTTTTTCGTGAGGAACGCAAACTTTTATCAATTTCGGGTTCTCCTGAAATATATAAAAATTATAATGAGTCGAAATTTAGTGTGTAATTTCATATCAAGCATCAGTAGTTTTAGCATATAATTCATGACGATGTGATACAATTTTACGCTGGACCAAAATACCGGACCGAATTGAACTACTTTGTTCACGACTGTTTTGATAACAACTCTCAACGTACGTTGAGTCCCCTAGTATCTATGCTCCGTGATATTTTGGTGAATTGATATTGCAAGCTCTGCAGCCAACTTCAGGTTCAATCCGTGTAATCTTTCCTTCCAATTCCCAAGCGTGGGTTGAATGATAGAAATAATATGATAATATAACACATCGTTCAATAAGTCCCGAGACTAACCCAGAGATGGCGCTAGTAGTACCAAACTGGTCACGTTCCCCTAGAGTGCGAACCTTCACATGAAACTTGTGAAAATTCCACGTCGATCGGACCACAAACAGCAGAATTATCGAGGTTAGAGTGAAGTCACTTTGTAATTTGTTTGAAAAATGGAAAGAAGCGAGTTCCGCGTGTTGATGGAACATTGTTTTTTAATGAGTAAAAACACCGTAGAAGCCCAGCAATGGGTTGAAAAATGTTACCCGGACTCCTCTCCATCCAAACCAACGATTTGTCGTTGGAATGCTGAGTTTAAACGTGGTCGTACGGACACAAACGATGCAGAACGTTCGGGTAGGCCATTGGAAGCCGTTAAACCGGAAAATGTGAGTGAAGTGTTGAAAATCGCAATGAAAAATCGCAAAGTGAAGGTCCGTGAGATTGCAGAAATGACACAGATATCATCTGGAAGCGTATTTACAATCCTTCATGAAAAATTGAGCATGAAAAAGGTTTTTCCCAAGTGGGTGCCGCGATTGCTTTCAGTGGAACAAAAACAGCAACGAGTCGACGATTCAGAGAGCTGTTCATCGCTATTTACTCGCAATAAAAAGGATTTTCTGCGTCGATGCGTGACCCTGGATGAAACATGGATACATCATCTCACTCCGGAGTCGAATCGGCAATCATCTGAGTGGCACATGGCTGGCGAAAGCCGCCCAAAGCGTCCAAAAACGCAGCAGTCTGTTGGCAAAGTCATGGCGTCTGTTTTTTGGGATACACATGGCGTGATTTTCATTGACCACCTGGAAAAAGGTAAATCGATCAACAGTGATTATTATATTGACTTGTTGGTACGTTTGAAGGAGGAGATCGCAGCAAAACGACCGCATATAAAGGAAACAAAAATCCTTTGCCACCAGGACAATCCACCATGCTACAAGTCCATGAAAACAATGGCAAAATCCAACGAGTTGAGCTTTGATTTGCTTCCCCACCTCCTGTATTCCCCAGATTTAGCACCCAGCGACTACTGGCTCTTTTGCTGATCCCGAAAAATGCTCCAGGGAGAAAAATTTGGCTCGAATGAGGAGGTCATTGCCGGAACTGAAGCCTATTTTGAAGCAAAGGATGAATCCTTCTATAAACATGGTATAGGAATGTTGGAAAGGCGTTGGAAAAATTATATCACTCTAAAAGGAGATTATATTGATGAATAAGAATGATTTTTGAAAAAAATGTTGTTTTCGTTGTTAGTCTCGGGACTCATTGAACGACGTGTTATACATCCACATTATATGTGAAAGTGACTCTGTGATTATCTCATTCAACGGTCAATCGTGTCGTGGTTTTGGGCTGATTAACAAACTGAGTGCAACATTCGTTGAAATATGGGTTGCACTCACGATGAGAATAGAGTGAAAGTATATGCACTTTACGGCAAGAAAATTGTTTTTGGGAAAAAATTACCAAAGCAATTTGTAATCACGGAACGTTACGAAGATCTTATAAAAAATTTGTGAACGCTAAATTTGACATGAAGGATTCTCATTTCCCAGTAAGCATTTGTGTTACGTGTAAATTATCACTTAATGAGCACGAAAACAATAAGTTTGAACGGCCTTTACAAGATATGCCGAATTACATAGATATGGTCCTTCTTCAAAGTACTCGAACTATTGGAGATTCGTGTGAATGTTTTATATGTTTGTGAGCAAGACATAAAGGTCATCAGAAAATTGACAAGAGTGCTAGTCTTAAACGACATTTATCAAATAAAATCGATGAAACCAACGGTCTATTTGGCAGTATCCACTACGAAAAGCTTCTGTAGAAAAGAAGATCCCTGGTAAAGAATTAAAATCGGTTACAATGTGTAAGGACTGTCTTGTTGAATTGGGAAAGGAAAAAGACATCCTTGTGATGAGCTGACGGCTCGTGACAATGCCATGAAAATGATTGAACAATGACCAGAAAAACAACAGGAACAAATTGTTGATACTATATTGAAACGGAAAAGTAGTGCACAAACCAGTGAAGCATCTGAACTATCGTTAGGTACTAATGGTTCGAAGATTGAAGTTACTTTAGCGTCAAAGGAAGTTACGCCTAATGCAACATTTAGTAAAGAAAGTTTGAATGATTTTAGAATAAAAACTGGACAATCTCTAAATTTCATGAAGAACATGGCAACCTTTATAAGATCCAACATTGGAAAAAAACCAGTGCCTGCCAATACTATGAAATATTTGTCTGAAAAATCTAAGACATTGGATACTCTTTAAAACGAAGGTATATTCGCTTTTGATACTGATAAGTCTCTGGAAAAACAAAAAAGACCAGTTTCCATGGGCAGATGCTGAAAATTTAATGGATAGTGTGATAAAAACATCGTGATATTGTTGGGAATATTATGATGATACTTATGGTTGACGGAGGGCAAGGATTTTTCAAGCTCAGTATGACAAGACTTTCTGAAAATTATTCAGTCGAAAATGAATCTACATACGCTGGTATAAATGAGAATTCAAGTTCAACCGAGGGTCATGAGAATACAACAAAAAAAAGGAAGCTGACTAGCGTTCACAGATTGATTATGTTATGCGTGGTTCCAGATATAAAAGAAACCTACGACAATGTTGAACTTCTATTGAATTGAACTAAGCTCAATAACATAACCTCCAAGTTTGTTCCTGATTTTGAATTATTATTAATCGTTAACGGACAACAAACAGCGACAGCCGCATTTTCTCGTCCATATTGCTTTCTGTCTTCGAACAATTTGAGGAACAGCAGAGAAGAGGATAAATTATCAGATATTCGAAAACCCGAATCTAAACAAATGGGAAACAATCATGATTATGAGGAGTTGAAAACCTATGGAGGACTGCGAAATGACTATAATAAATTCATTCCTCTGGGGAAGAATAAAGATCTTGCCAAAGAATGTCATAGTTCGATCAACTTGCCACCATTCGACGAAGCGGACGACATCTGTATACTCCAAAAATGTATAATTCTAGAATTGCATATTTCACCATCCATCTTTTCTTGGAAGCCACGGGTGAACTCGCCCACGTTTGTTTCAGTAGTAAAAAAACTAGTTCTGAAGTTGAAGAGCTTGTCGAAGAATTGAAACGGGCATTCAGGAGTACAAGAGTAAGTGAGACACTAAAAATTCATGTGATATTCAACGATATATCATAGTGTATCCACTATCTAGACAACGATGGTCTCAGTGTATGGTCGGAACAAGCTGGGGAATCAATCCGTTCCATATTTTTGAAAAATTATTGGAATCGGTACAAAATTAATCCGATAGATGTTGATAGATATGCATCAAGATTAACCCTTCAACTACACACATCACTTCACACCTTCGGAGTACACACAGGTGCAAATTCACACCACGCAACTTCACTGATTAATAGCTCGGTTCCTATTCGACCGATTTGACCTTCCGTTTTTTTCCAATTTGAAGGAAAAACTATGCAGATTAACGTGGTATGGAAGAAAATCCGAAAATATCTCATTTGATTGGTGAAAAAACCGCAATAATGGAATCAATTTTTGACGAAAAACGAAAAGTATCAAAATGGATGGTGCGAATTCGCACCTGTGTGTACTTGAAGGGTTAAAAAAAGCAGTCGTTGAATTCTCTTCGCAACATCTTTCAACCGATTGATTCTAAATCTTCTTATATATTGTTAATGTATGTTTGCACATATATATCATCACAATTGAGATCGCCATATATTCTATCAACTAAATTCTCAAAATATTGATATTTGATAACAAATTCATAAATTTTACACTCAATTTCGACTTATTGTAATTTTTATATATTTCAGGAAAACCCAAAATTGATGAAAGTTTGCGTTCCTCGCGAAAAAGATCAGTTAGGATTTCATTTCAAACGGACTTTGAAAGAGTAGGTGAACACGATTTGAAGCCCGCATCCCGTTTTTGTATTCATTTTAGTAAGACCTATACACTTTGGCGGCTCGGTGTGTGGACAGACCCATATACAAAACTTATCTCTGAAAATTTTTCCAGATAAGCCCCGAATAAACCCGGATACGTATCCGTTCCTCACTCCGCAGTCTCGGTACTGTACCCGGATAGGCCCGTATATATACTCTAAACGGAACACTTTCCCCGTATAAGAACCGTATGCACCCAGATACCATTCCGTTCGGGTCCCAGTTCGGATTCTATCCGATCTTGATCCGGTTTTTGCACCAGGTCGTGTACATTTCCGAAGTCAAAATCAGTCACCGAACGGAACCGTCATTTCGAACACATATCAGATACATTTCAGTTAGATATCTGCAATGGAGTAGTCACAAATACATGATTGAAACGATCTGATCCGTATTTGCAACGAGGATGCCCATGAAGGTGGGCTGAAAAAACCGAAATTCGGATTTTCATGAAACAGTACGTGGGAAAAGTTGTTATGTTACGTGGAAAGAACGTGTGTACAAGAAGAGCTGGTTCAATTGATCTTTAGGTCGTGCGATAGTACTTTGAAGGTTTCAAATTTCAAAAATACCTCAAAACTCATGATTTCCCGAAATTTCACGCCTATGTTCCAAAATTCTCTCAATAATTCTCAGATATTCGGGCGCACATCTTTTACAAACACGCCAGTACATTAGAAACTGCTGAATTGAGTTTTAATATGACGAGGGGAATACTTTTAAACCATGGAAATTGACCCAGAACTTATCATCGTTGTTTGAATCTCTTACAATTTTGTAGCATTTGGCTCACTTTCACGATGTTATAAGTGATTCCATAGGCAAAAATGATTTTCCGAACTCACCACGATGGGGTAGCTGCAATTCGAGCTCCAGCCTTGCCCAACTGATCACCCTCCTTGTGTAGATATATTTTCAACCGGTATCTCCTCAAAAATACACTGTAAAAAAATCTGCCTTGAATTCCATAAAAATATTATGAAACTCTTCACATAACATAATCTATTCAATTTCATAATATGATATAAATTTTGATAATATAATTCCTAACTTCGAGAGTTTTCTTCTCAATTTCAATAAGATATTGTAAATTGATTAATGATTGTCATACATTCCAATTGAAAATTTTACAATGTTATAATTGTATTAAATTGACGAACTTCATTGAATTTTATATTGGAATATCAAATTACACAGGGAATTTCCAATCAAATTTGATTTTTTCAACAGTTCAAGTATCAGAATTATAATCTAGAATCAGATTCCGTTTCAAAATGTGGCATCATTGACCTGCTTCTCAATTTTTGCAGAGGGTGCTTTTTTTCTATCTCTCATACACACATCATGGCAAATACGAAGAATTTCATTCCGAAGGATGCTAAAATTCTCAATATACAGGGTGTCCTTAAAAACACGCAACTTTTGAAATGCCCACTATTTCTGTTTTAGTAAGGTGGCAGCTTTGAACCTAACACCCATTTCATCTGTTGTCTCTGAGATTACTAGTCATAGCGTGCTGATCGTCATCCGTTTTTTGTAAAGGTGACAAAGAAATGCTTCATAACGAAACAGCGTCTTATCATAGTAAAGCTTTTCACAAATGTCCTCGATGAATGTTTTGTATGCATGGATATAAATTTGGCAATCAGTCTCATGACAGTCAACTGATTCGGTGCATTACGTTGACTAAACATTCTACGCAGTCTGCGAACAATCTCTCCCTTGACCACATCTTTGATGAGTTCCCATTGTGACAACACGCTATTCTCTCCTGAAACGACCCATTTCTATCCGTACACAAAACAAAGAAGAATGTAGAGCTATTCAGCACTCCGTGGTTACTAACTGCAAAGATGACAGATGAGAATCGGGTAACGTTCAGTGCTGTTACTTCATTTGACCAGAAATGATGGGCATTTCTGCAAAGAAAAATTAATGAAGATGTTATATAAAGAGAACGGGGTTACTTGGGTAAACTGTAGTCAGAACACAAACACTCTGAAACTTGAATTGAGTTATTTATTGTGGATTTATTCAATCAGTCATAATATACAGGGTGGGGCATTTGGAGTGTCGCGGGCGTTTTTCCCAAAAATAAAATGAGATACGAGAAAATTTTTCGGACAAAAATTGTAGGGTATCGAGGGGGACATCCGATGGTGGCCTTGGCTTTGACCTCAAATCTCATCTTCAAGGGCATTCTGAGGTCAACTCTTGTTTTTTAAATAGCATCTCATATTTTTTACTGCAGATTTGGATTCTAGGTCAAAAACCAAGAAACTCTTGTCTGAACCATTTTCCTGAAATCCGCAAAGATGGTGCTTCGTTTTCCGCGTTTTCCTGAAATCCGCAAAGATGATGCTTCGCAAAATCGTTTCGATCATAGTATCACAGCGCAAATACAGTCTATTCATATAATATACATATAGTTCTCAAAATACCAAATATTTATAAGATATGTGTTGATATCCAGCCCGCGTGTTTTATATATTGTATATACAAAAATGACCAATTTTCCATACAGAATTCATATTCAATAAATATTGACCAAATATTGTGAGAGTATTTATTTCATATGTCTGGCAGCATAAGCATATTATATACATATAGTAACATGATGAGGTATAAAATATTATTTTGAAGCGCCCAAGCTGATAGTTTTTGTCCCAACATCAAAGTTGAATCACATTTTGTTTCCGCTATATCAAGATGAGGAGTATTTTGGAGATGAGAATCATCATTATCATATAAAACAGATCTCGTATCATGCAAGTTCAAATCGATGGTGTCATATAAATCATTCGATGCAACAGCTCCCATTCCCAACGTATCATTCTGATTATCCGGTGGTAACATTTTAATTGAATCTGAATTTTCATCATCGAGTGGAACGTTTTCTAATACTTCATTATGTACATTAACTGCAGTAGAGGCATGTGAAGAATTTTCAATTACGGTTTATGGAGTCGCTAATTTTTTCAATATCTTTCTTTTTTCATATTTAACCTTATTTTGTGGCATGATCTTTGGAAATTGATTTTAATCCTAATCTGAAAATATCAACATGACTTTCATTCCAAATCATTATCAGGGAAATTTGGACATTGAATTCACACACACTTGTCATAACGTATAATGAATAATATTAATGAAAGTAAAGCGATGAACATTACATCCCTGGTGAAAATGAAGGGTCAACGATGCAACGAGTTGTTACGAAAATTGAATGCGGATGTACACCGAGCGGAGTTTCGCGCATCTTTGAATGTAAAATGACAGCCCTTCACACGAACGTACTTCATATTTTCACGAGGAATACTCGAACGAATTACCGAATGATTCCTGATTAGTATTTCAGGTAACGGAAACTTTGAGGTCATGGTGAAAAAATTGGTGATGTTTATACTTCTCAATATTCTTCATCAAACAGGATGCCCCGAATAGGCATCTACAATATTGAAAAAAAGTAAATTTAATTATTCACATACATACCTTAATCCAAGATTGGAAAATTGAATCCTGATACGATGCCGTTCACTAATATAAAAAAAATCCAGTGGAGTATTCATTGTTTGATACATAACCTTTCCTCAACAATTTGCACGCGCATGATATACGCGCATATATGTGATCCATCAATTACGTGAATATTTATACGATGTAATAAAATATTGATCATCTTCGTTTGACGTACATTTAAAAATATTGTATCCACCTAATTCCTATACATGTGCAAAATATCATGAACATTTCCAATATATGTATAGAATATTGATTCATGTACTTTTATGAATATTGTTCGTATGATATATTTCGAATATTTTATGCATATAGACAATAATACCACACTTATTCCACATATTGTATAGACATTTTGTGCTGTGTGGGATATTACCATGATTAAAAGAAACGATTGATTCTGACCAAATCCTATTGATCAATCGACCAATCGGATTGATTCGGAACATTGTGTAAGCGAAATGCCTATTGAACCCAATCGGATGAATGTGATGCACTTTCTTATTCTCCAATAGGATGTGGAGCGTATACGACTGATTTGTTGACCAAGCCCTAATCGGCAACGAGATGAGATTGGACCGCATATTGATCGGATTCAGGAAGGACTTCCATGATTCGAATTGAAATCATTCAATGAGCATCCGCGAGCTATTCAGTGGAGGTTAAATGGATTGAATCAGCTATCTGATGATTCATGTGATGAGACTTTGTCTGCATTCTGAGCAACACATATGATGTATTTGATCAGTGGAATAACGTTCGAAGTAGATTACAATCGATATGTGTTTGAGCATATACTTCCGGTTCATATCCCATGGAATTGACATGACGATTTCCATAGGATTCAATGGGCATTCTAACGATTCATCTTTGGTTCATAACAATTTCTAACAGGAACAAATGTTCCGTTAGAATTGAATCAGAAAGTGTGAGTGAACATACAGGCAATTGGACCGCATGTAATGAGTACTTCAATGAGTTTATCGGATTGGATGAATTCTTCCATGATTCTAATTGAAATCAACTAATAAACATCTGCCAGCTGTTGAATGCTGGGTTGAATGGATTGGATGCGGTATTTGATCATTGATTTCAATGAGATTCCATGTTGATGCTGACAAACAAATACGAAATGGGTGATTCTTCGCTGAACGTACAATTTAGTGTCCCTGACGTTTCCCGCAGAAGAGGTTCCACTTCTTAATATGAATTCCATCCCAAAAAGGAATTCTCGTGGCCACAAACAACAGTCACTACTTGCAATCAGTCTCAATATTGGGTATAGTTTTTACACCGGTTCGAACAGACAAATGATCATCGACTGGCATGTCCCCGGTACACGGAGAAAAGAAAACAGCGATGGGTACTGTGAATCGCAGTAATTCATTGAAAAAAAATGAAAAATCAAATTCACGCCGTTCATTACTGCGTCTCCCAGTAACCGTCAATGTCCAAGCAGCATTGACGAATTCCTCTGCAGGACACATCACTGTGATCGCGCTAATTCATTTGTTTTTCAACTGATTGTTGTTATGGACAGTAACCAGTGCTGTTTTCTTTTTTCCATGTACAGCTCATCAAGCAAAAGTTTGTTTTTCTCGCAACATCAAATGTATGATATAATTAATCTCTATGTATTATCAATGTCTGATGTATGATCTTCAAGAAAATCTATAGTGCAATCGTGAAAAAATATTAGGTGTTGAAATTAATTCGTAGCGTTATTCACAAGCTGACATAGGTAGTACAGTATTCTGTTGTCACCTACAATAATCTATTCACCGTGAAACAGCTATTATTGGACGTCATTTGTTTTACATAACCTTTTTTCAACCTTCCTGCGGGCGCGCGATTGTTTTTTACGCGAGCGGGCGCGCTGGTGTACAAAGTACACAACGTGATATTGATACAAATATGGCACGAATAGAACATTCATGGTAGAATACTGATACACAGAGGATGTCTGGGTATATATGAAACTTCATTGACAATATTGAATTTGCAGTAATCAAGAATCAGAGTATAAAGTTGTAAAATAAAATACATCATGGGGAATAAGAGAATGTCAAAATGAAATGTTATCAATCAGGGAACATCGGATATGTGATATCATACATCATTACCTGATGTTTCAATCAAGCAATTCTGACAAGTTACGGACGCTAAAGAATGTTTCTCACATATGAATCTATGGCACTGGATACATTTTTGTGTAGTCCTTGTGTTGTCACAGAGCTTGCATCTGCCGCGCTTTCGATTCTCTTTTAGCTTTTCCATTTTTGACAGGAACATACTTTTTCAGAAATATTCGAATGTCATCGGGCAAAAAAATGATCAACAACGGAGGAATACATCTGACTCTCAGGCCGGTTGTATTTCGTTTCAGATGAATTTTCAGTGAGAAAGTGATTTCTGTGTACTTTGTACACCAGCGCGCCCGCCGGAAGGTTAATCGTGAATAACAACACTTCATAACTTATTGAACATGTCAAAATTTATACCTAATGAAGTGTTTTTGCTCTATTGGAGTCTCACTCCATTACTCCAATATGAACAAAAGTACTGCTGAAGCCCATCTTATTTCAGTGGAAGTGTATGGTGAACATGGTCTAGCTGAGCAAACGTGTCGAAAAAGGTTTGCACGTTTCAAAGCTGGTGATTTCGACTTGGATGATAAGAAGCGACCTGGCTAGTCAAAAAAAATTTGGAGATACTGATTTGGAGACGTTGCTCAATGAAGACTCATGTCAAACCCTTCAAGAAATGTAGACATCGTTGGGATTTGACTTATCAACGGTAGGAAAACGTCTGAAAAGTTTGGGCATGATCCAGAAGGGAGGACGTTGGATCCCATATGAATTGAAACCAAGGGACATTGAGAGGCGTTTTTTGACGGATGAACTGCTGCTTCAACGGCAGAAAAGAAAAGGTTTTCTCGCATAGAATTTTCACTGGCGATGAGGAATGGATCCATTACGACAATCCTAAGCGCAGAAAGTCATGGGTCAAGCCCGACCAACCATCATAATCAGTGGCAAAGCCAAATATCCGTGGGTCTAAGCACCTGCTCTGTATTTGGTGGGATCGGATGGGTGTGATTTATTATGAACTGTTGAAACCGAATGGAACCATAACTGGGGATCGGTACCGACCACAATTGATGCGCTCAAGCCGTGCATTGAAAGGAAAATGACCAGAATACTCTAAAAGACACGACAGAGTCATTTTGCTACACGACAATGCTCGTCTGCACGTCGCGAAACCATTGAAAACATAACTCGAAACACTTAAATGGGAAGTTCGACCCTACTCGCCGTATTCTCCAGACATTGCGCCATCTGATTACCATTTGTTCCGTCCGATGGCTCATAGCTTTTCTGAGCAAAACTTCACTTCTTACGAAGATTGCCAAGACCGGGTCGATTCGTGGATTGCATCCAAAGATGATGCGTTCTTCCGACACGGTATTCATTCCTTGCCCGAAAGATGGTCAAAAGTAGTAGAAAACGATGGACAATACTTTGATTAATGTATTCTTTGATTTTCATCCGTGTTCAAAATTAAAAAAAAAGGACATTCCTGGATGCATCCGATTGCAGGCAGGGGCTAGCCCCTAAGGCTAGAATACTGAATTCCCATTGGCTGAATCATGGCCCCTGGGGCCAAGAGCTCTCGCAATCGGAAGCATCCCCTATCTCATATCATCCACACATCCACACCTTACATTCATCCCATATACACTCTCACAATCATATTCTCATCGACGTTTCTCGTCATAAAATTCAAATTCATCTCATTTTCACTTCCATACATATCAATAAATTGTCACTCTCACTCTCACTCGCAACTGGAGGTACCGTTATTCCTAATCAATCGTTCCTTGCGACGTGTAACGGTGCCCTCGGGTGCGAACTATATCTGTTGCGAAATACTCTTGGTGCCGATAACACGTGTCGCGTGTTTTTCCCACCTTCATCATCCTCACGCATCGCGTGATTGATAAGGATGACAACAATGTTCTGAAATTTTTGAAGGCAATAGCATACAATATCGTCATGTGATTTTTTTTACATAAATTTCATTTTACTCACAAACTAGATTTGTTTATTATTGTCGGGATTTGTACATCCGGGAATTTTGAATCGGTGAATTGCATTCGGGAGAAGCGATTCGGGGAAATTATTTGTCGGGAAATTGGGTGTGTCGGGAAATCTGATTCGGGAAATCAGACGGGAATCGCAAGCTGTGCAGGAGAGTTGCTAGCCCATTTGCGCAGACGGAAATCGCCCGCCGTGAACAACTCTGAAACCTCACGTCGGAGGCGAAGAGCCGAATTCAAGTCATCTGCTCCAAATAAAATGTCGTCGACGTAGACTTGATCGAGCAAAACATCAGCAGCATTCGGAAACTCAGAATGTTCATCCATGGCAAGTTGTTTTATGACCCGGTTTGCCAAAAATGGAGCACAAACGGTACCGTAAGTTACGGTCAGCAAACAAAAAGTTCCTATGTCAGAGCCTGCATCGGCTCTCCAGGAAATCCTTTGGGAATCGGCGTCACGACGGTCTATCCAGATCTTCCTGAACATCTTGTCGATGTCAGCGCATACCACGAAGCGATAAGAACGCCAGTTGCAAATAAGCGAGCAGAAATACGCCTGTAGTTTAGGCCCAACGATAACAAAATCGGTCAAAGATTTGCGATTTGCGGTAAGCATAGACGCGTTGAAAACTACAGGTGATCTTGGAGTAGAACTCGCATCCCTACATACAGGATGATGAGAAAAATAGCAGCCTGTGTGAACAATCGAAGCAGCGGGTGATAATTCCATATATCCCTCGGACAAATACTCCTTCATGAATTCCTGATGAGCATCGGATTTCTTAGGATTAAGCAGCAGTCTACATTCATTTTCCAGGAACATCTCCTGAGCAATATCAGACGAACGGGGCAATTCGACGTCACAATCGAATTTGAATGACAGCCGTACCACATACCGACCATCAACAGTACGAGAATGAGTTTGAAAAAAATGTTGCTCGCACTCAAGCTTTTCAGCATTTGAAGTGGAGGCTGCAGGCAGATCCTCTAATTCCCAAGACCTACGAAACGATTGATCAAGCTCTGAACAAACCCATAAATGATTGACCGAGATACTAGGCGAATCAGGAGAATAATTTCCAAAGATGGTATTCTGTGCAACTGGCGATGGCTTGAACCATTTTCAATAACTGGGAACAATACTTCACCCAAGTAATCAGACCTCATGATGAGCTCTACTCGGCCTTGCAGTTGCGGAGCAGGGACAGCCAATGAAAGCTGATGCAAATGGGTCCATGACTCCTCTAGGTGGAGCATTTTAGGGGTGTAAGACGTGAGCCCCGGAAGCACTAAAGCCCTGACATTCAGAGCGAGCCCACGTTGATTGGTAGGTTCCACTGCGAATGAAGCTACAGCGGTGGTGTTGGTCGTCAAACTCCTTCCAACAGCACTCACCCTGGCGTCGATTTTCTCCCCTTCAGCATGCAGTAGCTTAGCCTGAGAACCTTGGTTAAGCAAAGCACAAGCTTATATATATCTCCCATTGGAAGCACGAATCAGTACAATAGCTGTAGGTAGCAAAACCGAGCGAGGAAAATTCTTGTGAACCGATAGCGAGCAAATAAAATGTGTATTGACATCAGAACTGGCAGTTTCGCGAGAAGAATTAGAATTATTTGCATTGATGCTCTGAGAATGCGAGCTAGAATGTTCAGATGCAGTATTCTTGTGCAGAAGTGTATGATGTTCACCTTTTTAAACTGCACACACATTTGTACTATTGCAATTCGGCAAGAAATACCCTTTGCTCAGGCAATTAAGACAGCACTGATTCTGCTTTACCAAATTGAATCTATTTGACACAGTTCTTCTCTCAAATTTTCCACACTGATATACGTTGTGTTCTCCCTCGCAGAGAATGCATCTAATGTTCGCAATACTAGCTTGATGCGAACGGAAAGTGTGGTGAGCAGATTTGAAGGGTTTCACAGCGGTAGCAGATTTTTGTGTAGCGCAAGATTTTTGTAGGACGGACGACCCTACAGCCCTTAGTGTAGCAGTCAGAAAAGATTTGAGAAAGAGCAGGAAAATCTACGGTGGATTTGAGTTGAAATTCCCTCTCAGTGCGGGTTCAAGATCCAATTCGCTCACAACTATATGAACAACAATCGGATCCCAAGTTTGGTTAGAAATTTCCAAATTTGAGAGCGCAGTAACCGCATTACTAGAGCAATCCAATAGTTTTCTCAAATCTTTTGCACTGCGAGTCGTTATTCTAGGAATACTTATGGAACTATCCAAATCCTCCTCTACAATCAATCTTTGATTCTCGTATCGTTCCTCAAGAGCGGTCCAAGCAGCCTCGTGATTGGCATACGTAACAGGTGAACTATCAATCAGTGAGAAAGCCTCATCGGTCAAGTACGATGTCAAGAATTGCAGCTTCTGCACATTGGTCGTCTCCGGATAAGCGGCAAAAAGTGATTGAAACTGGTCCTTGATAGCACTCCAATGCTACTGTATTATACACTGAGAGAAATTCAAATAGTCACATCAACTATTTGAGGACGGCTATTCACATTCAGTATTTACAACTATATAAATAGTTATGGTAACTTTTTTATAAAAATTAAAATTATTTATATAGTTGCATTGACTATGAAAAGGGTTGGAGAAATCATAATTGAATAGTGGTCTCCTCACATAGTTGCCATGACTATAGATTTCTCTGAGTGTGATATGGAATTGAAAATCCAACGTTTGGAGAATTCATAATCAAATTATTTGGTTAAATTTGGTTCATAGTGAGAGATCATAGAAGAGCTACCTAGGCAGCATCGAAACTTCTCAAAACACCTCAAAAATGTGATCTTAGTCTCGAAAAGTACATTGCACAAAAATTCAACAGACGTTCATCCTCCATATATCTGAGCATGTTTCAAAAATGTTCTACAGAGAAGCGATCAAATATTCTTAGGAAATCTTTCTCAGACATACTATTAGGGTACTTTAAAGGATACTTCTTTCTTCGAATTGATTGCCTTACCCCTCAAAAGGTTTCCCTTTAGCAAGAAATCACACTCCTCAAAAGCTGGATCCAATGAGATAAAGTTCAGAAGTCGCATTCACTTCCAAGTTCCAATTTTCATGTCTCATGTGATGTTGATGAAGTTTGAATCGCTTATTGTAACGAATTAGTAATGGAATAACACAATATTCAGCTGTTAAAGACCAAAAATCTTGCGGTACATTCTTTACATGATGCTTCTAGTTCCAAGAAATTAATTGCAGAGAACCAATGATTACGAAATATACAGTGACGTCATATGACGGTTATATGACGGAAATATAAGGATACGAAATTGCGGAGCAATCGTTCCACGAAATAACTGAACTTGAGTATTGAACAGGGTAGCCCCTACCCCCAATACACCGAACGTGCATTGTACCGAATGCTCATTATACTGAACATCAATAAGCCATCATCATCATCATGAAGTAATCAATATTAAGACTGGTTTGATGAGATCCTCCAACCCTGCCTATTATAAGCTAACCGGTTAATTAATCAATAAGCCGAATGCCGATTTTACCGAATTTTCGGGAGCCAATGAGAAGAGCTGCTTACTTGTGTAGAAACCATACATTCTACAAGACGAACCGATCAGAAGTTTTTGGCACAATGGGCATTCGGTTTATTGATGTTCGGCCAAACAATTTTCGATATAATGAGCATTCGGTACAATGACCGTTCGGTGTATTAGGACGCTACCGTAACCGATTCACGCACGAACGCGTGAATTCTTTAGCGACTTCTTGACGCGATTATTTTTGATGTTATTGGAGTTGAAGAAATTTTGTTTCCACATATTTCGACGTAGAATTCAATGCTCTTCCAGAATCCGTCATCAAAATGTTAATTAGCTTGATAGGAGAAATGATATGACCAATTTTAACACAAGGATGTTCAAAAATTTCGGAAAATTTTTCTTCTCGATTTTTTTTCGCAATGTTATCGCTAATAATTTATACACAAAATATGCGGGAGGGTGCAGGGAAGAGTTGTACTGTCAGCCAGTATTTTTGTTTTGGCGATAAAAATTTTGTTTATGGAAGATATGGTGATTTTTACGGAACAAAATTTTGAAATCGTATCATACAGGTTTTTTCAATGTTTCTGTGAATTCATCGAATGAACAACTATCTATAATTGAAACGAATGAGGTATTGTTGCCTCTTTGATGAATATTGATGTCTGACCGTAGCTTACACATGACAGGAGCAATTTTCCGATCGTAAATGTACAAAAAATGGTTGAAAGCTGTGAATTCTCATATACGAGGGTGGATTGATAAGTTTCCGGCCTGACCAAGAGATGGCGCCACTAGGCCTACCTTGAGGTGGCGTTCTATAGTACCATCCTCAGATAGCTTGTAGCTATAGTTTCAGTCCGATCGCCATGTTAGTTTAGTTTTGAGAGCACGCTGACCAAGACGCCTCTGTGTTTTTCGTAAAAATGGAAAAGCTGGAAAATCGTGCTGTCATCAAATACTTTTATTTGAAGGGGTTAACGCCGAAGGAAATTAAAGAAGAGATGGACTCAACACTGGGGACATCCTCCCCATCATATTCAACCGTTAAGCAGTGGGTTTCCGAGTTTAAAAAGGGTCGTGTGAGCACCTCTGATGAGCCTCGCTCAGGACGCCCCATTGAGGTCACAACTCCAGATATGATCGAAAAAATCCATCAAATAGTGCTGAAAGATCGCAGATTAAAAGTTCGTGAGATAGCTGAGACCTGTAAGATGTCATATGAACGTGTACAAAATATTTTGCACCAACATTTGTATATGGAAAAGCTCTGTGCAAGATGGGTGCCGCGTTTGCTAACAGTCGACCAAAAATTGATTCGAAAGAACATTTCTACCGCCAATTTGGCGTTGTATAAGCGTAATCCAAGCGAATTTTTGCGTCGGTTCGTAACCGTTGACGAAACTTGGGTCCACCACTACACTCCTGAAACCAAAGAACAGTCTAAACAGTGGATTGGACCAGGGGAACCAACTCCAAAGAAGGCAAAAACAATTTTTTCGGCGAACAAGGTTATGGCTACTGTTTTTTGGGATGCAAGAGGTATTATATACATTGATTACCTTGAAAAGGGTGAAACTATCACTGGTCAATACTACGCAGACTTATTGCAATGTTTGAGCCACGGAGTGAAAATTAAACGACCTCATCTGGCGAAGAAAAAAATCTTGTTTCATCACGATAACGCACCAGCGCACACGTCAATCGTTGCGATGGCTAAAATCAACGATCTGAAGTTTGAATTAATGCCGCACCCTCCCTACTCTCCAGACCTAGCCCCGAGTGACTATTATCTGTTTCCTAACCTCAAAAAATGGCTTGGCGGTAAGAGATTTGCGGACAATGAAGAAGTAATCGAAGCTGTAAATGGGTATTTTGAGGAGCTTGACGAATCAGTCTATAGAGATGGCATTACTAGACTAGAACACCGCTATGAGAAATGTATCAGCCTTGGAGGAGATTATGTTGAGAAATAAAAAAAAAAAAATTCTTAAAAACGTTGTTTTTCTTGGTCAGGCCGGAAACTTATCAATCCACCCTCGTATTTCAGGTCTTCCTCATTGCCGATTACAACGCGCGTCATCCAAAATTATACATGGGCACCCACGCACACACATCCATACACACCCACACACACACACACACACATTTTTGTGCGTATTTATGTGAACATATAGGGAACTGAATTTGAGAATTCCAGTATCTACTCTTTGCGCAACCCAGAGGAAACGGCGTGGACGTGGTAGAATTTCTTCTCCTTTGGGGTGCTTGTTTCGAGTGAGGCCCCTTGCGTCTCCCTGTTCGGAGTGCTTGTTTTGAGTGAGTCCCCTTGCCTCTCACTATTCGGGGTGCTTGTTTCGAGTGAGTCTCCTCGCCTCTCACTATTCGGGGTGCTGGTCTCGAGTGAGTCCCCTTGCCTCTCATAATTTATACAATGGTTTTTTTCAACGCATTGTCGAATAGTGAGAGGCAACGGGACTCACTAGAAACAAGCACCCCGAATAGTGAGAGGCAAGGAGACTCACTCGAAACAAGCACCCCGAACAGTGAGAGGCAAGGGGACTCACTCGAAACGAGCACCCCAAAGGAGAAAAAATTCTACCACGTCCTCGTCGTTTCCTCTGGGTCGCAAAAAGAGTAGATACTGGAATTCTCAAATTCAGTTTCCTATATGTTCACATAAATACGCAAGAAATTGTGTGTGTGGGCGTGGGTGCCTATGTATAATTGAGGGTCCCCATGCAATAACCACGTAGGCGCTCGAGAAGCGGCATAAGTATTGTCCAAGCCATGACGTCAAGGGTCGAAAAAAAAATTCGGAATTTCGAAAATCTAGAAAAACTGGACAATAGGGCTTGAAAATTGAATATGAGTCTCCGTTGACGATTTTTTTCTCGGATCAGTAGTTTTCGAGAAAAAAAATAAAAACTATCTATTCTTTCGCACCACAAATCAATGTTTTCCAATATTAAACTCGTTCAAACTCGGTCATTTTTCGATGTATCTTGATGAATCTTGCGGATTCTGATTCGTAAGACTTCCCCGAAGACAACAGCGTATAAAAAATTCATAAAAGTTGATAATAAATTACCAATTTTTCAATCCGAAATGAAAACCCTGTTTTCCATGCTTTACATTGAAAAAGTGTCAGGGAATGTATGAGCTACAAAAAACTTCCAGCGACAAAATCGTTCACTAGTATATGGACAAACTTCGTGGAAAGTTTCAGATCGATTGGACTCTTAGTTCGCGAAATACAGCGGTTTATTTATTAACGCGCGACCGAAATTTTTCACCATCTTGCGTCATTCATCAACTAAATACGAGGGTGGATTGATAAGTTTCCGGCCTGACCAAGAAAAACAACGTTTTTAAGAATTTTTTTTTTTTTATTTCTCAACATAATCTCCTCCAAGGCTGATACATTTCTCATAGCGGTGTTCTAGTCTAGTAATGCCATCTCTATAGACTGATTCGTCAAGCTCCTCAAAATACCCATTTACAGCTTCGATTACTTCTTCATTGTCCGCAAATCTCTTACCGCCAAGCCATTTTTTGGGGTTAGGAAACAGATAATAGTCACTCGGGGCTAGGTCTGGAGAGTAGGGAGGGTGCGGCATTAATTCAAACTTCAGATCGTTGATTTTAGCCATCGCAACGATTGACGTGTGCGCTGGTGCGTTATCGTGATGAAATAAGATTTTTTTCTTCGCCAGATGAGGTCGTTTAATTTTCACTCCGTGGCTCAAACGTTGCAATAAGTCTGCGTAGTATTGACCAGTGATAGTTTCACCCTTTTCAAGGTAATCAATGTATATAATACCTCTTGCATCCCAAAAAACAGTAGCCATAACCTTGTTCGCCGAAAAAATTGTTTTTGCCTTCTTTGGAGTTGGTTCCCCTGGTCCAATCCACTGTTTAGACTGTTCTTTGGTTTCAGGAGTGTAGTGGTGGACCTAAGTTTCGTCAACGGTTACGAATCGACGCAAAAATTCGCTTGGATTACGCTTATACAACGCCAAATTGGCGGTAGAAATGTTCTTTCGAATCAATTTTTGGTCGACTGTTAGCAAACGCGGCACCCATCTTTCACAGAGCTTTTCCATATACAAATGTTGGTGCAAAATATTTTGTACACGTTCATATGACATCTTACAGGTCTCAGCTATCTCACGAACTTTAAATCTGCGATCTTTCAGCACTATTTGATGGATTTTTTCGATCATATCTGGAGTTGTGACCTCAATGGGGCGTCCTGAGCGAGGCTCATCAGAGGTGCTCACACGACCCTTTTTAAACTCGGAAACCCACTGCTTAACGGTTGAATATGATGGGGAGGATGTCCCCAGTGTTGAGTCCATCTCTTCTTTAATTTCCTTCGGCGTTAACCCCTTCAAATAAAAGTATTTGATGACATGCACGATTTTCCAGCTTTTCCATTTTTACGAAAAACAGAGAGGCGTCTTGGTCAGCGTGCTCTCAAAACTAAACTAACATGGCGATCGGACTGAAACTATAGCTACAAGCTATCTAAGGATGGTACTATAGAACGTCACCTCAAGGTAGGCCTAGTGGCGCCATCTCTTGGTCAGGCCGGAAACTTATCAATCCACCCTCGTATCAAGGTCCGTAGGAAAGATTGTGTTCGCTAAATGTTTGAACCTGGGTTTATGTTTTTGGGGTCAGTAAATTCGAATATCGAACTATTCTCGCAAAATTCTGTATCCATTTCTCTTGAATGAACAATTCAATTGTTTATAACATTATGGAAATACTATTGATCAAAGAGAAACATTTTCTTGACAACAAAAGTTTCTTATCCTGTGATAATTAGATTTTGTACACAAAAATTTTTATCAAAACACTTGTATTTTCATGGGTATCATAAGTATATTTGAATAAATTCACATGGCCTGTATTACATAAAGCATCGAATTTTTTAAACAACACATCATACAACAAATAAACAACACGTGTATTGTTTTTTAAACAATACATCTTATAATACATTTTCTCATACGTTTGCAATTAACTTTGTAATGTTATGCCTTTCACAAATCATTACACAAATTTTTACACCTTTTCCACAACTTCAGCTATTAATGCATCGAAAAATTCTTGTCCCTTTGGAGAGAGATGTTTCATAAGATAATTTAAATCATTCTGTTTCTCTTTAGTAATGCCCACTGGTTCATTGAGTGATGCTTCGTCTCAATGCTGTACGGTTAATGATTGTTCCATGAAAAATGTTGTACCGTCCCGATTTTCATAATAATTATGTTGAAACTTTTCTTGTCAAGAAAATGTTCCTCTTTGGTCGATAATATTTCCATAATAATTATGAAAAACGGGACGGTACAACATTTTTCATAGAACAATCATTAACCGTACAGCATTCAGACGAAGTACCACTCACTGAACCAGTGGGCATTCCTAAAAAGAAACAGAATGATTTAAATTATCTTATGAAATATCTCTCCTCTCCAAAAGGAAAAGAATTTTTCGATGCATTAATAGCTGAAGTTGTGGAAAAGGTGTAAAAATTTGTGTAATGATTTGTGAAAGGCACAACATTACAAAGTTAATTGCAAACATATTAGGAAAATGTATTATAAAATGTATTGTTTAAAAAACAATACGCGTGTTGTTTTTTTGTTGTATAATGTGTTGTTTGAAAAATTCGATGCTTTATGTAATACAGGCCATGTGAATTTATTCAAATATACTTATGATACCCATGAAAATACAAGTGTTTTGATAAAAATTTCTGTGTACAAAATCTAATTATCACAGGATAAGAAACTTTTGTTGTCAAGAAAATGTTTCTCTTTGATCAATAGTATTTCCATAATGTTATAAACAATTGAATTGTTCATTCAAGAGAAATGGATACAGAATTTTGCGAGAATAGTTCGATATTCGAATTTACTGACCCCAAAAACATAAACCCAGGTTCAAACATTGAGCGAACACAATCTTTCCTACGGACCTTGATATTTAGTTGATGAATGACGCAAAATGGTGAAAAATTTCGGTCGCGCGTTAATAAATAAACCGCTGTATTTCGCGAACTAAGAGACCAATCGATCTGAAACTTTCCACTAAGTTTGTCCATATACTAGTGAACAATTTTGTCGCTGGAAGTTTTTTGTAGCTCATACTTCCCCTGACACTTTTTCAATGTAAAGCATGGAAAACAGGGTCTTCACTTCGGATTAAAAAATTGGTAATTTATTATCAACTTTTATGAATTTTTCATACGCTGTTGTCTTCGGGGATGTCTTACGAATCAGGATCCGCAAGATTCATCAAGATACATCGAAAAATGACCGAGCTTGAACGAGTTTAATATTGGAAAACATTGATTTGTGGTGCGAAAGAATAGATAGTTTTCATTTTTTTTCTCGGAAACTACTGATCCTAGAACAAAATCGTAAACGGAGACTCGTATTCATTTTTCAAGCCCTATTGTCCAGTATTTCTAGATTTTCGAAATTCCGAATTTTTTTTCCGACCCTTGACGTCATGGCTTGGACAATACTTATGCCGCTCCTCGAGCGCCTACGTGGTTATTGCATGGGGACCCTCAATTTTGGATGGCACGCGTTTCAATCGGCAATGAGAAAGACCTGAAATATATGAAAATTCACAGCTTTCAACTATTTGTTGTAAATTTACGATCGGAAAATCGCTCCTGTCATGTGTAAACTACGGTCAGACATCAATATTCATCAAAGAGACAACAATACCTCATTGGTTTCAATTATTGATAGTTGTTCATTCGATGAATTCATAGAAACATAGAAAAGACGTGTATTATACGATTTCCAAAATTTCGTTTCGTAAAAATCACCATATCTTCCATGAACAAAATTTTCCTCGCCCAAACAAAAAATACTGGCTGGAAGTAC
This sequence comes from Gonatopus flavifemur, assembly GCA_018340375.1. NCBI lineage: Eukaryota > Metazoa > Arthropoda > Insecta > Hymenoptera > Dryinidae > Gonatopus > Gonatopus flavifemur. Next base: position 475,995 of record JAFFJZ010000039.1, read on the forward strand.
AACTATTCCCTGCACCCTCTTGCATATTTTGTGTATAAATCATCAGCGACAACATTCTGAAAAAAATCGAGAAAAGAAATTTTCCGAAGTTTTTGAACATTTTTGTGTTGAAATTGGTCATATCATTCTCCCCATCGAGCTCATTGCAATTTTGATGACGGATCCTGAGAGAGCATCGAATCGTACGTCGAAATATGTGAGAACAAAACTTCTTCAACTCCCATAACATACAAAATAATCGCGTCAAAAGGTCGCTGTGAGAAATTCACGCGTTTGAGCGTTAATGGGATATGTTACGTCTAGAAAATCATGTTTCGAGATGTATCGAAACAAAACTTTCCTCCGGCAACTATGAGGAAGGAAGGTGGGTAACCTTCCTTGCCATTGAGAATTCCCTACTTTTATGTCTAGTGACAAGGACAGGGAGGAACGGAATATGAGCAGAGGAAATTCGAGTGAATACACAGGACTGATCTTGACTCTAATTCACTGAAAAAATCCAGTCACCAAATAACAATACTCATAAGATGATAAAAAAAATATGAAATGATTTGAAAAAAGACAAAAAGAAAAAGAAATGCATGTACATATATGTATATGTAAAAAAAAAACAAATTGATTTATATATATAACTCAAAAGTCAACTCATAGAACAAGAATTATATGTATATATATATATATATATATATATATAATTTGATTACAATAATTGAATTACTAATGAACTGCATACAATTGGAGAAAATATATGAAAATGTCTCTATCTAATGTAAATTTTTATTCATATCTCCAGGCACCGGCATACGACACACGATGGGAGCAGATTTCTTGTAGCTCCTCCTGTGAGAAGGAGACTTTATTCAAGTCTTCATAGGTGAGCAAGCTATATTGTTTAACTAAAACTCTACACCTCGCACACCTATGAAATTCCTTCTGGTTATCCACACAGGACCGGCACCTGCGTGGAAGCTTAAGTTTTTCCTTAGGTTTAGTTGGACCAGCCTGATCGTCTATGGATCTATTTTTCGCGATCTTTATTCTCTCCTCGGGTATCTCCTTAATCGATGAAATGATTCTCTCCTTTGATTCACTCAACTCCTTCAGATCTGTGAATAGGTTTTTACGGAATTTCCAGTATTCTCCAAAGGACAGGAGCCTAGGTGTTTGATACAGTTTCCCTTCTCAGGAAATAATCCTCCTCTCAATAGGTTTGATTTCTTTGATAAGGGCGGATATTTCGTTAACCACTGAAAAAAAAAATAATGATAATTGAAAGGAAATTTCAGGCGTCTTATCCGGGAGTTGGGTGAAAAGGAAGACATATTATCAACGATAGAAAATTATATATAGCGCGAATTAAAATTGTACGAGAACATGAAGAAATAGTTGAAAGAAGAGAATATGAAAATATGAAGTGAAAAATTCAGTACTGAATTTCTGAGGACAATCGGGAACTGATAAGTCTGAATCATGCAATCAGATGCGATCTATTCAGACTTGTACAATCTAAATGATTTCAATTTTGGATTTACATTCACTACCAATAGCTATGTATGAATCGAATAATTGAATCTCTTAGAATATGGTGTAGGAAATTAATAAAGATAGCATAGAATAGAATATTCAGATTTGAATTGACAAGTCTGAATCATGCAATCAGATGCAATTTATCCAGGCTTGTTCAATAGTATAATCTTCAATATTCAATTGACATTCACTACCAATAGCTTTGTGTGAATTGTATAATTGAAATTTAGAATGCAGTACAGAAAAGTTAATAGAAATTTCGAAATTTAGTATGGAAAATCAATAGAATAGGAAGAATATTGGAATGAGATTTTGATTATTATTTGTTGGGATTCAACTCACTTGTTGATGAGACAGCACAAAAAACTGGCCACACACAAAATTCTAACGAATTGAACGCCGGATTTAAACCATGAAACTGTTTGAAATTGAATGTATAGTTGGAGTAAGACTGTAGTTGAATTGAAATAAAGGAAACTTGCTTGCAGCTTTGGAGAAAATCAAATGTGTCTCCACAGGGTTCGACTCGCTCTTCTCTTTTAGTCGGGGCCTGATCCCGTGTGTAAAAAATATAGAGTATTTCCTTCTACGGGTTTTCCTCTTCTCCTACCATCACTCCAAACCTCACACACAATACACTATGGTATCGTTCCTAAGGAAATGCCACTTGAGATCGTATAAATATTTGGCACTTTCGGTCGTCGACAATTCTCAAAAGCGTAAGCATTTCTTCTAATGAAATTCACTTATTCTATGAGTCGAACCATGCTATGTTCTTTTGAAAATTCTCAATAGTTGTTCAAATACTGCAGTTTTACAATAATGATATAGTAGAATTCACCAGGTCAGTTGAACGAACAGTTTGCAAAGTTTCAATAGCAAAAGATAGTCAATAAAATCTTGTGAACCTAATGAATTTCACCTCTCGTATTACACAAAAATCACCATACATTTTTGTCCAATTAACTACATCATCTTACGGATCTGACCTTTTGGCAGGAGGCAGAGTATTCATTATTGTTCATAATCCTACTTAAGCCTTGAACTTATGAAGATATCAGTGTGAGAATCTCATGGATTCTATTGAAATCAATTTTTTATGGAGCTGAAAACGTTCAAAAGTCCATATCTTCTAATTTTCTAATGAAATATCAAATATTCCGTCACTCGATCACGTGATCGGTGCGTGTCAAGCATTGGGGAAAGTAACCATTGTCTCATAGTCCACGAACAATGAGACACTTGTTCAGTTCCTTCCCTTTTTCTGGTGTGTTCATGAATGCATTTCATAAGCTAACGCAATAGCGTAATCAGGTAGTTTGAAATATATAAAATCCCCATATGGCATACCCAGTGATCATGGTTACATAAATGTTACATAAAAATTATATAATGTAAAATAACAGTCACGCAACACGTGGATCACATTTAAGTTGTAATTTCCCACCGATTGGCGTAACGATGTGACGGACGATATAAAATTTGTAAATTGATCTACTGGATCAATTTCATAATGTAACCCTCGAGTAACATACGGATAACAAAATGTTACGTAACATTTTGTGTCATCAATACATCACATATACGTGAAAATGATGTATAAGTCTGTGATTCCCGTGTCACGCAATATTTACATGTAGTGTTCACTGGGTATATACATAAACGTTCAAAAGTATAGAATCATATTTACATAAAAAGGAGAACAGAAATTGTAAAAAAGTAAAAAAAAAACGAGGATGTCACAGATAATACAGGTTAACCGGTGCTAGAACTAAATAGATATTCAGCAGAGTATGATGATACAAAATGAGCAAAACACCGCACGGCCATAATCTGCAATGTTAAAAATCCCGAATGTAGGCAATCTCAAATGAAAAATAAGAATTTTAATATAAATTGAATGACTGTCCACATCATAAAATGAATATGTTTACACATCCCACACAGCACATATGTCCAAAAAAAGGTCGAGAAGCCTTCTTGAAAAGTATTCCAAATGAACTCCCTCTCCGAATTCATTTCAACTCCCTTATGAACACACAGAATGCGTGAAGAATTCTCCAAAAGTTCTACACAGAATTCATAAAACGTTCAGAAAGAAATACGAATGAATATTGTGAACGTATTTATAGTACTCTCAGATGTGTGACATTTTGAATTCTTGCAATATTCGTTTTTGCATTATCTCGAGCTTCTTATGAACTCATGGAAATATTGTATTGTATGCATTTATTTATATTCTGTCGACGCCCTCTTACAATGGTTTGGAAGGTAGGAAGTCTTTTGACCGAAAAAGTTTTTGGCCGAATCGACATGATTTGACAATCGCTAGTCATTTCCTAGTGTTCTCTGAAAGCGGCTAGTGATTGTCAAATCATGTCGATTCGGCCAAAAACTTTTTCGGCCAAAAGACCCCCTACCGGTTTGGAAGCGCCGCCCTCCTACAATTTTCTCCCCTCCTCCAATTCTTCCGCACATGCTTTATCAACTGAAAATACAATAAATCACGACAAAAATGAAAAAGAAACCAGAAAAACATAGTACCGTAACTACTCTCTCTCTCTCTCTCTCTCTCCCTCTCACCCATCTCCTCTCCATCAAAGACAAACAGAAGAAAAACCATAATTTCCACCATCAAAAAACAAACTAAAAACACCCATTGTCTCTTCCTCCCCTTCACTTCACTATGAACTCCCCAACGTATCATTTCCCCTTCTCTCCTTGTTCCTTCCCGCACTCCTCTTCTTCTCCCAGTCTTTTCATCTCTCTCCTTCCATCTCTCCTCTCTCGCCGCTGTCCCTTTTACTCGCTGTCCTCTTCTTCTTCCTCTTCCTTTCTCCACTTTTGCCTGTCCTCCCTCATTAAGTCCTCGTCCACGTTGATCCCGAACCTCTTCAGCCCATCCTTCCTTTCCATCATTAATTCGACCGTGTCCTCACTCTCTAATCTATTCCATGTGTCCTTCTCCTCCCTTCCTATCTTCCTTATCTCCTCCACCCTCATCTATGAACCCATCCTTTCCTCTAACACCTCCAACAACCTCGCATTTTCCTTTATTTCCCTTGCCCCCCATCCCCGCACTATAACGTTCCTCCTTCTCCATCTTCTGTCCCTCTCCTTCCATTCTTCCCGTCTCTTCTTCTTTCGTTCCCACTTTTCTTCTTCCGCGTCTTCTTCCCCCTTCCTCTCCTCTTCCCTCTTTTTCAGTAGCTCCTTCCTCCTTTCCTCCCGTTCTTCCTCTTCTTTCTTCTCCTCTTTTCTCTCTTTCTCTCCACTACTCCCGCTTCTCCCTTCTTCCGGCAGATGGCCTACCTTATCTCTCTCTCTCCTGCTTTCTTCCTTATCAACTCCTCACTGCCCTTCCTCGTTGGCAATTCTTCCATCTTCCTTACCGATGAGTTCCCCTTGTCATCTACTTCTTCCGCCAGATGCCGCTCCTCCGTTCTTCATCTTTCTCCTTCTCCCTTCAAGTCCCTCATCCATACTCCCATCTTTTCCATTAATCCCTCAATCACTTCAATTTCTTTCTTTTTCACCTGCTCATTCACCTTCGCCTCCATTCTTCTCATCCACTCTTCTTCTTTTTTCTTCAATTTTTTCTCCACCATCGCTTCCACCTGCTTTTCAACGTCCTCTTTCTCCATCTTTCGCCACGTGTATCACTACACTTTCTTTTCGCACTATATTGCCTTTCTCCTCCTTTCACTACTTTTCCTTACGAAAACTTCTTACACTCCACTTTTCCTTCAATTTCCTTCCTTTTCTTTCTTTCTCACTTCTCTCCCGCCACTTGACCGTCCACTTATTTCTCTGCGAACTACTGCCCGTCAATCTCCTCTCGCCATCTTACCGGCGAACTCATGGATATATAGATTGCGAATACATTTCTTCCTATTTGCACATCAGAATATCGATGGAACACTCGAGTATCAGGAGAAGCAGGTAAAATTTTGCACCGACTTTTTTCATAAATTACTGGATGAATCCAAATTTAAAATAGATGATAATTCAGTGTATACTTGAGATTAGACTGTAACTATAAAATTCGGTTCTCTTATGGTTTATAATTATAGGGAAACGATCGATGAAGAATTTCCAACATTCGGAGGTTATGATTTTCTGAAGTTCTTTTATATTTACCAGGAATCAATGAAGGACTGTAACTTATGTTCAGAGTTTGATCTTCATTATGGATTTCATTATTATGCATCAAAAATTTCCGGTAAACGCATAATTTATGGAAAAAAGTTGGCGCAACGTTTGGATTGCGTCTCCTGATGCTTGAATACCCTTAAATACTATCACTTGACAACGCTGAAGATTTTTGTCCACCATTATCTTATTGAAAAAATTTGAATGTTGGAAATTAAATACAAAGTTTGAAGTATTTCCAAGGTGTAGCCTTTTTGTGACAAACTGAAAAAATGTACTGTAAGATCTTCTTCATGTGAGCTATTAAATTACTTCTACATAACACAGTCTTATGTTTTAATGCAGTTTTTTCTTCATAATTTGAATATAACTAAAATTCTATTTCATTAATTTTATCGATTTTTCAAAATTCATTATGAGTGATTCTTTGAACTCTTCGAACTTTTCGGCTGCTTGGGATAAGAATTCCGATCGTATTTTTGAAGCCCTTTTCATAGTATTAGGAAACTTTTCAAGAATTCTTCGATGACTTCCAGAGGTATTACATTACTCTCTTAGTACTCAGCGAGTATTCATTTGATTACTCTCGATATCCTTGAAGAATCCATTTTAAGGATCCGCAATTCTTTCTGAATTCTTATGGAACTTCTTGTGCTGTCTGGAATAGTATATTTTGTTTCAATCAATTAATCGATTCAAGATGAAAGTACCGATATTTTGAAACATGAGAGTGGAGTATAGGAACGCAGTTGGGGTGTACTTTAAAACTTTTACGAGAATATGAACTTTCAGGGTTAAAACAAAAGAAAAAACGTTTTCAGGGATTTTTTAGTCAATCTAGGGAAATTTAGAGACTGAGATAGGGAAGAACGGCTAGAGAAGTCTGGCAACACTGTGTAACATCATTGAAGCAACTTTAACCATACAAAATGCGTTTTAACCCTTATCCGTACACTGAAAAAAAATTTATCCCAGTCAAATAAATATTTATTTGTCCTGTACCAAAGAAATATTTATTAGAATTGACACAGTATTCTTTGGAACCAAAATAATGTATTGAAGTCAAATGAACGATTAAAACCATCTATTTAATTCAAATAAATTATTTTGGTTCCAAAGAATATTTTGTTAATTCTAACAAATATTTCTTTGGTACAGGACAAATGAATATTTATTTGACTGGAATAAATTTTTTCTTCAGTGTACAGATAGGATCTTTTAGGCCCTGGGAATTACATATGCAGTCTCAATATCAATTTATACTTACAGAGGTGTGAAAATTATCAGAATAATTGTGATTTCCAAAACTGTTCTAACTTTCCTCTAAGGGAATGCAATCATTTATGGATTACTGATTTTATTTCTTGATATAAATAGTTCTCAAGCCCTCCATTTTTGAACGAAGGAATATTCCATAATTACTATATAACAATCTCTTTTGTATAAAGTTCTTTTTATGAACATCTTCATATGTCTTTAAATAACTAACAATGTGCAATATTTTGTTATTAAGAACTGCACGGAAAGACCGGGTCTATTAATATTCAGAAAAATCACTGTCAATTTAGGGAAAACGGGGATCGCTGAAAAATATCCGTAGTGAGTCTACTAAAAATTCGTAGTCGATGTATTAAACATTGATAGTTTCGCTGTGAAAAATACCAATGAAACTATCAACTGTCAATATTTTGACTACGAATTTTTGGTAGACTCACTACGAATATTTTTCAGCGGTCCTCTTTTTTCCTAATTTGACAGTCATTTTTCTAAACGTTGATAAATTCTTTCTGAATAATAATAGACCTGGTCTTTCCGTGTGATGTTTCATTGTATGAAATTCATATCCACGACAAGGAATGATAGTTGAGTTACGATGAAACCAATAAAAATCCCGGTCGGAATTTGTTGTTAAATATTCTGAATTCCCAACGGGTATCTATTGTCATATAGTGTTTAGTTTGAGATCGAGGTGTTGAGATCATTGGAGTGGAAAAAAGATTGGGAAGAAAAATTGTTATAATAATTAACTCAGAAATGAGAGGATAAAAAACTGTTATACCAACAAGACAAAATAGTACTCCACAGATAAATGCATAATCTGAGGCAAAAGTTGGAGTTATTTTGGAAATAACAATTATTCTATCAATTTTCACACCTGTGTATTATCATCAACCGATTGTTTGTGACATTTATCCTTGCTCACAAGGCGTTGGGAATATATTATTAAAATATTATCACAGCTGTTGTTCCAACGTACAAGTGTAGCAGGAGTCGGAATGAGGAACGAAGCGACGTGAACGTATAGTTCGGAGCTCCGAGGCCCAAATAGTTGAAAAGTTGTTAGAAGTTGTATGAATAATTGAAACTACAGGAATATTATACCACGCGTGGCTGAACTTGGAAGGTACCAAGCGCGCTTGGTGCTTTTCAAGTTTTAAATGTTTTCTCAGGATTAGATGAAAATAGCTGATTTCATCCAAGATGTTCTCATGTTTTCAACATGACTGTAAGTTAAGGGGGTAAACCACTCTAGAGGCCGGGAAGAAAACAAAATTTCGGGAATTTTTTTCCAAGAAAGAAGCAGAACATATCGTAATTTGGTAAAGAGTGCTATATTATATAAATATTGGAGGGTATTTTTAAATTTTTTCGAAGCGGTGGACAACAAAATGGCGGCTGCTCAGTGTTGTTCCCTGGACATTTTCTTTCCGTGGCCGGGCGAATAACTCTTGCAAATTTGAAGATACAACGATAAACTGGGAAAATTCATAATTAAGGATGCACCGGATCAGGTTTTTGCCGGATACTGGATATCGGATACCCGGCCTTACGATCGTTGCCGGATACCGGATAATCCGGCTGGATCGCGATTGCCAGATAATCCGGCCAAATATCCGGTGGCCGGATATTGAACATTCTTTCGTATTCATTCAGAAAAATTAAAGACAATTTGGAATTAATATCAACAATCTCGTTCCTCTGAAAATACTAATTTCCTATACTCAGACCAAGTCATCATTCTCATCAATCAGTTCTTATTCGTAATGAAGGATTGGATATAACTCGTATAGTTATGGATCATAACTCGTTTAGTTCTTTCATTCTTACCACTCATTCCTAACAAATTCATACGTGACAGTTAATTTATAGTAATCCTAACGCTGCTGTCCTAGTTTCTATATTATAGACCCAGACAGCACAAGAATTGTAAAAGAGCTCATAATGAATACAATGTATTATTGAAGAACATGGTTGGACCTCGTGTTGTATCTAGGAAATACTATGAAAGACTGTACCATCTCGAACCCCCGAGATTTTTCATCACGAGTAAGGCATCAATTCCTCGACTGTGCATTGACCCGCACATTCATTTGCTCAAACTCCATTCGCCCAAATTCTATCAAACATCTCTTTCCAATTCTCAAGTTCAACAAAGGGGGGGGGGGGGATAATTTTTGCACTGAAAATGTACATCAAACTTGAAATTTTCCGATAAATGAATATTCGGACAAATGAGCAGTCGGGCAATTGATGCCCTGCCGGATTGCGTTTATCGAAAAAACAGGAGGCCAAATGCGACCTCTGAAGAGCTACCTTCTGCAGTAATATACTTTACGAGTCGCAAGAGTTTCGAGCTGATTTCCAAAGAATCGCACGTGTACGTATACCTTAGGGTCTTTTGTGAAAAACCATTTTCATCCCAACGCAACTCAGTTCTCGAGATATTCAACTTTGAATGATGAGCGTACATGATACCCGTGAAAAAATCGTTCAGGTGTGATTGGGCGTGTTCAGGCCTGATCATGGACATTTTTTGGCACAATTTCTCATGCTCAACACAAACTGTACGCAGTTAGGTCTGACTACGCCTGATTATTCATTTTCTAGCCTAATCGTAATTGAAGGGGCTTCAATTTTGTACCCACCTGGAAACCCGTGATCAAGCTTGATCGCGTGCGATCATGCCAGACAAACTATTCTCGCCCTTGATCATGCGAAATCGTACCAAATGACTCTGTATTGATTTTCTTATCACGGATGCTCATGCTTCCTCATGCCAAATCGGCCCCGAGCGTATTCACGTACCCCTCAGCACGCGCGATCATGTATGAAAACTGGAAACTAGAAAATGGAAACGGTGGAGCTTTCCGAAGTAGCTGATCTGATCATCTGGTCATGCCGTGATCACTTCTCAATCAATCAAAGGTGATCTGGTCATGACCAGATGACCAGGTCAGCTACTTCGGAAGGCTCCTGTTTAAGCATAATAAGTACAAATGATTGACAATACATTAGTCTTTTATCAAATTAAAAAAAGGATGATGAAAGGAACTCTTGTTTTTGTCAAGTTATAAAACTTATCGATTCTGCATGAATTCTTCATGCATAATTGGGCATAATTAATCATGATTAGGCGTAATTGACCGTGATTACTCCTGATTACGTGGGTACAAAATTGAGGTATATAATTGAAACTTTCCAAATCGGCTATAACCAGATCATTGTACAGTGAGTGAAGAAAGTCCGTGTTGGTTCCAACGGTAGATTTTTTGTATTCTGTCATCATTTTCCAAATTTTGAAACATTGCTTCCATTAATTGAGTGGATAACGAGTTCTGATGTTTTTTTCATCATGCATCAGGAGGGTTACAATACTGCGAACTACAACAAAATTCAAAAAATCTGCCCGTTGGAACGGACACCGACTTTTTTACTCCCCGTACAAGATTCAATCAGATATGGCAAGATTCAACAGATTTCTTTAATCAGGGAAAACAGAAACGTTCCACTGAATATCATTTGAACAATATTCCAATAATATTGAACAAGAGATTTATTCTCTGGGATGATGTGAATTTCATAGAAATTTTATTCAGTATCCGGCCGGATATGTGTCCGATCCGGCGATCCGGCCGGATCGGAAAATGAGGCCGGATAGGCCAGATACCGGATCAGGGCCGGATATCCGGTGCATCCCTGATGACAATCCATCATAACCCTCGTAACAGTTACTATATTTCCGCTAAACACTGATAGATGTATAGTATTTGACGTCATAATGAATTATGTCCTTCGATTACTATCCTTTGTCTGATAACCATTGTCATATCCTTTCCTCCGTGTACTAATGTAGCTCATACCATATTAATTATGAATAGGGATGCACTGGATATCCGGCCCTGATCCGGTATCCGGCCTATCCGGCCTCATTTTCCGATCCGGCCGGATCGCCGGATCGGACACATATCCGGCCGGATACTGATGAAAATTTCCATGGAATTCATATTATCCCAAAGAATAAATCTCTTGTTTAATATTATTGGAATATTGTTCAAATGATATTCAGTGGAACGTTTCTGTTTTCCCTAATTAAAGAAATCTGTTGAATCTTGCCATATCTGATTGAATCTTGTACAGGGAGTGAAAAAGTCGGTGTCCGTTCCAACGGGCAGATTTTTGGAATTTTGTTGTAGTTCGCAGTGTTGTAACCCTCCTGATGCATGATGAAAAAAACATCACAACCCGTTATCCACTCAATTATTGAAAGCAATGTTTCAAAATTTTGAGAATGATAACAGAATACAAAAAATCTACCGTTGGAACCAACACGGACTTTCTTCACTCACTGTACAATGATCTGGTTATAGCCGATTTGGAATATTTCAATTATATAACTCAATTTTGTACCCACGTAATCAGGAGTAATCACGGTCAATTACGCCTAATCATGATTAATTATGCCCAATTATGCATGAAGAATTCATGCAGAATCGATAAGTTTTATAACTTGACAAAAACAAGAGTTCCTTTCATCATCCTTTTTTTAATTTGATAAAAGACTAATGTATTGTCAATCATTTGTACTTATTATGCTTAAACAGGAGCCTTCTGAAGTAGCTGACCTGGTCATCTGGTCATGACCAGATCACCTTTGATTGATTGAGAAGTGATCACGGCATGACCAAATGATCAGATCAGCTACTTCGGAAAGCTCCACCGTTTCCATTTTCTAGTTTCCAGTTTTCATACATGATCGCGCGTGCTGAGGGGTACGTGAATACGCTCGGGGCCGATTTGGCATGAGGAAGCATGAGCATCCGTGATAAGAAAATCAATACAGAGTCATTTGGTACGATTTCGCATGATCAAGGGCGAGAATAGTTTGTCTGGCATGATCGCACGCGATCAAGCTTGATCACGGGTTTCCAGGTGGGTACAAAATTGAAGCCCCTTCAATTACGATTAGGCTAAAAAATGAATAATCAGGCGTAGTCAGACCTAACTGCGTACAGTCTGTGTTGAGCATGAGAAATTGTGCCAAAAAATGTCCATGATCAGGCCTGAACACGCCCAATCACACCTGAACGATTTTTTCACGGGTATCATGTACGCTCATCATTCAAAGTTGAATATCTCGAGAACTGAGTTGCGTTGGGATGAAAATGGTTTTTCACAAAAGACCCTAAGGTATACGTACACGTGCGATTCTTTGGAAATCAGCTCGAAACTCTTGCGACTCGTAAAGTATATTACTGCAGAAGGTAGCTCTTCAGAGGTCGCATTTGGCCTCCTGTTTTTTCGATAAACGCAATCCGGCAGGGCATCAATTGCCCGACTGCTCATTTGTCCGAATATTCATTTATCGGAAAATTTCAAGTTTGATGTACATTTTCAGTGCAAAAATTATCCCCCCCCCCCCCCTTTGTTGAACTTGAGAATTGGAAAGAGATGTTTGATAGAATTTGGGCGAATGGAGTTTGAGCAAATGAATGTGCGGGTCAATGCACAGTCGAGGAATTGATGCCTTACTCGTGATGAAAAATTCCGGGGGTTCGAGATGGTATAGTCTTTCATAGTATTTCCTAGATACAACACGAGGTCCAACCATGTTCTTCAATAATACATTGTATTCATTAGGAGCTCTATTACAATTCTTGTGCTATCCGGGTCTATAATATAGAATAATTACTATAAATTAACTGTCACGTATGAATTTGTTAGGAATGATTGGAAAGAATGAAAGAACTAAACGAGTTATGATCCATAACTATACGAGTTATATCCAATCCTTCATTACGAATAAGAACTGATTGATAAGAATTATGACTTGGTCTGAGTATAGGAAATTAGTATTTTCAGAGAAACGAGATTCTTGATATAAATTCCAAATTTTCTTTAATTTTTCCTAATCAATACGAAAAAATGTTCAATATCCGGCCACCGGATATTCGGCCGGATTATTTGGCAATTGCGATCCGGCCGGATTATCCGGTATCCGGCAACGTTCGTGAGGCCGGGTATCCGGTATCCAGTATCCGTCAAAAACCTGATCCGGTGCATCCCTAATTGTCATGTACCAACTGTCATTTACTGTCATAATGAATCATATCCTCGGATTACTATATTTGTATGAAAATGGTTATCATATTTTTCTCTCCGTGTACGTGAGGTTTTCCTTTTATAATGCATAGTTCAATTTTTATTACGATTTTTGAGTGAATTCCGTGTTTCGTTTTTTCGAATTTTCTCAAAGAACATGCGATTTTGGGAAGAATCAATCGGAAAAAACCTATGTACAGCTGTACCTAATATCATATTCAATCGAAATATTCTTGATTTATGATTCTATTTTCAAATTTGCTGGAGTTATTTGTCCGGCCACGGGAAAACAGATGCTTAGGGAAAAACACTTAGGAGTCGTCATTTCATTCTTCACAGCTCTGAACAGTTTCAAACACACGCTGCAATAGTTATATAATTAAGAACTCTTCGCATGCTCAAAAAGCTCAAATTTCTATGCTTGTTTAGAGGGAGAAAAGGGACCGATTGCAGGCCGATCATTTGTTCCCTCATTTTCTCCCCTAGGGAAAAAATGATCAGGAGGAAAATAAAGATAAAAGAAAATGTTTAAAAATCAATCCATAAAAAGAAAGTATGAAAAGTTAACGAATTTCCAATTTTGCCTTGCTATATTTTTCATATTTTACTATCTGGGCCTCTGAAGCCCGAACTGTACGGATCTATGATGATTTCGAACTGTACGGGGAAGGGTTAATAGAATGTTTTGAACCCTCAAAGTCGCAAGCCAGGCTTCAGAGACCTGGCGGGTCACGATTTCTGAAATACACAGAGTTGCATATGAAGTGAGGGGGTATGTATGAAAATTTATTCAAATCAAGTTTGAATACATCAAAAAATTGGAGTATTGTGAAAATCCTACCTGTGAAGTGCTCTATAGAAACTATATAATAATCACAAACACGAAGTCGCAAGCCGGGCCTCGGAGACCAGCCGTTTCTTACATCAACTATGAATACCGTAATGAGGAGAATATCCATATCACTCACGTTTACAATGGAAAAACAGTTTTGAAAGATGAATTCACTTAGTTATAGATATTTTTTCAATGTTCTGGAGGATTTTTGCTGCGTATGGGAAAATTCCGATTATTTTTCTACAGTGCAGCAATAAGAGAATTCCAAAATGCGAATTATTGAATTTTTTCCAACAATCATTCCACACGATTGCGGTTCAATATATACAATCATTCCTGTACGCAAATTTTCTGCGTGAGAGTCATACTATATGATTTTTCATCAAATAACAACAGTTTAAAACAATATCTTCCTGGGTTGGAGAACTGTGGGAGAATTGATCAACAAATATCAGCGAACATAAAAAATATACGGATCGATTGATCCATACGATTGCTTGAGTACATTCAAGACAATGAATGTTCCAATAACAGAATACAGTCGATAGCGCCAAATGGTAAATTAAAATGATGATGGGCCTCAAGCAGACAATTCGAACGCTCAATGATATTGATTCGTCATTCAGATTCGTGTATATGTTTCTGAATGAGCAAATTAATACCGAGAGTGAAGGGAAAGAGTTTTCGATCAAGTTCTCTTAAACATTTCCATTTTGCCTCATGGCTCTGACCTTATTACGAATCACCAAGACAGTGCGTTGAATGCAATATAATGACAGCATGGAATGCCGATAATACCAGGTTAACGTATCTGTATAGATACATACACGAGAGCAAATATTCGATGTAAACATGTGAACCTACCTTGTCCATGAACGTGTAAGTTTCTCGTGTGGGAGAGACATTAGAACGGACTTAACGGAGAGGCGACCCCTTATCTCAACACGAGCACAAGCACTCGACTGGTCCGATGAAGCGTGAAAAACGTTCGCACGCGAGCGCGATCGTTTGACGGCTGGTGTTATCTCTTAACGGTGGCTTTTCTTTTCGCCAATGTCGGCCAACGAGCACTCAGTTGGAGGCCTCCCAAAAAACGACGACAGTAATAACGACGAAATTCACAAATTATATCTAAAGATCGAAACATGATAACCTGATCCAATACAGCGCGATTATATTTTCGAAGAACAATGAAGCTCATTTGAGTGTCTTGATTTTTTCATCTCAATAGTCCATTGAGTAAAAAATACCTAACACCTAAGTCGAATTCTTCCACTCATGCGTCCTACGAAATTCCTGAGAGATAGGCGCAATGTGTATTTTGTATGTTCCTCCTAACCCACACAGCACATAATATTGCAGCAAAATTACAATATTGACGTAATATTACAAATCATAATGTAATATTGAAGCAATATTACAATATTATATATTGCAATGTAATATCACTGCAAGATTACAGTATCGACAATATATCATGAATCACACTGAAATATTGTAGTCATATTTTGCAAACAGGAATTTGTAATGCATGCCTGAACTTGAATCCTGGCCAATTTCCATGTGAAAATTAGTCCAAAACGGTTGATTATTGTTTTGTTTTTGTATTCATGAGTGGACGTGAAAAATGAATGAAAATGGGAATGTGTGTTGTGTAATAAACTTTAGTAGTGAAAAAACGGGTTCCTTCTGATTCCGGTTCATTGCAATCGTTTCAAAATCCTTCGAAATGCAAAACCAATACCCCTCCCACAGTTTCATTTTTTTCGAAGATGGGATATTTTGTGAAATATTATAAGAACATGATTTTCAATTATAATACTGTCCCTAATTCGGGTCCTAAAATATAAAAAAAAAAGAATAGTTTTCTCCTCTGTAGGACTTTTGAATGCCATGGGAAGTAGAAAAAATATGCCTGAACTCACATTCGTCTTAAAAAATCAGGATTTTCCCAATTTCATCACTGAGCAATATAAAGGGAAAAAAATTGAGACTTTTTTTATGGCCCAAAAAATTTCATATTCCTTGAAACCCACAAAAGTTATAGTTGTTATGTAAATTACAAGACTTTGAGACGATACCAGTGCGATGGGATCAGCTGATTTTGTCTGTAAGGTTTTCTGAAACGGGTGAAATACAGTTGGAATATCTTGATTCACCTGTATTCTTCACCAATCAAACGAAGCTACATCGAAATATCTATTATATTTCACCAGGCTTGTGACAACCGGGAATTTTTTTCTTTTTGATTGGTCATTCTATTTAAAAGAAAATGCATCATCGATCAATTTCGTTAGAATTCCCAGTTGATGCACTTCCCTGTTCACCCGCTTTGCGAAATCTCCAAAAAACTAATCAGCTGCTCTCATGGCACTGATATCTGCTTAATCACAATGTTTCGTTTTTCTTCAAGTTTCAAATTGTCTAGGAACACTACCACTCGTATTTCTTGGAAAGGATACTATAGTGAGGGTGCTATAGCACCCTGATGTTAACCAAATTGTTCATACGAGACTTTTCGAATACCTTGCAATTCATTCTCAGAATATTGTTCTATGCTTCGATCGTTGAAAACTTATATGACTGCAAAAAAATACATTACAGAGCGATATTCTAAACCTTGTGAAGAATATTCTAGAAACCTCACGTGAACAATTCACTTAGAGGGATGCTAGGGCCGAGACGCTAGCTATTTTGTTTAGAACATTCAAAAAATCTTCTAATAAAATCAAAATAACGCTGAGTACAGCAATTCTTCAATAAATTTTGAAAACTACTATGTACGGAGAGATATTTCGATTCTATTGAATTGATTCTATCCAGTTTGTTGTAAATAAAATGGCTGAGGTCCTGGTATTAGTATCACATGCTGTAAGGGGATACCAGTGTACCCTCTGAGCAAACATTCTCTTGGTAAGAATTCTTTGAACTGAATTCATAGAAATAGATGAAATTTCCAAGAAACAATCTTCAGTACTTTATCGCCGTGCAAAATCCAAATTTTGAAATTTCAAACTTTCTCACAGATGTTGGAGAGAAATTTTTTGGAATTTGAAAATTTGGGTTTGGTATCGCAAATAAAGTATTAACGATTATTCCCTGAAAACTTCAGATACATTCATGAATTCAGTTCAGATAATTCTTACCGAGGAAATGTGTGTCGAGTCCATATACTGTTATATTTTCAACTGCGTGCAATTAGTGTCCCCTTGAAATATTGCCACAATATTACTAAAATATGTAATATCGACAGGTGTGAAATATTACTGTGACATCACTGAAATATTGCTGTAATATTGACGTAATATTACTGAAATCAATCTGCGTGGACATGAAATATTACGGCAATGTCGCAGTAATATTTCCCTGCAATATCACAATGTCACAAAATAATATTACTGCGATATTATTGCAATATTCTGTGCTGTGTGGGAATTGATTCTGATTGCCATAACCATACTGGAATAACTATACCAAAAAGAATAACCCACACTGAAGAAAATATTTATTTGTCCTCTCTTCATGAAATATTTATTTATAGAAATTAAATATTCAATCAGATGCAAAAACTTTGCAAAACCAATCACTTGTGGCGGATGGATTATTTATTTAGGAGACCAATTTATTTGGGGCAAGCATCCCATCATTTGATTCGATTAAATATTTCATCAATCCTAAAAAATATTTTATGGAAAAAGGACAAAGAAACTATTTATTTGGTTGGAAGAAATGTTTAATTATAACACATTAGAATAAGAAGGAATTCATGTGCTCCGCTTTTGCGTATTTTTGAAATTCTTATCTGTCCCTCGTACACTGAAAGAAATGTGTTGTTATACCAACTATCTGAAGTACGGTTAGGATAGATAGTTGCAGTGGCAACACTTTCTTGTGCTGAAACGATACAGATTGCCGTCATAGCAATCGGTATCGTTCCTAGAGTGATTCGTTTGGCTCTGATAGTTATACCGATGTATCTATACTTCAGATAGCTAGTATAGGCAAACAATATTCTTATGAGACCAATACATTTTTTTCAGTGTATAAGTGGGCTGTGTATATACATTGTTAGAAAAATTCTTAAATTTAATGGAAAATTTCTTATGGAATTTAACCCTGCGTGTGTACACTTGTTTTTCGAGTCACGGTATGTACTCTGGGTCACATTTCTTAGCCCTCACAGCATCACAGTCCCGGAAGAATTCTCAAAGAATTCATAAAGAACACAATTAGTTTAACAAGAATTCTTTATAAATCCTTCTGGGACTGTGGTGCTGTGTGGGAGAAGACCCAGTGTACACACGCAAGGTTAATATACCCATATTGAATTCAACAAAGTTCTCAAATTTATTATAATTTATGGAATTTTAATATTTCTCATTGAAATGTCAGAAATTGATTGTTGAATTTATCACAAAAAAATTCTTCAAAAGGAGAATTATATCATTGAAATTGGAATCATATTATGAAATTTAATAGATTGTGTGATGTAAAAAGTTTCATATCATTTTTATGAAACTTGAAGGAGATTTTTTCAACAGTGTATATATATCTCCATGGTGAATTCGTCCGTAGGATGATCATCTACATATTACATTACACGCTTATGCTGGTCTTTGTCATACGAATGTACGTTTACTTCCATTCAATTGAGATAAAAAAAAGGAATGTTGGAACATGATATTTGAATAATACAATCAGAATGAATGTATTCAAACATTTGATTCACTCCTCTGATTCCAGATCAAATTTCTAGATGAGTTTAACCATTCACCCAGCCATTATTTATCACTCCGAATAAACTTATATGTTCCAAACTCAATGCAATACTTTATTTATGTGAAATTTGTTGAATAGTTCTCTGCACTTCATTAAGACCGAAGGAACCGTATTAAACGCTATGATCAAAGATCGTCTCGGATCGGCTCGAAATTTCAAGCCGATCTTCGAGCCGATCTCAATAATTTCAAGCGATCCGATCTTCGAGCAGAGCTGAAAAAATTTCAGTCGATCCGAGTTTCGAGCTGAGCCAGAACTATGAGATCGACGAGCTAGATCATTACTGAGAAAATTTCCTATCAGACGAAGGACCCTGGTTAAGAAAACCCATTGATTCTCACCAAATCTCATGAAATTTCATTGGTCAGAATCGGTTTATGAAACAATATTGTGTTTAATATTTAATTAGTAGCAGAGTCGATATGAAGAAAATATGTTTATAAAGTGGATTTTTCTTCATCGCCAATCCTCTGAAGATAGCTTTAATGATATATTCATCTATTTATTCATTGGAAGATGCATTCATGGAGTTTTTATAACTACCATTCATGAAATTTGATTCGCCGAATCATAAAAATTTTGAGAAAATGTTTTATACTCAAACTTCAAGAGCTTCAGAAATACAGTACAGGCCAAAAGTTTGAATACACCCAAAGGAAAAACAATTTTTTCAGTTTGTTTCAGGGAATCAACTTACTTTATTTACATGAGTTTATTGTGTTTTATATTGTTTAGACATTTCTTGATTATTATTTATGTAGTTTATATGAATTAAATCAATTTCGGACAGCGAAGATGTAAAAATGTTAAATGTCTTTAGATTAATTCAAACTTATGGCCTGTACTGTATGCTCTATTCCAAGAAGCCCCTGGATGCAAGAATTTTTTATTCGCGTTTGTTTTGAACGAAGTAGGATCGTGAGATCTTCAATCTAGCTCGACGATCTTCGAGCCAATCCGAGCTTCAATCCGAGCAGTGGATCTATCGATCCGATCTACGACCCGAGCCTATTTGTCAAAAACAAGAGCCAAGCCGAGCTCATGCTCAAAACTCGGATTAGCTCGGATCGCGGCAACACTAAGAAATCCATTATCATTGATCTAACTATGGACAAGAGACGCGTTGTATTATGAAACAGTTGACAAGCTTACAATGTTACACAGTTTTCTTCCCGGGTTTTTTGAGAACGGTGGAAAAACAGTAGGGAATTGTGTGGTTGTCTACTTGGTCTATTGAAAAATACGATCTATCTTCACAGTTCAACCAATGATACGTGATTCAACTACATTACCGAGGTGAAGATATGAGAACGCACCCCATATCAACATGCTGGTAAACAGGGGGAAACAGTCATAGATCAGATTTTGGCATCGCAATTCGATCGATAAAAGAAGAAATCCGAAATCCATAAGATTCAGGCTCTCCTTTGGAGGCACAGAGATTTATTATTTCTCTCTTCAACTGAGGTTTCTAATATTTTGCATTCTGAATATTCTTGATTGACCTCTGCATATGTAGAACCATTGAATCTAATGAATCTGATTATCCCAAGTACTAGTATTTCAGAATTGAAAACATTTTTTTTTTTTGAAACTATACAACATAATTTGACTTGATCAATATTGTTCATCTATTACGTGTTAACAATTCAAAGTCAGAAAAAGATACACGTAGTGATGTTGAAAAAGAATATTGAATGTAAAGTTGAATCTTTTCAAAATCAATACACACTTTAGCATGACGTGAATGCTATCATTCGTAAAATCGAGCAATTTTAAAGGAACAACTAATCAAGTGATTGGGCAATGCAGGTATGCCCTCAATCCACGTGGAAGTGTAGAAATGAAAAACAAAAAATTGTTTCTCGTGTACCATTATATGCACTGAAATAACCACATTCCAGAATGAAGAATGAATGTTCATGAAACAATCTTCAACGTACATTTACGCTCAGAGAACAAGCTGCTTGGCACAACAAAACCTTGTTGATAAATACGAGCCGGTTAAATATATTGTCGACACATCAAAATGATATAAATGTAACAAGCAAAACAAAATCATTCAAACAATTTTTTTCCTCCAACGAAATAATTTCACGTATTATTACATCATATGGCTGTCACAATGAATTAATTTTGGCGCACGGAAAAACTTATATGAATGAATTCCCTCGAGCTGTTTTATTGGTATCATTTTTATGTACCTACAATATATTTAGCCGATTCGTATTTATCAATAGGTTTTGTTGTATTATCAAACCACTGCTCTGGGTGTATAATCTCATATTTTAGACTTCCTCTAACTTCAGTTTGTGAATTTTATATCGCTGCTGATAAAACTGAAAGTCAAATTTTTGACAATATTTCTTTTTGAAGAGAAAGAAAATCATTCCTTGAATGAATTCGATTAAATGTCGAAAAGCATCTGACGGTGAATATTTGGTCCCATTATTTTTGTTTTCAAAACTTCATTACATTATCTATCATTGTATTATAGAAATGATGACAGTAAAATTTTTTCATTCAGAGTTTCGTTGATTTTTCACGGCATCTTTTGGAAAACGGACAGAAATTTACGTCAAACTAGTAACCTACTTCTGTTCTAATCACGTACCCGATAATAAATGGAATTTTTTGAACAGATATCCACCTGCACTGCCAGGTTGAGGATTTTTCAATTGATCTTATTGGTAATTCTCATCAAATGAAACATGCAATTTGTATAAATATGAGGAAAAATCTTCATTTGGCCATTCTGTACCTGTGAGTATCAACAGGATTCGAGCATTTTTTCACCTCCTACTTTATCATATTCATGGAAAATTGAACCAAGCTTCAACCATTTCATTTTCATTAGCAAGGTATTAGCAAGGCGATCCTTGGAGTATGAAAACGCTGGAATCGCGAATCAATGTTGCTAGCACATCTGGATTTGGCTGAAGGTAGTTCTTATTCGAATAATTAAAAGTTTCTATTCTTCTGATTTGTGCATACTCTCTTCCGTTTCTTACATCTAATCGTTCTCTCTAAAGGACTCTACAAAGGAAACAAATTAACCTCAAACAAAAAATCAAAGAGTTCATCTCATCGGGGCAACGTGGTACAATCGTGTCAATTCTTTGTTATAGCACCATCTCTACGTGGTCTCTCTATACCCCTCGGCCCAATGGCGAACATCGCAGCAGCTCGCGGCCATCTTTGTTGAACATTGAGACTTCTACTTTCTCCTGAGGTGCCCGGGTAACTCGATCGAGGGTGGACTTATGAAGATCAAAACCCCATATCGAATTCCTTGTGTCTTGAAAATGGCTGCCTGAAATGGTGTTGGTTACACAACGAACCCATTAGCAGCCATGTTTGGGGCCCTTTGTGTGCTTCTTTCTCTGACGAAGACAACGATGACGACACGCCAATCTGCTGCCAAGGTACATCCGTCAGGTGAATAAAGTACATCAACGGAACATAGGTACAGTTTTATTTTACATGGGTCACTGCGATGAAAAGTAGGGAGGAGCGACTCTTATATTTCATTCATAATGGAAGAATACCTGAAAAAAGGCAAAAAAATGTACTCAAGTAATGAATATAAGGATTCTCTTTAGATTGATTTACCTATTCCTCAAGGGTCGATTGTATACTGTGTGGAATTGCATACAAGAAGTGTCGCGATAGTAATTACTTCATTTCCAAAACCTCGAATACGCAAATCCGGGGGTGATAGTTTTTCTAATACAGTGCGCTCTTGGAATAGTACCGCGGACCACTTCCTCGCTCAAATGTCTATCCTTGATAAAGTGAGGAAGCCACCATTCGGCACTGTTCGGAGAGCCGACTGTACCCGACAACCCATGTAAACAAATATATATATAGTTTGTATATAGTCTGTATATGGACCCTATATTATATAGACCCCGTATGGACTGCATGTATTTTCATTACGTGGAAAATGAACAACTTTTATTCACTGTAAACAATCTGTATTAAAATTGCACCAACCATCATTGAACGTATTCTGATCAATGATTCTTGGAGGGATACCGGCAGTCACGCCACTAGCCAAGTCATAAATTTCGAGCTATTCGAAAATGTTTCAATAAAATCAAAAGACGGCTTTGCATAGCCATTCTACGCGCACTAAAAACTTAATTCACAGAGAGATATTTTGATTTCATTCGAGTATCTCCTCAATGGGGTCTTCAACATGCAAATTCATACGCATGATAATGAATTGTATGGTTGGTGTTTTCTCATTCTTATGGAAAGATGGATCACTTTTCCAATGACGAACTGACAAAACAAGTCATTTTACAATATTTGAGACGAGGATTAAAAATATTGCTCAAACGTTCCAGGAATTGTTAATGTCTGAAAAATGTCGTTCTCCATAACCTTTCAGATGAAATGTTTAAAAAGAATATCCAAAGCTGACTTTAAACCGATTAGATTCCTTCCAAATCTCTCCCCACGCTTAAAGGGATACCAGCGTGTGTTCGAAACTCTTCTCCTATCATATCATCAGTCGTGTTCTTTTCTAACCAAGGTGTTCGGATAATAACACTCGTGTCCTCTCAACTGACCATTGTTTTTCCATGCCTAATTTTGAAATTCAACAACGGGTCAACAATGCCCACACAGCACATAATATTGCAGCAGTATTACAATATTGACGTAATATTACAAATCATAATGTGACATTGCAGCAATATTACAATATTATTTATTGCAATGTAATATCACTGCAAGATTACAGTGTCGACAATATATCATGAATCACACTGAAATATTGCGGTGATATTTTGCAAACAGGAATTTGTAATACATGTCTGAACTTGAATCCTGGCCAATTTCCATGTGAACATTAGTCCAAAACGGTTTGGTATTGTTTGGTTTTTGTATTCATGAGTGGACGTGAAAAATAAATGAAAATGGAAATGTGTGTTGTGTAGTAAACTTTAGTAGTGAAAAAACGGGTTCCTTCTGATTCCGGTTCATTGCAATCGTTTCAAAATCCTTCGAAATGCAAAACCAATACCCCTCCCACAGTTTCATTTTTTTCGAAGATGGGATATTTTGTGAAATATTATAAGAACATGATTTTCAATTATAATACTGTCCCTAATTCGGGTCCTAAAATATAAAAAAAAAAGAATAGTTTTCTCCTCTGTAGGACTTTTGAATGCCATGGGAAGTAGAAAAAATATGCCTGAACTCACATTCGTCTTCAAAAATCAGGATTTTCCCAATTTCATCACTGAGCAATATAAAGGGAAAAAAATTAGGACTTTTTTTATGACCCAAAAAATTTGTTATTCCTTGAAAACCCACAAAAGTTACAGTTATTATATAAATTACAAGTCTTTGAGAGGATACCAGTGCCATGAGATCAGCTGATTTTGTCTGTAAGGTTTTCTGAAACGGGTGAAATACAGTTGAAATACCTTGATTCACCTGTATTCTTTACCAATCAAACGAAGCTACATCACCAGGCTTGTGACAACCGGAAATTTTTCTCTTTTTGATTGGTTATTCTATTTGAAAGAAAATGCATCATTGATCAATTTCGTTAGAATTCCCAGTTGAAGCACTTCCCTGTTCACCCGCTTTGCGAAATCTCCAAAAAAATAATCAGCTGCTCTCATGGCACTGATATCTGCTTAATCACAATGTTTCGTTTTTCTTCAAGTTTCAAATTACATTTGTCTAGGAACACTGCCACTCGTATTTCTTGGAAAGGATACTATAGTGAGGGTGCTATAGCACCCTGATGTTAACCAAATTGTTCATACGAGATTCTTCGAATACCTTGCAATTCATTCTCAGAATATATTGTTCTATGCCTCAATCGTTGAATACTTATATGACCGCGAAGAAATACTCTACAGAGCGACATTCTAAACCTTGTGAAGAATATTCTAGAAACCTCACATGAACAATTCACTTAGAGGGATGCTAGGGCTGAGACGCTAGCTATGTTGTTTATAACATTCAAAAAATCTTTTAATAAAATCAAAATAACGCTGAGTACAGCAATTCTTCAATAAATTTTGAAAACTACTGTGTACGAAGAGATATTTTGGTACTTCTTTAGTCTGTGATCTACCTCGGTTCTTCTGTGTCCCTGGTATCATTCTGTGATGTTTCTGGTTTTTCCTTCGCTTCTCCTTCTTCTCTCATGAATCCTTCCACAAAAACGAAGAAAGAAACCGTATGTAGCGTACAGACACGTATGAAATTGACCGTAAGTGCAATCTACCTCCATTTTTCTGCTTTCGCCTTCGAGCTTTTCCTTCGTTTTTATGTTTCTTCTTCCAGGTATGCCAATACAAAAGCAAAGAAATAAGCCGTATTCAAAGCACAGGGATGTATGAAAATTACCGTGCACCCCCAAAAAAAGTCCACGTTTGAAATAATTAATGGGCACGGGTGGAAATTAAACTCCAGCAAAAACAATCACACTCGACTTGAATGCAAGAATTCAAGTTTGCAGACGTATTTCAGTACTTGATATAATGACAGGTACGATTATATGGGCAGATATATTTGGAAACATGAAATACTGTATGTAATGAACAAACATATATAATTTTTATCACATAAAATTTACAATCAATTAAATGAATGATAAATGAATTAGAATCAGAATCTATTAAAATCAATTGTTCAATGAATTGAGTCAATAAGTGAGTGGAAAAAAGGAGAAGGGCTGAAATAAATTAATTGAACGGAAAAATCAACATTTAAAACACAACAGAGTAACCATGAAAGCACTTTTCGAATGAATTAATGATAACTGTAGTTTAAAAGAAACAATGAGACATATCAACAAGGAACATTAACAGTCCCCTCCTAACCCCTCAACTTTTTGAGAAAGTGTAAACAAGACGTAGAATTGAGGGAGATCACAGACTGAAGAAGTACCGATATTTTGATCCTATCGAATTGATTCTATCCAGTTTGTTATAAATAAAATGGCTGAGGTCATGGTATTAGTATCACATGCTGTAAGGGGATACCAGTGTACCCTCTGAGCAAACATTCTCTTGGTAAGAATTCTCTGAACTGAATTCATAGAAATAGATGAAATTTTCAAGAAATAATCTTCAGTAGTTTATCGCAGTGTAGAATCCAAATTTTGGATTTCAAACTTTCTCACACACGGAAGAAAGAAAACAGCAATGGTTACTGTGAATCACAAAAATATATTGAAACTCAAATTCATTCCATGCAGTACTGCGTTTCTCAGTCCTCATTACTGTCCAGTCAGCACTGACGAATTTCATTACAATACCTATCACTGTGATCGCGCTGATCCTCATTATCCAAGCGTGTTTTCATTTGTTTTTCAACCGGGCGCTGTCATTCGCAGTAACCAGTAATGTTTTCTTTTTTCCGTGCAGGTGTTGAAGAGGAATTTTTTGGAATTTGGAAATTTGGGTTAGGTATCGCAAATAAAGTATTAACGATGATTCCATGAAAACTTCAGATACATTCATGAATTCAGTTCAGATAATTCTTACCGAGGAAATGTTTGTCGAGCCCATATACTGTTATATTTTCAACTGCGTGCAATTAGTGTCCCCTTGAAATATTGCCACAATATTACTAAAATATGTAATATTGACAGGTGTGAAATATTACTGTGACATCACTGAAATATTGCTGTAATATTGACGTGATATCACAATATTGCTGTGATATCACTGCAATATTACTGCAATCAATCTGCGCGGACATGAAATATTACGGCAATGTCGCAGTAATATTTCCCTGCACTATCACAATGTCACAAAATAATATTACTGTGATATTACTGCAATATTCTGTGCTTTGTGGGTGGAAGCTCGAAATTGATTGTTTCTACAAAATTTTTGTACTTTGATAATGATTCGTAACGAATCGACACGTTCAACCTGAATAAACAGCGTTCTTCGCTCGGCATTTGGACTTGCCACAGTTCCTAGTTTTGGAATATTACGTTTTTTTCTGCATTTCCGGTGGTACACGGATGGAAGAAAAAAGCAACACGGAAAAAAAAATTCCACATATGGACCCATATATGGATTCATATATGGTCATATATGAAAGTGGGGAATCTATCAGCATTAATCTCACTCCTCTCTCCTTTGGTTTTTCATCACGTTCCATAAAAAATTGTGACATTTTTTTACCGTACATGGATGTATATGATAATGTATGATTGAATATGATCACATATGGCCATGTACAGTCTCATTCATACATGATCATATATGGCCAAAATCCATGTATGCTCATATATGATCTCATATATGTTTATATATGTTCATATGTATTCCATATATGTTCATTCATATATGATTCATATACGCTCATATAAAACCATATATGAATTATTTTTTCCCGGGAATGGTTACTGTAAATCACAAAAACACATTGAAACTCAAACTCATTCCATGCGTTTCCCAGCAGTGATGTGGAATGTGTTATGAGGATACTTTGAACATATTTAATTGCCCCAAATGCCTGAATAAGAATATTCTATGAATCTCCTATGTACGTGGTTATGCTGCTTGAGTACTCAGCAGCCCCACG
Organism: Gonatopus flavifemur; assembly: GCA_018340375.1. Taxonomy (NCBI): domain Eukaryota; kingdom Metazoa; phylum Arthropoda; class Insecta; order Hymenoptera; family Dryinidae; genus Gonatopus; species Gonatopus flavifemur. The sequence goes on from JAFFJZ010000039.1 coordinate 503,239, forward strand.
GGAAGTAAATAATTGTCCTGCACAAAGTTACGGTTTTTTTCTTATGAAAATAACAACAAAAAAACACGTATTACTTTCTTCTGACTAATGTAAAAACAATGCAAAAGGCACAGAATTTTACAATTCTCCAAACCCATGCACAGCGTTAGATAAAATCAAATCCGGATGGCAAATTGCATTCATGCACTCAAGAAGCTTATGGTAATCCTTCTCGCATGGTCCTTCTTTCAATTCACTGTATAATAGTAACAAAAGAAAGACATTGGGTTAAAAAGATCTTCGAATTTCATTATACACTGAACGAAAAATTCTTCGATGTAAAGGAATACATGCATTTAGGTCGAAATTCTTTGAACTGAATATTTATTGTTGAAGGTAATTTATGATATCAATGAATTAAGAACATGGATCAACCATCACCATAAGATTATTTTTTTTGAGTTGAAAGGACACTCATTAGAGAGAATAAGATCATTATTACAGAAAAACTCATTTTCTTGAAAATCTCATTTGCAAAAGTGAAAATTGCATCTTCGAGTTTGCGACGTGCTTTCTCTACACTGAAAAAAATATATGGTGTTGAAAAAAAAAGTACAGAGATTCAAACCAGAAATTGGCTATGACACCTATATTGTAACCTCAATTTGAGTTTCCATCAATAATATTGTTATGATCCTCATATATATTCTTTTTCAACACAATAAAGATCGACAAAAATCATACCCAGGATACAAATATGCTAATGGGAGTTGAATCAATGATATAATCTCTGCCTCCTAGTGAATTTAATCACTCATCCACATAATCATACATTTTTTGAGGAGGGGAAAACTGTTCTAAAATATAGAAGATGTCTTTATTAAGAGGAGGTTCATATTGAGCGCACCCCGAAATAAGGTGATTTTCTCAAATTTTTCTTCCATGGAGGGAAGCAAATAAAAAACTCGAGTTTTTTGACACTCCTTCAATAGATTTTCAAGTACATAGAACGACTTTTTGTCATCAAAAAATCCGTTTACCGACGTTTTGAAGGCCATTTTCTCGAAATCATGATTTTCACGTCAGGCTCCACGATATTTCAAGCACTACGCGATGGATCGCTTTTGTTTTTTCTTGGTTTCGAAATAGATTGAATTTATTGGAGCCTGAACTTTATTGCAGATGATCATTTCTTTATTTTCTGTTTTTTGAAATACTTGGAAGAGGGAGAAAAAAACTTACGACATCCTATCGAACATTCAATTATTCACTACTTTTCCAAATTCCGACTTTTTATCAACACCAAAGTTCAGGTTCCAGCAAATACCATGTTATTGATACAAATTTCAACACTTTAGTTCAAGTATTTTTATACTAGATAGTTCCCGAAACTACCCGTGGGAAAGTTTTTCCAGTCAATTTTCATAAACTTGCAAAATTTCCATTTTTTTCCCCATATTTTCAGGAAAAAATTGGGACAAGAAAATGGATATTTTGTGTAGACAAGGAAAACTTCCCTGAGGGTACTACGATGGAGACAGCTGGACTCTTTCTTTTGGACATTTGTGTTCCAACCAGTATAAATAATTTTTACAATGCTATTTTTTGCTGGAAGTTTACCTCTGTATTTTAAGACATGATGAATAAGTGTAAGAAAACTTGAGTTATTGATTTATTTTGCTATGTGAAGAAAAATTCATATTATTCAATTTATTTACATATCTACTACATCCCTTGTCTTGTGAGATTTGCTTCATATAACTTGATCTAGGTCAACCTTTACCAGTTTTACTATTCATTTTCCCTTCCAATACTGTTTTCAATAAACTCTCATGCCGTAATGTGTGTCCTATAAGATTGCTTCCCCTTTTCACGATGTGTTTCAAAAGATTTCTTTTTTCATTTATCTGCTCGAGCACTTCTTCATTTTTGACTTTGTCTATCCATTTCATTCTGAATATCCTCCTATAACACCACATTTCAAAAGCTTCAAGTCTTCGTTGATCAGTTTTCCCCATTGTCCAAGTTTCACAACCATATAATGCTGTGCTCCAAACGTAATTTTTCAAGAATTTCTTCCTTACTTCCAAGCTTATATTTTTTGAGCATAATAACTGTTTCTTTTGGTGAAAAGCCTGTTTCCCTTGTGCTATTCTTGCTCTTATATCTCTTTCGCTTTTGTCGTTTTCTGTAATTGTGCTTCCTAGATATTTGAATTCTTTCACCTGTTCAATTGTCTCAGTATCTATTTTGATTTTCGTTCTTCTAGCTGTTTTCGCTGCTGTACACATCATGAATTTTGTTTTGTTTTTATTTATATTCATGCAATAGTTTTCCAATAATATTGTTCTCATAGTGTTGAGAACATTTTCTAACTCAGTACTACTCGTGGCCAATATAGCTATGTCATCCGCGAATCTCAACATACTTATATTTTCTCCCTGAATCTGTAATTTCGATTGAATTTCCTCCTTCACTTCGTTCATTGCTTCTTCTATATATAAATTGAAAATCAGTGGCGATAATGAGCATCCTTGTCTCACCCCTCTTCTTATTCGTGCTCCACCTTCCTGACCCTCTATGTCTATTATTGCACTTTGATTCTTATATAATTCGTATATTATTCTTCTATCTTTATAATTTATTCCCACTTTCTTCAGGATCGCAAACATCTTCTCCCAGTCCACATTATCGAAAGCCTTTCGTATGTCTACAAAACCTTTGTACACAGATTTTTTCAGCGCTATCCTTCTCTCTATTACTGTCCTGAGTGCTAAAATTGTTTCTCGCGTTCCCCTATTTTTTCTAAAACCAAACTGATCTTCTGCCAATCTACTCTCTATTTTATTTTCCATCCTCCTGTATATAATTTTGGTCAGTATTTTCGAAGCATGTGAAGTTAAACTGATCGTTCTGTAGTTCTCGCATTTGTCTGCCCCTTGTTTTTTCGGGATAGCGACAATTTTATTCTTTTGGAAATCTTCCGGTACTTCTCCTTTTTCGTACATATTTCTAATCAATTCAAACGGTGCGTCGCGAGTTCCTTCACTGGAGGCTTTTATAAGGTCCGCACTTATGCCATCTATGCCTGGCGCTTTATTATTTTTCAATTCTTTCAAAGCCTTGTCGAATTCTGATCTCAATATCGAATCTCCCAATTCTTCCTCATCTACATCCTCCTCCTTCTCTAAAAGTGCTATATCATCGTTTCCTCTATACAAGTCTTCCAAATGATTGATCCACTGTTCTATTATTCCCACCAATTATACAATATACAATATACTATATACAATCATATTCCCAAAAATCAACAGATCCCCTCGGATATCTGAATTGTTTGATAACTTCGAAGATTGAATTGATATCCTATTCTTGAATGTGAACAAAGGAAGTGCATATCATGTAGCTGCTAAGTGCAGTGTAGCACACAGGGTGGCACAAAAGTCTGGAAACACCCCCATAACTTTTGAACGGGGCATGATAATTGAATCAAATTTTCCTTGAATCAAAGGAGGGATCAAGGGCTATTTCAACGGGGGACTTCGAGTTCCCCAGCCCTGTGGGGGACGATGGGGGGAGGGGAGAAGGCCGAAATCTCGGATGAGACGGGGGAGCTTGTGGTACGTCTTTCGATAGGGTTTCTCAACTTGAATCCAGCGGTTTTTTGTTTTTTGAAATCGGATCATTTCTTCAATACTCTGATGTGGCAAAGTCTGGAAACACCCTCATAACTTTTGAACAGGATATGATAATTGGATCAAATTTTTTTTGAATCGGAGGGTTTTTTATCCCAATCTTGGCATCACCCAGAATCGATGGCGTGAACGTGTGGGGAACCTGATTCCTTGTGTGTGTGTGTGTGAGTGAGTGAGTGGGGGTGGGTGGTCACACAACCATCCACACCCACACACAACCACCCATACTCACACACACCTACTCTCTCTCTCACACACACACACACACAAGGAATCAGGTTCCCGACACGTCCACGCCGTTGATTCTGGGTAATGCCAAAATTGGGATGAAAAAACCCTCCGATTCAAAAAAAATTTGATCCAATTATCATACCCCGTTCAAAAGTTATGGGAGTCTTTCCAGGCTTTGCCACATCAGAGTATTAAAATTGTGATAACGCAGCGAAAAATGATCCGATTTCAAAAAACAAAAAACCGCTGGGTTTGGGTTGGAAAGCCCTATCGAATGACGTTTCACAAGCGCCCCCTTCTCATTTGAGATTTTGGCCCCCCATCGCCCCCTACAGGGCTGGGGAACTCTAGTTCTGTGGGAAGTTCCCCGTTAAGATAGCCCTCAATCCCTCCTTTGATTAAAAAAAAATTTGATCCTGTGGTATATTTATGTGTTAGCATTAGGTTCAGAGGTATTAGACGTAGTTGGTACGCATGCGCGTGTGCGAGGCTGCTCGTTGCTACACGAAGCTGAGTGTTGCAGCAGCAACGGGCCGCAAAGGTTATGGGACCTGTATCGCTTCCGTATACTTAAAATAAACGTGTTTGAACCCAAATCATTCAGGCTGCTTTTATTACTCGTACGTTTCGGTTTAATCATACTACAGTTTAGAAGTGGGATTCATCTGCGCGTGTGAATTTACGATATATTAAGACATCAGAGTTGATTTTTTTGTTAAAATTTTTACGTCATGGAAAATTTGGCTCAAGTACCTCAATTAAAGGAAAGCATTTCTAGAGCGGCGACCAAAGCCATCAAAGCATTTCACAAATTCGTGTTTGCGGAAGAAGGTGATCGAAGGAATGGAGAACGTCTTCGAAATTTCAAAGGATTCGAATTTGCAGAAAACTCAGAAGAATTCGAAAATAAAATCCTCTGGGTGATCGATAATTTAACGGCTGCTGATCTGATGGCGATTTGTAATATTCTACGCATTGATTATGGAGGAACTATTGAAGTTATTGCAAGACGCATATGTCAGCATCTAACGAATTTAGAGCTATTGAATAATATTACCCATTCTGATGATGAAGACGCTCAAGAGTCGCATGAAGATGACGAAGAGGAAAATGAATCAATGTGCAGTGCTGTTAGTGAACGAGAAGTATCAAAATTTACGCTCAGTTTTCGAGACGTAGAAGATACTATCAGATCTTTCGATGGTGAAGATGGATATCCGATTGAAACATGGATTTCTGATTTTGAAGATGTGGCGAAATTATTGAAATGGAATGAAATACAAAAATTTTTATTTGCAAAGAAATCTCTCACCGGCTTGGCGAGATTGTTTATGCGTGGTGAACGAGGCATTACTTCGTGGAAAAAATTGAAGACTCTTTTGATAGAAGAATTTTCAAGTAAGATTGATAGCGCCGATTTGCATAAACTGTTATCTGACAGAAAAATGAAAAAGAGTGAAAGTGTACAAGAATACGAGGTGTGTTCAAAAAGTAAGGTGACTTTGTATTTTGAAGAAAAAATATTTATTTATTTATCAATATTTATGTTGTCCCCTTCAAAGTAATCCCCCTCAGATACAATACACTTATGCCAACGGTTTTTCCAATCCTCAAAGCACTTCTCATAAGCACTTTTCGGTATAGCCTTGAGCTCTTCCAGCGATGCAGTCTTTATCTCTTCAATCGTTGCAAAACTCCGTCCTTTCATAGGTCTCTTTAGTTTTGGGAACAAGAAAAAGTCACATGGGGCCAAATCCGGTGAATATGGTGGCTGAGGCATGATTGTGGTGTTGTTTTTGGCCAAAAAATCTCTCACAAGCAAAGATGAGTGAGCAAGGGCATTATCGTGATGCAAAAGCCATGAATTATTTTTCCACAATTCTGGACGTTTTCTTCGTATTGCTTCTCGCAAACGGCGCATAACTTCAAGATAATACTGTTTATTGACCGTACGACCATATGGTAAGAACTCCTGATGCACCACGCCATGGTAATCGAAGAAAACAGTGAGCAAAACTTTGACATTTGATCGAACTTGGCGTGCTTTTTTCGGTCTTGGCTCATCTGGGGTCTTCCATTGGGACGATTGGACTTTGGTTTCGACATCATAACCATATACCCATGATTCGTCACCAGTTATGACCCTTTTGAGTAAATCTGGGTCGTCGTTGACGTCATTCAACAGTTCTTGAGCGATGCTCATGCGACGGTTCTTTTGGTCAGAATTTAGCAATTTCGGAACAAACTTCGCTGACACACGTCTCATGCCCAAAACGTTAGAAAAAATTTCATGGCACGAGCCAAGCGATAAACCAACATCCTCAGCAACTTCTCTGATAGTGATTCGACGATTTTCCAAAACAACTTTCTTCACTGCTTGAACGTTTTCATCAGTTGTTGACGTGCTTGGGCGTCCAGAGCGAGGATCGTCATTGGCATCTTCCCGGCCATCTTGGAAGAGTTTGTACCACTTGTAAACATTTTTTTCACTCAGAACAGTTTCACCGTATGCTACTGTCAACATTTTAAGTGTTTCGGAGCACTTTATTTTATTTTTTACACAAAATTTGATGCAAATCCTTTGATCCATATTTTTTGATAGCAAGAAATCGCCGAGCACGCAAAACACTTATAACCTTTACCCCTCTCACAACCAAACAAAAAATGCTATACACTTGAAACTTGGTACAGATGTTCGGGAAGAGTGTGCCAACATAACAAAACAAAAAAATCGATAATCGAAAGTACGTTGCCCGCGAAATTTGAAAAGTCACCTTACTTTTTGAACACACCTCGTATTTCTTGAATATGAGAGAATCAGCATCACGAGGAAAACTAGAAGATTCAGCTTCAATGAAATATGTGATCGACGGTATAAATGAAGATTCAAGTCGGAAACTTGTTCTATATGGTGCTAAAACTCTTCGAGAATTCAAAGAGAAAATCGAAGTTTATACAGAAATTAGACAAAAAGCTAGTCAAGTTATGAATAAAGAAGAAACCAGTCGTATCGATCAAGCGCGGTCGGTAATGAAGAAAAATACGCCACATGTGCAAACAAAGAGTGAAAATCGTTGTTTCAATTGTAATGATGTTGGACACATAGCATCAAAATGTCCGAAACCAAGAAGGGATCTTGTTATAACTGTGGCTCCAAGGATCATATGAAGAAAATGTGTCCTGCACGTTCAACTCCGTCAAACAATCAAGCGTCAGCATCGGTAAAGGCACCGACAACACATCTCGTCGAGCCAGAAGTTGTGATACCAGCCTATACGATCGAGGTTACATTGGATATAGGAAGCGTTACCGCCATATTAGATACGGGGAGCCCAATCTCTTTGATCGATGTAAGTGTGATACCAAAAGAGGTGTGTATTGACCCGTATATTGAAAATTTAAGATTCGAAGGGATTAATAAAAGTAGAATTGATATTTTGGGTAGATTATCTCAAAAAATTGTAACGCAAAACTGTCATGTTTTTGTCGATTTTTATGTTGTACCACAAAGTACGATGAGCTGTGTTTGTTTGTCAGGTAGAGACTTCATATCTAATGAAACAATTGATATTAATTTCGGAAAAAGTGTTGAGATTTGTTTCAAAAATTCAGAAAATCGAAATTCTAATCTTGATGTACCGGAAATTTTTAAAATTGATGCTTATGAGATACAAAATGTAACAAATTTATCTACGGTCATAATCAATGATAATCTCGATTGGAATATTCAAGAAAAAGTTCGGGAAATTGTAAACGAGTGTTATTTTTCAATGGAAGAACCAGAAATGCCTGAGACAAATCTTGAAATAGAATTAATTTTAAAGAAACATCAGCCTTTTTATTTCAATCCTAGACGTCTTTTTTATGCAGAGAAAGGGGCGGTATCAGAAATTATTCAAGATTTGTTGAGAAGAAACATTATTAGACCGAGTTCATCTCAATATAGTAGCCCTATCGTATTAGTGCGCAAAAAGTCTGGTGATTTTCGAATGGCTGTCGATTATCGTGTATTGAATAAAGTAACATTACGTGATAATTTCCCGATACCTAGAATAGACGACCACATTGATGCTTTGAGAAATAAGAATTATTTTACAAAACTAGATCTAAAAGATGCTTTTCATAATATTCGTTTGAAAGAAAATTCCGTGCAGTATACTTCATTTGTAACTTTTATGGGACAATTTGAATACGTACGTATGCCGTTTGGTTTATCTAATGGTCCATCGTTTTTCACACGATTTCTCAATACAGCTTTCCGCGAATTAATTGATCAAAAAAAGATTCTTATATATCTGGATGATATTTTAATTGCTACAGAGACCATTGAGGGAAACTTGAACATTCTGAGAGAAGTTCTGGTAACAATTAGAAGGAATTGCTCGGAATTGAAATTTGAGAAGTGTCTCTTTTTGCAATCCGAAATCACTTATTTAGGTTATCGAATAAATTTGGAAGGGATCCGTGCAAGTTCTGAGCATATCAACGCCATCGCAAATTATCCTATTCCAAGAAATTTTCGGGAATGACATAGTTTCCTAGGTCTAGCGTCGTATTTCCGAAGATTCATCAAAAATTTTGCCACTATCACTAAGCCTTTGTATGATGGATTGGAATCAAAAATTTAATTCAAATGGGATCAGGCCATGTTAGATTCTTTTGAGCAATTGAGACAAATGCTTATTTCAGAACCAATTTTGAGTATTTATTCACCAGTCGCGGAAACAGAATTACATTGCGATGCAAGTTCGCATGGATTCGGATCCGTATTGCTACAAAAACAACAGGATGGCAAATTTCATCCAATTGCTTATTTTAGTAAACGAACTACCAGAGCTGAATCGCAGTACCACAGCTTTGAGTTAGAAGCATTAGCCATAATATATTCTTTGGAACGATTCCGTATACACTTGCAGGGCATCCACTTCAAGATCGTTACTGATTGTAACAGTCTCAAACTAACTTTAGACCGTAAAGAAGTGAATCCCAGAATACAACGTTGGGCTCTTATTTTAATAAATTACGATTATACTTTAGAACATCGATCTAGTACGCATATGAAACACGCGGATGCATTAAGCAGAACGTTTAATATCCTAGCGATTACAGAAAATAGTTTCGAGCGGAATTTAATGCTCCTGCAAGATAAAGATCCTGAAATTGGCAAAGTTAAAGTGGATTTAGAAACAAACGAAAATAAAAAATTTGAATTGAATAATGGATTGGTTTATCGGAAGCTGAATGATAAATTACTATTTTACGTTCCGTTATCGATGACAAATAATGTTATTCGGGCAAGTCATGAAGAAATAGGACACCAGGGTGCGAATAAAACCTGTGAATATTTACTGCGTGTATACTGGTTTCCTGATTTGGAACGCAAAGTACAACAATATATTGGAAATTGTACAAAATGCATTACGTATAAGTCAGTAAGTAATCGAGTAGAAGGAACATTACACTGTCCTGAAAGAAAGGCTTTGCCTTTTGAATGTGTACACATTGATCATTATGGCCCGTTAGAAAACACAAAAAATCGAAACAAGTATGTTTTTGAAATTGTTGATTCGTTCACGAAATTTGTAAAATTTTATCCAGTCAAAACTACTAATACTGAGGAAGTAATTAAATCCCTTGAAACTTATTTTGCAACATATAGTGTACCGAAAAAACTTATCTCTGATAGAGGGAGTGCATTTACGTCAACAAATTTCAAAGAATTTCTGAAAAGATATCACATTCAACAGGTTTTAGTTGCTACGGCAACTCCTCATGCTAACGGCCAAATTGAGCGTATGAACCGAATTCTAACACCAATGTTAGCAAAATTATCTAACACTTTGAGAACTTGGGATACTGTATTACATGAAGTAGAATTTGTGTTTAATAATTCTATTAATCGTTCAATCAATAACACTCCAGCGCGATTACTATTTGGTACTAATCAAGTAGGTGAAATTCACGATGATTTGAGACTCTTTTTGGAAGAAGAACAATCAGAAATACAACCTTTAGATATTATGAGAGAAAACGCTATGAGTAAGATACAAGTTTGTAACAATTACAAAAAAAGTTATTATGATAAGCGACACAAGCGACCAACCTCTTATGAGGAAGGAGATTATATTATGATTAAGAATGTAGATGTAAGTGGAGGTATTATTAAGAAACTTTTACCAAAATATAAAGGACCGTATGTAATCAAAAAAGTCCTTGATAACGATCGATACATTATTTGTGATCTACCAGGCTCACAATTAACTCAAATCCCTTATGAGGGTGTATGTTCTTGTGGAAATATGAAGCCATGGGTCAAATCTGAATGCCATTAAGAATTTTGATGACGTATTTGATATTTTTAATTTCAATGTGAATCCTAATATTTACCATTTATATTGTAAATGATTATGTATCATTATGATTATTCATTTATTATTATGCAAACCTTATGCGAAACTTATGTAATGTTTCACCAAACCTTATGCAACATTTATGTGGAATTTATGTGTACTTTATGTAGAAAATATTATGTTGTAGATCTTACGTAATTTTGGCGAAGAATTTATGTGGATTGTATGTAAGAAAATATTTTGTTTTCAGTCTTATGTAACCTTTGAAACTTGAGTAAACCTAAAAGTGGAAATTATGTAAACCTTGAGTGGACGTTTTGTCTTTTCTCGGATTTTATGTAACTGTACTATATCACTGTTGAAATGATTAGGGACAATCATTGAGTCAGTATGGCCGAACTGTGGTATATTTATGTGTTAGCATTAGGTTCAGAGGTATTAGACGTAGTTGGTACGCATGCGCGTGTGCGAGGCTGCTCGTTGCTACACAAAGCTCAGTGTTGCAGCAGCAACGGGCCGCAAAGGTTATGGGACCTGTATCGCTTCCGTATACTTAAAATAAACGTGTTTGAACCCAAATCATTCAGGCTGCTTTTATTACTCGTACGTTTCGGTTTAATCATACTACAATCCAATTATCATGCCTCGTTCAAAAGTCATGGGGGTGTTCCCAGTCTTTTGCGCCACCCTGTATAGTAGGCAATACCACCTGTGCTCAATATCGAAATGGGAGGAAGTCATTGCATAATTTGCGGTACAAGTTCGGAAATCATGGAACACTTTGATGAGCGGGAGAAATAGTATGAAATGAATGAATACTGAAGTGAGTGATGAGAAGTTTGCACGAAACTTTTGGAAGAAATACGTATGATGTGGAAAATATAATCACGTATAAATTTAAGACTACTCTGAGAAAATATGTTGAAATAAAATTCAGGTGCCTGCATCCATTAATTGAGCTAATAAAAGAAAAGAAAACATGAAAACACGAAGCACATTCTCATAATTGAAAGCCACCTGCGCGCATTATTAAACTGCAGATATCATGCCAAAATCGAAGATCAAATATAGGGATTTCCCGGCGGTAAAAATTAGGAGTAATCCATATATAAACCCTCACCATAAGATGGAGTGCCTAGAAACACGGCGAGTGAATCGAAACATCTTCAGAATCATCATTTCCCACTAGTTCTCACTTTTCAAGGGTGTTTCTATTCACGCCCTTTCATGCTATCTGAATTAGATATGAATTCGGACCAATTCTGATCCAGATCTAATTAGACATAATGATATCTCTACATATGTAGGTTTATCTGCGTGAATTTGAGATCAGGGCAGATCATTTCATATTGATTCATGAATTGATCAATTGATTTGTGTTACTTTTCGTATTTATCTTGGATATAGAGTTATATCGAGAATACTTTTTTAATTTATTCATGCAACAATATTGTGACATTTTTTGGGAGTTCCTCATGTTGAAGAACCGTCAAATCTCTGGGAAAATTTTGATCAAACACGTGCCCAGAATCTTGTTTTGAGTGAGGTTCTGTATAATATGAACAAAGATAGATACATTTCTATCTCTCCTTCATTCTGGGAGGGAAGGCTGCTGCGACTTCCGTTTTCCTTAAATAGGGGAATGATTTCCATACTCGTAACAGAACTTCAATAATTCGATCTTGATTTTTCAGAATAATTCTCTTATGTTTGCTTTGTATGGGAAAATGTTCACCATGAAATTTGATCTGGCATATACAGATTTTTATGTTTTGCTCCACCAGATTTTTTCATCCGCCAAATTATCTCGAAGTCATTGTAAAAAATCCGTCCCAGATTATCATGTTTTGAATGTAATTATTCATATCCAAAACTGTTTGTTCAAATGATTCAGAAACAATATATAGATGAGGTTAGTGTCACGTCCTGGGTGTTTCCATCCGAGACGGCGAGTTAAATTCCCCTATTCATCAATTAAGAAAGGGGGGGGTAGGATTGAGGATTTCAAAAACAGTTAGAAAGGTGAAATCAGTGAAGAGATTTGAAATCTGGTAGTATCACATGTTTATTCTTGAACTAATTATTATATACATTGAAATTTCTTTTGGGGTGAGGCCTGCTTGAAATAACTTGAAATCACAATAACATGAGAGGATATTTTGAATTCTATGTAGTTTAAGCATCTACTAGGGTACTCCACAGTGATGCCAGTATTCTCTAGAAAAATCTTCAGATTTTTTGGCATTGGTCATTTCTTTTCAAATTGTAAATATGATTGGCCGGTTGTACAAGAAATAACCAATCATCAGATGCTGAAGATTTTCCTAGGGAATACTGGCAACGCTGGTACTCCAGTGTTCCTGAACTCTAACGTCAGCTATTCTGAGTGATTCCTCTAATTCACGCTGTTGGAACAAACAAATTCGAATTTTATAAACGTGTGACAAGAGAAAAATGTGTCCTTGAGAGGGGGAAATCAAAATTCACTGGAAATTTGAATGGAAAAGAAAACTAATGTGGTGACAATCAGTAAAACATAGAATTGAAGTAACAGGAGGGTTTGAGGGTAGCTAGCCTCTGAATATCACTGTTGAGTAGTCTCAGAGGGACAAACAATTGACTGCTATTGAGGAAGATCAATTGTTTGTAATAGGACCGTATATGTATACGGAAATTTGGGTTATACTTACGTTGATTCCAGTTGATCAGTTCAGTTTCCAAGGGTTGACCCAGCGTCGGAAATCTCGGATGATGTTTGATGATGCTCACGCTTCTGAGCGTATGGATATTAGTTGATTTTGACTCCAATGTCAAAATCCTGAAGATCGGCCAGAGGTTGGCTCAGCGTCGGCAATCCCGGATGATGTTTCGATGGTGCTTACGCTTCTGAGCGTATGGATATTAGTTGATTTTGACTCGAATGTCAAAATATTGATGTTTTGGTACGTTGTGTCGACTTGTCTCGTCTCAACACTTTCGACACCTAATCTCGTTCCATCTCGTCTCGTTTCGACATGTTTTTACAGTACACTGTTAGAAATTTCTTGTCATTTCATGTACTTTTCATGTACATATGTGGATGAAAATTCAATTTTTGTGAACTGAAATAGGAATCTAAATACATGTTATTGATTTTTCAAGTTATTGTGCATGAGAATTGAAATTAATGTACAGGTGATTGAAAAAAACTTGCAAAAATTTAATCCATTATAATAACATAATAATATCATTTTAATATCATTATAATTGTAATCAAATCAGGGCTGTACTGGTATCCAACTGAAAATAACCACAGTGATCCAAGTTGATTTGGATTTGAAAAAAAATCTAAAAATGCTCATATCTCAAGAACTAATCTTCAAAAAACCGGAAATTCTTGCATGATGGCTGCAGAATACGCCCTTGGAATACAATTTTTCTCACTTGGGTCACCCTGTATACTAACGCTTTGACGAAGTCATCCACGTATCCACTTCAACTATGTATTAGTTAGATCACAGGATTTGTTAAGTGTTTCTATATCATAAGTACATCTTGATTCACAAGTTTGAAGAACTCAAGTGTGTATTAACGGCCGGCCCCATCTACGCCTAGTGTGGGTGCCAATGCCACCCAACGTGGGGCCAAGCTGGACAGACAAATGGGGCCAACTCTGGGATGATAACATCGTTCCCAGCTTGGCCGTATTGCCTTGCCCGGGATTGGTAACACCACGGGCCCAGCATAAACCCAGACTAGGCAATCAATACTGCCCCTTCCTTTTTGTTCTGAAATTGGAGAATTGCTTTGAATTCTACCCCAGCGGGCATGAATTTCAGCCCCACTTTGGCCCAGTGTTGAGCCCTACCCTGCCCATATGGGCCCAAGACTGAATTAAAGTGGGGCCGAAATTCATAAACACTGAGAATTCTACACACATGCTCGGGATATAAATTCACCCCAATCTTGGCCGAACGCTGGGCCAAATTGGGGCCCAGTTCAAATGTGCCTGCACTAAGATTCATTACTTCCATTTTCTACCAACCATAATTGTATGGGAAAACACAACAGAGCCAAGATTGAGCCAACATGGGCCCCATCGTCATTCCCCGAGACTGGGTTAAAGAGGATGGACCCAGCCTGGGGCTCATTGTCATTAAAGGCAATACACGCTTGGGCACTGGGTGAAAATCGGGATTCTAGAAGGAACTCGGAGTGATATCAACTGAATATTATTCACAGGTGTCTAACCTCTCTGAAACAATTGAAATCGGTTGTGACTATGAAACATTCATGAGAGCGAGAATCATCTTTTCAAACCGGACCGAACTAATTTGTACTCCCAATATTGAAAAAATACTTCTTTCAAGAATTAACAATTAAAATATTCGCCGTTATCATCTACAGTCTTTTGCCATTTATCGGGTAGTAGATAAATGCCTTCACGATAGGGACTTGGTGGTTTTGAAACAAAACAGTTATCCAGCCATTTCCGGCCATCTTCGATATTCATGAAGTGCTGCTCCTTCAAATATGATGACATCGATCTAAATAACTGATAATCAGAAGGAGCTGAGTCTGGTGAATATGCCGCATGAGGTACAACTTCCCAGCCTGAATTGAAGATGAGTTCCTGGGTTGGTTTTGCTGTATGTAGACGTACATTATCATGCAGCAGCATCACCTTTCACCTTCCTTGCCCTGTGAATGGTCTTTTTTCCTCCAGAGCATCACTCACTTTGATCAGCTTGGCCCGGTAACGCTCAGCTGTAGTAGTTTGGTCAGGTTCGAGAAGCTCGTAGGAAATGATTCCTTTCCAATCCCACCAGACACAGAGTAAAACTTTCTTTGCATGAATATTCGGTTTTTCAACTGATGTAGATGGCTGGCCTGGATCAACCCATGCTTTTCTACGTTCAGGATTGTCGTACAAAATCCATTTTCCATCACTCGTAATGATTTTATGCAGAAAATTCTTCTTGAACCGAGAAAACAAATTCATGCAAATGGCAACTCTTTGTCTTTTATTTTCCTCCGTCAGTTTATGAGGCCCTGGTAAAAATGAAGTGTAACCCCGGAATGTCAACGTATTGCTGAAGAAAAGGAAAACATGTGAATATACATTCCGTTCCCAATGACGCTTACATTTTCTGTAATACTACTCACCGAACATGTACATTCAGTGTGGAGTTACCTTCACAATATTATCTGCATATTTGGAACGCATCCAATTTGACGCGAGACTTCGTGTACACTCGGTTTGATTCCCGTTCACACAATAACATCATTCATACACTTTTCGATAACATCACGTGCGAATGTAATATAAGAGTAACAAAACTGTCACTTGAATATCCCAGCCCATGAAATCACAAGCACAATATATAAGTACATAAAAACTGCGAAACATGTAAGTCTGTGTTACCAAAGATGTACAGAATGGTGAATTTCCCTCATCGAAAAATTCCATTAACCTGAAACACCATTAATCCAAAATCCAATATACCGAATTGTGATGGTCCGAATGCCTCCAATACATATTTGCGATAACTTTATGCCAAAAAAGCTTTTTGTAGGAAGAACAAAGATATCCGAAGGTGTAATTTTTTCCTCTCACATGGTGCTTCCGATAATCGCACGTACGTTACAGAGACTGTAAGATTCATTCTCAAATCTTTCATATCAGCGTGACTATCAAAGTACTAGATTTAGACTCGCGTCACATTGAGCTGAAAGCCGGCAGAGAACGGGGTGCGGTACCATTTGTTGGGAAGACTAATAGTTACCTCTCTCTTCAACCAAGCGTTCTGTATTTTGCTCTCCGTCTTTTATTAGCTCCATTTGACACAGGCCTCATCAATCATTTATTGTTGTTAAGAGCATTCCGTAGACCCCACAGTTACTAGATCTCTCTACCCGAAATACTCGGAGATGGCTCAATAAAATGGGATAAAACAAACAGCCAGACCTTTTATTCGTACGGAACAAGGTCCGGCTGGTTGTTTTATTCCATTTTATTAAGCCATCTTCGAGTATTTTGTATAAAGAGATCTAGTAACTCTAGGGTCTACGGGATGCCCTTGACGAGAATGACCAATCACCAAAAAACATAAAGTACCAAACAGTCATCCATCCTGTTTCACATGTGTGCAACCTTTCCTATTTTGAGCGCGTATCACATTGAGCTGAAAAAGGGTGGAAAGGAGATCGCGGAACCCTTGCTTGCAAAGAAAAGCGAATAGTCACTTTGCTTTTCAACCTAAGGTTCCACCCTTTTTCAGCTTCACGTGACACGGACCTTACAACAATTATGAACTTACTCCGCTCTCTCATGGAGCAGAAAAGCGCAACGCCGACTTTGATGCCAGAAAATTAGCGATACAGTATACACCACTATTACCTTCTCCATGAATCCATCGCATAAGGCTGGCTTCCCATGAACCGGAATTTCTAGGAAACATAACGGAATCCGAAGAGCCAATTGGTCCGTGGATAGTAACTCACTACAATTCCCAAAAAATCCTCCAAAAATGCCGGCATATCCACAATTTCTCAAAAAGAGGTCTATGAAAGATTGTACATTGGTTCAATTTTCATTCCGCCGGAACGAACCCGGTCCAAGAAAGACCAGCCTAAAGCCCACGTCACATGGAGCTGAAGAACGGCGGAAAGCGGAGCGCGGAACCCTTAGTTAGAAAGAGAGGCAAATGTCCTCTCTCTCTTCAAACAAGCGTTCCGCTTTTCACCCGTTTTTATCCCCATGTGAGAAGGGTCTTAGGCTGGTGTCATATGGAATTGAAAAAGGGCGGAAAGCGGAACGCTTGGTTGAAACGAGAGATGACTATTTGCCTCCCTTTCTAACTAAGCGTTCCGCGTTCCGCTTTCTGCCTTTTTTCAGATTCATCATTATGTGACGTGGACCTTAGGTTGGCGTCCCATGGACAGGGATTCCTAAGGAACGGAACGTAATCCGAAGACCCAATCGGTTTATAGATAGTAACTTACTAGAATTCCCCGAAAATCCCGGTCCATGAGAGAGGAGCCTAAGGCTCGCCTTGAATGGACTGGAATTTTTGAGGGATTTTCGGTGAATTCTAGTAAGTTACTATCCACAAAGCAATCAAGTTTCCGGATTTCATTTCGCTCCTTAGAAATTCCGGTCGATGGGAGGCCGCCCTAACAGAGTTGTCATAAAAAGTTGCCCAACTCTAACGATTGGCTTTTTCTTGTATGACCAATCATTCATTTTCTTGATTTCATAAGAATTCACCAATGATCAAAGTTCGCACAACTTTTTCTGGCAACTCTAGAGATAGTATGCAAAAAACCTCGAATGCTCTTCATTGGCTGAAAACGGGTGACTTATAGTGTAATCACGAAACAAATGATTTCCGACCTATTGTCCGTTCGGCGTATTAGGTAGAGTGTTGCAGACCCGAAGGTTCATTTTCCCGAAAGTTCGATGTACCGAATTGCAGAATCCTGAAGGTGCACAGTCCCGAAAGATTTTCAGTAACTTTGAATAGAATTGTCAGATGACTTGTGACGTCTAGGAATAATTCGGGACTGTGCACCTTTAGGATTCTGCAATTCGGTACATCTGGACTGCGACACCAGCGTATTAAGTTGTAATTTCATGCAAAGCTAAACAAGGTTCAGCTCTTAGCGATACATTAGCTAAAAAGAGAGGTAATGTGAGACCTCTCCTTTTATCTGAGATATCGCTCGTCGCTCGTCGCTTGTATGGAATTACAGCTTTAACCTTTCGACCCATTGTCGGGCTACCCACTCTGCAGCCTTGGCGTACCCTTCCATGCACTAGAAATTCCAGGTGATTTTCGGGACATTTCAGTGAGTAATTATCGAGGAAGCAGGCTGATCTTCCATGGACCGGAATTCCTGGAGAATGAAACCATGAACATAGAGCATGGACCGCCAAGTCCTATCCACCCAATGTGTGAAATTTGATGCTCATTAGAGCGAGAGAGAGCGCATATTTTGTGTACCAAATAATAATGATATTTCTCTTCCTCATGGTTAACCAAACTTATTTTTATTGAAGTCATACGCAATGCTCGCTCTAGTAGTATATGCTCAAAGGCCCGAACCGATAGTAGATGGCGCTGTGGTCAGTAAAAATGAGGTCAACTGCAATTTTCCAAAAGAAATCTCCTACTTTTTATCGCATATCATGATTCTACGCGAAAAAAAGAGGAAGTTTTGTTTGAAACATTTTTCCTAAATTCTTGAAGTTCAAACAGTGGAAAATGAGCCCAGACAGCACCACCAGTTCACAAAGAATTCTTGAAGAAAACATTTAGAACACCTCAGTTTTTGGGGGAATTCATTTTGTATCCGCAGAATCATCCAAATTAATTCCATGAGACATCAACATGTACACCCGTTATGCGATTAAACATGAGAACATATGGAAGGTAAAAGAATACCTAATCCACCCAAAAGAACTCATATTGAACGCCATTAGGGATACATTCTGAGCACATAACGTATTCACTTTTGAATACAATTTACGTGCATAATGATATCGGTTTTGAATCCATTTTGCGTGCATAATGGTATCAGTTTTTGATGCTCGTTAAATAAACAAATAAATGAATGAAATAGTTACTTCGATATTCGAAAAAAGCAGACTCAACGGTTTGAAAAACTTTCGCTTTAAAAAATAATGTATACCATTTTCAAAGGTTAGTTATGAAGAAATAATAATTCTAATTTGAAATATGGAAATACCATACAATGTCTTTTTTCAGACTTTTTTCAGAGTTTTTCAGAGGTTTTCAATTTTTTTTCCAGACAAATAGGAACGAAATTGCACTCTGAAGAAACTCTAACAAAGCTCCGAAAAATTCATAACATTTTTCTGATTATTGAAGTAAAATTTTTTCATTTTCACATATGATATTCGAATTTAGAATATGAATGTATTGATATAATTTTGAAAATTTTTAATAGTCAGAAATTTCTCAGAGTTTTGTCAGAATTCTATCACAGTGCAATTTCGTTCCTATTTGTCTGAAAAACTCTGAAAACCTCTGAAAAAAGTCTGAAAAAGTTTATACAGAATGTTCCTAAAATATTGGAGGTGGGCGAATCTTGACGAAGCGAATCTTTTGTATGAAATACTCATCGAGTTTTGATAAA
Source organism: Gonatopus flavifemur (assembly GCA_018340375.1). NCBI lineage: Eukaryota > Metazoa > Arthropoda > Insecta > Hymenoptera > Dryinidae > Gonatopus > Gonatopus flavifemur. The sequence continues at coordinate 522,635 of JAFFJZ010000039.1, forward strand.
ATTTTTATAGAATTCGATACAAATCAAACATTTTTTTTATATAACAGATCGCTTCGTAAAGACTCGCCCACCTCCAAAAAATATTAGATTTTTCATCAAATTTTCATAAATTCTCAGAGTTTTTTTTAGAGAAAAAGCGGAGTTTTTCAGAGATTATTCATGATGATTTTAGCGAAATATTTTCGTACGGGACATCAGGACCTTCTTCACCTGCGTTAAGTATGAACACTACCAAATTATGGGACCTTACAATGTTCAACGCAGAACCTTCAAAATTCCAACGTATTTTCCCTACGTTATACATAACACTTTCAAAGCATACTCTGATTTCCACTGTTTATACTGCCAATTTAAAAGAGACAAAACACAACGCTTTATGCATCATGATTTCATGAATTTCAAAAAGATTCAATGAACTGAATGTTCGCTCTGAATTTCATAATGATCAAGATGAATTCCAAACTACTTTTGTCTCTCAACTATTATTAAAAATTTTGATACAATTTGAAAATTGCATTCATCTTTTTTACCCACAGTAAATCCTAACCTCAAAATATTCCATCATAGTATTAAAGAGTTTGTATGTTATTCCATCAATGTCAATGATTGAAGAATTATTTTATTTATTGCATGTTATTACAATGAAATCAACTACCACTACACTCTGGGATTTTATCATCTATCAGCTTTTATACTTGGATAAACAAAATCAATTTGAAGATTCCAAGCTTTGAATATGAATATTTTTACTCATTTGAAATGTCTGACATTCCAATGGATATCAAATAACTTCTAAAAGAATTCAAGTTCTCGCTTCCATTTCATGTTCATTTGGGCGAACTGAGAACACATCTTGAGCTTCCGTGGGGATTCATGTTTCGTCGCATAATGGGTGTTCTTTTGGAATACCGTATGTGGTCTTGATGAATGTTTTGCGAGTTCTGATATGCACTCAATAAGAATTCTTTTGGTACTGCATGTATTCTTTCAAATGACATATTGAATTCTCAAAAAAGAGTTCTCAAAGCATTCTTCTCTCTGAATTCTCTGCGAATTCAAAAGGGACTGTAGTGCTGTCTGGGAGGTTGATGAAATAGTTCTACTGCATTAGAAGAGTTACATTGAATTGAAGTCTTTTACAATGTTTTGGACATGACATTCATTGTGTTTTGTGTTCGATTTCTTCTCTGAAATTATTATTGTCTTGATTTGTTTGTTGAGCGTTGCTTCACACATAATGCAGTAGAACTTTTCCATCGACCTGATTTTTCACCGTTTTCATCTTCAAGAATTTAGGAAAAATGTTTTGAACAAAAATTCCTAATTTTTTCGCGTAGAATCATGATATGCGATAAAAAGTAGGAGTTTCCATTTGAAAAATTGAAGTTGACCTCATTTTCACCGACCACAGCGCCATCTACTATGGAACTGATATCGCCATTGTGTCGTCCCCTCTCTTAACAACAACATTCGAATGAGATATTTCGGCTCTTGGATGCATTCCACAAGATATCCGCATATTGTTTCATAGACTTTATTTTTCATCGATTGTGGCGCCATCTTCAAAAATTTAGAAAAACGTTTCAAGTAAAAGTTACTCAGTTTTTGACGTATAATCAAGATATGCAATAAAAAGTGGGGGTTCCCGTTTAAAAAAATGATGTTGACCCCATTTTAATCGATCATAACGCCATCTATGATGAAACTGATATCGTAGTTTTGTGGCCCCATCTTTGTATAACAACTTTGGTATGAAGTACTTTTGGTTTAAGATGCATGTTTTTGAGATATTTGCATTTAAATATTAAAATGGGACACCCTGTATATGGCATAGTGGTGGAGGATACTCTTCCCCTCAGTTCGGAGCTCATCTGGGATCACTGTCGTACACCATCTAATGATAATATGTGTACATGGAATGAATTTCACATCCTTGAAACGCATAATTCAATCTGTCATTGAACACAATAAACAAAAAAACGATATCAAAATATGACTGAATTTCCCCGTGATACAAATATTCCAACCTCAATTCCTTTACAGCTCGTGAAATATTTGAATACACTTCTTTTCAAATCAGTAACGCACTCGCATGACACATCGAATACATGTCATTGATATTTTCTTTATACATTCCCATTTCGCGAATCACATCTTTGTATACATTCGGTGTGTACTTCCATTATCTTCGGACCATCTTATATTACATGTCGATGACCTTTTAACAAGCAGTTCGATGACATCTCGTGGTACACTTCATTTTCGCCAGGGGGAACCCATTTTCCTTCCTTCTGCATTTTACACAATGCATGCAATCGAAGTGAAATTGCTCGACGAGTAACTTCTAACTGTTCTGCAAGCTCTTCTTGAGTTTGACATGGATTTTCATTCAGTAAAACTTCAAGTTCTTCATCCTCAAATTTTTTGATTGCATCTGGGCGTGGATCGTCCTCAACACTGACATTCACGAAACCTTGTAAACCACTTTCTCACTGTTGAATGGCTCACAGAATGTTGACCCAATGACGTATTAATCAATTCCATAGCTTAAGCAGCATTTTTGATTATTTGAAAACAGAATAGAATACAATGGTGTAAATGTTGCTCATCGAAATCTATCTCATAAAATTGATACACAGGAAATTACGTGAAAATGACTGATATGACAACTGCAATGTCCGCGCTACATATATCCGAAGTGGCGGACGATTCGGATGCGTTCAAATATTTTGTTTCATGCAACCAACTTAAAGCCGAGTCTCAACTTGCACACCTGATACATATCACATTTGTTCTTCATCCTTAGTATAATGTTTACAAAAATCTTGCACTAGTTTAACTCCTCTCTCAGCACAGTCATTCACAACCGATAGTTTTTTGACGAACCGTAATGCAATTTTATAACTTTCATTATCAGCCCATTCAAAAGGATTAATTTGTAAAAATTCTGTTTGTAACTCAAACCTTTCAAAAAATTTGATCGATTCTGCGGTTACAAAAAAGTCGATATCGTTATGCAATAAATCGGTAATACTCTTGCTTTGAAAGCGTTTCACGCTAAATTTTTCACTTGTGTAATCCTGGTCGTCTTCCGGAATAGCATCGATTGGAATTTTTTCTCTTCCCGTATGCCCCTTAGTCACAATTTTGATTCTTGTTTCTAATGGAACATCTCCATCAAAGATTGCCATGATCGCTAACTCTGGCGATAAGTACCATAAATGATTCATAAATCTATTAATTGCTACAGTAGCAAGATTACTGTTAATCACTTCGAAGTTGTTCAGCTCTTATGAATTGTAGATCATGGTACGAAGCTTCTACACTATCAGATAATGTAAACCAAACCTTAACATGAACAGTTGTCACGAACACACATATTTATCGAAGTTTATTTTCTTCACCTTTTTCCAAAGATAACTGTTCACGAAACAGGTACATTTTTAGTACGTAAATAGCTTTCGCCATCCATCGTGCATGATGGCAAGCTCTTGGCTTACAAAAATTAAATTGGCAAAAGTTTTTATAGACCTGATTTTTCCTATTGTTAACACGTTCTCATTTTTCGCATCATCTAATCCTGTCTTGTAATTCAATTTATTCAAAGCTTCCCATTGCTTCTGAAAACAGTGGAACATTAGGCCCAACAGTATTCGGAAAAACAGCTTCGGACAATTTCGAAAATGTAATGCCTCCACGGAAGATATAATAAATCCCTCTCTAACAATTTCTCCAACAATGCAGCAGCACCATTTCCAATGCCTAAATTTGAAGAAGTGGTATCACAGCATATCGCTTCAACAGATGTGTCAAATCTCCAATCAAGTAATGTTTCGTGAACAATAGTAGCTTGTGCCATTCCAGTCCCATCTTCACTCATTGGTACACCTAACATAATTTCTTCGTCCTCCGAAGTAATTATTACTGGTAATCGATGAACAGTTTCGATATTCAATAAATTTGGTAATAATTTTCCGTTCCAGTGTACAACGATAGATGATAACTTCGAGTCTTGGAAGTGTTTTTTTATTTCTATTGATGTTGACTCTCGCAAAGTTTGTCGATGTCTTCGAATGGATGATCGATTGATAATCAAAGAGTTTATATCCACATCTAATAGGTTCATATCAATGAGCGACTGACAGATAGCTGTTATTATAAAACAGCATCTCTGTCACTTGCTTCACACCAATATGAAGTAGCTACAACTCTTTCGCTGAGAATATCATAACTTCCTCTTGTTTTTTTTTATTCCGATAATCTGCCCGAGAAAAAGTGAATTAGATCTAATGAGATCTATGTAGATCTCTTGAGATATAAGTAGATCTCTTCAGATCTTCGTAGATCTTGTTTTTCCAAAATTTAGATCTAAAGAGATCTACATATATCTAAAGAGATCTACTTATATCTCAAGAGATCTACATAGATCTCATTAGATCTAATTCACTTTTTCTCGGGTGGTAGTACTTGGAAAGTATATTTCTCCACTCGATACAGATAGAGCACTTCCTCGGCTAGATGAAAGTTCAACATTTTTGTCTCAAACAAATGAGGATATTATTATGACGAAGAGAATCTTCACGTTAATGAAGAAGAAAGGATTAATTGATTATTTGATTCTTATAATTTACTCAAAATTGCTTTTTCTTCTTCACTCCTTTTTTTTGCTTTTAAAACTGGATTTTTTTGTTCAATTCATTATCATTATCATCGTCATCATATCTCGTTCTAATATTTGCAATAAAACAAATGCGTTCATCTGATCTTTGGTTAATCAAGAATTCTTAGAATTTTCATCGATAACGTCAAATACATTTGACGGTGTGATGTCAAATAATTTTTTCGATGAACATACAAATTCATTTCGTTTTTTCGCAGCCACGTCACTCCGATTTTTGTGTCTGACAAGTATGCGCCACTCATCGTACAATTTTTTCAGTTTATCTCGGCATCTTTACACATTTTGAACAGGAATTTGAGCTTTTTTCCAAAACACAATAATTCCATCAATGACTGCAGCAATACTTCCTGGGATAGAAGCATTTAAAATACGTGTATGGAAAAAACCACTTTCAAAGCTTGCAATTTCGATGGTAATTTATTACCCACTATTTGGACGTCAACATCGCCGATTGAAAAAATGTTTTGACGTAAAAGAGAAAGCTCCATATTTTCCTGATCACTTCGAAATCAATGGATAAAATTTATGGATTAAATTAAATAACGAGAAAGCATTAGCATGAGTGAACATTTGTATATGATTTTGATAGAGTTGAGATAATAAATATAGGTTACGGGCATTTCAGAATTAATTTTGATGTAAAAAGTTGAAATAAAATCTGATAGATGGCAGCATAATCAGTTTCTAAAATGTTATCATCCTGTATTTGAAACTAGAGCTTATTAATATTTTTACCAATTTAAATAAAAATCTTTTAACAACTTATCAAAAATATTTTATGTATCTGAAAATTTAGGAAACAGTTGACACATACGGTACCTACACTGAGAACCCAATTTTTTAGATTTGAAGAAGATTTCTTTGCCCTCATTCTGGTAAATCTTGTTTCTAATGGGAAAAATAATTCATTTCAATGAAAACATTTGTGATTGAATTGAAGTAATTTTTTTCAAATTTAAGAAAGAGTATATTTTTGTTTCAATTTGAAAATTCTTTGTTCCAGTCTGATGACAACTTTTTCCTTCCAACTGAATTTTCTTTGATTGAAGAAAATATTTATTGGAATGAGGGCAAAGAAAAATTTCTTCCAATCTAAAAAATTGAGCTCTCAGTGCATACAGCACAGAATATTGCAGTAATATCGCAGTAATATTATTTCGTGATATTGTGATATTGCAGGGAAATATTACTGCGATATTGTCGTAATATTTCATGTCCGCGCAGATTTATTGCAGTAATATTGCGGTAATATCACAGCGATATTGTAATATTACGTCAATAGTACAGCAATATTTCAGTGATGTAACAGTAATATTCCTCACCTGTCGATATTATACATTTTAGTAATATTGTGGCAATATTTCAAGGGGACACTATTCGCACGCAGTTGAAAATATAACAGTATATGGCCTCGACAAACATTTCCTCGGTAAGAATTATCTGAACTGAATTCACACGGAGAAAAAGGAATTCGCTGTGGCAGCGAAATCTACTTTTGCTGGGTTCCTTTTGCCAGAGCAGCAAATTTTTTGCTGTGACAGCAAACTATTCGCAGCTCCAGCAATCTTGTTAGCTGCGACAGCGAATTTTTAGCTGTGGCAGCAAAAAATGTTTGCTATCCCAGCAAAATTTGTTTGCTATTCTGTATATAATACTGAAAATTTGCTGGCGGAGCAAACATGATTGCTGTTGTAGCAAATTTTTAGCTAGGTCAGCAAAAAATTTTGCTATCCTATATATAATACCTCGATTTGCTGCGTCAGCAAATTTTTTCTCTCCGTGCATGAATGTATCTGAAGTTTACAGGGAATAATCGTTGATACTTTATTTGCGATGCAAAGCCCAAATTTTCAAATTCCGAAACATTCTTTTCCAACATCTCACAATGGGCCGAAATCCACAAAAAGTGTTCAAAACCCCCTTTTCTGAAATACTCCAAAATTCAAGAATGTTGGTATTTTCTTACTCCAATACATTAGTGGTATGAAGGTATGTAACGCTATGTCTGAAGGCGAGTTAGTTTGTGAGATATTGTTACGTAAGATACAGAAATTACTGTGAAATTCTAAAAATTCCCGAAAAATAATACGAGAGTTTTCGAAGTAATTAACGCTTGCAAGCTCTCATAATTTTGATATCTAAGGATTTTGTGGAAGGTACCCGTACAACACATGACGTGTCAAGCTCATGGGAGGAACGTATTTTTGGGAACATAGGAACATGCCATACATGTGTGAGATCGTGCCATCCATATTCTGGGCACATTCATGCACATAGAAATGTCCGCCCAAATGACCTGAATTCAAGAATATGGGAGGCATGTTCTGTTGATCATCTCATACGCATCTAGTTTTCGTGTTACAAAAGAGGTTATGTATTTCTAAAAGACTTCTGTCAACATATTCAGGATGTCTTATGCAGCATCAGTATCATAATTCAATCACAATTCTTTCCAGAAGAAGAATTACTGTTAAATAGCTTTTCTCATGTTGTATGAGATATCTTTCAAAAGTGTTTTGGAATTGCTTAACCTATAAAGTTCTGTCGGCTCCTAATGACTGACGAAAAACACTACACGTCACTATAATTGAACTTTCATAGATATTAATTGTGGTTTTGTCTTATACATTTTCAACATTGTGACTAAAAATACGCGTCGAGCTACTGTAGACGAAATCTCAAAATTTCCTATTGCATGGTCATAGAACTATATTTCGTAAGTGCACGCTGTATCTCCGTGATTTGGATAAAAATCCGATAAATTAATCTAAATAAGGCTGAGATAATTCTGTGCATTCGACACAACTTAAAAAAAAGTTTTGAGACAGTATACAAATTCATAAAGATTGATAAAGATCACCATTTCATTCCGACTCGCGTACACAAAACAATGAATTCATCGGTTATTTGCAAATGAGAGGTTATAGTTTACTGAGTTCATGAAAATCTTCCAGCCATGTGGATTGAATATAATTCTTACAATATTGCCACATGATGTGAAATGATATATGCCAAGAATATGTTGTTTAGAATATTCCGTTGTCCATGAAATTATGCATTTTTCACATGCCGAACATATGTTTTACACATCAGGTGTTATACGGGTAACATGTTGTTTCAATATAAAAATAATAAATATTGTCCAGGGGACATGAGTGTTAGGATGGAACATTGCGTTTTTGAGTTGTGCGTACGAATGAAATCATCGATTTCGATATTTCATTGACGATGTTCTCAAATACTTCAAAAACATCTCTCTGGGAGGTTTTTGCAATGTGTTCTTAGATGATTCCTATTTGCAAATCACTTTTATTCATGCTGCGCAGACCTGCGCAACGAGTGGTATGTTAATTTTTATGACACAGTATCTGTAAGTTTTTCCGGTATACACTGTTGAAAAAGTTCGTGAATTGAATACACAAAGTTTGGAAGCAATTAACACACATATTTGTGTTTGAAATTCACTACAGATTTTATGAGAATTCAAATCAAATTTTGTATGAAAAGCACTTTAAAATAATATTGTGCTTGAATTTCAATAGAAGTATGGGAAATTTAATAAACAAAATATGTTTTGTCAATAGCTCACAAACTTTTGTTTCAGAATTAATATAAATATTCCTAAATTTGCGGTGGAAATTTTTAACAGTGATATGCAACAAGCAACATTACAATAAATCACATGCAGAAAAATGATGTATCAAATATTACTAGGGGTGCACACGATATTCTCGTCGAGACTGAAAAAGAATACATCATCTCAATTTAAACGTGTTCCAATGAGGTATCCACCGCACAGAATTCCGACTTCGTATCTGATGAAACGGAATAATCGATCATTCCGATTTCATAAACAAGATCAACCAAGATATGCTTCCGGTATCGTTTGTCAGTCTCGTCTCGTCTCGGTGCAACGCTCAATGCAGATCTCGATATAGATCTTGATCATTTTCATTTGCAAGATCAAAACCCATCACGAATTTGTTCCGTCTGATGCGAAGCTTCAATTGAGTTTAGTAAACCATGTCTTACGAACAGTAGAATGATGAATATAGATCATTTTCCAAGTTCTTGACGCGAGTCTCGTGTGCACCCCTAAATATTACTACACTTACTTGTACATTAGTGCCCGTAAGTAAATAGTATAATGTTTCCAACTGAATGTAGTGAAATCTCATGCTTTATGATATGAAGTTGCACCAAATGGCACGATGTTTTGCTACATTCAGTTGTAAACATTATACTATTTTATTTACGGGCACTAATGTACGAGTGAATGCAGTAATATTTGATACATCATTTTTCTCCGTGCAAGTAAGGTTTAAGTAGAGCGTGCGGAAATTTCTAGAGTATTGGATGAATTTTATTTAATCTCTGACTACTGTCCTTTGATAGTTTGGCAACGTCATAATGTCACTCACTTCAACACGAAAAAAGTTGTTTGATATTTTACGGAACGTGAAGAGTGCCTCACGTGATGCAAAAATTAATCACCTAAAAAGTTACGTCATCAATAACTTACACATAAAAGAAGATGAGGATATAAAACACATCGGACGACAGGTTACATTGTTTGGTTTAAGTATATTTGATAAGTACGATAAAGCTTTCCGAAAATTAAAGATTTTTCTCGACAGGAATGAAAAATGGCTCAACGGAATAGTCAAATTTTCAATCATCAAAATGCCCAATAAAACAAACAAGAAGGGTGGTCGTCCTACTTCATCATTCGAAATCTCGACCATCAAAACAAAACGCAGAAGAAAAGCGAGTGAACTATGTAAAACTAAGTCAACTGCAGAATTGTCTTTGACCCTACAAATGAAATTACATTCTGAAGGCCGTCATACGGCAGCTAAAATAGTGCAAGAAGCTTGTTCAGTATCCGGTAATTATACCACACATGGTCAAGAAGAATGTTAAAACCATAACTTCTTACACTGACGATGAAGCCTTAGCTCTGATTGTAGAGAATGAATCAACGAAGAATGAGTATCTGAATATTCGACATGGTGCGATAGAAAGAGGTGTGGATTTGTATCCTTCTTATCACAAGATATTGGATGCTGAGACTAGATGTCATCCTGGGAATGAATATATAACAGTCACTGATAGTATCACAGAAGTAAAATTACAAGCTCTCCTCGATCATACTGCAACTCGTATAGTGAAGGTTAGTGAATCTGCTACTGGTATGCTGTCAATTGACCCTAGTAAAAAACGAACATATATGACCCATACATAATCCATACATAATACATATAAAATTCATATATGATTCATATATGAAAATGCATAGAATCATATACAATCCATATTTAATCCATATGTGATCCATATATGATCATATATGACTCATATATAATCTATATAAAATCCATATACGAAAAATATTTCATATGTGACAGAATTTTGTCACATGTATGGGAAAGTCTTGCATCGAAGGGTCATGTATGGATTCTGTATGGGTCATATATGATCATACACGGATTCAATATGGATTGCGTATGAATTATATATGGTCATATATGACCATGGTATGGTTTCTATATGCTTTATGTATGTTCTTATATGATTCATTTTTACTAGGGGAGCGATTAGATAAACTGACGCTGTTGTCAAAATGGGGATTTGATGGGAGTTCAGGTCATCCTCAATACAAACAGAAACCTAATAGCTCCGAAAGCATGTTCAGTGATAGTAATCTATTTGTAACTTCTTTTGTTCCTTTGGAACTGAATGTCTTGCAATCTGACTTGATGGAAAAAATAATTTGGTAAAATCCACGTCCATCGTCAACGAGATTCTGTCGCCCAATAAGGATACAATTGATAAAGGAAACAATTGAAGTGAGTAAAGAAGAGAAACAATACATAGAGAATCAGGTCAATAATCTCGTGCCTTCCAAAGTATCATGTCCTGTGGGTGATGTGAGTGTTACTCATAAAATGGCACTGACTATGATAGACGGAAGAGTTTGCAACGCGATAGCATCAACCGCATCTGCGCAAACTTGTAATATTTGTGGTGCTACGCCCAAAAAAATGAATAATATTGAAGTAGTCTCTACAAGAACAGTCGATCAATGCAATCTTCAATTCGGATTATCTTCTCTCCATGCTTGGATAAGGTTTTTTGAATTGCTCTTGCACATTCCTCATCGTTTACCCATTCAGAAGTGGCAGATTCGAAGTGTCGCAGACAAAGATTTGTCCTCCCAAAGAAAAAAAATTATAAAAAATAGATTCAGGAGTGAAATGGGATTGCTCATTGATATGCCTATACCTGGAGGAAGCGGAACTACCAATGATGGCGATACTGCCCGGCAATTTTTCGAACACGCGTCCACATCATCTGGAATCACAGGGATAGATTTGGAAGTTATTAAAAGATTCCGCGTAATATTGCAAACAATCTCTAGTCGTTTTGCTATCAATGTTGAGGCCTTTGCTAAGTATGCACATGATGCGGCTGAACTGTATATTCATAAGTATAATTGGTTTCCTATGTCATAAAGTGCTTGTTCATGGGTCTGATATCATAGAACATGCTGACTTACCAATTGGTGAATTATCTGAGGAAGCCCAAGAGGCTCGGAACAAAGAGTGCAAATATTATAAAGAACATAATACAAGAAAATCTTCAAGACTTTCAACCAATCTGGACCTTTTACACATGCTACTGATATCATCAGATCCGTGGATGTCCTCTTTACGCAGATTGCCCCAGAAAAAGAATAAATCTTTTTCGCCAGGAGTCCTTGCATTTCTACAAGATCCGCAGATACAGTTGGCCAAGGAACATTCGAACATTGAATATGAAGAAAAATTTGTGTAAAATAATACAACCCAAGCAGCAATGGAAGTTCAACGTATATACGGAATAGAAACGTTCATAGAATGTACGAATAGGATTCGAAGAGTATACAATGAACGTTCATAGAATATTCGAATGGAACTATTTTACGTATACTTAGTATGTGCATAGTATATTCGAAATGTACGATATCCATTCAATCAACGTTCGTTTGACGTACGATCGTATATTCGACTACGTATATTCGATGAATGTAAAACGGTCTCATTAGAATGTGCATGGAATGTACTTCGAATATTCGTAGGACATACATAGTATATCCCGATGCTACTTGGGAAGAAATGCAGAATAAAACACCTTGAAAAAAATGTCAAAAAAGAATGAATAAATGAATTTAAAAAATGAAAAAAAGTGTTTTCAAAGTCTAATTCACAATCTTCACGCGGTAAAACACGTAAGTAAACTGAAAGATCAAAACTGATGTATCATTGGCATCATTATTAATCCAGCTAAAGATTTTGAAGAAAAATCTGAATCCAGATTCGTATTCGGCGGCTTCCAAAAACTGTCCGGAAACGGGTTTCAGGCAAATCGAAATCATTTTGACATTTATGTCTGTCATATTGAATTCGCCATCTTGAATTCTGAAAATCTGACTGCAGATTCGTAATCAGCGATCCAAAAACCTCTCCCGGAATGAGTTTTAGACAATCGGAGTGATTTTGACATTTTCGTCCGCCATATTGGATCCGCCATCTTTAATTCTGAAAATCTGACTGCAGATTCGTATTCAGCGATCCAAAAAACTCTCCCGGAATGAGTTGTAGGCAAATCGGAGTGATTTTGACATTTTCGTCCGCCATATTGGATCCCCCATCTTGAATTCGGAAAATCTGACTACAGATTCGTAATCAGCGATCCCCACAACCCCTTAGACCAGAACAATGCATGAATCAGACAACGCCTTATAGTTTCGAGCACTATTTGTGGATTCCGGCCCACTGTGCAGTGGAGAAAATTCATAGCACCTATAAAACGGTCTCATTAGAATGTGCATGGAATGTACTTCGAATCTTCGTAGAACATACATAGTATATCCCGATGCTACTTGGGGAGAAATGAAGAATAAAACACCTTGAAAAAAATGTCAAAGAAGAATGAATAAATGAATTTAAAAAATGAAAGGAAGTGTTTTCAAAGTCCAATTCACAATCTTCACGCGGTAAAACACGTAAGTAAACTGAAAGATCAAAACTGATGTATCATTGGCATCATATATAATCCAGCTAAAGATTTTGAAGAAAAATCTGAATCCAGATTCGTATTCGGCGGCTTCCAAAAACTGTCCGGAAACGGGTTTTAAGCGAATCGAAATCATTTTGACATTTATGTCCGTCATATTGGATTCGCCATCTTGAATTCTGAAAATCTGACTGCGAATTCGTAATCAGTGATCCCAAAAAATTCTCCCAGGACGAGTTTCAGGCAAATCGGAGTGATTTTGACATTTCAGTCCGCCATATTAGATCCGCCATCTTGAATTCTGAAAATCTGACTGCAGATTCGTAATCAGCGATCCAAAAAACTCTCCCGGAATGAGTTTTAGGCAATCGGAGTGATTTTGACATTTTCGTCCGCCATATTGGATCCCCCATCTTGAATTCGGAAAATCTGACTACAGATTCGTAATCAGCGATCCCCAAAACCCCTTAGACCAGAACAATGCATGAATCGGACAACGCCTTATAGTTTTGAGCACTTTTTGTGGATTCCGGCCCACTGTGCAGTGGAGAAAATTCTTCCCGGAATCACCTGTTTCCACAGAAAAACATTATAAGAAAATAGAAGGACTTGTCCGATCGTAATACAGTAAGACTCTGCAATAAGAAACTAAAAGCACCCAAAGAGAAGAGTTTTTCCGCGAATCAGAGTTCCCTCACTACTGCTACATTGCTAACACTCCTCGCTCTTTCTGTCTCACTATCGCCTTTTCGGTGACAACACCGCATCAAAGGGATACTAGCGCTGGAACTATAGCCAAATCTTTCTTGTAAGATTTCTCCATAATACTTGGATATTCTCAAAATATCGCTCTAAACAGCGTTTCTTGAATGTCTATAGAAATGCTCTAGAGAGCGATATTCTGAAAATATGAAAGTATCTGGAGAAATCTTACACGAAAAATTTGGCTAATTTCCCGGCGCTGGTATTTCCTTGAGAACCTTTGCTTCAGCCGTTCGAGCTGTGATTGCCCGTTATTTGTTTAAACGTATTGACATGGGCTTATGCTTATTTATATAAGCTGGATTACGAGCCTTCGATGCCACGTACACATTTAAAATATAAGAGAAGGCAGCGAACGAACTTGTCAGGTTCGTACCTTCCCTTACAGAGGTTTTACCGGCGACCAGAAGACGGGAACACTCGTAGAAATGATGCAAAGGACGCGAAATGACGACGCACATGTGAATTCAACTATAAACGATATAATTCACAGAAACTGAGTTGATACGCCGCTGCACCCGCTTACGCACTAAAATGAAATTATTTGTCAAGTGCGACAGACAAAGCGACAGAATAATTCAAACCGTAACCGCACACTAGAACGCCGTACTAGCTGGTTGAGCAGAGAAATCCAGATACGCGATAACGTGGCAGACAGTAGTTGCGTACTTTTCTCAGAAGAATTGATTTCTACGGCTTTTTCATCGACCGTAGCATCGATCCTGGCATGTGCAACGGGGTCACATGACATAAGGTGATCCACTTACGATGTCGACGATAGATCATCACGAGTCAGGTGACTGATTGACCTATTCAATTTTTAGAACTCCGAATGTACTACATACCGGGTGTCTCTGAAGTCCTAATTTTCCTTTACACTCGGGGACCGAGAAATAGGAATACAATTGATGAATTTCAAGGCTTAGACTAATTCTGAACAGAGCTCATTTGAAGAACAAAAGTAAGAGAAAGTTTGCATGGATGAATGCAGCCTTTACCAATACCAGTTTCATCCTATTACAGTTGAAAACAATGTTCAACAAGATTTAGAATCTTTCCCAATTACTACCCTGGTGGAACGAAAAGTAGTAGGAAAGTAGTGAGGTAGTAGTTATAATTGTACGTGAAAGAGTAGTGGAAAAGTAGTGGAAAAGTAGTGGAAAAGTAGTGGAAAAGCAGTGGAAAAGTAGCGGAGAAAAATGCGATTTTCTTGGAGAAAAAAGTACGTAGGAGGTTAAATAAGAAGGGGACCAGAAACTGGAGACTCTAATCTATACATTGAACACATACTCAGAATGATATTCGGTGATTAAGATGTTGATTGAGCGATTTTAAAAACAGATGATTTTTGACGAAAATCAATGCAGCACGCGTGTCGGGATCTAGTGAAGAGAGGCGTGGTCATATGTACGAAGAGAGGAGGGAGGAGCACTGAAAAGACCATTGGCCACGCCTTCATCATCTTGACACACAAGGTGAAAGAAGTAGTGGAAAAATAATGGAAAAGTGATGGATGAGTTGTTGGTGGCATTCTCACGTTTTTTCACATTCTAACTGTTCTGTAGGTGATCTATGGGGTATTTCTATACTGTGAGAGGTATCTGAGATATATGTGAGATCACGTCACAACAATGATACAAGGATTTCAGATCGATCAGAACGATTGATACGGGAAAAGTAGTGGATGAGTTGTTGGTGGCATTCTCACGTTTTTTTCACATTCCAACTGTTTTGTGGGTGATCTATGGGCCATTTCTATACTGTAAGAGGTATCTGGGATATGTTAGATCATGTGGGAATACACGGAAGGGAAAGGAATAGTTGCTACAACAACTTTTCCGTCGTTGTGACGTGGGTAGTTGTAGGAAATAACCACAAAGTTGTCTTGACTCATCACTCATTGAGCACGACGAATTTTGTTAGCTGGTACAACTACTTCACTTCTCTGAGATCAAAGTAGTTCCCACAGCATTGTGAGAAAGCTCTGAGGTTACTTTGTGCTGAAGTAGATAGGACAGCTACGCACGCCACGTTGCAACAGCTAAGTTGAACGCTGCTCGGAATATCCGAAATGCCCCTCACTCGAATCCAGTCGATTCGCCCGCGTCATCGAGTTTATCAGACCCGACGCAAGTCGAAAAAAGCCGAAGTCAAAGATCTCAGAATTCTGGATCTCGTCGGGAATACGTCGGAAATATGTCCAGCGGACATTTGAACCTCCAAAGGACGTTTGAGAGACGTATGTAGACGTCCCTTGGACGTACGCACGTTTTGGGTTCTCTTGGAGATGAAAAATTTATATTTGCATAAACTCCTAATTATATTATTATACCCCTGTTATATACAGAAATACTTATATATATACAACATTAAACCCACAGCCCGAAAAGTAAAAAGGAGGCAGAATGAATGAACTTAAAAATAAAGATGAAATGAGAATGAGAGTGAGGATGAGATTACAAAGGTGTGAGAAATGAAAATGTAGATATAAGATAGAGATACAATAGTTATAAATGCGCAGAATGAAGATGAAGGCGAATGAAAATACAGATATAAAATAGAGATACAATAGTTATAAATGCGCAGAATGAAGATGAAGGCAAGAAAAGCGTAAGATGAACCACGATGAACCTACTTGAAAAGGAGTATGTGTCTATGAGTGAGAAAGGGTGGAGGTGAGCAAGAAGTCATAATACCTCTTTTTGAAGACGTTAGGGGAAGAGCTACACTTGATGTTATCTGGGATCGTGTTCCAGAGTTTACTACCCGTTATCAAAAAAGATTTTTGATATGTGGTAGTACGATGCAGTGGTATTTTGAGGAGCCCCCTATTCGATCTAGTGCAACGAATTCCATCAGAGGTACCAAAGTTAAAACGATCGTGAAGAAAAGGAGGATCCTTGAAAGCAAATAGATGATGCAAGTACGACCCCAGGAAAAATTTCCGTCGCTCAGAAAGTTTGAGCCAGCCGAGGCGCGTGAAAAAAGGAGAGATGTGGACATCTTTCCTGAGATTGAAAATAAACCGCACGCAGGCATTCAGTTTACGCTGCAGATGTATACTGTCTCCTTCGGAGGGATCACTGAGAACTAAGCAACAATAATCAAAATAGAGTATAACTAGCGTTGAAATCAGTTTAGTTCTCATCTGAATAGAGAGTGCGTTGCCATTAGGTCGCAATTGGTAGAGTGCGCACGAGACTTTCCTGCAGACAGAAGTTACTCGCTCATTCCAATTAAAAGAAGGTGTCAGAATAATCCCAAGCGATTTAAGCGGAGAGACAAGATTTATAGGGGTGCCCTGAAGTATGATGTCCGGTAAGGAGCGAAGAGAAATATCGTTGACGTAACGTGGAGAACCGAGGATCATGCAATTGGTTTTCAAGGGGTTCAGAATTAGGTAGTTGGTGGAGCACCAGCTGGCAATTCTCCGTATATCGTCATTCAATTTCGAGATACATTCGTCTATGAGAAAAGGTGAAGTATGCAAATAAATATAAAAGTCATCAGCGAATTTAAAGAGTTTACAATGGTGAATAATCGACTTTATGTCGGTGACATACAGTGCGAATAAGAGAGGGCCCAGGCGAGAGCCTTGGGGAACACCTGAGGTAACTGGAGTCCATTCGGAGCAACCTTTAGAGCTTCTAACTGATTGCGTGCGACCAGATAGATAGGACCAAAACCACTTCAGCACGGGGGTAGATATATTGAAAGAAGCGAGTTTTTGTATGAGCGAAGAGTGGTTAACGGTATCAAAAGCTCTTGAGGAATCAAACCCCATCAAAAGAGTGATCATGCGCTTATCAATCGCTTCACGAACATCATCAGTCAATTTTAAAAGAGCAGTTTGAGTGGAACGGTGTTTGATGAATCCACACTGATATTGGTCAAGTAGAGAATTCTTGGTAAAGAAATCACACGAGAAGTGATGGACGATCTTTTCAAGTATTTTAGATGACTCACAGAGAATGGAGATAGGGCGAAAATCACGTGGAGTTTGTGGAGATCTTGTTTTAGGTATAGGTGTAATGAAGGAGCGTTCCCACGCCATAGGAAAGAGAGATAGCACGAGAGAGGAATTGAATAAGGTCAGTAGGAATGGAAAAATGGACGGAGCGATCAGGTTAAGGAATCGACCAGGAAGCCCATCTAGAGGAATAGTATTTGAGTTAGAAAGATGATAGAAATGTAGCAGATCATGAGGAGTCAAGTGAGGGAAAAAGAAAAGATTATCACTGTAGCCGAGACTTTGGTCGAGAATGGGCGGTGGAGGACAGGCCGGATGAAAGCCAGCAGAGAAGTGTAAACTAAGCTCGTTCACACAAAATTTATCCGCGGGCGGATGATTACTATTAGATTTGATTATTCTCAGGGTACGAAGTTCTCTCCAAAGTGTGCGTGAGTCGGGAGTGCCCATCAATCTGTCGTTATAATATTGACGCTTCGCATTCCTGAGAGAAGTAACAACGTTGTTCCTCAGTCGTGTGAAGAGTAGATGACATTCAGGATTTCTTGTGCGGAGATATGTCCTCCTCGCAGTGTTAGGTTCATGGATGAGATTACGAATCTCCTGAGTTATCCAGGGAGAAGGAGGACGTCTGGGAGTGAACCTTCTGATCGGTACTTCACTATTGTATAGATCAGTGAGATAATCATGGAAAACCGCAACACACTCATCAATATTTGTAATACCCGAGTTCCCGATGTTCAGCAAAATCGATGGTATATCAATATCTTGCCCATTGATACGCGAGTAATCACGCACAGAGACGATCTGCTGTTGACTCATGGGTAGATTGAAAGAGTATTCAATTGAGATCATGTCATGCCGAGATAGGAAAGGCATTTCCTTTTGTTCATGGTCAATCACTTTGGAGAGATCGTCCACTACACATAAGTCAAGCAAGGTAGAAAAGATGGACGTGTGATGAGTGGGGCCGTAGGGGACAATGGCCAGTTTCAGACTGTAGAGTATTTTACGGAGATAAGTACTATCAGGAGATGAACGGCACAAGTCGGTGTTCCAGTCACCCATAATGATTTTGTCGTGATAGTCAGTACTCAGTGTAGAGATCACCGTTTCCAAATTAGCAAATCCTATTTTCGGAGGTCTGTAAACTACACCAATGAGTACTTTGCGCATACACGTGCTGGAAACCTGGATGAATAGATATTCGGGTTGTGGACAAGTGGCAGCGTACTCAGATTTCTGTGTAATTTTGTATTGGAGATTCTGTTTAATATAGAGACAGCCCCCCCCCCCCCCCCCCGCCAATACGACCCACCCTATCGCAACGAAAGACCACATATCCATCCAATGAGCAGAATGAGTCATCCATGTCACTCCTAAACCAGGTCTCAGATACCGCAATAACATCGTACTTATTCGGATTCTTAGTGCAGAAAAAATCAGAGAATTCATCAAAATGAGCCATAAGTGATTGCACCTAAGTTGATCAAAGTCCCTGTTAGATGAGATGACGATAACATTTGAGGTATCATCTTTTTTCACCAGAATACGTCCATTCCTCGACCAAGTATGGAGATATCCTTTAGACTTCGCAACTTTCTTAGTTTCTGCGAGAAGAGAGGCTATATCAGACGGCAGATATTCATTAAGATGAAGCCTAGACTTAGGTAGAGAGGGATTAATATCAGACGCGTCGACTAATCCTGTAGAACGTTTGGCCTCAAGTATTTTCGTTCGGAGAGAAGGAGAATCAAGCTCCATAAGGATGGTACGTGGACGCGATGTAGTTTTGGTGGAGCGAAGACGAAATGCTCTCACAATGTTAGATTGGGTGATCTGAACATTAAGATGAGCCAAGACATCCATGATACGGCTCGGAATGAATTCATCAGGAAGTTCAGGTAATCCTGAGAGAGTGAGAAGGTTCCTATTTGATTGAGAGCGCAGCGCTCGAAGTTCTTCTTGCAACGTGGTATTTTGTTGTTCCAATTCAGAGATGCGTGCTGAGTGAGATTGAGAGTCATCTTCAATGGTTATAACACGCTGGCTAAGCGATATGAGGCTGGCATCAGTCATTTTGATAGAAGAGGAATTCTGTTCCAGTGAGGTTTTTGATTTCTGGTAGTCTTTAGTGAGCGATTTCACATCCTGATTGACTGTCATAACAGCCTGTTCAAGCCCCGCAAATTTGCTGGATAAAGAGGAGACATTGTTTTCGATGGAAGACAGTTGTTGAAGTCGAGCATGAACCTCAGTATTATTGCGTTCTTGCCACTCAATGAAATTATCGAGTTTATCTGAGGATATTTGAATAGCTCTCATAATATCATCTATGGTAAAGGTTGTATTAGGAGTAGTACCACCACTGGTGTTGCGATCAACCATCGAAGTTGACGGACAATCAACTTCCATTGATGAGGGAGGGATATCTCCAGACTTTTTGAAGGATTCCAAGGGACCTTTGCAAAGTACAAGCTCGTTGTTGTGGTTGTACGTTTTATGTAGTTTCACACAACCAGGATGGAAATATTTTATGCACGGTGTACACTTAATGACATCCGTTTTCACAGATTTTCTGCAGATTGAGCAAATGTGATCCATTGTAATAATGAAAAAGAGAAAAATCTGGTACTTATATGTGTGAAAATCCAAATAAAAAACGAATTATATAGAAAAAAAGTCGTTGTAAGAACGGTTAAGATGAGTATATGCTACGTTGGGTGAGAGAGACTACCATCGAGTAGTTAGAGAGACAGAGATGAGAGCAATAACGTAGAGAGAATACAACAACAGTGTGCACGTATCTATACACTCGGTATCATAGTATATGTGTGACACACACAACGCAGTATATACGAACGAACGCTAGTACTATGAAATAATCGCGCATTTTAATTATGAATGTAATGAAAGTATTATTGAGAAATGCATCACCGAATTATTATCTATGTAGACCGCAAATGAGGAAAGAGAAAGTACGTGTCAAGAACCTCGTTGAAAAGTGATGTGATACGAATTAGTATGCCAACAAAGATGTCGTCAAGGCTCCCGTTGGAAGGCAAGATTTATGCTGTGGAGTGTGGATGTGCTACGATGGCCAATACCTCAACGTTACCGTGATGCCGTGTAGAGAAGACAGACCAATCAATGATAAGAGGCGAATGATAAGCGCCACGCGCGAAAAGCACTTGTGATACACCAGCCTTGGTCTTCCCGCTTGGCAGATGCTCCAACAACACCAGATAAATGCAAATCACAAAACATCCACCATCGGCTGCCAACGAAACAGCTACTTATCGTTAGTTGCTCAAAAAATGCCCGAGCCGATGAGGGATGCACTGAAACAAGGTCGACCCCGATAGGGCCACAAAATATGCAGTAAAACAGTAGACAAAGTAGAGCGAAGCAAGAGCGTGCAGGCTTATACTCACAGAGAGAGAGAGGTAGAAGGAAGAACTAGTTAGGGAAAACTGGTAAGGGGCTAGTCAATAACTGATAAGTTAGATCCAGCTAGCATTGATTGGGACAAACTAATGAGTTACTCATCAGTATTCGATAATCTGAACTAATTAATAATAATAGAGTAAAATCTTCTCTACTGATCATTACAAGTATTCACTCCAGGTATGAATTGAATGAAGAGACATGAGCTTTTCAATCTTGGATTGAATAAAATGTTCCTTGCACTATTTATCAGAGAAGACGACATTTTTGATAGATTAACTTGAAAAATGAGTAGGGATTGAGCAACAATATTGGTATGATTCATAAGTGCAAATAACTTTTTATTCATTTCAAGACTCAAGAGGTAATTTCTCTTAATCGCATCTATATTCTAAGTGAAGAGTTGTAGTTATTACTACAGTATACCCCCTAAATTTCTAAGAGTGAAATTTCCACTCTCAATGTAAAATGCATTAGCACTTTCACTCTCCAAGAGTGACAAGATCACTTTAGTAGAGTGAATCTCTCCACTTTTCAAACTAGAATGAAAAGTATCACTCGTAAGTAGAGAGTGAATTATACTTCACCTATTCGTGAATATCACCTGTCTTAGAGTGAAATATCCCAGCTTATTCATATCAAATCGATGCTCAGATTTTCTATGTCTTGCAATGCTTGGTTTTGAATATTCATGTAAACTTTTGTTTACTCTCAGGATAATTATTTCATTCTCTTGGAAACTTATGGAATTTTCTTAATAAAAGTGATGGTACTGATCTGGAATACCTTTAGTTCTATATGATACCAATAATTGATTAGTCACTGTGTGTGATACCATTTATTTATGAACAATAGTGAGTATACCCTGTAACAATAAACAGTACTGGATATAGTTGATAAATAACATGTATCGATGAACAATATTGGATGTAGTTGATCGATACTACATATCCTTGTGGAAGATCATATTTCGGGTGTTTGAACTGTATATATGAACCTTAATGTTGATTTTATTTATGGAAATTGCAATTGTAGATCTCTTTCAATTTCATAAAACTATTTTGAATTAAATCTTACGAAAGCTTTTCAAATTGATATTTCAGAACTGGATGTACTGAAAATCATTTCAGTTCTTTGGGTTGATTTTTTATAAAAGAGTTTGTTTTCTGTGATTAATTAAGTTATAAAAACAATTTTTACAAAACCCCAGTAATTTTACACTTTTGAATCATGAAACATTTATGCTGATACATAGTTTGAAGTTTTTTTGTCTTTTCAGATACCCAAGAACGTTTCAAACAAAACATTTTATTCTAAGTATCTAGGTTTCATTGAAAACATATGTCATTCAATGGAATATTTTGATCACAGTCTTCTTGTATTGTAAGAGTTCCTTTCAGATTCATGTACTCTTACTAAAATATATTGACAATCTGAATTATTCTTTGACTTATTCTCTTTTCATGGGCTTTTTTGATGGCTTATGTATATGTTTATCAATCGTATAACACTAATATACAACTATCCAATTGTATTGTAAAATATAACACCCCTTCATGCATACGAGGTGTGTTCAAAAAGTAAGGTGACTTTGTATTTTTAAAAAAAAATATTTATTTATTTATCAATATTTATGTCGTCCCCTTCAAAGTGATCCCCCTCAGATACAATACACTTATGCCAACGGTTTTTCCAATCCTCAAAGCACTTCTCATAAGCACTTTCCGGTATAGCCTTGAGCTCTTCCAGCGATGCAGTCTTTATCTCTTCAATCGTTGCAAATCTCCGTCCTTTCATAGGTCTCTTTAGTTTTGGGAACAAGAAAAAGTCACTTGGGGCCAAATCCGGTGAATATGGTGGCTGAGGCATGATTGTGGTGTTGTTTTTGGCCAAAAAATCTCTCACAAGCAAAGATGAGTGAGCAGGGGCATTATCGTGATGCAAAAGCCATGAATTATTTTTCCACAATTCTGGACGTTTTCTTCGTATTGCTTCTCGCAAACGGCGCATAACTTCAAGATAATACTGTTTATTGACCGTACGACCATATGGTAAGAACTCCTGATGCACCACGCCATGGTAATCGAAGAAAACAGTGAGCAAAACTTTGACATTTGATCGAACTTGGCGTGCTTTTTTCGGTCTTGGCTCATCTGTGGTCTTCCATTGGGACGATTGGACTTTGGTTTCGACATCATAACCATATACCCATGATTCGTCACCAGTTATGACCCTTTTGAGTAAATCTGGGTCGTTGTTGACGTCATTCAACAGTTCTTGAGCGATGCTCATGCGACGGTTCTTTTGGTCAAAATTTAGCAATTTCGGAACAAACTTCGCTGACACACGTCTCATGTCCAAAACGTTAGAAAAAATTTCATGGCACGAGCCAAGCGATAAGCCAACATCCTCAGCAACTTCTCTGATAGTGATTCGACGATTTTCCAGAACAATTTCCTTCACTGCGTGAACGTTTTCATCAGTTGTTGACGTGCTTGGGCGTCCAGAGCGAGGCTCGTCATTGGCATCTTCCCGGCCACCTTGGAAGAGTTTGTACCACTTGTAAACATTTTTTTTACTCAGAACAGTTTCACCGTATGCTACTGTCAACATTTTAAGTGTTTCGGAGCACTTTATTTTATTTTTTTACACAAAATTTGATGCAAATCCTTTGATCCATATTTTCCGATAGCAAGAAATCGCCGAGCACGCAAAACACTTATAACCTTTACGCCTTTCACAACCAAACAAAAAATGCTATACACTTGAAACTTGGTACAGATGTTCGGGAAGAGTGTGCCAACATAACAAAACCAAAAAATCGATAATCGAAAGTACGTTGCCCGCGAAATTTGAAAAGTCACCTTACTTTTTGAACACACCTCGTACATCTCATACATCCGTACCGTTTACTGTAAAACATTCATTATATTTCGAACATTTATCACAATGATTGAAATTATTATACATAATTCAACCTAACATAAGAAAGATATACTGAATGTTTCATAATGAAGGCCAGAGGCCACAGATATATGAGATGGATACATGAAAAGGTATCACATTTTACAATGACATTGGATAGTTGTATATTAGTGTTATACGATTGATAAACATATACATAAGCCATTAAAAAAGCCCATGAAAAGAGAATAAGTCAAAGAATAATTCAGAATGTCAATGTATTTTAGTAAGAGTATATGAATCTGAAAGGAACTCTTACAATACAAGAAGACTGTGATCAAAATATTCCATTGAATGACATATGTTTTCAATGAAACCTAGATACTTAGAATAAAATGTTTTGTTTGAAACATTCTTGGGTATCTGAAAAGACAAAAAACTTCCAACTATGTATCAGCATAAATGTTTCATGATTCAAGAGTGTAAAATTACTGGGGTTTTGTAAAAATTGTTTGTATAACTTAATTAATCACAGAAAACAAACTCTTTTATAAAAAATCAACCCAAAGAACTGAAATGATTTTTAGTACATCCAGTACTGAAATATCAATTTGAAAAGCTTTCGTAAGATTTAATTCAAAATAGTTTCATGAAATTGAAAGAGATCTACAATTGCAATTCCCATAAATAAAATCAACAATCAAGTTCATATATACAGTTCAAACAACCTAAATATGATCTTCTACAAGGATATGTGGTATCGATCAACTATATCCAATTTTATCAATCGATCCATGGCATAGACCAACTGTATCCAATATTGTTTATGAATATATGGTATCGATCAACTACATCCAATTTTGTTCATCGATAAATGGTATTGACCAACTATATCCAGTATTGTTCATTGTTACAGGGTATCCTCACTATTGTTTATCAATACATGGTATCAAACACAGTGACTCAGATATGCGGTATTGACTAATGACACCCAGGATTATCAATTATCAGTATCATACAGAACTAAAGGTATTCCAGATCAGCACAATCACTTTCAATAAGGAAATTCTGTGAGTCTCCAAGAGAATGAAATAATGATCTTGAAAGTAAACAAAAATTTGGATACAGACTCAAATCAAAGCATTGCAAAAAATAGAAACTTTGAGCGTCGATTTAATATACATTGAATTAAATTCACTTCCAAATTCACAATTCACTTCATATGAAATTATACATCAATAGTTGTAAGTTGAATTCATTTTATTGAGAAAGTTATATAACCTCTCACAGTACATATATCATATAAGTATATGTGATTCAAAAATTTTGAGGTTAGAAAATTACATGGATTGGAAATTTGTCAACGTCGGAATCAAATTCTATTCACTGGCACATCATTACAGAATTTCCAATACTTCGCTATATTCATCCCTAATATTATAATGATTCAAAAATTTATCGAGTCTGATTGGATTATTATTGTAACACATCGTTCTACAGGACATCAACCGAGGTACTCCAGGAACACTTGTTGCAATTTTTCCTACCACAGATGCAAGTGTCGGTTTAGCTTAGGTCGTTCACAATTACAGAATGTTGCGGAGTTTGGGGATGTTGGTGAAAAGATAAAAATGAATTGTTTTTATTTTCTTTTACAAAAATAACTAAAATCTGTGACAGATTTTTCCCCCCTGAAATACACATAGATATCAGAAGGATATGAAGTTGTTGTGAGGCCTAATTCAATCAGGGATGATGCGATTTCAGTAGATCTCCAGAGGAATATAAAGTAGCTATAGGAACTACTTCGATCCTTGATGCTGCAACTCCGCTGTCATCCACGAAAAGTAGTTGTGACGGCTAGTTTCGTAGGTGGTTCAAAAGCGTCTACGTAAAGTAGTTCCCACAACTACTCATTAGTTAGGACAACTACTTTTTTTTCCGTGTAATTATACATGGATCTCGGATGAACCAGAACGACTTAAATGGGAAAAGTAGTGGAAAAGTAGGGGAAAAGTAGTGGATTAGTTCTTGGTGGCATTCTCACGTTTTTTTCACATACTAAGTGTTCTATGGGTGATCTATGGGGTATTTCTATACTGTGAGAGGTATCTAGAATATATTAGATCATGCGAAAATAATTATCTTAATTATAATTATGTAAATCGTTCTGATTCATCCGAAATCCATGTATAATTATTTCCACACGATCTAACATATTCCAGATACCTCTCACAGTATAGAAATACTCCATTGATCACCCACAGAACAGTTAGAATGTGGAAAACACGTGAGAATGCCGCCAACGACTCATCCACTACTTTTTCACTACTTTCCCCATATCAATCGTTCTGATTCATCCGAAACCCATGTATCATCATTTCCACATGATCTAACATATTCCAGATACCTCTTACAGTATAGAAATATCTCATAGATCACCCACAGAACAGTTAGAATGTGAAGAAAACGTGTGAATGCCACCAACAACTCATCCACTACTTTTCCACTACTTTTTCACTACTTCTTTTACCTTGTGTGTCAAGATGATGAAGGCGTGGCCAACGTTCCTCTCAGTTCTCTTCCCTCCTTTCTTCGTACATATGACCACGCCTCTCTTCACTAGACGCCGGTACGCGTGCAGAATTGATTGTCGTCAAAAATCATGTTTTTTCAAAATCGCTCAATTAACATTCTAATCACTGGATATCATTCTGATTATGTGTTCAATGTATAGATTAGAGTCTCTAGTTTGTGTTTCTCTCCTTATTTAACCTCCTCCCTACTTTTTTCCCCAAGAAAATCGCATTTTCCTCCACTACTTCCCCTTCACTTTTCCACTACTTTTTTTTGCATAATTAGAACTACGTCCCGTTCCACCAGGGTAGGGCTTCTTATGTTGTATATGAGGATGTTCAAATAAATGTATTTCAATTTTCAAAAATCCTATCTTCATTATCTCTGAGTATAACTTGAACTTTTGTTGATCATTCATATAATATTCATCCGAATACAAATGCAAAAAATGGAATGGCCATTGAATATGACTGAGGTTTTGTTTCAAAATGACTTTCAAAACTGTCTAAGACTCAATGTCTCCATTGTGGGGTTGCGTGCACAAGAAATTTGAGCTACGAATCGGTGGTCGGAGTTGTCCCTGTTCCTATTCTCTATTCCTGTTCCTATTCCTGTCGGATCCTGTTCTCGCATGCCAGGTAATTGCTTCAATTAAATTCACTTCTATTACGGTGAACAATTTGTCTCTTTTCACATTCAATTTTGTTGCGTGATGAAAGTTCGGCAAGCAGAAGCTGGTTACCAATCTTACACCACGTTGTTACTGATCATGCACCTTCAATTTGTGAGCGAAATATTCTTCGGCTTTGATTTTTTCAGATAAAATTCTGTATCCAAACCGGTACATAATTAAGAAACGACTCTTATTCAGTATTAGAATAACACGAAATCAAGGAATACATTTCTTTGGCACGGCACTTTTCGTTCCTCTGGACATGAATGTTCCTCTCTCCGTAACGTTGCTGAAGTTTGAATCGTTCATTGAAACGAATTGATAATCAGATATTTCAGCTGTTGAAGACCTAAAATCTTGCATTAAATTCTCCAAATGATGTGTCCAGTTTCAAGCAGTTGATTCGAGGAAATATATTAGGTGTATAACTTTGCTTCCGTCGTTTTGCAATATATGGCTGTGGCAGTAAGTAGTAGTTGAAATAAATAGATCATAGATGTCATACAATAAGCTTAGGTATTTGTAAGCATCGAAATATTAGTCGATTTGTGTCTGCATCATAAAGTTATTCTCGATTAAACATGTCAGCTTACGAGCCACATTCTCGTCATTTGCGGGAGGTTTTAATTTTCCGCTTTAATATGAAGAAATCTGCGGCTGAGGCTCGTCGAATGCTCTCAAATACCTATGGTGAGGCGGCTATTAGTGAAAGAACGTGTCGAGAGTGGTTTCAACGCTTCCCAAGCGTGTATTGCCTCTAATGACAATGGGCCCCAGAGTGGGTCCATCCTCTTTAACCCAGTATTGGGGAATGACGATGGAGCCCATGTTGGCTCAATCTTGGCCCTGTTGTGCTTTCCAATACAATTAACCAAGCGTGCATTGCCTTTAACGACAATGGGCCCCGGGCTGAGTCCATCCTCTTTAATCCATCCTGGGGAATGACGATGGGGGCAACTTTGGCTCAATCTTGGCCCTGTTGTGCTTTCCCATACCAATTACTCAAGCGTGTATTGCCTTTAACGACAATGGGCCCCGGGCTGGGTCCATCCTCTTTAACCCAGTCTTGGGGAATGACGATGGGGCCCATATTGGCTCAATCTTGGCCTTGTTGTGCTTTCTCATACAATGACCCAAGCGTGTATTGCCTTTAACGACAATGGGCCCCGGGCTGGGTCCATCCTCTTCAACCGAGTCTTGGGGAATGACGATGGGGCCTATATTGGCGCAATCTTGGCCTTGTTGTGTTCGCCTATACAATTATGATCGGTAGAGAATGGAAATAATGAATCTTAGTGAGGACACATTTGAACTGGGCCCCCAATTTGGCCCAGCGTTCAGCCAAGATTAGGGTGGATTTATATCCCGAGGATGTGTGTACAATCCTCAGCGTGTATGGATTTTGGCCCCACTTTGGTCCAGTCTTGAGCCCATATGTGCAGGATGGGGCTCAACACTGGCCCCAAGACTGGGCCAAAGTGGTGCTAAAATTCATGCCCGCTGCGGTAGAATTCAAAGCGATTTTCCAATTTCAAAACTGTCTTGTCTGCCTAGTCTGGGTTTATGCTGGGCCCGTGGTGTTACCAATTCTCGGTTGGAGCAATATGGCTGAACTAGGAACGATGTTATCATCTCAGGGTTGGCTCCATTCGCCTGCTCAGCTTGGCCCCACGTTGGGTAGCATAGGCACCCACCCTGGGCGTGAATGGGGCCTGCCGTCAATACACACTTGGGTATGATTGGGGAAACATGGATATAATGAATCTCAGTGCGAGCACATTTGAACTTGGTCCCAATTTGGAACAGCGTTAGGCCAAGATTGGAGTGAATTTATATCCCGGGCATGTGTGTACAATCCTCAGCGTGTAAGAATTTTGGTACCACTCTGGCCCAGTCTTGGGCCCATATTGGCAGGATGGGGCCCATGCTGGCCTGGGGTGGGCCTCATGGTATATACATGCTAGGGATTTCCCAATTTCCAAAAAAAAGGAAGAGGCAGTATTGATTGCCTGGTCTGGGGTCATGCTGGGCCCGTGATGTTAACCATTCTCGGGCAAACCAATACAGCCAAGCTGGGAACGATGTTATCATCCCAGGGTTGGGCGCCCACCCTGGGCGTAGATGGGGCCCACCGTCAATACACACTTGGGATATAATGAATCTCAGTGCGAGCACATTTGAACTTGGCCCCAATTTGGAACAGCGTTAGGCCAAGATTAGGGTGAATTTATATCCCGGGCATGTGTGTACAATCCTCTGCGTGTGGGAATTTTGGTACTACTCTGGCCCAGTCTTGGGCCCATGATGGCAGGATGCGGCCTATGCTGGCCTGGGGTGGGTCTCATGGTATATACATGCTAGGGATTCTCCAATTCCCAAACAAAAAGGAAGGGACAGTACCCAAGTGTGTATTGACGGTGGGCCCCATCTACGCCCAGGGTGGATGCCCATGCTACCCAACGTGGGGCCAACCCTGGGATGATAACATCGTTCCCAGCTTGGCCGTATTGCTTTGCCCAAGAATTGTTAACACCACGGGCCCAGCATGAACCCGGACTAGGCAATCAATACTGCCCCTTCCTCTTTGTTTTGAAATTGGAAAATGCCTAGCATGTATATACCATGGGACCCACCCCGGGCCAGCATAGGCCCCATCCTGCCAATATGGGTCCAAGACTGGGCCAGAGTGGGAACAAAATTCTTACACGCTGAGGATTGTACACACATGCCCGGCATATAAATTCACACCAATTATGGCCTAACGCTGGTCCGAATTGGGGCCAAGTTCAGATGTGCCCGCACTAAGATCCAATATCTCCATTTTTTCCAACTATAATTGTATGGGGAAGCACAACAGGGCCAAGATTGAGCCAACATGGGCCCCATCGTCATTCCCCAATACTGGGTCAAAGAAGATGGACCCAGCCTGGGGCCCATTGTCTTTATAGGCAATACACGCTTGGGTATTGATTGCCTAGTCTGTGGTCATGCTGGGCCCGTGGTGTTACCAATTCTCGGGCAAACCAATACGGCCAAGCTGGGAACGATGTTATCATCCCAGGGTTGGCCCCACGTTAGGTAGCATGGGCACCCACCCTGAGCGTAGATGGGGCTCGCCGTCAATACACACTTGGAGAAAATGGAAATAATGAATCGTAGTGCGGGCACATTCGGACTGGGCCCCAATTCCGCCCAGCGTTCGGCCAAGATTGGGGTGATCCATATCCTGAGCATGTGTGTACAATCCTCAGCGTGTATGAAGTTTTGCCCCCCTTTGATTCGGTCTTGGGCCCATATGGGCAGGATGGGGCTCAACACTGGGCCCAAGACTGGGTCGAAGTGGGGCTGAAATTCATGCCGGCTGGGGTAGAATTCAAAGCAATTTTCCAATTCTCAAACAAAAAGGAAGGGGCAGTATTGCAATCAATACTATTGCCTAGTCTGAGTTCCCGCTGGTCCCGTGGTGTTACCAATTCTCGGGCAAAGCAATACGGCCGAACTGGGTACGATGTTATCACCCCAGGGTCGGCCCCATTTGTCTGCCCAGCTTGGTCCCACGTTAGGTAGCATGGGCACCCACCCTGGGTGTAGACGGGGCCCACCGTTAATACACACTTGGGTTTGAGAATGGTGATTCTAACGTCAAAGACCAGCATGGCGGTAGAAGAGAGAAGGTTTTCGAAGATGCAGAACCATGGTAGAAATTGTCTCAAATAAAATTCGAGGCACTTGCAAGTTCAACTTTTGTCATAGTAAGGGCCTTGCAAGTGAGACTCACAAGGGCCTTGTAAGTCATGTAACGCTCAACATGATGAGGCACTCACTAGCCATACTCACTAGTTACTCATAAAAAAATAGTGAAAAACTTGAAAAAAAAACTATACATGAAAAGGTTACACGGAGAAAAATGCCAGTCAAAGATGTAGTAATCCCAGATGGCACGAGAGTTCTAAAAGAGTTCATAATGAATACAATGTATTCATATAGACCTCATTTTGAACTATTGTGCTATCTGGGAATTTTATATAAATACCAACTTTAACTCATCATCTTCCCTTATCATATCTTTCCGTGGAATTTTACTAAATTCACTTTTATTGATTTATTCGAAGATGATAAAAAAAAATTACATCAAACTTCGCTTCCATTATGTGTTGGTAGAAAAGCAATAATGACACACATTGATCATTAATGTCTGGAATAACTTTGTTGGCGATGGTGAAAAGTTTTTAACCTAACGGGGAACCGAACCTGCTCTACCTACGTACCTAACCTACCGAAACCTAACACCTTGCCAACGTAGCTATTTCACACTTTGGAATTCAGAGCTTATTTGATAAAGACATTTGCTAGTAAACAGTTCCACCAGGCCCCTTGTATCATTTATACTTGAATGATCAACAATTGTACTGTATTAATCAAATTCTCTTTTATTTCATTTTATCATTCTACAACTGACATGACTATCTTCGCAGACACGTTACAACTGCCACGCCGTTCCCCTTTCTCTTTCCTCTCCACATTCGTGCTGCCCTCTATCTTTCAGGAACCTACTACATCTTCCTCTTATTATCTGAATGATAATCTTCCAAATATTTTGGAGGTACAAGAAGTCTTTTTGGCCTCACGTTCTCAACTATAGATTCATCGTTACTTTGACAATCTACACATTGTGCATCATTTACACCGTCGTTCGTTCCTTCAGGAATAGATACTAATCTTGGTTTAACATGAGAGGTGTTCCTTCTAAACTCTTCCCCATTTCCATCTTCAACAATTAATGATCTAGGAGTATAATGTTGTTTTTTCATTTTCCCTGGTACCCACAAATTGTCTCTTCGAAACCAAATTTTTTGATTTCCAAAGAACTTATGATTTGATAGTCTTGCTGTTTTGTCATAATTACTCTTATTCATGAAATTTCTTCTCTCCTGGTATCTACCAAAATCTTTTACAATCTTAGGCTTCAATAATCGTCTGTGGGTTGGGAATTGACTCCTAGTCAGTCTACTGAACAATAATTGGGTTGGAGTATACGATGAACCTAATATCGGAGTGTTCCTGTATTCTAGTAATACATATTCCTGATCAATATTCTTCTCTTTACATTTTCTTAGAATGTTCTTTGCAATTCCTACTATCCTCTCTATGAACCCATTTGACTTTGGATAATTTGGACTCGATGTTATAATCGAAAATCCCCATTCTCTTGAAAATACATTGAATTCTAGAGAATTGAATGGCATATTATCTGCCCTTACTATTTCAGGTATCCCATGAATCGCAAAAACGTTTTTACAAATCTTAATTACAGTTGACGCAGATAACGAATCGACTTCGACTAGTTCAAACCATTTGGAATAATAATCTGCAATAACTAAATAGTTCCTTCCTGAAAACTTTAAAAAATCACACCCTATTTTCTTATATGGTAGATCTGGTATCTCGTCAGTAATCATGGGCTCTTTTGACTTCTTGGCACTATATTTTTCACATAATTCACATTCAGATACAGTTTCAATGATGTCATTATTTAGATTCGGCCAATAGAAAAGAGATTTTGCTCTAGCCATTGTTTTGTTCATCCCAAAATGTGATCGATGTAACTTTTCTAAAATTTTCTTTCTCATAGAGAGTGGAACAATAATTCTATGCTCAAAATATACAATATCACTTTCTACAAATATCTTATTTTTGAATTTATGATATATTTTCACTGAATTAGGTACTTTACTTCTATCACATGGCCAACCATTATTATATAGAATGCAAAGTTGTTTTACGCAATGATCATTTTCTGTTTCACGACGGATCTCAGATAAGAGTTCATCACTCACATTCACTGTGTGAACTGCTTTCTCTAATGACTCTCCTATTGGGTCCGATTTAGCTTTAGAAGATGCACGACTAATTGCGTCTGCAACAAACATTTTCTTCCCATGTACATATTTCACTTCAATATCATAAATATTCAACTTAACCCTAATCTTTCTCAAGCGTTGAGAATTGATTGCATTTATTCCCTTTTTCATCGATGCGACAAGAGGTTGATGGTCTGACTGCACTATTGCATGTCTACCGTAAATGTAATAGTGGAATTTCTCACACGCAGACAATATCGCTCAGAATTCTTTATCAATTCGGCCATATTCACACTCGTTTTTAGATAAACTTTTAGATGCAAACGAAATTGGGTGACCATTCTGTAACAAAACACTGCCTATAGCATTTTTAGAACTGTCTGTTTGAATGACTATTGGCAAATTCTGATCAAAATTTTGCAATACTGACGGACTTATTAAAATGTTCTTGATTTTTTGCACACACTCATTATGAATCTCGTTCCACATAAAGTGCACATCTTCTTTCAACAACTCTCTCTCAATGGACTAATTATTTCTGACAAATTCGGTATAAATTCCCTTAGATAATTTATGAATCCCATTGAACTTTGTGAACTCTTTTTATCAGTGGGTGTATCATGATCAATAATCGCTTGAATTTTTTCTTTATCTGGCATCAAACATCCATCTACAATTTCATGATCAAAGTACCTTGTGATATTTTGCAGATATTGAAATTTTTTGAGATTAAATTTTATATTCAATTCTTCGGCTCTTTTAAGCACTCTTTCCAAAGCTGCATCATGTTTTTCTCTCGTTTCTCCAAAAACTAAAAAATCATCAATATATATGAATAAACCTTCAATGTCTGCAAAAGAAGAAACATAGCTTTCTTGAAATACTTCAATACATTGGAACAATAATTACCGTAAATGGTAGAAAACGTACGATATTTCCGACTATCCTCTGTTAACCTAATTTGCCAAAACGATTCCTTCAGATCTAATACAGAAAAATATTTTCCCTCCCCAATTTTAGTTTTCAAATCATTTATCGTAGGTATCTCATAATATTTTTCAAGAATACATTTATTTAAATCTCGCGGGTCCAAACATACTCTGATTGTATCATCATCTTTTTCTACAATCACAATTCTGTTCACCCATTCCGTCGACTCATCCACTTTTGAAATTACTCTTAATTCACATAAACGATTTATTTCTTTTTTCAGTTTTTCTTTTAGTTTTAATGGAACTTGATGTGGTGGTCTAGAAACAGATTCAGCATTTTCTTCCAATAACAATCTATAATTGTTTGGGAATGCTCCTTTACCTGTAAATACATGTCGATATTGTTTTACTATTTCTTGCTTATTAGATTCATCAATAATTGTGTTTACCTTTTTTCTCTCCATCAAACCCAATGTAACACACGAATCTTTGCCTGAAGTTGGTTGATAATTCGATTCAGTTATAATGAAATCCATATAATAAGATTTGGATTTTATCTTTATTTCTAACAACACAGTACCAAATACTCTAATTTCCGAACCATTATATGTCTGCAATTTGATTCTAGATCTCTCAACTTTTATATTTTTATTTTATTTCAACTGCTGATATAACCTATAAGGTATTAAATTCACATCACTGCCGGTATCTAATTTAGATTCGCAACTCAAATTCCCTTCTAATAATACTTTTTGATGCCAGTCAATTGAATTACAATTCTTAACATTTATCGAATAACAATAAGACTCATTATCATCACGTTCATCAGTCTCCCATTCCGACGTAATCATTTTGACATCTCTACTTGTTGTTCTGTATACATTGGCGGAATGGTTGAGACGATGACATTTCGAACACTCTTTACCCCACGCTGGACATCTTTCTTTGCTTGCCACGTGTTGACGACCACACCACCGACAGTTGATCACGTTGGATGACGATTTTACCGACGCAGGAGGCAAAGTCTTCGATGATCCTCGCGTAGCCTCTTCTTCCCATTTCTTATTTTCTCCTTTTTTAGTTATTTTATTAACTTCCACCATTTTGCCTTGCACTTCCGTCGCTTGTTTCTTCGTCAGTTCTGCTAATCTAAATTTTTTCATCACATCTTGCAGTTCCATGTCACCTTCTACAATAATTTTCTTCTGCGTATCTAAATCATTGCAACCCAATACCAGTCTATCTCTCACAGCTTCATCTTCAGATGTGAATGCACAATTTTCCGCCAAATTTTTGATATCAGTCGAGGAATTATCGAACTTTTCACTTTCTTCTTGTTTACGTTCGTAAAACAGATAACGCGCATGTAAGATGTTCTTTTTCGGTTCACAGTATTCTTCAAATTTCTCGAGAACATTCGCGAATGTCTTCTCATTTTCACCAAATACAAAAGTATTATAAATTTTTACACTCTCTTCACCCATCAGATTCAATAGAATCGCTATTCTACGATCATTGGATTTCCCCGATAGATCAGCTGCCATCAGATAAATTTCCAATGATTGTTTGAATCTTCTCCATTCTTCCGCCATATTGCTCGCGGTTGAATCTAGCCGATCCGGTAAATTATATCCTAACACTGCCATTGTAACAACTATTTCTTTCTTCTTTCCACTGAATCTCTGTTGATTTAAACGATTCACGACTGCGCCATGTATCATTTAGACTTGAATGATCAACAATTGTACTGTATTAATCAAATTCTCTTTCATTTCATTTCATCATTCTACAACTGACATGACCATCTTCGCAGACACGTTACAACTGCCACGCCGTTCCCCTTTCTCTTTCCTCTCCACATTCGTGCTGCCCTCTATCTTTCAGGAACCTACTACACCCCTGGCGGTTGTACCACGAAAGTTGACCCGCTACATTTAAACTACACATTCTTCGTACTTTTACATATCGGAATCATCGCGCTGAAAAATTGTCAAAATTCATTCCCGTAAAATATAAGTGATGAAATTGACAGTGCTTAGAAAAGTGATTTCAATAAACATAACATAAAGACATAACCCTACTTTTGGAATTTGTTTTTGTTTTGTATCTAATAAAACTTAAAATTCTGTATAACAGTGATAAATCAATGTGATTTTTGTGATAAGATTATATTTTGGTTTGAATTCATTATTTTGTGCTTTCCATTGAAAAATTAATCACATCATGTTATGTGTAAGAAGTGAACTAGAGAATATTACAAGACATGAATGTATCGTCATGATGCTTCAAGTGTCCCTGTTTTCCATCAAAATCAAATCCCAAAGGAGACTTTTGTGGAATCATATTTATGGTCTGTAAAAGTCACATAGATCTCTTTCATTCAGATCATTCAAAGAAAAGAGCGGTCACGGTTTTTTTAATGCTTCGAAGTGAAGTTCGTGTATTCATCGTGGCATTCATTATCATTTTGCTCACTTATATATGTGAGCTTCTGATTGAGTTACCTCAATCACTTAAAGTGAAGTGGAGTGTTTTTTGATAAGTGACGTGAAATGACTTCCTCACTCAAACAATGTGCATAATATAAAATGAACTGTAAGTTTGGTGAAATGAATTGTCTACGAATAAGTATGACTTGAATCGTTAAAGATATTATCTTACACTTATATTGGAAGCGCAGTGAATTTCCTTCCTCTGATCAGAATGAACTACTGGCACGATGGATACTTAACTGTGATTTGCTTCCAAAGAGTATTTCTACATCACTTTATTGAACAATACACATATGTGGTTATGAATGGAGCCTAAGGGTTTTAGCAATGAAAAATCATCTGTCAAATTACAAGCACAGGGAATTCTCTTCATTACCATAAATTACATGGGACATGAGGAATATTCAATTGATTTTCATTCTTACAAATTGACTGGATAATTTGTTCATATCTAATTATTTATAAATACATGTATAGTTCAATGAAGTTATTTCAAGTAATTTTTGACAATCAATATCTCTTATAAGTATCTATTGTGCCAATGGTTCATGGTAGTCAGAGTAAGGAAAACTCACTGCGCTCCCAATATGTAAGTCAATTTTTTTATCGACTCAAGTGTTGTGGATACCTACTTCTTATTCGCAAAGAATTTATATCAACCAAGTGGTTGGTCATTTCATTTCATACAGATTGTGGATCGAAGGAATGACATCACTTCATTCCACTTGATCACCTGAAAAATCATCAGAGGTTCACAAAAGTGGTAGCGATAGTACATTCTTTCTGACAACCGGTTTGATGAATACTTGACTGTGATTTGATTCCAAAAAATATTTGTACATAACTTCATTGAATGATACATGTAGTTATAAATGGAGTTTAAGATTCTTACCGTTAGAAAGATCATCTCTCAGATTACAAGCATAGGAAATTTCGTTCACTACCATACCTCACATGCAACAATATAAATATTCAATTGATTCTGATTCTTGCAAATGGACCTAATGATTTGTTCATATATAATTATTTATAACTGCATGCATAGTTCAATGAAGTTATTTTTAAGTAATCTTTGACAATCTGTCCCTTATAAGTATCTATCGTGCCAATAGTTCATAGTAATTCACATGATTTGTGATAGAAAACCGGTATGTGAAATATCACATAAACTAAGATGAACTGTCTATCGTTCATTCCACATGCATCACGATTGCATAAGTTTGTGATTGGCAACGATTGAATGCCTATCGCAAGTTCCACATTACTTGTGATAGAAAACAGGTATGTGAAATATCACATAAACTACGATAGACTATCTATCATTCATTCCACATGCACCACGACTGCTCAAGTTTGTGAATGACAACGATTATGTAAACCTAACCTCAATACAATCACTCCAGTTATCCTCTAGATTGTTACAAGGCCTTGCAAGTCCCTCACAAGGGACTAGTGAGGCCTTTGTGAGGCTTAGAGAATGACCAGAATGATTTTTGCTGAAGTATCTACCAGTCAAACTTGTGAGGAGCTCACTGCTAACTTGCAAGTTCAACTAGACTAGTTTTGCCTTAAGAAAAACTTGCGAGGGCCTCGAGATACCTAGAGAATGCCTAGAATAATTTTTGCTAGGGAATTGGAGGTATTACTTGATCAAGACTCATATCGAACGCAACAAGAATTGGCAGGATCATTGGGAGTGATGCAACCAGCCATTTCAAAAGGCCTGAAAGTCATGGGAATGTTCCAGAAACAAGGAAATTGGGTGCCGTACAAGTTGAAGCCAAGAGATATTGAACGTTGTTTGCGTGTTTGTGAACAGCTGCTTGCAAGGCGAAGACGGAAGGGATTTCTGCATCGCATTGTGACTGGGGACGAAAAATGGGTTCATTACGATAATCCCAAGCGCAGAAAATCATGGGGATATCCCGGCCATGCTTTCACCTCGACGGCTAAGCCGAATATTCACGGTTCCAAGGTTATGCTCAGTATTTGGTGAGACCAGCTCGGCGTAGTGTATTATGAGTTGTTAAAACCGACTGAAACAATCACAGACGACCGTTATCGAACGCGATTGATGCGTTTGAGCCGAGCATTGAAAGACAAACGGCCGCAATACGGGAGACATGATAAAGTGATTCTACAGCATGACAATGCTCGACCCCGTGTTGCGAAAGTGGTCAAGACATACTTGGAAACTTTGAAATGGGAAGTTCCATCTCACTCGCCGTATTCCCCAGACGTTGCTCCCTTGGACTATCACTTGTTCCGATTGATGGCACACGGCCTAGCTGACCAGCACGTCTGGTCTTATGATGGAGTAAAAAATTGGATCGATTCGTGGATCGCTTCAAAAGATGACCAATTTTGTGTCATGCGCGATAATGGCTAGCATGAATATCCAGCCTTGAAACACATTACAACAAACATAGCTAATATCCCCCACTAACAATGCGCCCG
Source organism: Gonatopus flavifemur (assembly GCA_018340375.1). Taxonomy (NCBI): domain Eukaryota; kingdom Metazoa; phylum Arthropoda; class Insecta; order Hymenoptera; family Dryinidae; genus Gonatopus; species Gonatopus flavifemur. Next base: position 561,449 of record JAFFJZ010000039.1, read on the forward strand.
ATCGCTCGTCCGTGGCTCAGAACTGGTGATTTCTGGTGTAATCTCCAATGATCCCTTGCAATCAATCAATAATAGCGACGTCAAGCGAATCAATCAATCGCATTATATCCCAGTAAATACTAACCAGAAACACCTTTTGTCTCAAAGCTCTCAGAGCTGACTCATGTCCAACCAGGAAACATGTTCAGCTTTTTTTGATCTTGAAGACTACTTTCAGAAAAAAACGACCTTGACAATGTCTTTTAGTTAGACATTGAAGAGAAGGCAAAATGGTGATTGGTTCACCTCCATAAACCTTGCCCAATCCGTCGTCAGATCTCGAGTTGACTGGACTGTTATAGGGACTCTAGGGTATTATCAACAAGATTGAATAATTATCACCAGAATTTGGTAATAGTATCAGGTGTAGAAGTATGAAACTGGAATTTTTTGTAAAAATCACACGTTTGCTGTTTGAAAATGATCAAAAATATTCTCTTCGAAATAACCTCCATTGCTGTTTATACATCTTTCCCACCTCTCCGGCAGTTCATATGCCACGCCAAAAAAACAGTTTCTCTTCTGAAGCGAACCAGTTATCGAGTCATTCTTCCAAATTTTTATACGGATTGAAGCGTTGTTCAGCAAAAGCTTGTCCCATTGATGCGAATACCAGGTGTACCGGTATGAAGTGAGCGTTGAGATACAAATGTGTTGATAGGGGACATTTGTTGTGAACGAGCCCTCATGTTTGTTCTGTTAGGTTGGGATGAGAAAAAAAATGACGTCGTCCAAACAAAGATTTGATATTGCGAAGGGAAAAGAAAATAAAAGTATTGACTTGAAAAGAAATACTCGAGCTGATAAAGAGGGAAAAAAAGAAGTCCTAAGCAAAATGAGTGGCAAGCAGAAACATATGGAAGTTAGAACTACGATGAAGAGAATAGGCGATCAAGGAAAAACTGGTGCAAGCCAGGTTATGTCGAAGGTTTCCAACAATAATATAAACAATGCTGAACAAGAAGAGGACACAAGTGCAAATGAACTTGAGGAAAATAATTTATTGTTCACTATGATTGAAAATTTGAACAAAGAGGCCGGAATGAGCAGTGGAGAGAAAGTTGATAAAGTTACAAGTGAAGAGGTCCGAAAATCACTGTCTGGTATAGTGGAACAAAATCATGAAAGACCCTTGAATAACAAAGTTACTTTTCAACTCTCGGACGGGCATAATTACAATTTGAAACAAAGAAATGAACGTAGACTGTTGAATATCATTTATAATCATCAAATTAAACCCATAGGGGGTATTATGACTGGTTTCAATGAAATAGAAGTTGAATACAAGAACATGGAAGAAACTAAAAAGTTTTTAGAGTCTATGAGGAATGATCCAAGGATATCATGTGGGCAACGTGATAGGATGATTACACGGAAAGGTATCGTGAAGGATTGGAATGAAGAGGATGAAATTGGAGATATTGAAAAGTTTGCATTCATCATCATCATAAAGTGATCAGTCTCACGACTGGTTTGATGAAACCCTCCACCCCTGTCTATTATCCGCCGAACGTTTAATTCCTACATATCTACTACATCGTTTGTCTTGTACGATTTGCTTCATATAACTTGATCAAGGTCTACCTTCACCAGTTTTACCATTCATTTTCCCTTCCGATATTATTTTTAATAAACTCTCATGCCGTAATGTGTGTCCTATAAGATTGCTTCTCCTTTTCACGATGTGTTTCAAAAGATTTCTTTCTTCATTTATCTGCTCGAGTACTTCTTCATTTTTGACTTCGTCTATCCATTTTATTCTGAGCATCCTCCTATAACACCACATTTCAAAAGCTTCAAGTCTCCGTTGATCAGTTTTCCCCATTGTCCAAGTTTCGCAACCATATAATGCTGTACTCCAAACGTAACTTTTCAAGAATTTCTTCCTTACTTCCAAGCTTATATTTTTTGAGCATAATAACTGTCTCTTTTGGTGAAAAGCCTGTTTCCCTTGTGCTATTCTTGCTCTTATATCTCTTTCGCTTTTGCCGTTCTCTGTCATTATGCTTCCTAGATATTTGAATTCTTTCACCTGTTCAATTGTCTCGGTATCTATTTTGATTTTCGTTCTTCTAGCTGTTTTCGCTGCTGTACACATCATGGATTTTGTTTTGTCTTTATTCATATTCATACAATAGTTGTCCAATAATATTGTTCTCATAGTGTTGAGAATATTTTCCAACTCAGTACTACTCGTGGCAAATATAGCTATGTCATCCGCGAATCTCAACATACTTATATTTTCTACCCGAATATGTAATTTCGATTGAATTTCCTCCTTCACTTCGTTCATTGCTTCTTCTATACATGAATTGAAAATCAGTGGCGATAATGAGCATCCTTGTCTCACCCCTCTTCTTATTTGTGCTTCCCCTCCCTGACCCTCTATGTCTATTATTGCGCTTTGATTCCTATATAATTCGTATTGATCTTCTATCTTTATAATTTATTCCCACCTTCTTCAGGATCGCAAACATCTTCTCCCAGTCCACATTATATTATCGAAAGCCTTTTGTATATCTACAAAACCTATGGACACAGATTTCTTCAGCGCTATCCTTTTCTCTATTACTGCCCTTGCCGCTAAGATTGCTTCTCGCGTTCCCCTATTTTTTCTAAAACCAAACTGATCTTCGGCCAATCTACTCTCTATTTTATTTTCCATCCTCCTGTATATAATTTTGGTCAGTATTTTCGAAGCATGTGAAGTTAAACAGATCGTTCTGTAGTTCTCGCATTTGTCTGCCCCTTGTTTTTTCGGGATAGCGACAATTTCATTCTTTTGGAAATATTCCGGTCCTTTTCCTTTTCCGTACATATATCTAATCAATTCAAACGGTGCGTTGCGAGTTCCTTCACTGGAGGCGTTTATAAGGTCCGCACTTATGCCATCTATGCCTGGCGCTTCATTATTTTTCAATTCTTTCAAAGCCTTGTCGAATTCTGATCCCAATATCGAATCTCCCAATTCTTCCTCATCTACATCCTCCTCCTTCTCTAAAAGTGCTATATCATCGTTTCCTCTATACAAGTCTTCCAAATGATTGATCCACTGTTCTATTTCCTCTTCCGTTCTTATCAATTGTCGTCCTGGAGAGTTTCTAATCTTATTGCTTCTAGATTTCATTTGTCCGAAAAATCTTTTAATAATCCTATATGCTTCATCTATTTTTCCTAAATGCAATCTTATTTCTATTTCCTGACATTTCTCCTCTAGTCACTGTTCTTTTGCTTTCCTTGATTCTCTTATTATTTTATTTCTCAATGATTTGTATCGTTGCTGGCCTTCTTGGCTATCATCATTCTTGTATTTCCTTCTTTCATTCATCAATTCTAAAATTTCTCCCGTTATCCATGGGTTTTTAGGTTCTACTCCATCATTCTTCAAAATCTTATCCGCACATTCTCTTATATCCCCCTCCATCCTTGTCCATCTCCTCTCTATTCCCAAGTCTTCCTCTTTTTGATCTCCCAATTTTTCATCCAACATTTTCTCGAATGTCTCATGTGTTTATTTTTGCTTGAGGTTCTTCAAATTCCATCTTTTCTGCATTTTCCTTTTCTTTTTCAGAGATTTGAATCTCAGAGAACATTTCATCATCAACATATTATGATCACTATCTATATCTGCACTGGGATAAGTTTTACAGTTTTTCACTTGGTTTCTAAATCTTTGTTTCACTAATATGTAATCAATTTGGTATCTTGCTGTATCTCCTGGCATTTTCCAAGTGTAGATTCTTCTTGGATGATTTTCAAATAAAGTGTTTGTGATAATCATCTTATGATTTCCACAAAATTCGACCAAACTTTGTCCTCTATCGTTCCTCCTCCCTAACGCGAAATCTCCTATAATGTTGTCCTCTTTTCCTTTTCCTACTACCGCATTCCAATCCCCCATCACTATCGAATTCTCTTCTCCCTTCACATATTCTATCACTTCTTATATTTCTTCGTACGTTTTTTCGATATCTTCCTCCGAATATGCAGATGTGGGCATGTATACTTGGACTATGACTGTGTCTACCGGTTTTGTTCTGATTCTAACCATCATCACACGTTCATTATGTTGCAAATAATTCTCTATTCTATTCCCTACTCTTTTATGCATTACAATTCCTACACCTGCTTGACCGTTCTTTGATCCCGTATGAATTATACTATAATCCTCACTCCAGAAATCGCCCTCTTGTGGCCATCTGATTTTGCTAATCCCCATTACGTCTATATTCAACCTATTCATTTTTAATTTCAAATTTTCCAATTTTCCCGCTTGCTTCAGTGATCTCAGATTCCACGCTCCGACTCGAAGAATGTTGTTTCTTTTCCCTATCCTATTCTTCGGTTTTCGTTCCTTGCTGATGAAGCTTCCTCGAGCAGCCTCCACCCGGAGATTCGAACGGGAGACTAGTTTACCTCCGGAATATTTTACTCGACAGAGCGCCATCATGTATTTAATAATTAGTTTGTTTGTTTTTGTTACATAATATTCCAGGTTAGGAAAAGGTTTCATTTCCTCGGGAAGTATTGAAACATGTCAAGGAAGGTAGTTTCCCCTTGCTTTCCTTCCGTTTAATTTTGCCGATGTTTCTGGCATTAGGATGATTCCGTTTCTCTCAGTTTGTATTCTTTCTCTTGAGTAGTTTCCTCCACTCAAAAAAAAGATCCAACTCTGAGATACTTATCCTCCCCACCACGTAAAGAAAGCAGATACTACCAGGGATGGATAAAAAGGATATCAAGGACAGGTATCATAAATATCCCCCTGGAAGACCCGCAATCATCCACGGGGAGGAAGTTTGCATTAACAAACATAAATAAAGTGGATGTTAAGTGGTTAGAGCGTGACGTTGAAAGAAATGATATATGGATAAAACAGCGAACCGATAAAGTCGTTATAACCTTCGAGGGTGGGTGGCTTCCGAAAAGACTCACTATATATGAGCCAAGGTTTAGCATTGCAGTATTTCCTTGAGTTGAGGAGGTTAAACAATGCAAGAATTGTTGGCGATACTGCCATATAAAAAAATATTGCAAAACGAAAAGAAGATGTAATTTCTGTGGTGGAGATTTTCATGGAGAGTGTACGGCTACTCCATGTGTATTAACTGCAAGGGAGAACATATAGCATCTTACAAAAAATGTTCTGAATATGTATGGAATTATAAAGCCAATTATACTATTGCAGTTAAGAGGACGAGCCGTCGCGTAGCTACCAAAGAGCTTAGATCTGAAAGAGAGAGGAAGGCAGAAGGTTCAGCCAGTTGGACAAGACAAGAGTTCCCGGGACTTCGGCAGCCGGCGAGGTCTAATGGTACAACAGGGGAGCTAGGTCGTGAATGCAGCACAGACCCTGAGCATCGAGTACAAAGTCTCGTCCAAGAATTTCAAGTCGCTTATCAAGAGAACGACAAAAGTGAAGAAGGATGCCCAGGAGAAGAAAGGTGGCAAATTCAAAAAAGAAAAGAAGAAATAGAGACGTCAGGAACAAGATAGGTATAAGTATCAATTTGATGAGGGTCAGAAAAATAAAGATCATATCAATGATATCAGTCAAGTAGGGTCAGAGAATACGAAAGTTGATCAGGATAAGGACAGAGAGGAGATGAATTATGAAATAAGTAAAAGAGATATACAAGGAATTTATGAGAAAAATAGATTGCAAATAGATCACAGCATTTCAGACTTAAAAAGGTCGTCAAGACCTATTGAAAGAAACTTGAACTCAGAAATAGACTAAAAACTAGTGGTATTTTGCGGAATAAAACTATTTTGTTAACATTCAGCATTACAATGGCTTATAAAGAACATACTTATAATCAGATCAAGATGGTAGTTTGGAATGCAAGAAGTTTTGTGAATAAAAGATCGGAGAGATCAAATGATTTCGCGAAATACGATATTATAGCTATCATTGAGACGTGGCATACGGATGAAAAACAGCTCAAAATAGCAGGATTCAACGTGGTAGAGAGAAAGAGAATAGGAGGAATGAGGGGAAGTGGAGTAGCTTCTTGGGTCAGAAGAGGAATAACATATAAAAATGTAGTACAACAGACATTGGATAATATTTCTAATGAGATGGAAAAGGTGGGAGTTCAGATCCTGTGCGAGGATAGGAACGTTCGCATGTTAAATTGCCATAGGCCTCCGGACAAGAGAGTGGATCATTCAACGATAATTAAAGTGTTTGAATTTTTTGGAGGAAATCGAGATGTTGTCTTTGTAGGGGATTTCAACGCTCACCATGTATCGTGGAACTGTTCCAACTCTGATACGCCGGGGATTTGCGTTCTCCAGGCTATGGAGGAGGCGGAGCTTTATGTGCTGAATATGGACACAAAATCACATTGGTGGAATCAGGGTAAAACCTTAGAAAATTCAGATTTGGTTGTGATGTCGGATGGTCTAGTTAGTGTTCCTTCATATAGACAAGTAAATGGCTCCTGGGGGTCAGATCATTTCCCAATTGAGGTGGACATAGGTGTGAAAAGAGTTACATATAGAAAACAGACGAATAGCAAATCTACGAAACATACTGATTGGGATAAATACGATTTGTATTTAACTAAAGGAGAGGAAAAGATTCGTGATGGAGAAATTCAGAACCTGGATACGCAACAAAGATACAGTTTTGTTACGGGATATATGCTAGAAGCTATTGAAAATGCCACAGGTAGAAAAAATGAAAATTATACGAATAAGGAAAATAATGAGGAAAAACATAGTACTCAAAGAATCAATAACCTGACAACTTGGTGGGATGATGATTGTAAGAAAGCTATAGAAGAAAGAAAAGAGGCATTGAAAACATTACTAGAACATCATTCTTTAGAAAACTTCATACAGTATAAAAGAGCTAATGCAAGAGTCATTAAGATTACTAAACAAAAAAAAGGGAAGATACAGATCAGTTTATTAGGTCATTCAATAAATATAGTAATATTTCGTATGTGTGGAACAAAGTTGAAATTATGGAAAATTCAAGGAACACGATGGAATGGAATGAATGGCGCGATAAACAGAGAATGGACTTGATAGATCAGGAATCAAACAAGATTTGTCCTCCGTGGGTTCTTGTTGAGAGAATTCCAATACAGAGTATCGCAGACGAAGAGGAAGGTGTTTTGAATGGTTCTATCACGATGGTCGAGTTGGAAAGAGCTTCAAAAGGAATTAAAAATAATTCAACTCCAGGAGTTGACGGCATAGAATATAAAATGATAGGCAGTCTGACTCAAGCATATAAAGAGGTGCTATTGGGCATTTTCAAGGATATCTTTGATACGGGAATACTTATGTCAGAATGGTTGGGATACCAGGTGACTTTCATTGACAAGCCTGGAAAAAAAAGAGTTAGACCGATCTCGCTTTCCTCTTGCATGAGCAAACTGTTAGAAAGAATTCTCAACGAGAGAATACATCACTAGTTGGGGAGTGAAAATATAGTTGATCCCAGTCAAAACGGGTTTCGCAAAGGTAGGGGGTGTTTAGACAATCTATCCCAACTTAAACTAGACATGGATATAGCTAAGTTACAAGGTAAAAGAACTCTGGCGGCTTTATTGGATGTTCGGGGCGCGTATGATAATGTGCTGTATGATGTGTTAATTGATAAACTAATTCATTTGAAGTGTCGTACCAAGATTTTCAGATTTATAGAGGGTTGGTTATATAACCGGAAAATTGAACTCTTGAAGGGGGAAGGATGTACTGGAAAAAGGGAAACGTGGAAGGGTCTTCCACAGGGGGCAGTTATTAGCCCAGTATTATATACGATTTATACGGGGGATTTGATGAGAAAGTTGCCTTTATATATCACTGCTCTGCAATTTGCGGACGACATAGGATTATATGTTAGTAGTAAAGATAGGTTGCAGAACTGTCGTAGGATTAAAACAGCTATAATTTCCATTAGGAAAGAGTTGGATAAACTGGGTTCAACACTGGAATGCAATAAGACAAGCCTTATTGACTTTAATCAGGATGAGGAAGAAAATAATTTCTCGTTAGAAATAGAAGGAGATCATATAAGGTGCTCTAATCAAGTGAAATTTATAGGCATATGGTAGAGCCAGTATAATTTTTGCGTGGGTTCCATCCTACGCAGGGATTTTGGGAAAGATGAAGCAGATGAAGCAGCTAGGTCAGGGAATGGAGTAGTTGATACTAGGTTCAAGATACCTCCAGGGGATTTCAAGGAATTATTCAAGATTAACATGTATACGGCAACTGAAAACCTTATTAGACAGCAAGGTAATTTTAAAAGCACAAGATATGTTAAGGAACTATTTAAAGGGATCAAACGCATTTGGTACAAAGGTAAAAATTTACCTAGATACGTGGTGACATGTATAAATAGACTCAGAGCAAACCACTACAATTTGAGAGAATCTTTGTTCAGAAAGAATCTAGTAGATGATCCACATTGTATTTGTGGGAATATTGAAGATGCAAATCACGTTTTATTCGAATGCGAAAAATACTCGAAGGAGAGAAAGGAGATGTTGGAACAGTTCCAAAAAATAGGTGTTAAGAAACCAAATGATGTTTATGAGATTATTAAAAGTGAGAACATTAAGGCATATATAATTATTGCAAACTTCTTCTACAGTATTAGCCGTATTATTCAATGGGTAATTTAGTTTTTTTCAAGTACAAATGTATAGTAGTGTCAAGTATCATTGAAGTTGTTTAATATAATGGTGATGGAAAAACCGGTTTATATGATTGAAATTGAAGGAGTGATGTTTTGCTTTGAATTTTCCGCGCATTTGGTGAATTGTAAGATGGCGACCAGGCATTAGTCATAAGGATAAAGCTTTAGTATAGGAGGCAGTTCATATATACTCTAGTAATAACTTAGTGGGATCAGAAATCTGTGATGTTACTCTTAAATTGTGTAAGTTGTGTATCATATAAGTTTGTACTACAAGACTTGGAGATACAATGAACCCTTAAAAAAAAATGGTTGGGATGACATCTGTCAAACATATTCAATTAACATCAAGTCGGAGTTCAGTATTGGCAGTCAAACTGTACAGACGTGTTGTGTTTCCGCTCTAAAGTTCGGTAATACCATTCGTAACATAATAATAACCGATCAAAGTGAGTTGTTATATGAAATCATTAAAACTTTCATTTCCATCAATATGACCACTAATGAAGAACTGAAGTCAATCTTATTGAGTTTGGAAAAAGAAGTGAAGGACGTTAAGTCTAAGACAAACAAATTGAACAAATTAGAGGCGACCACTAATACGCTAATTGTTTCGAATGAAAATCTGCGGATGGGAGTCTCTAACTATCAACAGCAGTGTACAACATACGAAAAGACTTGCGCGAATCTTCAGAAACAAATCAAAGAATTATCTGAAAAAGTGGATTTCCTAAGAAATCAAGGCAGAGAAAAGAATTTAATATTATATAACTGCCCAGATACACCCGAGATCAACGAGGATTTATCGAAGTCAGTGTTCGAGATATTCAAGAAAGCCGACACAAACATTATGCAGGTAAACATTGACGATGTGAAACGACTTGGAAATAAACAAGACAAGCGTCCTATACTTGTATCTTTCACTCACGCTCATTTGGAAAGAAAAATCTTTGAATGTATTCCAAACTTCCGTCAACTCAATCTCGCCATTGCCAATGATCTATCTCCTAAACAAAGGGAAAATCGAAAAATTCTTCGTAAAACTCAGGAAGAGCTGAAATCAATGGGAAAAAACTCAATTCCCAAAGGAAATGAACTAATTCATAACAACACCTCATATGATCTACTAACTGCACGAAAACTTGTACACAAGCTGGAATGCGAAGTAGGAAAAGATTGTTTGGAAGAAGACGGAAATAAAAGCTCAAGCAGCTCTTATTCAAATCTCTCAACAATATCCAGTGCGAGCCGCAAAAGGAGTCGAACAAAAAACTCGAAAATAAACCTCCATGATAAGAAGAGAGAACAGAAGAAATCAAACACAAATGCAACTCTCGATGACTTTCTTTCTAATAACAAACAACCTCCTTCAATGGAATCAGCAGCGGACGAGCAGTAGCAACCAACCTCACACCCAATCCAACACAAAATTTTACTTTGGAACGCGCATAGAATCTCCAACCTCAATGATATCGAAAATATTTCCTCCGAAATGGACATCTGCTGTATCTGCGAATCCTGGCTGGTGGCTGATCCGAATTCTTTTCTGCAAGACCGTTGGAACTCGGAAATCATCTTTAGTCCAGCAGTAAGATACCCAAACAAAGGGCGTGCTAGGGGTGGTCTTTTGATATTTTACGACATCTTTTTTCAAGCTGAAATCCTACATTTATCTCCTGACTACATTTTTGTCAATTTCAATAATCGATCATTCAGCACCATCATTGGCCTTATTTATTATAATCCACTCTCAGATTCCAATCATTTCATAGGACAATTTTCAGACACAATCAATTCAATCATTAATAAATATCCTACATGCCCAATTATTCTTGGTGGAGACTTCAATGCGAGAGTTGGTGATAGTAATCAATGAGATAGCAATATGCTTACGAGTAACCTGAATATTTATACAGAGAGATCCTCATTAGACCCCGTACTCAATCTTAGAGGGCGAACATTGGTAGATACTATGGGAAGCAACAACTTTGTACTTCTTAATGGCAGATGTACTGGGGATGTACCGGCGCAATATACTTTTCACAGTGTCAGAGGTTCCTCAACGATCGATCTTGTATGGTGTAACTTCGATGCCCAGATAAACGTTGATAATCTGGAGGTACTTCATGTAACAACATTATCCGATCACTTTCCGATAGCTTTAACTCTGAAATTTTCCTCGTATGAAAAGGCCTCCTCATCAACGGAATTTAATTTAATCTGGAAACCAAAACTCGCTGCAATATATCAAGAACCCAGATAACAATTTTGTGGAATTCTCCCGGAACATTCTAAAAGACTTCCAAAAGATGTCTTTTGGTGTTTCATGAGACATCTTTTCGAATTCTTTAAGATATCTTTCAGAATGATCCAAAAGAGTGATCCAAAATTGTTATGTGGGAAGTCATACAAGCTTCCCCAAATGTGGCTCGTATAACCGGTACCGTAGATGAAATGAATACTAACTTAAGGAATACCATTATCTGTACCTCCCGCGATTCAGGGATATATTTTACAGGAACAAAAAAGAAACGATCTCGCAGACCTTGGTACGACACGGAATGTTCACTTCATAAATCGAAAATGAACTCTCTGTTGAGAGAATGCATAAAATGTAATTTTAACTCTGAAATTCTTTCAATGTATTCAAAAGAGAAACAAGAGTATAAGCGATTAATGCAATTCAAGCGTTTTGAATACAAACAGGCAACTATAAATCAACTCGCATCTGTACGTGATTCCGACTCGTTTTGGAAGATCGTAAACAGATATAGATTTTACAATCGAACTCGAGATTGTATTGATAACTGTACATGGGAGAATTATCTCTCCTCTCTGATCCTCCACGAGAATCTTTTGAAATAAGTCGGCTTATTGACTTATTATTAGATGCTCCTATTACAACTGAAGAAATTACTTCCAGTTTGCGAACAATAAAGAAAGGCAAATCTCCTGGTGCAGATAAAATTAGATCTGAATTTTTGTCACAACTACCCCAGAATTGGGTTTGTACCTAAACTCGTTTCTCAATCGTATCATTCAAGAGGAAGTGGTTCCAAAATCATGGGCTGATATTACTGCATGCAAGAATAGTTAAATGGTGTGAAAGCACAAACCGATTGCCAGAATGGCAATCTGGATTTCAAACCGGGGAGGGATGCGTGGATAACTTATTCACCTTGAACTCAATTATACAAATACGTCTTCATCAACCAAAGGGAAAGGTCTTTGCGCTTTTTGTAGATTTTCGAAGAGCCTTCGACTCGATAAGTCACTCCTTGTTGTGGAATGAACTTCAATCCTTGGGTACTGGATCCAAATTCATTAGAATACTCGCAAATTTATATTCCAAAGCATCTGCCTCAGTAAAAACTCACTCCGGGATCACTAGACCCAATGATATAACCGAAGGAGTGCTTCAAGGTGAAATTTTGAGCCCTATACTGTTTGCGCTCAACATATCAGACCTTGAAGACTTCCTCCGGAAAAAAGGAATTCGAGGAGTCTCAGCAAATCATTTGATAGAAATACTCACTCTCACATATGCAGATGATTTGGTCCTGTTAGCAGACTCAGTAATGTCCATGAGAACTTTGCTTGCTGCTTTCCAAGAATATTGCAAGGTCACTAGCCTCAAAGTCAACGTAGACAGGACAAAAATAGTTATATTCAGAAAGGGTGGACATCATCACAATAAAAAATATTCTTCTTTTCATTTTGGAGAGTCTCGGATCGAAGTAGTGAGTCAGTACACTTATTTAGGCATCATCTTTTCCAACTCGGCAACTTTTATAAAATCTGTTGATACTACACTAAAACCTATAATGCTATTAGTGCTACAACCTCGCTACTCCGGACTATGAAATGCGATGCCTGGTCAACTACCGTAAAACTTTTTGAAATTCTTATTCGGAGCGTTACCATGTATGGAGCGGAAGTTTGGGCCCTAAGATACGCCAACGAAATAGAAAAGGTGCAAATTTCATTTTTCAAAAAAGTACTCCAACTCCCGGTGAACACACCAAGTGACGCAGTCAGAGTTGAAGTAGGCAAACCTCGGTGTATATGTTTACTCAGATTCTAAATTGGCTAGAAAAACTCTAAAGACTGCTCGATCAGCGTCTTCCAAAGATTTGTTTCACAAGACTAAAAACATTAGCAGAAAATTCTTCCTCTCACTGTGTTGAATATAACTGGGTACTGCAAATAAGAGAACTTTTTATGACAGCCGAAGCCTTGCATATATGGGAAACCCTGAATATTACACCCTTGATAGAGAATAAACAAAACCTTAAAGCTGGTTCAAAGGAATCCCTTTACAAACGGAATATTATAAAGGTTTCTCTGTCCTCCACACTTCAAATATATCCACACCTAGAACTTAATGGAGGAACACAGAACTACCTTAACATCAGAATGAACGCAGGATTAAGGAGCCTTATCGCTCAAATTCGTTTGTCTAATCGCTTATCGCCAAGAATTTTACATGAATCACAAATTGTTACATTTCCTAATGACGTTCAGTGCCCACGATGTCATCTTGATGTAAACGAGGGTCTTTTTCATCTACTGGTCAAGTGTGTAGCGGTAAATGATTCAAGAGCTATTCCGTTTCGAGGAATGCGCAATCATCGGGATGAAAAGGAAACTTGGTTCGAAATATTGGAAAATCCAGATAAATGGCATGTATCAAAAATCTACTCTTTCTTCAAAAAGTTTGGTATGGTTTATATATATATAAAAAAACATCAAGTCATTGAACAAACAACATCATATTTTTCCATCGTGTTAAGAATGTCGAATTTTGTACCAGAAAGTGATGATTCGCGGGAGGCATCAATTTTTCGTTTCCCGTTGAAGAAAAGTGATGCAGAGTCGCATCGAATGCTTGTCGAGGTATATGGTGATCATGCTCTATCAGAAGCAACACGCAAAAGATGGTTTCAACGGTTCAGAGATGATGATTTTGATGTGAGAAATGAAGAACGTGGAAGACCATCAAAAAGTTTGAAGACGCCGGACTACAAGCAATATTGGATAAAGATGATACTTTGGGTCAAGAGCAAATGGCAGCAATGTTGAATGTTGCATAACAAACAATTTGTGACCATTTGAAATCTATGGGAAAGATCCAAAAGTGTGGACAATGGGTGCCACATGAATTGAATGAGAGACAGATGGAAAACCGAAAAAACACTTGTGACCTTTTGCTTCTAAGATACGAACGAAAATCAGTTTTGCATCGAATTGTTACTGGCGATCAAAAATGGATCTATTTCAAGAATCCTGAGCGGAAAAAATCATGGGTTAATCCGGGACAACCATCAACATCGGCTGCAAAACCAGATCGATTCGGCAAGAAGGCAATGCTCTGTGTTTGGTGGGACCAAAAAGGTGTGGTGTATCATTAGTTCCTAAAACATGGTGAAACTGGTAATACTAATCGCTACATATAACAAATGATCAATTTGAACCATTCATTGATCGAACAACGACCAGAATGGGCCAGAAGACACGGAAAAGTAATTGTATTGCACGATAATGCACCTGCACACAAAGCGAAACCGGTTCAGGATACAATCAAAGCACTTGGCTGAAAGCTGCCACCCCACCCGCTGTATTCACCAAACTTGGCCCCTTCTGACTACTATCTGTTTCCATCGATGGGACACAAATTGGCTGAGCAGCACTTTGATTCCTACGAAGAAGTCGAAAATTGGGTGTCTGATTGGTTCGCTTCAAAATACGAACATTTCTATTGGCGTGGTATCCACAAATTGCCAGAAAAGTAGTCAAAATGTGTAGAAAGCAATGGTGAATACTTTGGAAAAAATTTTTTTCACTTTCCCATTGGCAATTAGTGTTTCATTTTCACAAAAAGACGCTCATTTCATAACGGTACACATGGTAGATGATAATCGGACGGAGCCAAGTCTGGTGAATGAGGCGCATGCAGTAGCATCTCCCAACTCAACGCCTCCACCATTTCCCTGACCTGTTTCGTGTTCGATGAGGCATTATCATGAAGTGAGATGACTTTGTTTTGCCTTTTTCCATATTCCGGTCGTTTTTCACGCCATGCGCTATTGAAGTGGATCATTTGCTGGTAGTAGCCATCAACGTTGATGGTTTGCCCAGGTTTTAGTAGCTCATAGTAGATTACATCTTTCCGATCCCACCAAACACATAGCATTGTCTTCTTTCCAAAACGATTTGGTCTTGCAGTGAATGTCGATGATTCACCTGGATTCATCCATGACTTCCGACGCTCAGGATTCTCATCCATTTTTCATCACCTGTCACAATTTGATGGAGAAATTACTTCCTCTTGTGTTTGTCGAACAGTATTTCACAAGTGATTTTTCGATTTTCTTGCTGTCTTTCATTCAGTTCATGCGGAACCCATTTTCCTACTTTCCGAATGTTTCCCAAGACTCTCGAACGGACGGAGACGGCTTCCTGCGTCACATTCAGTTCATTCGCGAGTTCTTGTTGAGTTTGAGTATCATCTTCATCGAATAAGGCTTGTGATTCGTCGTCTGCGAACTTTTTCGGTGGTTTCCCTAGCTCTTCTTTTCTCACATCAAAATCACCATTTTTAAATTTTTTTAACCATCCGAAACACTGTATTTTACCAAGGGCATGTTCACCGTAAGCTTCATCAGCTGTTAGGGGGAGATTATGGTGCTGAAGAAGTGGTCTCAAGATCCTCAAACTGATGGCTAGTGCCATTCATAGGGAAATTCTGGTTTCATACTTTATACACCTGGTGAATGAAGTTTGGTAATCATAATTAAAAGTCTTAGTCATGAATCTGTATGCCCTGCTTAAAAAATATCATTGAACCGATTGATTCTCATTGATTCTGATGCAGGAGACCGATTCAATCCCATTAAAAATTGATTCTCAATGGGGTTGAATCGGTCTTGTGCATCGGAATCAATGAGAAGCAATCTGTCCAATGAGATTCTTTGAACAGGGTAGCTGTCATCAAAACTACATTCATTTCGGCATATCTAACTATGAGATTTAGTAACTATTATTAATTGCTGGTGACCAAGAGGATGACACTTCCTATGCTCACTGCATATAACTACAGTTCACAATTTGTATTCACTACTCCAATCCCTACTCACCCGCGTGGCAAGATGGCGGACAGTGGGAAATGTTGGTGTATTTATTGACAAAAATCAACCTACAACCCAATTCTCATCCGATGCTGATGATTTTTCTTCCAAAATACTCAGAAAGAGTTCCACTTTAACGTATCACTGCGGCATTTTTGTTTGGAGCAATCTGATATTTATACGATTCAACAGAAACTCGATAAATTTTTAATGAAAAAACATGGATACTGCGAAATATCGCTTTTTAATAATGAAAATTCTCGAATTTTCAATAGTCAGGACCCGAGAAAAAATGATTTAGATCTAAGTGCATCTAATTAGATCTCGTTAGATCTCGTTAGATCTAAAAAATGGGGAATGTAGATCTATTTAGATCTAGACAGATCTGGTTAGATCTACATAGATCTGAATCACAAAAAATTTCATATTAATCAATCGAAATTTGCGTGCACCTACTGCCCATTTTCTTCACTTTTAGATGGTTTTAAAGAACTACATATTTTCGAAAAAAATCAATTAGATCTCCGTAGATCTAAATAGATCTAAATCGGCCCACAGAGCATGAATTTTTCCATTTTTCAGATCTAAGGAGATCTAATCCATTAGATCTAATTAGATCTAAATCATTTTCTCTCGGGGAGCTATATGAAGTTGTCCCAGTTTGAACCAGTTTAAACCATTTTGAAGAAGTTATTTATATTCAACAAAATTCTTGATCTTTGAGTGGATTATGTAATTTCTATCAGATTTTTACAGCATTTTTGTGCTTCTCCATCACAAGTATTAGTACTTCCATGTGGAGATATATGTTTCGTCACGTAAAACAGGAAAAAAGTTTCTTTTTAGATAAATAATGATTCACTCGTTCACCAAATCTTCTTTTCCAATTTTGATTCGAATTCTCCTCTAATTCAGTTCAATATTTATAGATTTATAGATTATCTCCTCAATTTATATATCTTTGCATATTTGCAACCATAAAATAATTGTGAATTTTACAATTGAATCGACGTTTTGGATTAACCAATCCAACTGTTGATGACTGCTAAAGAAAAAAAGTAATGTCAACTATTGGAGCGGGTAGAGGGGTATTGGGGAGGTTAAATCAAATTAGGAATACATTTTTCAATGCCATACCCTTGCTGGTAACTATAAACAAATGGTTTTCTCAATGTGAGGTTTAGCCGTAATTCGCGCAATGCTGGAAGAAATCCCAGGCTAGCACACGAGTTCTAAAAAAATTCTATACGAATACATTGTATTCTTTATGAACTCTCTTAGAACTCTTGTGTTATCTGGGATAGTAGCATGTGAAGAAATATAAAAATTAGTATATTTTCACCATACTGGAATCCAATAGGATTGGTATGATTTTATGCAATCATATTCGATTTTACAGCCGCAAACCTTTCACATCGTTTCCATTACTTCACAATGATTTTATAATTTCATTTCATTTTTTTAGAAGATGACAAAAAATCCAATGTAATAATAGGATCTGGTGTATTTCTGAAATTGTTTATTCATCCAAGTAAAAAGGAAAAGTAGCAAAGTTGTATGGATCCCAAACAGTACCGTATATCTGATGCATATACTTACTATTATATTTTCATAGTCAAGTATTCTACCACTCAGTACTCTATCGCGGGAATGTTTCTGTAATATTACTGTAACATTACTGTACTGCATTATTATGTGCTGGGTGGGTATGTACGTCCCAGATAGCACAAGAGTTCTAAAAGATCTCATGATGAGTACAATATATTCATAAATAACTCTTCTAGAACTCTCATGGTATCTGTGATCAAATGAATGATTTAGTATGTATATGTTTTAGATATGTGGAACCTTCTGTGTTATATGAGACATTGTTATATCAAAAATTCAATTGAAAACCAAAAACATTGTAGTCCGAATTTCAAATAACGAATGCGGAGTTTGTCATATTTTTTTTCGAGATAATATCGATACTATTTCAACGATATTACACGATACCGAGACGATATAGTGATGTTTGACGACATTTTTCAATATCAAGACGTTATTTCCTTAACCTTCCGGCGGGCGCGCGATTTTTTCACGCGAGCGGGCGCGCTGGTGTACAAAGTACACAAAGTAATATTGATACAAATATGGCACGAATAGAACATTCATAATAGAATACTGATACACAGGGGATGTCTTGGTACATATAAAACTTCATTAACAATATTAAATTTGCAGTGATAAAAAAAACAGAGTATAGAGTTGTAAAATAACATACATCATGGGGAATAAAAGAATGTCAAAATGAAATGTTATCAATCAGGGAACATCGGATATGTGATATCATACATCATTACCTGATGTTTCAATCAAGCATTTCTGACAAGTTACGGACGCTAAAGAATGTTTCTCACATATGAATCTGTGGCACTGGATACATTTTTGTGTAGTCCTTGTCTTGTCACAAAGCTTGCATTTGCCGCGCTTTCGATTTTCTTTCAGCTTTTCCATTTTTGACAGGAACATACTTTTTCAGGAATATTCGAATGTCATTGGGCAAAGAAATGATCAACAACGGAGGAATACATCTGACTCTCAGGCCGGTTGTATTTCGTTTCAGATGAATTTTCAGTGAGAAAGTGATTTCTGTGTACTTTGTACACCAGCGCGCCCGCCGGAAGGTTAAATATCGTTTCTTCTCGTCTCGAATGCACCCCTAAACATGCCACCAGAACGTTTATGGAATCTTTCAAAAACATACCGGAGCTTTTCTGAATGTTCGAAAAATAGAGGAGCATGGGTTACAGTGGATCAGCGCACGTATTCAGTTCATAAAACGACCATACACGCTAGTAGTATCACTTTTTAGGCACCCTCTTTCAATCTCATTTTGGAATGCCGCTGAACTGCAAGGTGTCATAACGTGTGTTCACAGTACAGTTACTACGAATAACATGTGAGTCTGGATTATTATTTTCAAAGAATTTGGCTTCGAAGGGGTACGGGAATTACCCACTTCACGCACTTCTTGCACAATTTACTATTTTCTCTCCGTTACAATTCAAGATACTTTGGAATCGTGTTCGGAAACCTGAATGAAAAATTGATGTAGATTGTTGTAAATCTTGTAAACAAAGATGGATTGGAAATCAGAACTGCTGCAAAATTGGAAGGCTTTTCTCTCACGACTTTTTAGCGATACTGTGAGAAATTTCAAGGTTCTGAGAGTCTAATCCATGAAATTATCCACACTGTGAAAAATAATCGAAATTTCTCTGTATATATCAACCGAAAAATTCCAACCACTGATAAGAAAATCGATTTCCGGTACATTCATATGAAATTTCCCATACATTTATCTGAAAATTCCAAACTTTATGGGGTTTTTTCCAACATTTCACAGTAAATTTCCGGACAAGTTGGGAAAATTTCTCAACGCATGTACGTGTTAATTACTTCACATAAATATATAGGAATTTTCCGATAAAATTTTTTACAGTGTACCCAGATTAGGGATGCACCGTATATCCGGCCCTGATCCGGTATCCGACCTATCCGGCCTCATTCCGGTATCCGGCGATCCGGCCGGATCGGACACATATTCGGCCGGATACTGAATGAAATTTTTATAAAATTCATATTATCCCAGAGGATAAATCTCTTGTTTAATATTATTGGAATATTGTTCAAATGATATTCAGTGGAACGTTTCTGTTTTCCCTAATTGAAGAAATCTGTTGAATCTTGCCATATCTGATTGAATCTTGTACAGGGAGTAAAAAAGTCGGTGTCCGTTCCAACGGGCAGATTTTTGGAATTTTGTTGTAGTTCGCAGTATTGTAACCCTTCTGATGCATGATAAAAAAAACATCAGAACTCGTTATCCACTCAATTAATGAGAGCAATGTTTCGAAATTTTGAAAATGATGACAGAATACAAAAAATCTACCGTTGGAACCAACACGGACTTTCTCCACTCACTGTACAATGATCTGGTTATAGCCGATTTGGAAAGTTTCAATTATATACCTCAATTTTGTACCCAAATCATGATTAATTATGCCCAATTATGCATGAAGAATTCATGCAGAATCGATAAGTTTTATAACTTGACAAAAAGAAGAGTTCCTTTCATCATCCTTTTTTTAATTTGATAAAAGACTAATGTATTGTCAATCATTTGTACTTATTATGCTTAAACAGGAGCCTTCCGAAGTAGCTGACCTGGTCATGACCAGATCACCTTTGATTGATTGAGAAGTGATCACGGCATGACCAGATGATCAGATCAGCTACTTCGGAAGGCTCCACAGTTTCCATTTTCTAGTTTTCATACATGATCGCGCGTGCTGAGGCGTACGTGAATACGCTCGGGGCCGATTTGGCATGAGGAAGCATGAGCATCCGTGATAAGAAAATCAATACAGAGTCATTTGGTACGATTCCGCATGATCAAGGGCGAGAATAGTTTGTCTGGCATGATCGCACGCGATCAAGCTTGATCACGGGTTTCCAGGTGGGTACAAAATTGAAGCCTCTTCAATTACGATTAGGCTAAAAAATGAATAATCAGGCGTAGTCAGGCCTAACCGCGTACAGTCTGTGTTGAGCATGAGAAATTGTGCCAAAAAATGTCCATGATCAGGCCTGAACACGCCCAATCAGACCTGAACGATTTTTTCACGGGTATCATGTACGCTCGTCATTCAAAGTTGAATATCTCGAAAACTGAGTTGCGTTGGGATGAAAATGGTTTTTCACAAAAGTGCCTAAGGTACACGTACACGTGCGATTCTTTGGAAATCAGCTCGAAACTCTTGCGACTCGTAAAGTATATTACTGCAGAAGGTAGCTCCTCAGAGGTAGCATTTGGCCTCCTGTTTTTTCGATAAATGCAATCCGGCAGGGCATCAATTGCCCGACTGCTCATTTGTCTGAATATTCATTTATCGGAAAATTTCAAGTTTGATGTACATTTCCAGTGCAAAAATTATCCCCTTCCTTCATTACGAATAAGAACTGATTGATAAGAATTATGACTTGGTCTGAGTATAGGAAATTAGTATTTTCAGAGGAACGAGATTGTTGATATAAATTCCAAATTTTCTTTAATTTTTCTTAATCAAGACGAAAAAATGTTCAATATCCGGCCACCGAATATTTGGCCGGATTATCTGGCAATTGCCATCCGGCCGGATTATCCGGTATCCGGCAACGATCGTAAGGCCGGGTATCCGGTATCCGGTATCCGGCAAAAACCTGATCCGGGGCATCCCTAACCCAGATATGGGGTACAGTGGATCAAATTATAAAATTTCAAAAGATGATAAGAACGTGGTATTTCATCTATATGAATTAACAATATTGCTTGTTCATTTTGTGGGCGAGGGAATATTGTATATATGTATATGAACTTCCATGCTGAAACGTTCACTACTTTTGAAATTATAGAGCATGAAAAAAAGTGATTCACTGTAACCCATGCTCCCTTAACGGAGACACATATTTTTTTGTATTTGAAAACAATGTTTCAGCAACTTAGATGAAAACTGCCAAAAACTAATCGAAGTGAGAATAAAATTTTATGTGACACTCATCTCATATCATTTCCAGTAAGAATTGGACTTTTTCTTTGAAATTATATATCAACCCAGCTGAAAATTTTGAGTAAGAACAAAAGTTTGACCTGTGTTAAGTTTAACCCTCAAACCGTAACAATCCTTAAAGTCACGTGAACCATAACCCCCGGTCTGACAGACTACCATCGCCTTCTTCTAGATGTTCAAAGTTGTTGGAAGTGAAGAAAACATTTTTTTTTTGATCCTTAGGAATGTCTCAGGGGTAGAATAGTGGGTTTATGAATAGAAATTAGTGAAAAATTCTGTGCAGAATACAAATAAAATCCCAAACGTATCAACCAAACAAATTCGAATCACGAGGAATTCAAGTTTTGATAGCGGTTTGTGAGACTGGGGTTACGGTTAGAGGGTCAACATGATCACTTTTGAATGATGTCAAAAATGAATAAGACCTGTGTTTAAGAACACATTCAAGTTGCATTCAAACCTTTGCGCAGATGAGAAGAGTGAAAGAAATGTTCATGGATGGCATAAGGAGGCTATAAGGATGGCTATATATGGAGCGATATAATCCAAAATATCAGTTTATAAAGAGCTTCTTCCCACTCTCCTCCTATTCAACTTGGTTCTAAAGGATTCGCATAAAATCCCCAAAAATGAAAAGTGTCTCAACTAAAATTATCACCTCGAATCAGGCCTTGAAATTTCGAATTTTTCATATGCACCTTTATGCGCCTCCATCGTGTCTTCACTGAGGTGAAAAATTCTTTATCCTGTCTTGATTTACACCTTTGAGTAGCGACCGTAGTTGCTTCAAAGCTCACCGTGAAGAAAGGGCATCCAAGACGAAGATAAAAACAAAGACGACAACCAGGACATAGGTGTGAATACAGTCAAATCACATCAGCCTCACTTCGTGTCGACACTCGAACAGTAGGGTCAGAAAAGCAGAGAGAAAAGAAAAAGTAAAGGAAAAGAAGAAGTAGATGGAGCAGAAAAAGAACAGAAGATTGAGAAACGCACCCCGCAATAGATTCCTATACTTGTATATAAATAAGGACCTACACATTCAACTACCCTTGTCATTCTCACGGAAGTCTTCACGTGCTCTGTGTACATACATCTTTCTCCTCCTTGGTCTCACTGGCTGTCATTCCAGCATCTACCTCCTGGCGCATATCACCGTACTTCCGGTAAGCGCGTGAAATATATTACACGTTTATGAACTCACCTATATCTGCATTACGTACCTTTGTTCTACCTTCGTTTCCTTCCAACCTCCATCCAAACTATATGCGGAACGATAATATTCATGCTGAGTTATGGAGACTTCCGACACTCCTTTGAATGCACATGAATGAAAATAATGGGAACAAAAACGAAGAGGGAAGTGAATGATTGAAAACTTTCATATCGGAAGAAGATAATGGATTGTGAGAGTCAGAATAAACGCATATAGATCCAAAATATCAATTTAGATGGCCGAAATTATTAAATTGCATTGCGTGTAATCCATGCTCTCGAGTGAGAAACTAATTTCAAGCATCAAGTCCAAAAATGTGTACTCAACTTTGGATCGGATAAAATTGAAGCCTAATTTTAATCAACGCAACGGTCAATGTACGTTTGTTTGATGTGCCATCTCACAACGCATGCTATAATGATCTATATGAATACTACAAGTACATGTAACATCTTCTTCCTATATCTTCAATACTATTTGTTGGTTCACAAAGCTATAAAAGGACATTTTGAAAAGCTCATCCCTTTGATATTGAAATGAGAATGAAAAATTTCACCGCGTATTTCTAATTTGGAATGAGCTACGCCTGCGAGAAAAATCTGGATGCAAGAAAACATTGGATTGATCGAGTCCATTTCAACATTGTTTTGATTTGTTTGATACTTTTGTTCCGATTTCGCTAAAATAGTAAATGTCCTTATATGTATATCAAACTCGACGCAATTTTTCAAGCATTCATTACTCCCTTTACTCTTTCCCAAGGGAGTAATGACAACATACTGCGCAAGCGCATTCGGTTGCACTCAGTATTGGTTAGGAAAGGTTAGGAATACGTGGTTTTGCTTCCGCATTATGGGTATGAAATACGATTATTTTAGCGAAGTCGGGAAAAACGTACATTGCTTATTGACTCTTCTCAGAACTGCATAACAAATGTTAGAACAATATTATTGAAATTATATCTGCTCTATAAATGTGTCATTGTATTTAAATGGAATCCTACATAGCACAAATGTTTCAGTAATATCTTCAAAATCTTCTGCAACATTCTGGAGACACTGTACCCAGCAAACACGAATGCAGGCCCTCCGAAGGACCAGTAGCGGCCCTTTGCCTGCATCGCAGGACCATCAGCGGCCCATTGAAATGCCAGTAATCATTGTTTGCAGGGTAATATTGTCAGAATATCCTGGAGATACTACTGAGACATTTGTGCTATGTGGGATAGCATGGCATGAATATGAAATTTATAAACGTACAAAGATTGACAAATAAGAACGTGTCGTGAAATAACAAGGAAAACAAGGGAGCCCTGCTCAGAAACCCTAACAGGACACTTCGGCGCATCTCCGTGGTCTCCACGGAGATAGGTGGTATCTACGTGGAGACCATGGAGATGCGAAGGAGTGTGCTGTTAGGGAAGTCAAGTAGATTCCCATTGAAAAATTTTTCATATGGAAACTATGCGGTTTTTGTCCTGTAATATACGAGTTGAAACAGTTAGAAAATATTTTTTGATGGAATCTAAATGGCAGGACAGTTACAAATCTAAACAATAACTACTCGTATCTGCTAACATATTTTTATATCATTTGTATATGCATTCACACTGACTAGGTCACCTGTAAGTCTTGGAACATTTTATCTGTTTCTATATGGGAAGCCAGGGTGGAATGTTCATAATATCAATCAGGATTCCCGTCAAAGGTTCCTATTGGTTTGTGATTGTGTTTACATGTCAAAATCAATCTGTATCAATGAGTATTTTCCAATGTTGATCTTTTATTTGAAAAAGTTGATGAAAATATAAAACAAAGAGGTATGCGCACAATTATGGGAAAAAGTAATTCTCAACTGAATTGGGATTAGGATACAACATTCTTAACGGACGTACGATATAGAGGAAATTTCGAACACTTAACGAGAAGAATCGAACCTGCCTACCTATACCGAAATATCTGAAGCCTAACATCCTACCTACCTAACCAACTATAGAGCTAGTGTGTATTCATTTTAAATAGTAGTTTGAACTCAGCAGCAGTTACATCAATTCAGTTTCAACGCGTATTTGCAGATTGAAAATGTTGCGGAAGTAGTATGGTTTTCACATAACTTTATTATTACTGGAATCTTATTGGGTTTTCATATTGCAATTCAAGGGGACCGAACTTGTCATTCCGAGATGTACAATTATGTCAAAAAACACCGGATTTAATATGGAATGACCGATTCGAATTTCAATGGTTTCAATCTGCCGTTAGGAGACACTAAACTCAATCCAATTCAAAACAAATCTGCAGATTGAGAATGTGACGGAATTGAAATGGTTTTCACACGAATTTTCACTCGGATAAAACTGGACTTCCGTATTAAAATTCGAAGGGTTCGAAATCGGTATTCTGAGATGAATAACTATATAGGAAGGCCCCAGATTTAATCTGGAATCACAGATTTGAAACTCAATGGTTTTAGTAGACATACTGGGGAGTTCTTGGACCCCCTTGTGTTAGTGCACACAAACACAAAAACACACATGGGCATGAACATGGATACATACACGGAGTGACGTCACACAGTGGAATAAGGATGCCTGGCTTCCCAATACCATGAAAGCAATGAGCAATGACGTCACATTAGCGGGAAATTTTCATTTCAAATATTCCAACCAATGGCACAAATCGAAGCTGATGACGTAGCTTTGGCAAGAAAATTCCATTCCGGATGCCTCGACCAATGGTACATGCGTTTGAGACCAACGGCGTAGCTTCGGCGCGATTACGATTATTTGTACTAATAGCGCATTCTGGAATCCGATGTCCGAAATCGGTCCGTTCGAAGCAGGTATTTTGCCGTTTAGCGCGACCCACCAACTTTGGCCAATGTTGGCGGAGGTCGCCTTACGTGGTGAATGGTAGCCAATGTCGATCAATGTCAGCTCATATTTTATGTAGCGACGTAGGTCAACGTTGGCCAACTCTGGCCGAAGTTGGTGGACTGTGGTAAACGAGAAAATAGTTGTGTGGAGCGGTGCAACTTCAGCCACATCGAATTCAGAAATTTTTGAAATCCGAATTTTTATTGCGCCATTGCCTCAGGTAATCGTAATCGCGCCAAAGCTGGGTCGTTGGCCTCCGAAGCATGCGTCATCAGCCGAATCAAACCATTGGTCGAGGAGTTTGGCATTAGAATTTTCAATCGGATGGAGTTCAGTTTAGTTTAGAAGCAGATTCAAAACATTAAGATTCGAGCCGGTCATTCCATATGAAATCCAGTGTTCTTTTACATAATTATTCATTTCGGAACACCAGGTGCGAACCTTTTGCATTTCAGTATGGAAATCCAGTAAGATTCTAGTGACACCCACTTTGTGTAAGAACCATGTTAATCCTATCACATTTTGAATCTGCAGATCCGCTTTGAATTGGATTGAATTCAGTGTCTCCTAACGGCTGATTGAAACCATCAAGATTCGAATTGATCATTCCATATCAAATCCGGTGTCCTTTCACATAATTGTGCACCTCGGAATACCGGTTTCGAACCTTTTGGATTTCAATACGGAAGTCCATTTAGATCCAGTGACTTTCACTTTTGGAGGAAATCCTATTCATTCCGTAGAATTCTTACGCTGCCTTTACCTATTACATTCAATTCAAGTGCCCCTCCTTCTTATCCACTTTGGAACCATCACATTCCAAATCCCCAATGTCGGATAGGAACCATTCGATTCCTCAAAATGGCATATCCCTATAGAAACCAATCAACTTTGGTAATATGAATCCGGTTTCATTCAGTCTATTTGGAAATCCGAATAGATTCGTATTCATTCCTGATATGTCACAGATTCTCTCTGAAAATTGCAAATAGAACCATATAAATACCCATCAAAATTCAACCGGAATCTAATGGTCATTCGGAGCAGGGATAAATTGCTATAACACAATTCTCGATGAGCTGTACCCCAAGCCGGGGCACTTCCGGACAATCTATGCAGCACTTTCAAATAATAATTAGGTATGGTTTTTCCTGGAGATTTGTTTTCAAATCATCACTGAAAAGGGTTGTTTCAGAATAATCAAATTCTCATCTATGTTTTCTTGTTTTAATGATCTGCCAACATTGTCTTCGGGCATACTTTATCACATAATTGTATGTAGTTTGATGACAAAATATTCTCAAAACAGTTATAATTAAATATTCACAATTTTTCTCACAAACACACCCGTCCATTATTGCTTTACTTAAAATTGTCCGCAACTACCCCAAGGTATGTTGAGTTGTTTGATTTTCACATAGAAGGGAAACTGATCTCAGGGTGAACTGGGTACGGTTAAGGGGATACGAGCGGCCCCTGACGATGCAGCCGAGCCAAATCCTCCCTGACAAATTATTCGAAAACAAAGCAATGAAAGGGAAATGTCAGATATGAAGAAGAAACTCCTGCGGTGTCACGGCATGTCATTGGCTGAACGGTTAACGCATAGACTCCCTGTCACGATGATTCATCAGGCATAGGATTTTGGATCCTTAACAAAAAGAAGTTGGTTTTCTCCACAGCGGTAACGCTGTAAATAGGGAAATTGCCATTGACATGTTAATCAAAATCACCATGAAAACGAATACCCACGCCATTATAAGAGGGATAACGGGTGATGAGTCAGGAAGGTTGATTCAAGTTGGTAGAGAATCTCCTTTCCGGTCCAGTAGGCCTTGCAAGATAGAAAAATCGGGTTTAAAACAAATTATTCAGGAAAAAATAAAGAATGAGTCATTAGAATAACCCGGGGAAAAATAAATCATATATGGTTGTATATAAGCGTATATGAATTATATATGGCCTACATATGAAGATATATGAACATATAAGGGATCCTATATCAGCATATATTTATTTTGGCCATATATGATTATAAATTGAATGAGACTATACATGGCCATATGTGATCATATCCAATCATACTATACATGATCATATATAGCCATATATGAACAAAAATATTTCACAATGTTTCATGAAACGCTATTAAAAAACCAAAGGAGACAGAAGTGGGATCAATGCTGTTAGATTCTCCACTCCCATATATGAGCATATATGGCCATTACCCATATACGGATGCATATATGAATTCATATAGGTTCCATATATGGAATTTTTTCTCCCGGGGAATGATTCGAGTTGTTGTTGGCCCAAAGGAACGCAAACATCTTAGGTCAATTTTCAATTGGTTTCGAATTCTGATCTACGTTCATGGAACGTTTGTGGGAACTTCGAGTTCTCTCATAAGGAAACATTCCCAAATGTCCGCATCCAATTTTGATGAAACTTGACAGGATTGTAGAGGAGGTGAAAATATACAATCCATGTTCTTTCATATGTGCACAATCTCAAGCCTACTGGGACCCTTTAAGAAATTGACAAGTTTTGCATCTTTCGCTGATAACTCCGAAACGATGTGTGTCGGAAAAACATGCAATGGAACCCTGATTGCTCCAGAGGTTCGGCGATGCCGTAAAAGAAATACACTTTTACTGATTCACGAATTCATATTCAACAAATATGATGTACAAGAAACACTGGTTTATGATTGTCGAAGTCCGTGATGGGAATGAATTCGCGGTGCTTCTTAACGCGTAAGAACGAGCGCAAGCGGACATTGCCGAAGACGCACGAACATAAACGATTACATTTTCGGTTTTGAAGGCGCATAGTTACAGGCAGGAAAAAGGAATCACATCCGCGGAACAACGAAAATATCCAACGATGTGGAATAGAAAATCCTTTTCATAGTGGCAGTTTTTTCGAACTTCTCAACCAGTGATGGGTACGTTACTCGTTAGTCATTATACATAAGATATATATATAATGGATATATAATTTGTATACAAAATATATATTGTATGTATTTTATATAAAATGAGTAACGAATAACGAGTAACGTACCCATCACTGTTCTCAACTATGCTGGTCAGGGATTTCGAGAATTAAAATTGATCATTCTGTTTATTCAAAAAACGCCTCTTTGCTCCGGAATTCAAGTGAATTTTGAGATTTTTCGGTTTGGACCGGAAGTAATACGTCCTCAAATATTTCAACCAATGGATAAGGAACATTATAAAATACTTTATCGAATTGTAAACGCTTCAGATATCTACTCCTATTGATCCTTAACATTCTTCATCGAAGTGATACTTTTCAAAGGCAAAATTGGAACAGTATCTCTTTTGCATCACGAACATCAAATAATTGTGAAATGTTGACAATCTTGTTGGGAATCAATCGTTGGAACTACATTACGATATTCCTTTAATTCAACTGTTTTTAATTCCATCTCTATTGGCAACACTTCTTCCGCATAATTTATTTTCATATTGTTTCGCTAGTTGTCGCTTTGCTCAGCCGCTCTTTGTATTCAGGTACTGTCGTGTCACGATCGTCATGACGATGTAACTCCATAATCATAATAAAACAAGTATTGTCGAATATATCAGTTCACAGCCTTATTAAATACTCTGTTCTATAGGTTGTGTGACCCAGAAAGCGCGGAACACGCAAAATGAACGTGAATGTCAAAATAGTTCAGCCAAAATCGCGAAAACGTAAGACATAAATTTCCTTGCATAGATATACAAAATGGCGCACGCGACCGCGACACAATCGATTCGTCTAGAAACGTTAACTCGCGATAATTACGACACATGGAAAATACAAGCAGAAGCATTCCTCATAAAAAGCGATACATGGTCGTACGTTTCGGGAGAAATTCCAATACCGGTAGTTGGAGGTGATGACGAGGGGCTTGCAGCAGCGCACACGGCACACAAAGCATGGTTAATGGCCGGTCGAGAAGCAAAAGCTTTCTATCAATTACCCATCTGAATCATCACAGATTCGGGGTTGCACTACATCAAATGATGTTTGGATGAAGCTAGAATCGGTTCGTGCGTCAAAAGGACCTGTTAGAAAGGCAACTTTGCTTAAGAGTCTCACTGAACATGAAATGCTGGAAGGTGATAACGTTACAGAGCATCTCATCGAATTTTTCGACATAATCGATGAACTAAAAGAAACGGGCATCGATATAATTGGAGATTTAATGACTATCATGCTTTTATGTAGTCTCCTGAGTAGCTTCGATAATTTTCGTTGCGCAATCGAATCCCGTAATACTCTGCCGGATATAGAAACATTGGAAATAAAAATTCTTGATGAATATAACGCTAGAAAACAAAAAGGGTATGAAAACTCGAACGCTGCTATGTTTGTTCGAACGAAGAGTAGATTCACGAAAAGGTCGAAACATCGCGCCGAACGAAAGATGGCGCAAGTGTGAATACGTACAATGAAAACGAGGAGAAACAGTGAAAATCGGAACCTAAATACAAGTGCGGTTATTGCAGAAAATTATGACACACAGGATCAGATTGTTTTTTTAAGAAAAAAGCTAATCGATCGACGAATAATAAAAAAAACGAAGGTACAATCGCCAAGCAAAGCGGATGAAGCTCCTTGTTGTGTTTTCGTCGGAAAAGAACATGAAAAATATAGTGATGAAAACAACCTCTAGTGTGTGTACAGTTGTTGTACATCACACATGTGCAACGATATAAGTGCTTTTGTTCATACTGGGGGAACAACGGGTGATCTCAAGCTCGCCAATAATAAAATCACGCAAGTGAAAGCTAAAGGTGATGTTCGAATCGCCACGATGAACTCGAATAAAGTTTTTACGTTTTAGAAC
Source organism: Gonatopus flavifemur (assembly GCA_018340375.1). Taxonomy (NCBI): domain Eukaryota; kingdom Metazoa; phylum Arthropoda; class Insecta; order Hymenoptera; family Dryinidae; genus Gonatopus; species Gonatopus flavifemur. Next base: position 591,820 of record JAFFJZ010000039.1, read on the forward strand.
ACATTGTTTGTACCGGAACTTGGAACTGATATTTCACCCGTAGCAAAAATCGTGAATTACGGTAACGAAGTAACATTCGACAAGAATCGTGCAATTGTTGAAGACAGAACGGCATGATTGAGATAGTTGCAGATCGTATCGGTGATTTATTTTCCATACGTGGAAACGGTGGAAGAGTATGCGCCGTATCCGCAACGAAAGTGTCAAACAATACGTCCAAAGATTGGCAAGCACAATTAGGGCACCTGAATTTAGAGTACAGTAGGCTCTCGTTATAAGCGTCGCTAAAAACTATCTGCGTCTTTTTCTCACATAAGATTTGGTACTGAGTGGAATAAGGACACAGCTTGCGCTTATAACGAGAGGCTACTGTACATGAACGCTGTGTTTCGTAATAAAGCCCTCATGGAAATCCCAATTTTGAGAGTTTTCCAGAAATGCTCAGAATATTTTCAAAGATTCTCAGAATTATCCTGAGTTTTGTAGAGAATTGCAGACATTTGTAGGAAATGTCCGAATTTTGAGAGTTTTCGGATATTCTCCCGGATTCTTCGGACCCGGACAGCGCGGGGTCCGATTTGGTGGAATCGATCCAATCGGCTTAAAGGCAACCCTGTTTCGGAATTCACCGTTGGTAGAAGTTTTTAGCCTTTATTATATACAAATGAATTTCTATAGAACAATAAACAAGAAATTCAAATGATATAATTCCATAAAATCTTCTTCGGCCACGCCAAGTGTTCCTGGTTGATGCGAATTCCGAAACAGGGTTGCCTTTAAGCCGATTGGATTGATTCCACCAAACTGGACCTCACGCTGTCCGGGTGGACAAATTTTCAAAATTATACAATTTGTATATAATTCAATACAGTTTATATATTGGTTATGTATAATTTATGTTTCAATTGTTTTTCCATACCTAATTTGGAAATATTGCGTTTTTTCTTGTTTGTCCGGCGGCACTTTGTTTGTACTTGAGAGCCCCTCAAAAATATTGGTGATCGGGCCTCACGAGGCTAAAGGTCAGCCCTGTTTCGAAAAAAGATAAAACCGACCAGTGGGTTTAGTTTCACGTAATTTGGAGCTGTTCCTAGTATGTGAAATGGATAAATCTATTGTTTGTTCTACTTCCTTTTATATATTTGTTCGAAACAAAGATGTTCTTTCAAAATCATAAATCACTTTGAAGGCTCTTTCTTTGCACTTCTCGTATCATATAGAGAAATCTTCAAATACTATTTGGATAACCAAATGTACTTGGTAGCTCATATTGATTTCACATCTTTTTTCTCAATGGTATATTTGTTATATCAAGTGATCTTCCGGAAAGAGTGAACTACTTTTTTAAAGGATTTTTTTACAAGTGTCATTGTAAAACGTTTGTATGGTTTGTGGCATTTGACGTTATTTTTTACTGTGTTGAAGTTTTTAGGGGTTTTTGTGAGACATTTGTATGTTTTGTGGAATTCTACTTTTTTTGTCACTTCTGGGATCTATATACGGGCAGAACGATACGCTTGTTTTATTTATGTTTTTAATACAATAATGTTTCTTCGAAAATCATAAATTACCTTGAATACAGTTCAAACAAACTGAAGTTACAATATACCAAAAATCTTTCACATATCCTTTGGATAACCAATGTACTTGGTCGCTCATATCGATTCCATATCTTTTTTCCTCAAATGGAGCATATCCTTTGATATCCCCTCGAAATTCTGAATGCAGTGAAATTTTCCTTTAGAATATGTTTTTAGATTTCTTTATTCTTTATTTTTGGGATCTTCATGTACTTGGCGTTACTTTTTTAGTTTTTTGGAGTTTTTGTTGGAGATTTCACTCCTTTTTCTGGAGATGCTTCCAACTGAACCCAAATAAAAATGAAATACTCCTGTCGAATTTATGACAATCGGAGGAATGAAGGAAATGTCCTCAGATAACTTATGTGATATAAAAATCCACTTGGATTTCCATCAGTCATCTCATCATTGGACGGCAATAGATTATCGGAATGAAGAATGAAGAAAAGAAGGGAAGAAAAGCGAACTCCCATAAACAAATAAACGTGTGAACAAATTCGAAAACTAAATTTTCCTTGACTGATAAGTTGGCGCTCAAAGCAGCTCAAAGCGCTCAAAGCATTTCACAGCGCTCAAAGTAGCTCACACCGCTCCAAACAGCCCACGATGTTGTGCTGAACATGTCTTGTGTGGAAATTTCCAGTGTTTTCAAGAAATCATTGTAAAAGAATCGAAACAACATAGATCTTACAGACAGAGTAAACTTGCGTACAATATATTCAAGGTATCCAACAAAAATTTGTTTTGTAAGATAGAATTTGTACTGTTTAGCATGAAGCTAAAAATAGCTTTCCAGCAAAAATTTTTCGGTCACTCTTTTGAACCATTGTGAAAAGTAGCAGATAGCAGAAGTTCCAAAACTTAGATCTCATTGAATTCTTTCGGAACCACAAAAGGAACTACTGAAATGTCAGCAGAATAGAGTCCTTGGAGAATTCAAATCGCCTCTTGTCATACTGTATATTGTACTGTATATAGTATGACAAAAGGTGATTTGAATTCTCCAAAAACTCCATTCTACTGACATTTCAGTGGTTCATTTTGTGGTTCCAGAAGGATTCAATGGGATCTAGTTTTTGGAACTTTTGCTATCTGGGTAAAGAGATGTCGAATATTTATCATGCAACAAAAAGATATATCTTCAAGATATCAGATTGAAGACATTTTCTAGTACTGTACCAGACACTTTTCAAAATTCTGTGGAATATCCATCGAAATCATTCGAAAAAATTCTTCAAGAATATTTGATTCGTTATGGTATTATAAAGGTATTCTATATTCTTCAAAACTGTACAATATTACAGTAATTGAATTCTAATTTTGCGATGAAGCGGAATTATTGCTTTTCAAAGAAATATATATACGAGTCTTTAGCATTACGTGGCCAATGCGAATGTCGTTCTTCAACTTGCAGATCATGAATAAGTATCCACTTTGTACCTTAACTTCGTAAGATGCACGTGAAATCACCTTCAGAAATATTTTTACCCTGATAAAAAACAACAGCTATAACTTTATAAAAGTGTTGTGCAATTTTAATTTTTGAAGTTGGTACTGCTTTAATGTTTATATTTTCTACCTTTGTTGTTTCAACATTATTGTGATTGAATATCATCAATTGCACAATTACATATTGTTCTAACGCTTTTATAACTGATTTTTTAGTTCTATGCAATTCATTACAATTGTCACAAGAATCTTCAAAAATTTTCCATGTTGAAAAATTGAACTTGAATATTTCTTGAAACTCAAATGATCTTTGTGAAATTGGAGGTAGCGCAAGACGTATAACACAATTTGTATCAACAATATTTCCGGTATATTCACATTTCGTACATTCCGTTAAGGTAGTTATTTGGTACTTCACTAAATTTTTAATAGCCATTGAATTTTCGCAAATAGAAGCGATGAATTCTCCTGCATCTTGTGAGTGATTATGCAAGTATTGTGGACCTGCAAGCTGTTCAAAGCTATGATATCAAGGTTTTTGTTGCGAATTGTAGTTCTGGATTGAAATATTTATGATGTCATTAGGGTCAGATAGAAGTAATTGTTTTGTCTTAGAAGCATAGTACAATATACACTGCATTGCTGCATTCAAATGAGAAGAAACACCGTCAACATTAGGAAGACCCATTACGTTTACCGCGTGGGTTCCTGTCGATTTTTCATCAATATTTTGGCCCCTGGATTATATATTATCCAATATCCTTATTCCTGAGTACCCAAGTGAAAAAGTTTTTTCAGTGAGTATATTCCTTGAGTAAAATTACAGGTGGATCAAGAAAAAGTAGAAAGGATGCAGGTATACTATACATCTGTATGTTACTTACCACCACGATCAATATCATCAGGTAGCGTAGGAGGAAAATGAAGAAAAGGCAGGAGTGCAGTGGATATACCACAGGTCCTTGCGTTAGATACACTATTACCAGATTCTTTCAATGGAATCAAAGGTAGATGAAGAAAGAGCAAGAAGGATGCATATGTACCATACATCTTTATGTTATGTACCACAATGATCAATGTCATTAGGTACCCGCGTGGAAAAAACAGTATGGGGGAGAGTCTGGCATAAGTCTTAACCGAAGTCAATCCCAAAGCCTATACCATAATACAGGTGTGATCTCGCTACAGGCCGTTTCCCATACTGAAATTCCATACTCATTCAAAGTCAAATGAGGTGTGGGAGAGACTATTCCCCATAGTGGAATCCCATACTCCTGTGAAACCGGATAATGTATGGGAGTGAGTATTTCCCATACTGTAGTGAGACGATCTCCCAAACTGCGATAATGTATTTTCTCAAAACGGAACGCAGTATGTGCGAGACGATTTTATGATCTGCGACAGTCTACTTCTCCAAAGTGAATAGAATATGGGTGGGCCGATTTCCCAAATTGCAACTACGAACTCTTCCAAAGCGAAGTAGAGTATGTGAGGAACGATTTTCCAAACAGCAGCAGGTATTCTCTCAAAGTTCAATGGAATATACTAGTAGGTCGAACGATTTACCAAATGTTGACAATGCATCCTCTCAGAGCGGAATGGAATATGGGTAAGATATTTTCTCAAACTGTAACGATTGTATTTGTTCCAGATGCACTCTGATAGATGAGAGATCATTCCCCGGTTGAAAATTTTCGACAGTTCACGGCCTTCTACGTGAGCTTCAGATCGATTTTGTTCTGATGCATAAATATCACTCACAAAATAAGACCTCACTGAGATGTTTGTTGGAGGAGAAATACAGGAATATCTCTGAATTAAGTATAATGTTGTCCGCAATATTCATAAATCCAGACGAAATCAGTTTGATAAAACTCATATAGAAAGACACAATCATCCAAACTCTCCAACTCGAGTTTACTTGACTGCCATGACAAGTATGGTACTGAGGAGATGAACATGGGGGAAAAGAATGGTTAATTGCTAATAATGATGAAAAAACATATCCGAAACATCTTGCAATAAAAAAAATTATTGCTCATGTAAATGGAGCGCAAAGTATAAAAAGTATATTTATTGGAGAAAATTAGAGGGATTGATGTACAGAAATATTGTTTGAGAATTTGGAAAATTATTTTACATGAAAAGTGGTTGAATGGTTCAAACATTTGAGAGTGTCTGAATATATTCTCAAAATTGATAGAATGTTTTCTTATCAAACACCTAATCCGAATTATTGGCATATTTATACACTTTCGAGAGTTGAAAGAGTGACTACACGATTTGAACACTCTTAGTGCTTTGAAATAAAACACTGGAATTCAGAGTGTTCTTGTCAGGGTACATGTAGGAGTATCTACCAGGACAATGACTGATATAATGTATGCCAATACACGGAAAGGAATTCAATTACAGAAATTACTATTTTATTCGTAAACTAGAACTATTGTCTGACGTTTCCCAACAGTTCTGGTTTACGAATAAACTGATCATCTTCCCAATGAACTTCCTGTTTGTTAGGCACCTTGCTGAAAATATCTGTCAGAACCGGGCAACGAATCGTTCGAATAGGTTTTGAACGGTTTTCGTCTCTGAAGATCCGGTTGAGAGTTCACAAACTTTCTACTCGATTTTATCTGGATTACCAAGTTGAAACATCCTCCCAAGTTTTGGCAGGAGAATCTTCGTCATTTTCTGACTGATTATCACAAACTGTGAATTCCAAACCGAATCGTCTGGAAATTTGTCGCGAATTTTACGAGAGATGGTCCGAGATTTGGTAATACTGGATAAAACTGGACAGAAATGTTGGTAGCTTAGGCTGGATTTCTAGGTGCAATAACTATTCCAAGCCTCACAACAATATGTTGCCTGGTTCTGACAGGAATTTCCAGTAGAGTATACTCCAGAGTTTCCTGGTACATTATTTGAAGGTATATTATCATATATACATATTTATGTTATTCCATTGCATTATTCCTTCTCTCTTATTCGACGTTGAATGCTTCATCAACTTTATTCGCCGTGGCAATTTTCTCACGTCTGGGTTCCGATCGGGAGGATGGAATCTTTCTCTGAATAAACTAGACCCAGTATGATCGATATCCGGGGTTGCTCACCATTTTCTCAAGATCTATAATGGAAAGATATTCTTGAGATATGATTTTCAACAAATTACTGAGATGAGGAAAAGTTGAAAGCAAAATACTTGATGGAATATGAATAGGCATCAGAGAAGTACGAAAAGTGAAACAGAAGTGGAATGTTGTTTGAATTGCACATAAAGAATGACTCGAAACGCATTCAAAATTCCAATTGGAGGACGGACACATGTACACTGTAAAAAATAAACGGTGTTACTGGCAAACGGTGTTAGTGGTTAATATCATGGTGTCAAAAACAACACTGTTTTCATGGTCAAAAGAATGCGGTGCGAGTAGTACAAATTCACGTGGTGTCATCTGCAAGAAAGTAGTACAGAAAGGTGTTACTTGAAATTTCGACACTCATAAGATGTCACCATTCATCCACGCGGTGTTATCTGTAAGAAAGTAACACTAAAAAGTTTTACTTGAAATTTTAACAGCCGTAGGGTGTTATAATTTATAAACATGTATTTAGAGTGGATCAAGCATGTCAGCAAACTCTTTCAATTTTTCAAGTCCAATGGTAAGCACATGATACGTCATCACCGCAGTATTTTCTGTCTATAGTTTTGGATATGATCTTAGGAAAATACTCTATTCAGTAGTACATATCAATGGGTTTCATAATGCCAACGTGTTTATGTTCATTATTTATAAATATAACTGGGGGTTATAACTCAAAGCCTAAGAATGATACACTGAAAAAATGTGTTTTTTTCGAGTGAGTAGTTTATTCCCTCCCCTATAAATATTCATCCAAATAATTGGAATAATGAATTGAATTAAAAAATTCAATATCTCATATAGACTGATTTAAGAACCAAAGTATTAGGTGTACAAATAAGTTTCCGCGGTTTGTCAAAAGATGGCCCCACCAGAAGGTTATGGAGAAATTGTCAGATGTAAAACGTGATATCCCAAGTTTAGTCGTCTGGCAACACCATAACCTTAAAGTACTAGTGATTCCGTATCAGCATCACGTAATTTTCTTTCGTGCAAAAATGTCAAGTTTTATTCCGAATAAGCATCATTTGCAGGAACTTTTGATTTACTTCTTTAATGTGGAAAAATCTGCAGCTGAGGCGCATCGATTGCTTCTAGAAGCATATGGTGAAGCTGCTTTAAGTGAGAGAAGTTGTCAGGAATGGTTTCAAAAGTTTAAGAACGGTGAGTTTGACGTTAAAGACGAAGAACGCAGTGGAAGGCCGAAAGTGTACGAAGACATGGAATTAGAAGTACTATTGGAGGAAGATTCGTCCCAAACGCAAAAAGAACTTGCACTTACTCTACAAGTGACTCAACAAGCAATTTCACATCGTTTAAAATCGTTAGGAATGATTCAAAAACAAGGAAATTGGGTTCCATATGAACTAAAGCCGAGAGACGTTGAACGCCGATTATGCATGAGTGAAATGCTGCTTGCCAGGAATAAAAAAGAGTTTTTTGCATCGTATAGTCACTGGTGACGAAAAATGGATTCACTACGATAATCCAAAGCAGAGAAAGTCATGGGTTAAGCCCGGCGAACCATCAACATCGACAGCTAAGCCGAATATTCATGGAAAAATACTCATGCTGTGTATTTGGTGGGATCAGCTTGGTGTCGTGTATTATGAATTGCTGAAACCAAGCGAAACCATTACTGGAGCTCTCTACCGAACACAATTGATGAGATTGAGTCGGGCACTTAAGGAAAAACGCGCCCATTACTACTCCAGACACGACAAAATTATTCTTTTACACGATAATGCTCGTCCACATGTTGCGGCGCCGGTAAAAACATACTTGGAAACACTCAACTGGGAAGTTTTACCCCACCCGCCGTATTCACCAGACTTAGCCCCTTCTGATTATCACCTGTTCCGGTCGATGGCACATGGTCTGTCTGAGCAGCGCTTCACATCATATGAAGACACCAATAATTGGGTAGATTTGTGGATAGCGTCAAAAGATGAAGAGTTTTTTCGACGGGGTATCCGAATGTTGCCAGAAAGATGGGGAAAAGTAGTGGCAAATGATGGAAAATACTTTGAATAAAACGTAATGTACTTTTCCTTTACAATAAATTCCTAATTTTTTATAAAAAACCGCGGAAACTTATTTGTACACCTAATAGATAAATCAACTGCATAAAATTTGACCAACTTCAAATGAACCATTTTTTCGACACGAAGCAATTTCTTTTCACATTGTGCTTTGATGATTGATAAACTACGTGCAAGTTCATTTGGTAGAATAACTTTCGGAAATGTTGCTGAAGTTTGGATCGTTTATTGGAACAAATTAGTGCTCGAATAACGCAATATTCAGCGTCAGAGACAAAAAATTTTGCAGTACATTCTCAAAACGGTGTTTTCAGTTTCAAGGAGTTGATTCGGAGTGGAAAATAACGATGGTTCATCAGATTTTGTGAGTTTGAAACTTCAGTTCGTTTCTGTGAACGATTCAAATTTCAAGAACATCTTTCGGAAGAAAAATTGTAACGAACTTGATGTTTTGAATTTTATTGGTGAATCCTCAGTGATTCACAATGATTTTGAGGCTGACCAATCCCAGGTAACTCGTTGCACTCTTCCCCATGTCCCCCACTCTCTATACAGTAGCATCCAACATGGCCGAGTCTGAAGAACAGGACGCTGCCTTGCCGAACAACGTTTCATTCTCAATTGAGGATATTCGAGTCTTATTAAATCTTGATTCATCTTCCACGCAATCAAAAGAATATGAATTATATACAGCGTGTTTTGAAGGCGTCAAAAAATTCGTAAAAATCAGTGAACTGTATACACACTGGAATGAGCACTCCCCAGATATTCAATAGAAATTCTTCGTCAGAGAGAGAAGAAGCAGGGAATGTACAAGAGACATCGCCTGACCCTGCCACTTACTACCTTTGCTACAAAAATTGTGGAAACCATCCATGTTTTTAGCTAAGGTCGTAAGTGGCAGGGTAAGGCGAAGACTGTCGTACATTCACGGCGTATATGACTTTTCTCTCTGACGGCGCTAATCTAGGGAATGCTCATTCCAGTATGTATAGATTTCAATGGTAAAAATTGATCGTTCTGCTAGGGAATCTATTGTATATTCAGATTTCGTGGATGCAGGTAAGTTGGAAGAATTTTTGTATCAGTTAAATCAACATGTACTATTACAATTTCAAAATCTCGGAAAATATTTTGTCAACATTCATTTTCTTTGAGACATTGCGCTTAAAAAATATTCCAAGTACGTTTCACGTCGCATCGCCAACCAATTTCAGATATTGTATTTGGTGGGTAGTCTTAAAAAATTGTTTGAAAGATGAGTTATATGGAGAAAACGCTTCTGTATATGAATCAAGGCTCTGTTTGGAGACACGTAAGATTTTCAAATTCTCGTGGATATAGTGAATCCTGGAGGGATTTGCTGAAGACAGGCAAAATTTCCTGTGTCTCGAATTTTTTGAGACCGAGACATGCGAAAATTGTCAACTCCGTACACGGGAAATTTCGCGTGTCTATGGTAAATCCCTCAAGTATTTACTGTATCCACCTGAACCTGAAACATTAACGTGTTTCGAATTTTGAAATTAGGAATAAGCTAACGTGTCTCTAGACACAGCCATAAATTAATCAAATGCATAACCTAAAAACAATTTATATGAAAATTAGATTTGTACGCTGAGCAAAAGTTACATAAAATATGATCAGTATGAATAAAACACATAAATGATTGGCCCCGTTAATCATCATTCTATATATAAATAGCAGTCTACATTGAATTCAATATGAAATATATTGTGAAAACATGAGATGTGAAACATTTTTGTTGTATTAAGTACCATGAAATGATATAATCAAATTGCCGCATGGAAATCACTGCATTTTGGATGATCGAAATTCTCAAATTTATGAATTGATTGATTCACGATTGATTATTCGTCAATTCGATAGTTAAAAAAACATTTGAAATTGGAGAGGGTACTGATGTACAAGAGTACAATCTGAGTACAAGATGAAGATAGTCATGATAGATTCAGCGGTGTTCAATTGTTTCAATCATGCGACATCTTTCTTTTGCTCCATAAAAGAGACAGGTAAATTCTAAACCTTCTTATCAGTTCTTATGGATGGACAGAAAATCATGTCTACCTAACGGGATTTGAACCTACAGTTTTCTACCTGCCTACCAACTGTAACCTAAGACCTAACCGATGAGCTATAGTGCGATATGTTGGGAGGCCAGCTTGGGTTACTACATATGCTTCATATCTAGAATACACAAGAGAATGAGTCTTCGAAAAACCTCATATATCAATTTTATTCGCTACAATTGCAATTATCATTCAAAATCTCAATCAGGAAATTTTTAATATGGAGACTTGAAATTTTTCCTGCCAGAAATGACGAAGTCCAATGGGAGTGGAAAATTTCAGTGCAACAGTGATGAAATTCCAGCATAACTGGAAAATTTTGTTGCATAGCAACTGGAAATTCCATCATACAATCTGAAAATCGCAATTCAAAACCTGCATAATTCCAGTATACCAACCAAGTCCTCATTGAGGGGATACTTGTTGTTGCACAAGACCTGTGAAATTGTAGTACCAGCCAGTGACATTTTCGCGAAATCGTGGCAAAATTTCAGTACACATTCTTGAACTTGAAAATTCCAGTACAAGGACTGAATTTCCAGTTATACTTGGTAAATTCTCAGTACCGTACCAACGAGATCTCTGTACATGTACATATCTCTGAATATAGATATTCCAGTACTAGCGCTGGGAATTTCCAGCCCAGTTGCACAGTGGATTTCCAGTTTTTTTCACAGTGTACATAAGGTTTTAGTACAATAGAGTATATTTCAAGTAGTTAGTCTTTTCTGTTCTTAATCAATTCAATCTTCTTCTTTCACAATCATGAAGAGTGAAAATTTGCATAAATTCAATTCAAAACCGATAAGCAATTGAGGGCCTGGGTTCAATAACTTGCGGAGCGCTCGAACACGTTTCGGATCTGATCCAGGAGAACAGTTGAACGAGAAAAAAAAAAGGTCATCAAAATGAGAGATACAGCCTGTCAGAACTCATAAAAATACAGATTTTCTCATGAAAAATGTTTGTCTATCATCAATAGTTTGTGAGATAAAAATTAAAAAGTGAAAATTTTCATTTCCTCTAAATTGATTTAATTCAAAATATATTTTGCGATTACTCAACGAGAAGTCATTGGAATGACTTGAAATTTGATATACAGCTTCAAAACTGACCTTCGGAGACAACTGTTGAGTTCAATTTGCTCAAATATTTCATTATTCAATAAATATTCAACAATAAACAAAAGCTGTCGAGTAAACTGGTTATCAAGTTTTCACGGTGAAAAGTGTCGAGAACATTCTCAATTTGGGAAAACTTGAAGCGACAAAGTTGTTCATCAAAGTTTGAGAAAGTTCCACTGGAATTTTCAGATCAATCGAGTGAAAAATGTGTAAGGTGTTCAAGAATGTTTACGATTCCGTGACTCGTTTACCGTTACGGCAATGCTATTCAACTACGAAACACAACGCTATATCGACGATCATAAACATTGTCAAACATCTTCCACATTTTTCGCTTGATTGATCTGAAAATTTTGGGAAAATTTCTTCGAACCTTGACGAATAACTTTGTTGCTTCGTGTTTTCCCAAATCGAAAATTTTCTCGTCACTTTTTTCCGTCGAAACGTGATAACATGTGTGTTCGACAGCTTTTGTTTATTATTGAATATCTATTGAATGATGGGATATTTTTGAACAAATTGAACTGACCAGTTGTCTTCGAGGATCAATTATGGAGCTGTATCTGAATGTCAAGTCATTTCGATGAATTTCGCTGAGTAATCGCAGAATATACTTTGAATTATATTGGTGCGAGAAAATGAAATCGTTGACGTTCCAATTTTCATCTCACAAACTATTGATGGTAGACAAAAATTTTTCATGGGAAAATGTGTATTTTGATGAGTTCTGACAGGCTATATTTTTTATTTTTCATTTTGACAACCTCTCTTCTCGCGTTCAATCATTGAACTATATAACATACTGGAAAGAGCACTGGCGAAATTTCCTATAGGATGGAAGAAGAGATCTTTCGTCAGTGTGAAATGCAAGTGAAATAGCGTTGTTTCTTTTCAATACATGCATCTCAAAAAGGGATGATGAGTGTAAAGGGTAACTGCTTCTTTTTCTCGCACAGTGTACTCGACTGTCTCTCTTTGACGAAAAATTTTTGAATGGTGCTCATTCTAGTATATTATACAGTTCGATGCGTTCAATTGATCTCCTGGATCAGATTAGTGATGCCAGCATTTGGTCGACCGAGTCGATTTACCCTCTCCATCGGACCATTTCTCGTCCCCACCACTCCAGCCGGGTGTACGCACACATTGAAACCCGCATTCATGTGATTCGGAAGCGGTCGGGTCACTTCGAGTCGGCTCGGACAATCGAGAAAGAACCAACTATCCGTCGGTTTTTGTCCTCTGAATATGTTTGGCGATCGGCTCACTTCGTGCAAGATCGGAGAAAGTTTAAAGCCCACGCGGTCGACTTACCAAAAAGTTTCACTGCGATTTCTTTCCCAAGCAACAATTCTATTGTAATCAGTATCGAACTGACTTACCTGGCGCCCCGGGCAATTCTTGGCCGGGGCACTTCGATATTTTTTTCTTCAATTAAAGAGCCGGTTCAATACTGATTAATCAATTATCACAATAAAGTATAGATTTGATGCATCCCATCATTCAATTGGATGAAATTTAATATAAGTAAATAATTTTTCAATTATTATTTATTTTTCATGAATTTGAGAAAATTATTGGTTCTTCTTATGACTGATTATGAAACTTTCAGGAACACCTGTATGTATTCTATAAAAATTTTTTCATAGTTACGCATTTTTGATAATTTTTCCAAATCTTGATCATTTTTCAATGAATTTCATTAGAATTGTCAATCAATCGATGGTTGAAAAATTCTCGGATAGTTTGGGGATCTATGATAAATATCCTGCGGTGAATTCCATAATTTTTCCTGATCAAATAATTATTCAGAAATCACTATCATATTCCAATGAGGATAATCAAATCGACATCGCTTATCAGATGAAATATCAAAAGAATAAGACTGAATATTCAATTGATTGAGTGCAAATTATTTTCAATGAACTGAATGATTAGATTTGAGCATTCAAATTGATATTTCATCATTTCACACACTTTTAGTCTCTTTCCTTCGCTGTATCACTCCATAGAGGTAACATGTGGTTGCAAATACTATAAGAACCCATAGCCTAGCGACAAAAGACATGGTTCTTGCGAAGGGACGGTCGAATTCGATGCTGTGTGGAGACATTTCATTTTTTTTGTCATTTCTCTGTTGAACAATTCAATTTCACATCCAATTATTACTTTTTATATCATTACATCGTCATGTTATCAATATCCTCAATGTTTCAAGATGCACTCGCGGATTTCCCAAATATTCATGTCCGTGAGATATAGATCGATCGATTCAAAATCATCTGAAAAGAAAAATCAATATCACTTCGGAGGAACGTTTTTAGAAAAGTGTACTTGCTGATTTCATCAAAGCCTTTGGCAATTTGATGACAAAATTTGAACAACTCGTCTCTATCGAATAAAGACCGATCGATCCGAAATGTTCTGAGATGAAAAATGAATAGCACTTCAGAGAAACTTTTTCGAGAAGCGCGTTTGCAAATTTTGGACTCCTTCCCGCATCACCCAGCAGGTGAAGTACAAGCGGATGCGTTCTTTTTCAACCCTGAGAATAAGAATAGCTCACTCCCAGCGAGAGATAAAATCCAACGATTTTGATTCCAGATTGAAATGATACCTCAAGCAAGGAAGAAGAGGTTGTAAACCGTATATCTTACGGAGTCCCTATTTGCACGATTCCTCAAGTAGCTTGAGCTACCAGAATGTGAGTCGATTTCATAACGGTGCGTGCGAGATATGCCACAACTGCACGGAGAGAAAATGATTTGCTACTATAGCGCCTACAAAGAAATTGGTTGTCCTTGCAAAAATATTTACTCCCGCAGCTAAAACGTTAGTTCTGTTAACAAATTTGTTTATGTCAGCGAACACATTTAGTTGTGTCAATCATTCTTCTTGCTCTTTCAGCTAATTTTCCTTGCAGGCGCTATGATGACAGACCTGCTTGTTATGCCAGCAATACTTTTCTCTTCGTGTGATGTGAAGCTTCCCTGGGTGCAGCGTATCGGAATCCGGATGAAGCCCAATAGAATTGGTGTGTTTGACATCAGTTCTATACTATAATGACATAATCTCACTTACGCGCTTTTTGAAAACTTTCCTCCGAAGTGCTTTTCATTTTTCATTCCAGAAGATTTCGGATATATCGGGCTTTATTCCATGAGGACGAATTTTTAAATTTTTTTCATCAAATTGCCGAAGGCTTTGATGAAATTCGCGAGTACGCTTCTTTCAAAACCTTCCTCTGGAGTGATATTCATTTTTCTTCTCAGAACATGCCGAATCGATCGGTCTATGTGCCACGGAGACAAATTTTTCAAATTTTCTCATCGATTTGTCAAAGGGTTTGAAGAAATTTGCAAGTAGACTTTTTTAAAAACGTTCCTCCGGAGTGATATTGATTTTTCTTCTCAGATGATTTTGAATCGATCGATCTATATCTCACGGACATGAATATTTGGGAAACTTTCAATCGACTCGAACCAGTACTTGTTCAAATCCGCGAGTGCATTTTGAAACATTGAGGATATTGATCACATGACGATGTAATGATATAAAAAATAATAATTGGATGTGAAATTGAATTGTTCAACAGAGAAATGACAAAAAAAATGAAATGTCTCCACACAGCATCGAATTCGACCGTCCCTTCGCAAGAACCATGTCTTTTGTCGCTAGGCTATGGGTTCTCATAGTATTTGCAACCACATATTACCTCTATGAAGTGATGCAGCGAAAGAAAGAGACTAAAAGTGTGTGAAATGATGAAATATCAATTTGAATGCTCAAATCTAATTATTCAGTTCATTGAAAATAATTTGCACTCAATCAATTGAATATTCAGTCTCATTCTTTTGATATTTCATCTGATAAGCGATGTCGATTTGATTATCCTCATTGGAATATCATAGTGATTCCTGAATAATTATTCGATCAGGAAAAATTATGGAATTCACCGCAGGATATTCATCATAGATACCCAAACTATCCGAGAATTTCTCAACCATCGATTGATTGACAATTCTAATGAAATTCATTGAAAAATGATCAAGATTTGGAAAAATTATTAAAAATGCGTAACTATGAAAAAATTCTCATAGAATACATACAGGTGTTCCTGAAAGCTTCATAATCAGTCATAAGAAGAACCAATAATCTTCCAATATCCATGAAAAATAAATAATAATTGAAAAATTATTTACTTATATTAAATTTCATCCAATTGAATGATGAGATGCATCAAATCTATATTTTATCGTGATAATTTAATAATCAGTATTGAACTGGCTCTTCAATCGAAAGAAAAACAAACAAAAAAAAATATCGAAGGGCCCCGGCCGAGAATTGCCCGGGGCGCTGGGTAACTCAGTTCGATACTGATTAAGATGAAATTGTCGCTTGTGAAAGAAAACGCAGTGAAACTTTTCGGTAAGCCGACCGCGTGGGCTTTCAACTTTTTCCGATCTTGCACGGAGTTAGCCGATCGCCAAACATATTCAGAGGACAAAGACCGACGGATAGTTGGTTCTCTCCCAATTGTCCGAGCCGACTCGAAGTGATCCGACCGCTTCCGAATCATATGAACACGGGTTTCAATGTGTGCGTGCACCCGGCTGGAGTGGTGAGGACGAGAAATGGTCCGATGGAGAGAGTAAATCGACTCGGTCGACCAAATGGCATCACTGGATCAGATCCGAAGAATGTTCGAGCGCTCGGCGAGTTGATAAATCCAGGCCTTCAGTTGATGTACATTTGACTAGTATGTGATATCCATATACGATGTCAGAAGAATGAGTAGAAAACTTGATAACACGGATACGAAGTTTTTCACATATTGGGGTTACAGAATTTTGCATCATGTTAACACGTGTGGTCATAT
Source organism: Gonatopus flavifemur (assembly GCA_018340375.1). NCBI lineage: Eukaryota > Metazoa > Arthropoda > Insecta > Hymenoptera > Dryinidae > Gonatopus > Gonatopus flavifemur. The sequence continues at coordinate 608,133 of JAFFJZ010000039.1, forward strand.
CTGTTTGTATCATTATTACGAAATTGAGAATCAGTTTTGAAACAAAATTTCATATCATAGTTTGTTACAGAATTTGATATCATTTTTGATACAGGATTTCGTATTATCTTCAACAGTATAGTTCAGTCAGCATCATTTGAAATTGATAGACCTCTTGAAAATGAGCAGGCCATTATAAGGGCTCGAGCGTTGAAATATTTTCTACCAAAACGAGGTTTCATTGTGGGGTTTTTCTGGTCAAGATGTTCAAGAAAAATTGTTTTTTTTTCAAACGTCGTTGTTTTCATAGAAAGAATGGAGGTATCGTTTGGAAAATTTGTGGGTATGTTCAGTATACACCTTGCATTCTACGAAAAAAAAATTTTCAAGATTGGAATAATTTTTTGTTCTATTATATTAATCCAAACAACAAAGCACACTGAAAAATGACGGCGGGAGTGATTTGGGACGACTGGATGATCTGAAAAGACCAAAAAAATGGCAAATTATTCCTAGTTCAAGTGGCTATCGCATGAACTAGGATCTTTTTGATTGATAAAATATTGTTCGATTTGCATCCGATTTTCCAATTTCGAAAATCGATTTTTTTCGAAAACGGCCGCCATTTAGTTATTGTCTGATGGAAAAAATGTCCTTGTTCATGCGATAGGCACTCAACAAGGAATGACTTGCCATTTTTAGGCACTCATCGGTATACGCAGTATACCAGCACGGAGTGCCTATTGCACCCGCCATCATACGCTCTGACCGTATCTTCCTTAATATTTGAGTAATCCAATTGGAAGTTGGATAGTTCTTCATTTCATGCAATACTAATTGATAATCCGTGGGGTTGTCTGTATGTCTGTCTGTCTGTACCAGGGATAACTCTGGACCGAGTGGACCAAATTGGATGAAATTTATAGAGGACTTCCTCCGAACGCATCCCCCGAGACCATTTTTTTTATTGCAATCGGACAAGTCCTCCTATTTTTTGTTAATTTTTTTCTGGAAAAATAGGTGATCTCGGAGAAAATTTTCTCCGCTGTATACATACAGGGTGTCCCAAACAAGTGAATACACGCGGATATCTCGAAAAGGAGTGAGTAAAGAAGAAAATGTCTCAACTAAAAGTTGTTTGGTTCAAAGGGGGAATGTTCGAGGTGATAACAGATTTGACCTTGGAATGAGTTTTCAAGGCCATTGGAGAGATAACAACATTTTTTCATATGGAATCCCCTTGCTTTTCCAGTGGTATCATATTCTACATGAAAAAACACAAAAATTTTGCTTGAAGCATTTTTCTGTCACCATCGTACTTTTGAAGATATGGCCAACAGTGAACCCTCCCAGCGAGACGTGACAGGAAGAGTGTGTTTCTCTTACAAACGAGCGATGATGAATCAATGTTGTTGAGAATAAAAAAACAGGAAATCCAAAATTGACAGATTGTAGAATGTTCGATTTATTGAATTCAACGTAAAGTAATATTAATATCAAAGGGTTTCAAAACATCTTCGAGCAGTTTCCAAATGTTCAAAATGTGCGCCTTGTTCCTGCAAGCATAAATGAATTCTTCGCTCGAAATGACTCACCGTAGCGATTGTTGTATCATCATCCTTTGCCTTGTTTGTAAGTCAACTTCATCTAGCATCAAGGGCAGTTCATTTTGTAATAAATTGAGGTAGTTGACTTGGTTCACATTTCCTTCGAAGAAATAGGGCCCACACCAAACAGTAACGCTCCAACGATGCTGGTGATTAAACTGGCGATACCAATGAGGATTTTGTTCGGCCCAGTGATGACAATTGTGACGATTGACCAGGCCAGTATTGTGGAATGTACTTTCGTCGCTGAACATGACATTGTTGGAAAATTCAGGATTTTCTTCGATTCTAGCTTGGGCCCATCTGCAGAAGTGCATCCGCCGTTCAAGATCATTGGGTTGCAATTCATGACATAAGATGATATGATATGGATGGAACTTTCGGATTCTTAATATCCAGTGCACCGTATTTCGTGGGATACCAGTAAGGCGTTGAATGTTTCGAGTGCTGTCATGTGGATTTGAGGCTATTGCAACCAAAACTGTAGCGACTCTTGGATCATCATGATTCAAATTGATGCGCTTCCTTTTGTATTCTATTCCCCGTATTCTAGCAGCGTCCTCTATCTTTCTAATTACCGCGGGGTTTGGATGAATCCTCATAGGATATCTCTGTGCATACAACACACTGGTCTGCCGATAATTACGTCGAGATTCACCCAGAATCATCAAAATATCGACGATCTCATCAGGGGTATAATTTCGAAGCATCGTGATAAATTAGACATTCGGAAAACCAAAGTTGCAAATCATGAAAATTTTCGCACGCACTAACGCGAGTATCAATTCTCTACTGGCCTGGTTTTACCCCCGTACAGCACAACCACCGATCCTCCACCTAGGACTTCGGTGGACCAGAGGTGGAGAATTGGTGGAGAAATGGGAGCCGTGGAAATAAGGGAGAAATAAGGGAGAGTCTCCGTTGAGGCAACGGAGAGGCGACGGAGAAATGTCCGCCCCCTGTATTTTCGATATAATTCTTATTGGTGCATTTACGTAACCAAATCTGAATGTATGAATTCACGAATTCAAGTTTTTCCTGAAAATACAGGGGGTGGACATTTCTCCGTCGCCTCTCCGTTGCCTCAACGGAGACTCTCCCTTATTTCTCCCTTATTTCCACGGCTCCCATTTCTCCACCAATTCTCCACCTCTAGTCCACCGAAGTCTTAGGTGGAGGATCGGTGGTTGTGCTGTACGGACCGATTGTTTGTTCACAAAATGAGGATTTACAAAATTAGAGAATACATACAACACTTTTCTTCGAACATAAACATCAACGTAATTTTATAAACACAACATCGAGGCAACATTCATTGAAGAAAACATTCGAAGAAGGAATTGTTTTTTTTTCTTCTGAATGTTATGTTGGACATTCAATCGGGCCCTTTTTCTTTGAAGGAAATGTGAACCGAGTCAACTACCTCAATTTATTACAAAATGAACTGCCCTTGATGCTGGATGAAGTTGGCTTACAAACAAGGCTAAGGATGGTGGTACAACATGATGATGCTCCTCCTCATTAAAGCCGTTTTGTACCACAGTTTTTGGACATTCCCAAGAAATGTCTTGTTACACGCGAAGAAATCGCGAGATATTAGATCACCTAACCGGTTTATTTTATTTCACGTCAGTTGCGAAGCGAAAAATCACGGAGGTTAGGTGAGGTAAAATCTCACGAATTCTCTCCGTGTAGCTACGCCCTGGTGAAAATGAAGCGTTGAACGCGACGAAAGCGTAACCTAAGAGTCATCTAAGCGTAACAAAGGATCAACTGAGCGTAATTTAGGAGGGAGTTGGAACATTTTCACGCTTCATTTGTTTCAACACTCGTTTCCTTCAATTTCGGATTTTCACCAGGGCCATGAGTGATTCCAAGCGAAGGATCCATTTATGTTTGCAGGAAGAAGGCTTACATTTTGAACATTTGACAACTGCCCGAAGACGTTTTGAAAATCTTTGATATCAATAATACTCTACGTTGAATTCAATGAATCAAACATTCTAAAATCTGTCAATTTTGGATTTCGTGTTTGGTGATTCTCAATATTGATTCATCATCGGTGTTTGTAAAAGGAATCCAATATAGTGGATCTAAGATGGCAGACGTGAATTTAGTCGTTTTGGCATTCATGGACGGATTATTATGAAACATGGGTTCTAGGGGTTTTCGAGGGTGTTGAATCCGAATCTGGCGTGGAATCTCGAATTCAAGGTAGCGAATCCAAGATGGCGGACGTGAATTTAGTCAATTCCGCATTTGTGGGCAGATTTATATGAAACATGGGTTCTAGAGGTTTTCGAGGGTGCTGAATTCGAATCTGGGGTCAAATCCCGAATGAATGATAGTGGACCCAAGATGGCGGACGTGAATTCAGTTAACTTCGCATTTGTGGACGGATTCATATAAAACATGGGTCCTAGTGGTTTCCGAGGGTGATGAATCCAAATCTGACGTCAAAAACGAATTCAAGATGACGAATCCGATATAGTACACGTGAATATAGTCATTCCGGCTCTAATGAACAAAATTATGTCGTTATATGTAACAAGGGTTTTAGGAATTTCCAAGGGTGCTGAATCAAATTCTGGGTTCCAATGTTGAAAGAAAATAATAATTCCGCTTCGCTGCCACGGCGAAGACTCTTCAAGAGCTGGTTGACGTTATGACAACTGCACACTCGTGAGAATCCAAAAGTGAAAGGAGTAGCTATTGACACAAATGACGCCTGAAAATATTCGGATTCATTCCTGAATTCCGCCGAAATAACCCTTCGCTACGCTCATTATGCTTTAATTACTTTTAGCTTACGCTTCCGTCGCGCCTCCAGGCTTTATTTCTACCAGGACAGTTTAAATTCTACAGTTCTCCAGGTACATGTTTCTGAATCATTTGGGGATGGTATAAAGGATGCCCAGATAGCAATTTAACTTTGCTGCAATGTTGTCAGGCAAGCTTGTGGCAAGGTTGATATAAGCTTCCTAGTTGACACACGACAAGGGTACAAGCTTACAAAACTCTTGCAGCAGGGCTGTAGCAACCTTACACTGACAAGGTTGTCAATAATAAGCCAAAAACAATCGAATGACAAGTGTGACAGGGTTATGACAAGCCTACATGTTATCTGGGTGGTAGGTAATAAAAGTCCCAGGCTTTCTGAAGATTACTTTCACAAAGTTTCTCAATTGAGGGAAAAACCGAAGAGTGCCTTTCTGTATATCCCCGGATATCTGAATTGTTCAAAATGCGAGCGAAGCGAGCATATGTGGCCTACGATATATTCAAAATGAGCGAAGCGAATTTTGAAGGGGGTCGGACTGCTGAGCCAAGTGAAGCAGTCAGGGAGCGGACCCCTCTGGTTTTTGGATCATCTGGTCGCTCTGAATCACTCCCACCGTCATTGTTTAGTGTTTCTTTTTGTAATATTTAATGTACAATCAACATAGTTACAGATTTTCAGAACGATATCCTAATTTTTTCTATAGAAAAAACTGTTTGGAAAAAAAATTTTTCTTGAAACTCTTAACCCGAAAGACCCCTTAAGGAAATCAAAATAAACATTCCTCCCTGAATAACTCATAAATGTTTCTGCTCCAATCAACAACAGTTTGGAAACATCTCTTTTCGACAGTCAACTCAGAAATCTCCCCTAAATTCTCCTCACATATTCCCCTCAAAATTCTCCCAGCAAGTAAATTCCCCAAAAATGAGGAATTTCCCTCCACATTGGCAATCCTGCTTCTAACACAATGAACAACAGTTTCAAAATATTCATATTCAACAGTCAATTCGGAGATCCCCCCTCAATTCCTCTCTTCACTCAATCCTTTAAAAATCTTCTCTCCCCTCCCGGCAGGTGGATTCCCCAAGAATGGGTGAATTCCCCTTACTTCGGCAACCCTGGATACGTATTCTGTGATGAATTTGAATGGACATTTACACCTATTCACAAGGTATTTGAGAGGTATCATTCACCTCTCAACAAGTAACTGAAATCATTCCAAGCTTGCAAATACACGTTTTAGAAAGCTGTTTGAAACGTGTTGGTGCTGTCAGGGTTCATGTCTGAACTTGACTTATTGTTGAAATTTTCCTTTGAATATATTGGGACTATGTTCATTATTCTTCAATTCCACATGAGAGCTTTGAACTCATCTGTAACCGAAAGTTGATAAATTGATTGAAATTCTCCATTTTTGGTTTCGGCTTCGGTTGTCAGCAGAAAACATGGACGGTGCCAGAATTCGATTCCAATTCCGGTTCCGGCCGAAGAAACAATTTCCTTTCCGGTGGATTTCTAATTGCAAGATCTTGAGTCTTGGCTGGAGCAATAGATACAAATTTGAAGCAGTTGAAAAGAGATAACAACCACCAACTTTCCAACATTTGGAAAAAACGTGAAAGAAGGTTGTACTTCGAGATTTTCCACTTCGTTTTGTCCGACCTTACATGAGAAATGAAAATATCCTCGACACGGATCCTGCACAGGGTCAGAGATAATGTGAGAGAAAGAGAGTGAAGACATAGTCATAGGACTATATCCAAGTAACACACATTGTTCAAGATGATGCCAAGATAATGTCTAAATTTTGTCGAATTAAGGTGTGAGATCAAGATTCAGAACGTACTTTTGATGTTCCGTACAGCACATGACGTGTCTGGCTCATAGAAGGAATGTATTTTTGGAAACATAGGAACATGCCATACATGTGTGAGATCGCGCCATCCATCTTCTAGGCAGATTCATGCACATAGAAATGTCCGCCCAAATAACCTGAATTCAAGAATATGGGAGGCATGTTTTGTTGATCATCCCATACGCATCTAGTTTTCGTCTTACAAAAGAGGTTATGTATTTCTAAAAGACTTCTGTCAACATATTCAGGATGTCTGATACAGCAACACAATCATATAATTCATATATAATTCAATCATAATTCTTTCCAGAGGAAAAATCATTGTTAAATAGCTTTTCTCATGTTGCATGAAACATCTTTCAAAAGTGTTTTGGAATTGCAAAACCTCTAAAGTTCTGTCGGCTCATAATGACTGACGAGAAATACTTCAAGTAACTATAATCGAACTTTCATAAATATTAATTGTAGTTTCGTCTCATACAGTTCCAAAATTGTCACTAAAAATACGCATCGAGTTACTGTAGACGAAATTTGAAAATTTCTTATTGCATGATCTTGGAGCTATATTTTTGGATATACATTCGATGAATCAATCTCAATTAGGCTGAGATAATTCCGTGCATTCGACAAAACTTCAAAAAAAAGTTTTGAGACAGTATATACAAATTCATGAAGATAAACATCATCACCATTTCATTCGAACTCGCGTACACAATACAATGAGTTTATCGGTTATTTGCAAATGAGAGGTTATAGTTTACTGAGTCCATAGAAATCTTTCTGCTATGTGAATTGAATATAATTCTCACAATATTGCCACATGATGTGAAATGATATATGCCAGGAATATGTTGTTTAGAATGTTCCGTTTTCTATCAGATTATGCATGTTTCACATGTCGAACATATGCTTTACACATTACGTGTTGTACGGGGTCAATCAGTGTCTCGATCTTCACTTTTTCTTGAAATTTTAGATGTAACAAAAACTTTCACTTTATCAAAAGTATTGCATAGAATCGATTAGTACATGAAAAATTGAACAGAATTCAATGAGACTTCATGTTTGATTAGAACCTAGAGAATTCTGAATGGCAATTTATGAAATTTTGTGAATAAGACAAATACTTTATTCATTCCCCTAGATAATATTTTGCAAACATCCTTCGACTCGAATGTTCGCAAAGATAGATTTCAATGTAGTGCTTGCAACCTGCTTTTGTTTGGTACTCTCCTACATATAATACACTCACAAACTATAAAGATCTTGAATAAGTTCTCGCTGTTTCATCACCGATGGCACTAACAGTACATCCTGCTTGCAATTCCGAATGGTAATGCACTTGCAAGGAAGTATTGTATGTAACCTGAAATTTGAGTGTATGATATTTCACTTTAGTGTAAACAAATAAGTAATTGTTTATTAGTTTTGAAAATGTCTTCTTTTGCGCCAACTAAAGTGTATTTGCTGGGAATTTTATTGCACTACTTTATTCAAGAGAAATCTGCAGCTGAAGCACATAGAATTCTTGTTGAGACTTATGGTGACAATGCTCTGTCGGATACGACATGCAGAGACTGGTTTCGACGGCTGAAAAATAATGATTTTGAACTTGAGGATAAAGAACGTTCTTGCGGACCAAAAAATTTGAAAACAGAGAATTGGAGCAATGTCTCGATGAAGACCGATCTCAGACGCTAGCAGAACTTGGAAAACGATCACAAGTTGATGAATCAACTTTTTCAAAACGTTTAAAGATGTTAGGAAGGATCCAGAAGCAAGGGTGCATTGGGTACCGTATGAATTGAAGCCAAGAGACATTGGACGGCGTTTTGTCACGTGTGAACTACTGTTTCAACGGCAGAGAAGGAAAGGTTTTTGCACCGTATTGTGACCGGCGATGAAAAATGGATACACTATGATAATCCCAAGTGTAGAAAATCATGGGGTAAGTCTGGCCATGCATCAACATCGTCTGCAGAACCAAATATCCATGGTTCGGGGCTTCTTCTCTGTATTTGGTGGGATCAGCAAGGTGTAATTCATTATGAGCTGCTCAAACCGAATGAGACTACCACGGGGGATGGCTATCGACTTCACACAGATAACATGTGAGCTTGTCATAAGCTTGTCAGACTTGTCAATCGATTGTTTTTGACTTGTTATTGACAACCTTGTCAATGTAAGGCTGCTACAACTCTGCGGCAAGGGTTTTGTAAACTTGTACTCTTGTCATGTGTCAACTAGGGGGCTTATATCAACCTTGTCACAAGCTCGCCTGACAACATTGCAGCAAGGTTAAATTGCTATCTGGGCAATTGATGCGTTTGAGTCGAGCCCTTAAAGAAAAACGGCCGCTATACGAGAAAAGACACGGCAAAGTGATTTTCTTACATGACAACGCCCGGCCTCATGTTGCAAAACCAGTGAAAACCTACCTGGAAACGCTTTGATGGGAAGTTCTATCTCACCCACCGTATTCACCTGACATAGCCCCTTCCGATTTTCACCTTTTCCGTTCGATGGCACATGCCTTAGCTGACCAGCGTGTTCATTCTTACGAAGAAGCTAAAAAATGGGTGGATTCTTGGATAGCCTCAAAAGACATGTCGTTATATCTTCTATTGTTATTTTTTTTTATTTTCAATAGTTTTCATTTTAATTTTACATATTTTTACTCAACCATTTCGCAATCTGCAACGTTACATCAAAAATATCAAAACATTCATGAATACGATTCACTGCTACAATATTTAATCTTGAAAATTACGATGATAAAATGAAAAGCAAGAAGGATAATATTTTTTCCATGTGAATTCTTGAATGGCGGACAGAAAATCAAATACAATATTTCCTCTCCGTTGCTTGAAATTAGGTCAAGAACGTTGAATATTTTTCTTTCCTCCAACAGCTGAGTTCATTTTCCACATGTTACGAAGAAATCTACATAAATTATTCTGTATTGTAAGTGAAGAAACAAAATTCTTTCATATTAGTTGAATTTCATCACATTCACTGACAGAGAAACTTTCTGAATCTATATTTCATTTCCTATTTCTACAAGCCATTGATCAGCAACAACAAATGCTGAAGTGATGGAACATTCATTGATATAGTATAATGAATTGAACTGTTGGTATCACAGTTGGAGGACTCCAGTCGTTTGCACAACTCATATTGAATGCTTACAATGAACCTTTGATACTAGTGTTAATGAGTAGTATTATACAAAGAATTCGTTGAAAACTGTAATCACTGATTTATTGTTTGCTTTTTTCCACCGTTCCGAATCAATAAATAATATCAAATTCTCAACATTTCCTGTGAGACATGAAAATAAAGTAATTACACACGTGTGTGTGTGTGAATCAATTTCCTCTTCAAAGTGAAGGCATCATTGTTTTCTCTTAAGGCGTATATCATGATATTCCCTCGCCCAATCACGATAAATTTAGCCTGCTTCTCGTTAGCATTGACACACGTACATTAATTAATTGCAGCTGTAAGACCCTCTTAGTGTTTCCTCTTGTCCTCATACGCAATCCTTCCTGACGTACGCGTCGCTGGTGTACTTCGATCCTTGTACTTCAATGAAATTCCCTTTTCGTTCCCCATGATGAAATATATAACGAATAACGGAGCAGGTGAAGAAAAAGATTCAGGAAGAGGAATGAAGAAATGACGGTGAAGCAGCACATATGGGGCAGAGGATACAAGCACTAGACGATGGCATGATGCATTCTTGTACCGAATGATCTCTAGACCCCGATTGGTCGTAAGTCACCCCTATAGAGATCACGAGGGCGTGCATAGGTGCATAATGCGTGTACACTCACCAGTATGAATACATCTTGAATGTGTACGTGTTCATGTACGCGTGTATACGTTTATGTGCAAACGCAATGTAAAAGAAAGGGGTTACGAGCAAAGCAGCAGCCGGCGGGGTGTAAGTCATTCTTTTCCTCTTTCCCCTCGTTTACTTTGGGCCGATCGTCAAAATGGCCGCTGTATCGGTGAACTCTCATTGGCTAACTTTGACTCCCTTCTATTTTTTGATCTCTTTTTACCAGACCTGCCATAGCCTTTCCTCGATAGAACACGCTTGTTATGAGGACAGGCTCTGTACTCGCGTACCCAACTCTTATATGCTTATACGAGAAAGAGAGATGCGTCTTCGCACTTACTCATAAGATAGGAATGCATGCAATTATTAAAAGTGAAAGAATGGAGAATGAAACTATGTCGAGCATGTACATAAGGAAATAACGTTGATTTCGATAAGGAAAGAGAAATTGTGAACACATGACATCTGCCCAAAACCCATCTGGTTTATCATTATTGATTTCCAAGATCACTTTGAAAATATTTCTAAAGATATCCTTCGGGCAGAATACACGGAGAAAAAAGAATTCGCTGTGGCAGCGAAATCTACTTTTGCTGGGTTCCTTTTGCCAGAGCAGCAAATTTTTTGCTGTGACGGCAAACTATTTGCTGTTCCAGCAATCTTGTTAGCTGCGACAGCGAATTTTTATCTGTGGCAGCAAAAAATTTTTGCTATCCCAGCAAAATTTGTTTGCTATTCTGTATATAATACTGAAAATTTGCTGGCGGAGCAAACATTTTTTGCTGCCACAGCTAAAAAATTGCTGTCGTAGCTAACACGATTGCTGTTATAACAAATTTTTAGCTAGGTTAGCAAAAAATTTTGCTATTCTATATATAATACCTCGATTTGCTGCGTCAGCAAATTTTTCCTCTCCGTGTAACAGTCCAAAATATTCGGAATATATCAAGATAACCCGCGGCCAAAGGGGTCCAATGAGTCGGAACCAACCAATTGGTTTAAAAAGAATAACCAATGAGAAGATGACAAAATCCCAGATCTAGGCACACTGTTTAGCTGAAGGATCACAAAAAATCTCAAATTTGTACGATGATTATTCAAATATGATTACAAATAACAATGTAGAAACATTTTTATATTCAAATCTGATAACTCATAGATATAAAAATCTGTTTATTCACAATTCCATAGCCATCTATGCAAAAGAGAATATATTGAATCCATGGAAAGGTGTGTTCCCAAGTAGCACCACAATATTCTATGGACGTTCTTCGAATATTCGACATATGTTCTATGCACATTCCATTTAGACCCTTTCATAAATGCTATGCATATTCATCGAACATATGTGATCAAATGTATGACGGTACGTCAATCGAACGTCGATTGGATGAATATCGTGCATTTCAAATGTACTATATACCTTTTGAGTATATTCAAAACAGTCTCATTCGAATATTCTATGAACGTTCATTATATGTTCTTGGTATATTATTCGGACATTCTACGAACGTTCTTACTTTGTATTCACTTTGAACTTCTTTTGTTGCTTGGATTAGGATATGTAAAGTTCATTCCATTCAGCTAAAATGAGAGGAAAGATTGAAAAGAAGTTGTTAGCAAAAGTTTAGAACGTGCACATAGAAGCATTCCTGTACACAATCACTCACACGGAGGATTAATGGTTTCCATTTAGACACACTATATTTTATCTAAATCCCCTTGAATAGAAGCCATTAATTCTCTGTGTGAGCAGCTCTGTATAAAAATTTTCATGTCACCGTTTTGCTACCCATTGCTAGTAAACAGCCTTGGCAGAAATTATTCTAGTCTTCCTCTAAGTCTTGTAAGGAACGAATAACGCAACGGCACCAATTTCCGACCATTTTGTATTGTAAGGAAAATTGATTGCACGCACTCATATTCAATGAATAAGGGTAAGTAGATGAACATCTAGTGTGCATATTGCAATTGAATTTGATTCATGCATGTAAGTATTCAAATAATTGTTTCAAAAAGTATCAGGTGGTCGGGAAGTACGAATGGTGGTCACAGAACCGGTACCTTTGCGTTACTTAGAGTAATTCACATCTTTCCTCTCAGTGTGTAGTCTGCTTTTTGAGATCCTGGAATTACTGGAGCTTCAACCCTCAGCCTACAAATTTCAAATTGACTTATTTTTTCGCACACAAAATGTAACATGAATTGCATTTCCTCACTTATTATCAAAGTGGGACTGATCCATCAGTTCATACTCAAGTTAGTCTATTCAAAGATGGTGACGTCGAAACTCATACTCTTTTCAAATTCCACATGTTCCGAATACTCACTGGTTTACGTTAACCCTGTTTGTTGTGGGAGTTTAATTCGCTAGCTGTGTTAATACCAACTTTTCCATGTACTGATGATGTTATTGGGATATATTCCTTATTTTATATCGATCATAACTTTGCGTGGAAAATTCGTAAGTCAATAACTTATTTTGAAGATTAAAAGTGATACTATATGATGTTATTGAAAAAGGGACCTCACCTGGAATTACCTGGAAATCACCCCCCGTTAGTCAAAAGCACTCATGACTCTATACTCCATCCTTTTCAAACCTGTGTAATCCTCGATTCACTCATTTTATTATCACCAAAGACTTCAGTCAACGATCCCTAGCATGTATGTACCATGAGGCCCACCCAGCCCAGCATACGCCCCATCCTGCCAATATCCCGTACAGCATTCCTCTGTGGGGGCGACGGAGAAGAACGGTGGATCATCCACGTGAGCAACGTGAAGGTGACGTAGCACGCTGCGACGTGGATGAACGGTGGAGGAAACGGAGAAAAAACGTGAATTCGTGGCCACCTTGAGAAGTATCGACACTGCATGCGCGGATTAATCCACGTTGTCTCTCCGTCACCTCCACGTTGCAGCTACGGGGATGAAATTTTCGAATCCACGTGATTGCCGCATTGCTGCAACGTGAAGGAGAGGCTTTAATCCACTTGGTTCTTATGCGAGATGAAAATATTCTTTACAGAAATTCGTACTCATCTGTGACCTGTGTAGTAGGATTGGAAGTGACGTTGATACTCATTTTGAATGAAGAAAACCATAAAAAAATGAAACAAGTAAGTGTGGGACTATATTACTGTATTAAATAATATATATACAAATTTCAAATGAAATACATCGAATATGAAAGGAGAAACAGTTTTACCGGTATATATAAGAAATTTCCACACAAGTTTGAACTCTGCACGGAAAGAACTCTGGAGCTACCGTAGTATGTGAGCCCGTCGCACTATAGTAGCTTGGCTGCCCACATACGAGCGTAGTGCCGCTGTGTACCAAAGTTGATTCGACAGTCAGCCAATGTGGTATGACGAAGCGCCGAACTGAATTTGCTCCCGTGTAATACCACGATGGTGGATCAACCTCATTTTCCACTGTTTGAACTTCAAGAATTTAGGAAAAATGTTTCAAACAAAACTTCCTCATTTTTTCGCATAGAATCATGGTATGCGATAAGAAGTAGAAGTTTCCATTTAAAAAATTGAAGTTCCCCTCAGTGTGACTGACCACAGCGCCATCTACTATGGAACTGATATCGCCATTGTGTCGTCCCCTCTCTTAACAACAACATTCGAATGAGATATTTCGGCTCTTGGATGCATTCCACAAGATATCCGCATATTGTTTCATAGACTTTATTTTTCATCGATTGTGGCGCCATCTTCAGAAATTCAGAAAAACGTGTCCAGCAACAGTTACTCACTTTTTTGCTTAGAATCAAGATATGCAATAAAAAGTGAAGGTTCCCGTTTGAAAAAATGATGTTGACCCCATTTTAATCGATCATAACGCCATCTATGATGAAACTGATATCGTAGTTTCATGGCCCCCTCTTTGTATAAAAACTTTGGTATGAAGGACTTTTGGTTTAAGATGCATGTTTTTGAGATATTTGCATTTAAAGGTTAAACTGGGACACCCTGTATATATATCATCATCACCATGAAGTAATCAGTCTTATGACTGGTTTGATGAAATCCTCCAATCCTGTCTATTATCCGCTAGACGCTCAATTTCTACATATCTATGTCAACCCTTATCTTGTATGATTTGCTTCGTATAACTTAATCTAGGTCTACCTTTGCGAGTTTCACCATTCATTTTCCCTTCCAATATTGTTTCCAATGAACTATCATACCTCAATGTGTGTCCTATCAGATTACTTCTTCTTTTCACGACATGTTTCAAAAGACTTCTTCTTTCATTTACCTCCTCAAGTACTTCTCCATTTTTCACTTCCTCTATCCACTTCATTCTAAGCACCCTTCTATAACACCACATTTCAAAAGCTTCAAGTCTTCGTTGGTCCGTTTTTCCAATTGTTCAAGTTTCGCAACCATATAATGCTGTGCTCCAAACGTAACTCTTCAAGAATTTTTTCCTTACTGCTAAGCTCATATCCTTTGAGCATAGTAACTCCCTGGCATGTATGTAACATAGGGCTCACCTCGGCCCAGCATGGGGCTCATCCTGCCAATATGGGCCCAAAACTGGGCCAGAGTGGGCCAGAGCTCATACACGCTTGGGCTCTTCCGTTTGGTGAAAAGCCTGTTTTCCTTGTGCTATTCTTGCTCTAATATCTCTTCCGCTCTCACTATTTTCTGTAATTATGCTTCCTAGATATTTAAACTCTTCCACTTGTTGAATTGTCTCTGCATCTATTTTGATTTTTGTTTTTCTTGATGTTCCCGTTGTTGTGCAAATCATCAATTTTGTTTTGTCCTCATTTATATTCAAACAATAGTTTTCTAGTAATATTGTTTTCATATTCTTGAGAATATTTTCCAACTCAGCACCACTCGTAGCTTATATAGCCATGTCATCGGCAAATCTCAACATGCTTACATTTTCTACCTGGACCTGTAATTTCAATTGCACTTGCTCCTTCACTTCGTTCATCGCTGCTTCTATATATAAATTGGAAATCAATGGTGAGCATCCTTGTCTCACCCCTCTTCTAATTTGTGCGGCTCCTTTTCGACCCTCTATTTCTATTACTGTGGTCTGATCCTTATATAATCCATATTTTATTCTCCTATCCTTGGAATCAATTCCTACCTTCTCCAAAATCGCGCACGTTTTCTCCCAATCAACATTATCCAATTTTTTTCGTATATTTACAAAACCTATATACACAGACCTTTTTAACTCTAGTCTTCTCTACGACTGTTCTGAGTGCTAAAATTGCTCCTCGTGTTCTTCCCCTATTCTTCCTCACACCGAACTGATCTTCCACTCTATATTTTATTTTCTATCTTCCTGCATATAATTTTTGTCAGTATTTTCGAAGCATGTGAAGTTGAACTAATCGTTCTGCAGTTCTCGCATACGTCTGCTGCTTGCTTTTTCGGAATGGCAACAATTTTATTCTTTTGGAAATCTTTCAGTACTCCCCTATTTTCGTGTATACTACTGTGGGCAAAAAATTGTAAGACTTTTCAATTTAAACTCCGCGCGAAAACCCATTCGTCGGAATATTTTTTTTCTAGGTTGGTATGACTTCCAGTGACATCTGTACCAAATGTCACATCAGAATAATCATTAGTGTTTGGTATACGCTCGTCTTTCTGAAGTACAAAGAGTGCATTCGGCGATTTTTACAATGAGTGACATTATTCAACAAAGAAGTTCCATTACATTTTGTGTGCGGAATCAAATTTCTGGTGCCAAAACGTTCAGAATGTTGCAAAAGACCTTCGGTGATAATTGTTTGTCGTAAGCAAGTGTTTTTGATTGGTACAAATTATTCCAAGAGGGTCGAGAACGCGTTGACGACGAACCACATCCAGGACGGCCATCAACATCAACTGATGATCAACACGTCAATAAAATCAAGGAATCGTCGCTTGAAAATCGACGATCAACAGTCAGAGACCTTACTGACATCGTTGGAATATCGGAAGCATCAGTGAAAACCATTTTGAGAGATCATTTGGACCTAAAAAAGGAAACGCACGATTGGTTCCAAAATCACTAAATTTTTTCGAAAAACAGCGTTGCGTTGACGTCCGTGAACTAATGCTTCCCGACTACCAGGATGTCATGGAACGTATTATCCCCATTGAACCATGCATGGAGATCCGAAAAACTCCAGAACTTGTCAATTACATCGACATCGATACGATTGGTCACAGGTGTACATAATCTGAGGTTACAGCGTGGATAATGAAACGTTATCCACGCTATGGCGTCAGATTTGCGTGAAATTCAGTCAAATTTCATTCGTGAAAAAAGTCCAAATTTAATCCAGAGAGGTGATACAATATTGTCCAGTCTACAACAATATCGTCAAAAAATATGGGTTGTCAATATTTGACCACATGTGGCTCATAATACTAGTCTCTTTCAAATGAAACGTCGGTTTGCAATAGTTCGTTCCGGGTTTGATTGTATACAATCTGTTTTCCATAAATTCCAAAACTTGAATTGATCGTGAGAAAATTTCATCAAAACATTATTCATTCTGACATCGTTCAACACCCTGTTGTAAATCGAAATTAAAGAATGCGGAAATCGAGACGAATGAAACATGAGAAAGTTCCAATCAACTTCTCAAATCGCACTCAGAGGACTGTTTGGTTACACGTCTACGCCGTCCTATACGCTTCACTTCTACCTGGGATTCAACAAACCACGCACGGGAAAAAATGACTTCACTGTAATAGAAAGAAATAGGTATTCTTGTCGTATGCGGTCTACCGGAGACTGGTGGTCCACCGGAGTAGACCGCATACTGCCCCACATAGGGTTGCAGTATGCGATCTACTGCGGTAGACCGCAAGGTGCCTACTATATGCTTCTTGTATGAGGTCTACCCTAAATAGAGTGCATACGACAACGGTGCCGGTTGCAGTATGGAGTCTACCTGGGCAGACCGCAAGGTGCTTCCGTGACGACTGTTGTATGGGGTCTACCGTGAGAAAGCGGCGAAGCATAGGAAAAGAAGCAGGCAAGTAGTACAGAAAACAAACTGCAGGAAGTGAAATGAAAACTACTGGACACGTATTCCAAACACGACTGCTATAATTCACAACCAAACTGATACCTGACTCTCACTTCATTCAAAAGAGACTAACGGTTTGCGATGAAAATTCTTCACACGCACACGTACGCACATACACGTAGTTGTCGAAAATTCATTGAATACACGCGCGTACGTTTCCTACATATTTACTGTTTCATTCATAACGTCGTGGGATTCCAGGTACTTCTTGTACCAACACTTTGATGTACAACGTGCTGCCATTCAGGTCGTAGATAACGTTATTCTCTCTCTTTTTCTCTTTCATTTGTTTTCATTTCTGTGGAACATTTTCTTTTCACTATTCCTCTCATTCTCCTGCTCCACTCAAATTTCAGCAAGTTTCAGTGCTCCCACATAAGTACCAGACTGTTATTCCTCTGCATTTTTACCTGCACTCGAACTGCTTTTCATTACGCATGCTGCAGTTTATCGAGATCGTTTCCCACCCACCGGGGTAGACCGCATAATACAATCCTTACCCTTATCGTATGCACTCTGCTCAGGGTAGACCCCATACAAGGAGCATATAGTAAGCAGCTTGCGGTCTACCGGGGTAGACCGCATACAGCAACCGTATGCACTGCAGCATGCGGTCTACCCCGGTAGACCGCATACGACAATCCAAGGACCTACGTAGACCGCATACGACAAGAATACCAAGAAATATATGGCTGCTGGAATATAGCCAGACTCACAATAAATTCATTCGCAACTGCAAAAAGGAATAATTATAATGCATTAACCGTTTAGCTGTCATTCACGACAAATTCAAAGAACGTATTTATCACTGTTCGTAATGCGGTTTATTAATCACGAACATACAGCATAATTTTGAGTGGCTCCTATTATTATATGACTCACACAGCTTCCTTACTTGGGAACTACACCTAAACGAGGACACCCAATGTTTGAATGTTTCTTCTGTTGCTACCACTTCACGCCAGTAATACACGAAGATTGTATCGCGAAATGTTCAGTTCTCATATGTCAATATCTCAGCTCTACATGGATGGAATGTCTTTGAAGACATTACAATCGAAAGTTTATTTTCATGTTGCTTGATCAAACTTATTATTAAACTTTGAATATATTCAATAAATTTCGAGGTATTCGTAAATTGAAGTTCCTTCGAGGTTAGGTATTTCGTTGGTCGTTATGTAAAAACCGAGACATCACGAATCATGGGAAAATATGTTACGGAAGTTCGGATCGTTTATAGAAACGAAACGAAAATTAAAAGTCACAAAATTTGATAAATCACCGTGGTTTATCTTCTCGATTTGACTCCTTGAAACTGGAAATATCGTTCAAAGATTCACTACAAGATTTTTTGATCTCTAACAGCTGAATATTGTGTTATTCGATTATTAATTCATCGTTCCAATAAACGACCCCAACTTCAGCAAAATGGAAAAATATAATCTAGAAATAAACCTCATTCACCAATATTTCGGAATTCATTGAATCCATTCGAAATATGTGGAACCCTGCGAGCAGTATAGGAATAAGCTTTCGATTAGGAGTACAGAAGCTTTTGGCTCGAATCATGACATTCCAAATCGAGGTTATCCTGAGCATCTAAGAATAGGAGTTTATTTTGAAATTCAGTTCATGATTATGTTGACTTTCCAATCATGATATGATATTAACGTTTTGATATTGAAAAATATCATTTCAAAATATCCGAAGTCAAGCCGACTGATAGCGTTTTGATACAATGGAAGAAAGCTGCAAACAGAATGTTCATATTCCAGTGGAAATTCATGATCACCTCCCACATAGCGATAGAGGTTAGGCAGTTCCAAAAGTATTATAAAAAACATCTTCAAGATGTCTTATGCAACATGGGAAGAACAAGATTTGAGAATGATTCGTTTTTTAGAAAGAATTTTTCTCGAATCGTTCTTTTCATATTGCATGAAATATCTTAAATGTCTCTTCTAGAATACTTTTGAAAATGAATAACCCCTACTGCCATGTGAGCTCACTTGGAAACACCAGTGAAAAATTCTATCTGTTACAGCTGAAGTAGTTAGCTACTTGCAGCTAATTGTGTTTAGGTGTCGCACCCATACAATCCAGTCGCTCTTTTGAAGTGAAAATATAGACGTCATCGCTAAATATTTCAGTGGTTAAAAGTGTATTTCATCAGCGATAAAGTTTATTCCCTACAGCTAAACTTCTATCTCAACAAAATCCAGTGATATCATTTAGCTGGGACACCAAGAAATCTTCGTAATGAACCTATACATTTTTTTCCGTGCGAAAGAATCAAACTGTTAGGAAAATTAGTACAAAACTTCACAACACGGATACGAAGTTTCCCACGTATCAGTATTACGAAATTTTGTATCATGTGGCCATATCTTGTTGTACGCGATAGTAAATAACAAGAAATTTACTCCGAATAAGTAGTTGCCTATCCTTTAACCCTCCGTTACTCGCGCTATGAGCGCGACGCCGGCTTTTCATTTCAAATCCTTGTGCATATTCAACCATCGAAAATAGGTTAACGATGATCTAGGAATTCTTAGTTGATAGTCTCCAGTACACAACAGTAAGGGTTTCAATCATATTTATTACATTCAAGTACGAGAAATTTTAATTTTAATGTTGAGGTAATTAGAAAAAGCGGGGCGCCGCTCACAGTGCGTGCAGATACGGTAGTGTTTTTCCTATGCGACGTTGCCATACTTCGTATTCAATCGATCGGCTGTCAGAAAAATCATGGCGAGCAGATGAAGGAAGTTATGTGTTCCATATACAAGGTTTTATAGTTATATAAAACTATTATTGTTATAGTTGAATTTTAATGAGTCTCGTAATTTTCATTATGGAAGTTTGTGATATTATGATTATCAACATGTGATAATATGGAGCTTTTCATTCAAGAACCTTTGAATATCAAGTTTTAAATATCTTTAAATGATGAAAAATATTCTTTCGCAAATCGGAAAAGGAAAAGCAAAATTCCGAAATTTTTTTCAAGAATAATAAAATCTCTCTCAAACGTACGTAGATTTGTATGGGTTTCTGTTTTCAATAATTATAAAAAATTATAACAAGTTTGAATGTACTATTATCAAAAGACTGCGACGAATTTGTGATATTGTGGTATTATAATTATATTGTGATATCATAGTTATTGAGATAGAATAATTTAAAACTTACGCCAAAGATATGGGCTGATTAAGTTTGAAAAAACTTCACATAGTGCAAAATATTTTTTTTCTGAAAATCGAATGACCAATATTGAGAATAAAACTTGCAATTTTTTTTTTAAGATAAAATTTCTTCTAATCCAGTGAACATTTTTTTGTTTCAAATTAAAAAATATGTATTAGTATATTCATTACTGAAACCTCTGTAAAACCTGTACTGGAAAACTTCTTACATAATTTCTTTTAATAAAAACGTATGTGCATGAATATTTCATGTTGGGTAAAATCATCATCATATCCATTTCAATCAAATAAAATTTATTCATTTTCAATTCTCATCAGAATATTAATAACACAGCCAGCACAAATGCTCAATTTGAATTCATAGGAACTTCTCTAAGACCTCTAGAAGATTCCCCGTTATGCGATTGATAATGAATTCAATGAAATTAAAAATGAAAACGTACTGAATGCCTGAAGAATTCATTATGAAGTGTTGTTATGAGTTTTTTTTCAACATGAGGTCATTCATTAGGAGTTCATTTTGAATTCAAAATATTCATGATGAATAACGGAAGCTCTACGAAGACTTGTGCGGTATGGGAATCCATTGAACGACTTATGATATACATGTTTATGAACAATTTAGATATTTTGTACATGTTAAATTGCTGAATATTAAAATTTGTGATCATTATATTCATTTAATGGGTTTTCCAAATTCATTCATCTAGATATAATGGGTACAGTGATAAATGAAGATTCTACATTTGAAAATGGCGCCATAATTTGCAATACGTTCGGCAACGCTGCAAAAAAATTAACATTGCGGCGGATCGCCGCGGCGCGAGTAACGATGTCCGGCAGAGGCACGCGAGTAACGGAGGGTTAAGCTTTCATTATAATGTATACATATATGTAGATGGTGCATTTCTTGGGGAGGCGTCTCTTCATGGTCCGTGCTACACCATAAAAGAGGCGTCCCTCACCACCATAAGATTCATTGGTGCCTATTGTCCGGTAGCGTTCAGCCGCTCCGAAATACAATAAAACCGCTTTTAAGAAAACAGACAGACGAGTCGTGTTTTTTTTATAACTCACAAACCCATGCCTCATCGCTGCGGGAAAAGAAAGCGGAGAAAACTAGAGGAGCAACGAAAGAAGAACAGAAAACAAGGAGAGCACGTAGGAGCTGAAGATAACGGCAACGACGTAGTGGTTGCCCTTTTCAGGGCAATCATGTACGAAGAACCGGTGGCGTGGGATCAGCTCCTGGACATTCCGATCCCAGTATCACCTATCCAAGACCCCGAGGGTGGTGCTGTGTCTCTGGTAGCGCAATCCGCTCCATGAGAAAAAACGTTCGTCGTCGTTGTCTTCCTGATTCTCTCTCTTTCTAGGAGAGAGATTTCGTCCCTCCATCGCTAAAACACGTCAATCTGTTTATATCATTGTTATAAAATTTAGAACCAGTTTTGATACAAAATTCCATATCACAGCTTGTTACGAAATTTGATATCATTTGTGATCCAAGATTTGTATTATTTTCAACAGTGACCAGACAAAAGTTGGTAATTTTATTGATCGGTTGAATTTTCGTCATCAATAGATTTTTCATCTTAATCATTCAGAAATGGGCGGAACGATACCTAGATGCCCACTGAGCATTTCCGTCAGAACCTCGTATCAATATTGTAGCAATATTGATGCGATCTTGGAAGTACCTGTTTTTCAATTTACAAATGCAATATTACAAAAGTAACTCACAGAAATATCGTTGGAATATCACTTGACAATAAAACATCGCTGTAATTGACTTGCAATTGAATTCTGTAATATTACTGTTGTAATTCTCATGACGGGTACTTTCAAGATCGCATCAATATCGCTGCAATATTAATGCGAGGTTCCAACAGAAATGCTCAGTGGGTGTACTATTGGTTGATTGTTCCACATGGACTCATCAATTATGTTCTCGGTTTTCAAAGAATTTACTGATTAACAGAATCCGTTCATCTCAATTTGACCTTATTGAAGAGCAATTCCCGCCGCCAACGGACCACGATTCGATCGGATCAATTTTGAGTTTATTTCAGATACACTTACATTTAATCAACATTCAATGAACCTGCACATGTTCATAGTCTCATTTTAGGTCCGACCAACGTTCGTTGCACGTTTCCGTTCCGTTGGGGATTCTTTAATCGGGTAATCGATTAAAATCCAGGATTATTGTTCTATCCATGAAGAAATACTGTATTATCACCTTCGGACATACCTGGGACATACGTGCAACTTTCTTAGAACTACCTGAGGCATTATTTGCACGTTCCTTATGTTGTAATCAAGCACGTCTTATGAACGTTCAAAAAACATCCTGATGCTGTCCGAGAAGTGTTCTTAAAAAGATACTCTCGAAAGATATATCTTATGAACATTCAAAACCCCCCTCCCCCCTGCCAGACAGCATCATGTTCCCTTCAAGACTGTTTTCAATAAGCCCGGACGGTCTCAGAACGTTTTCGAAACCTCCGAGTGCTGTTAGGGCCCGGTGTTGTACGGGAAGTGCTCTCAAAAGGGTACTCTCAAGAGGCAAGTGCTCTCAAAAGGATGCTTTCAAGGTAATCACACATCTCCGGTGAAAGGAAACGATAGGGAACGATGAAAAGAGTCAAATACCGCACAGAAAATGATTTAGAGTTGTTTCGATCATTTACCAGTTTCTATCAGTTCTTATCTGCCTCTAAACGGCGGATGGGGGCCAAATCGACGAAAAACCGAATCAACGGAACCGTTATTTGGAAAGAATAAGACAGCATACATTATACATCTCTTCCTTTTCAACCATTGGTTTCGTTGATTTGTCCTTTCGTTGATTCGGCCCTCATCCTAAGCGGCTTTCAACTCTTCTAATCATTTTCTTTCGTTTCTTTTTCCCGCAGTAGGTAACTCAATCTCATCGCGTTTTTCTGTTGAATCATCCGCAATTCAGTTCAAACAAAGATCTGAAATTTTCAGGGGAATTTCAACTATCTTAGATAGCACAAGAGTTCTGAAAGAGTTCTGTATGAATACATCGCATTCATTATGAGCTCTTTCAGAACTCTTATGCTATCTGCGTATGGTTAAAAATTTATCGGAACTGAATCCATCATCATCATGAAGTAATCAGTCTTACGACTGGTTTGATGAAACCCTCCACCCCTGTCTATTATCCGCCAAACGTTTAATTTCTACATATCTACTACATCCCTTGTCTCGTACGATCTGCTTCATATAACTTGCTCTAGGTCTACCTTTACCAGTTTTACCATTCATTTTACCTTCCAATATTGTTTTCAATGAACTCTCATGCCGTAATGTGTGTCCTAAAGGATTGCTTCCCCTTTTCACGATGTGTTTCAAAAGATTTCTTTCTTCATTTATCTGCTCGAGGACTTCTTCATTTTTGACTTTGTCTATCCATTTCATTCTGAGCATCCTCCTATAACACCACATTTCAAAAGCTTCAAGTCTTCGTTGATCAGTTTTCCCCATTATCCAAGTTTCGCAACCATATAATGCTGTGCTCCAAACATAACTTTTCAAGAATTTCTTCCTTACTTCCAAGCTTATATTTTTTGAGCATAATAACTGTTTCTTTTGGTGGAAAGCCTGTTTCCCTTGTGCTATTCTTGCTTTTATATCTCTTTCGCTTCTGCCGTTTTCTGTAATTATGCTTCCTAGATATTTGAATTCTTTCACCTGTTCAATTGTCTCGGTATCTATTTTGATTTTCGTTCTTCTAGCTGTGTTCGCTGCTGTACACATCATGAATTTTGTTTTGTCTTTATTTATATTCATACAATAGTTTTCCAATAATATTGTTCTCATAGTGTTGAGAATATTTTCCAACTCAGTACTACTCGTGGCCAATATAGCTATGTCATCCGCGAATCTCAACATACTTATATTTTCTCCCTGAATCTGTAATTTCGATTGAATTTCCTCCTTCACTTCGTTCATTGCTTCTTCTATATATAAATTGAAAATCAGTGGCGATAATGAGCATCCTTGTCTCATCCCTCTTCTTATTTGTGCTTCCCCTTCCTGACCCTCTATGTCTATTACTGCACTTTGATTCTTATATAATTCGTATATTATTCTTCTATCTTTATAATTTATTCCCACCTTCTTCAGGATCGCACTGAATCCAGTAAGTAATTAAATTGATTCAGACTCAATCTTATTTATGGAAAGATGTTTGTTCAGATATTGATCATGGTATTATTTCTACATGCTGGGTCCAGATTGGAGCTACAACAGTGACACAGAAACATCCAAATCCTAATCCATCGGTCTCCAGCTGATAGTTCAAATATTGGTCAAACGTATTTCTACTTGGTTCAATGGGTTACTGGCGATGAGTCTTGGGTCTATGCTTAAGACCCGGATACAGACGATCAATCGGCCGAATACCGTGCGAAAGGTGAACCGGAGCCGAAAAAACCACGTCAAAGCAGGTCAAAAATCAAGGTTATGTTGACAGTTTTCTGCGATTATCGAGGTGTGGTGCACTCCGAATTCCTTCCAGCCAGCCAAACTGCTAACAAGGGATACTATTTGAGTGTTATGCGTCGCTTGCGCGAAGCTATTTGTAAACAGGGGCCGGATTTATGGGCCGACAACTCTTGGTTTTTGCACCACGATAATGCACCTTCGCATACTACATTGATTCTTCGTGAGTTTTTCGCCAAATTTTCAACCAAAATCGTGCCGCAACCACCGTATTTGCCTGATTTAGCTCCGTGTGACTTCTGGCTATTCAGCAAACTCAAACGACCACTCCAGGGAAACCGTTTTGAATCAATTGAAGACA
Source organism: Gonatopus flavifemur (assembly GCA_018340375.1). Lineage (NCBI taxonomy): Eukaryota > Metazoa > Arthropoda > Insecta > Hymenoptera > Dryinidae > Gonatopus > Gonatopus flavifemur. Next base: position 633,309 of record JAFFJZ010000039.1, read on the forward strand.
TCAAACGTGAATCACTACGCGCATTGAAGGCTATTCCGGAAATTGACTTCAACAACTGTTTTGAGGATTGAAGAAACGTTGGCACAAGTGTATTGGGGCCAGAGGGGATTACTTTGAGGGGGACGAAATAGATTTGGAAGAATAAATTCAGAATTTCGGGATTATGAACAAAGCCTTACTATGTTTTGCCCACAGTAGTATCTGTGACCAATTCAAACAGTGCATCACGAGTTCTTTGACTGGAGGCTTTGATAAGGTCCACACTTATGCCATCTACTCCTGGCGCTTTATTATTCTTCAATTCTTCCAAAGCCTCGTCGAATTCTGATTTCAAAATCGAATCTCCCAATTCTTCTTCAACATCTTCCTCCCTCGCCAAGAATCCTGTATTATCGTTTCCTATATACAGATCTGCTAGATGATTGACTCATTGTTCTATCTTTTCCTCTTCTCATCAATCGTCTCCCTAGAGAATCGTCAATCTTATTGCTTTTAGAGTTCATTCGTCCAAAAAATCTCTTAATAATCACATATGCATCATCTATTTTCCCTAAATGTATTCTTCCCTACAAACAATGATTACTGGCGTTTCAGAGGGCCGTTGATGGCCCTGCGATGCCAGCGAAGGGCCGTTAATGGTCCTTTGAATGGCCTGCATTCGTGTTTGCTGGGTTACTTCTATATCCTGACATTTCTCTTCTAACCATTGTTCTTTTGCTCTCCTTGATTCTCTTATTATTTTTCTCCTCAGTGACTTGTATCTCTGCTGGTCTTGTTCACTACTATTATTCTTGTCTTTCCTCCTTTCATTGATCAAATCGAAAATTTCTTCCGTTATCCATGGTTTCCTAGGTTCTACTCTATCGTGCTTCAAAATTTCATCCGCACATTCCTCTATGTTCCCCTTTATAATTGTCCATCTACTCTCTATTTCCAAGTCTTTCTCTTTTTGATCCTCCAATTTTTCAGCCAACATCGCTTTGAATGCCTGCTGTGTGTGTTTTTGGTTGAGATTCTTCAAATAACATCTTTTTTGCACTTTTATTTTTCCTCCAGAGCTTTGAATTTCAGAGAACAGTTCATCATCAACATATTGTGATCACTATCTATATATACGCCTGGATATGTTTCACAGCTCTTCACTTGATTTCAAAATCTTTGTTTTACTAATATGTAATCAGTTTGGTATCTTGCTTTATCTCCCGGCATTTTCCAAGTATAGGTTCTTCTCGGATGATTTTTGAATAATGTGTTGGTGATACCCATTTTATAACTTTCACAGAATTCGATTCAACGTCCTCTCTCATTCCTTTGTCCTAACGCAAAACCTCCAATCATGTTGCGCCGTTTTCCTTGCCCTACTACCGCATTCCAGTCGCCTATGATCATCAAATTCTCTGCTCACCTCTTCTATTTCATCGTACGTTTTTCCGATATCTTCCTCCGGGTACGCAGATGTGGGCATGTATACTTGACTTATAACAGTGTCACCGGTTTTGTTTTAATTCCGACCATCATTACGCGTTCGCCATGTTGCAAATAATTTTCCATCCTATTTCCTACCCTTTCATGCACTATAATTCCCACCCCTGCTTGACCATTCTCTGATCCTGTATGAATTATTCTATAATCCCCATTCCAGAAATCCCCTTCTTGCGGTTATCTCATTTTCCTAATTCCTATTACATCAATATTTAACCTATTCATTTCTAATTTCTAATTCTCCAGTTTTCCTATTTGTCTCAGTGATCTAACATTCCACGCTCTGACTCAAACAATGTTTCCTTTCTTTCCTATCTCCTTCGGTTTTCTATCTTGTTCGATGAGGCTCTCTCGAGCAGCCTCCACCCGGAGATCCGAACGGAAGGCTATTTTACCTCCGAAACATTTCACTCGGGAGAACGGCATCATGTTGTTTTTTTTTGATGAGATTATGAATTAAAAGATGTCAAGGAAGGTAGTTTCCCTTTGTTTTCTCTCCGTTTTGCCGATGTTTCTGGCGTTGGGATGATTTAGTTTCTCTCAGTTCGTATTCTCCCTCTCGAATAGTTTATTCCATCCGACAAAGAGACTCAAATCTGAGATACTTATCCTCCCCACCACGTAAAGGAAGTAGATACTACCAAGGATGGATAAAAAGTATATCAAGGACAGGTATCAAGAATATCCCCCCCCCCCCCCGGAAGACTCGTAATCACCCCACGGGGAGGATATATATATATATATATATATAAATTTACATCAGCGGGTCAATCTTCGGTCTCAGGGGTTATTAAGATGTCAATTGATTCAAATGGAATGGAATCGGATTCAAACAAAAGTAAACCTGGGAAAATTTGAATGTACCCGGAAGAATAATTTATTGGAGTATAAACCTCATCAGTACCTCAGCAATTTGATCCATACTATGTTCATACTGAAATTATCCGATATGTCCGTGAAATTTCCATACCTCAATCATCCTCAGATAATACTGGTACCGAAATTAAACTCAATTTATACAAAAAATATACCGAAATTTGATACGGTTTTGGTAATAATTGGGTCATAGAGGATTCATACCAAATTCATATCGAATTTGTACGGAATAAATACTAAGTGATTGGGAATATTTTGATATACTTTGAGTAATCCACAAGCATACGGTATGTTTCCAGTTTACTTTTCATCACGACTTGTTATTTAACTAAATTACCACTACTCCAGTGCCGGATTTAGGCACACGCTTTAGAAGCAAGCGCTTGTGGCCCCATAAGATTAAGGGGCCCCTCATGCCATGTGAAAAATAATGATTTCAGATTTTTACAATGAAAATTTAAACGTAAACAAGATTTCAATAACTTCCTTTTTATAAATCATTATATATGACTTCCTTGAAACAATTTTGATAGATTTGTTCGAGTCAATACAATACTTTACTTCCATTATGATTTCACATTCGAATGATTGTATTCAAAATGAAAATACAATTTTTCCGTAGAAAACTAATGGAAAATAAATTTACAGAACAGTTGAAGAAAATACAATTTTGACGCATTTTCGGATATACATTCATGCAACAATACAAAATTTATAGGTGATTTATATGTTCTCGTAATACGTGGGACGGTTTTAGATAGATTCAGATAAATGTATCAGAGAAGATATATGTACATATATATTTATGAATATGTGACGCGACGAAAATTTCAAAAGCCATATCATTCAACCAGCGTCTGTGAAAAAAAATTCCTTACATGGGCCCCCAAGCATATTGCGCTTCGGGCCCCGTGACAACGAATTACGGCACTGCACTACTCTCCAAATTTCTTGGATTGAAAATACTGCAAGTCCAACAGGAGTGAGATTCCACTCCTAAAGAGTAAGTTTTGACTCCATAAGAGTGAATTTTCATTCTGTTGGACTGAGGATTTCACTCTTATAACAAGGTTGAATTTTACTCTTTAAACCGAGTTGAAACTTCGCTCTAATGGAGCGAATTCTCACTCTTGCTGGACTTGCACACAGTTGAAAATTTTGTGTAAATGTGTTAAAAAATCCTTGTGTCATGAATTTTCTGTTAAATATTCAACACAACCACGTGTAACTTCTACAGACAGTCCTTGTGTAATCAGGTCTCAACTGATTTATAATGTGAAATCATTCAAACAAGTGAAAAAAAGTGTCAAAATGACACAAATGTTATTCAACTCAAGATTGGACATAAAAATTGTGTTGTTCTCAACTACCAAGGGGAGATCGCCAGTGGTGGGAGCTATTTTTTTATGAAACTTCTATGTACGTGTAACTTTAGTAGTCGTCGGAAGAACTGTTCATGCATTTTGGTTTCAGCTTTCATTGTAATGGAAATTCGTTTTCTAGATATGTGAATTTGAAGATAGAGTGCGAGTCGATATACGCAAAGAAAGTACACTCAATCAAAGGACCGGCAGTGGCTTGAGTGATACAGCTTCAAAATTCGGTCCCGACGATCCATGTTCAATGCTCATTGAAGTACTGTTTTTTTTCAATTTATTCTTATGCATTGTTTCAACACGAAAAAAGTGTGATTTTCACATTTGATTGAAGTAAAAAATCGATAAATTACACTTTTGAACTGTTGATTCATTCCTTATTTTGGATTTCATTTGACAGTACTTATCTGTTGAATTTACACGATCGGAAATCCCAATCAAAATTTTATCAACATCCTTTTGTGTTATATTATTTACATCGAGCTTGAGTTATTAGCTAACACAAATACATTATGTGATATCGACACAAAAATATGTGTGGACCGTTTGGGACATGTGAAATGTGTTGAATTTAACACAAAATTTCCAACTGTGCAGTGTTTTCACTCTTCAAGAGTGAATTTCTCACTTGAAGGAATTGGAAGAGTAGATTCGTACTGATTATGAACCATACCAAAATCATACCCACAGAATACAGAAAATTCCGATACGATCAGATTCGCTAGGGTATCGATCTGTATGAAATGAAATGTTACTTGATTCAAGTAAAATTTATATCCGATGAATAAAATTCACAGTCTTCATTGTGTGAGTTGGTAACGGTAAACCCCCATTAGCCCGAAAGCACTGTTGAACGAATGGAGGATTAACAAATTGATAGAATGGGGACACGAAGAATGATAAAATAGATGGAAAACATTTGTATATTGAGAATAAATTGAAGCAAATAATTCACCAAAAAAAGATGAGACCCACTCGTTCATCAACTTTATCTAATATTGGTACAAATATCAACATACCGTTATCGGTATTTTTGATTCCGATAATCGATATCTCATTATCGAATGGAATCCACGATCGATATTTGTTATATCAATACTTTTTTTCATCGCCCATCCCCACTTTTCTGATAGAGAAACTTTGATGATTATGCGAGATGTCTAAAAATTTCTTAGCGTCAGATTTTCAAACCTCTTACACCAAAACATGTTGTACCTTGTTTAGAATTTAGAGAAGAAATTTGAGTCCGTGTCCGTACATCCATCTGGCGAAATTTATATTAACGTATACAGATTGTCCCAGGACCCGCGGACCGGATTTTACAGGTGTATTCTGCAGCCAAAATGCAATAATTTCTCGTTTGAGAAAAACTTTTTTTACGCTTAGGTTTGGAGATATGAGCATTTTTAGAGGCAAAGGCACTGTATGCTACATACTTGGGCTTTATACGATTGGCTAAGTTGGAAAACGGCGGGCCTGTGAAGAAAAAATTCAACTATTTTATCATTGATAGTTCCGGAGTTATAGCGATTCGAAATTTTTCAGCTTCCAGCCAATCAGAATTCAGCAACTTCCAATCGCTATAGCTCCGGAACTATCAATGATAAAATAGTTTAATTTTTACTTCACAGATCTGCCGTTTTCCAACTTAGCGAATCGTATGAAGCCCAAGTATGTAGCATACAGTACCATTGAATGATTTGGATTTGAACAAAAATCTAAAAATGCTCATATCTCCAAAACTAAGCGTAAAAAAAGTTTTTCTCAAACGAGAAATTATTGTTTTGGCTGCAGAATACACCTGTAAAATCCGGTCCGCGAATCCTGGAACACCCTGTATATATCCCATTTTAATAATCCGATCAGCATAAAGTATTCACCATAGTTGTATGCAAGATTGATAGTAATCCTGAATTGGGTTCCAATCGAAATCATCTAACCCTCATGTGTACAACTGGGTAGCTTGGTACCGTCTGGCAAATTCTTTTTCCCACACCTGCACGAAAATTTGATGTTTCCTGACCTATTTTTAGGGGAGAAAGTGCTGAATTCCAAGCAAATGTGTCACAGCGGGAGGAAAATATTTTTTCCCACACCTGCACGGAAAGTTGATCTTTTCTGACCTATTTTTAGGGGAGAAAGTGCTGAATTCCTAGTGAATGTGTCACAGTGGAAGGAAAATACAAACTATCTTTTCGTTCTGAAATATGCATATGAATATTTTATATGCAATTAAACAGATGATTTTCACTTTCCTAGCAGTTGTGGGAAAAATTGTATGTTCACCTCGGGGAGAAGTGGGGAATTTCCCCCCTTGATGAACAATATACTATTCCGCCCGCTCGCAGCGGGAGGAAAACACAAACTATCTTTTCGTTCTGAAATATGCATATGAATATTTTATATGCAATTAAACAGATGATTTTCACTTTCCTAGCAGTTGTGGGAAAAAATAGTATGTTCACCTCGGGGAGAAGTGGGAAATTCCCACTCGTGTGATTGTCTCCCTCGCCTTCGGCTCGGGAAGACAATCTTCACACTCGTCGGAAATTTCCCACTTTCCCCCCTTGATAAACAATATACTAATGTTCACCTCGTGGAGAAGTGGGAAATTTCCACTCGTGTGATTGTCTCTCTTGCCTTCGGCTCGGGAAGACAAACTTCACACTCGTCGGAAATTTCCCACTTTCCCCCCTTGATGAACAATATACTACTGTCAATCATTTTCTATTTCTCCCCCGCAAATCATCCATGATTGTGCAATAACCTGAGTCATTTCGGTAATTCACGGGCATTCACATAAGGTCTAGAGGAACAGGAGAGGACATATATCACCAAAAATTATGAGTAGTCGCAATGCGGATATCTTCCCTTTCAATCACCTGTAATGAAACTTATTCAAAGCCACAGCCATGGTTCCATGATGATCCTATCTGAGTTTTATCCAAATCAGTTGAGAGATGGAGCATGGGTGGAAACAAATGTTTTTGATATCGGCACTATTTGACAATATTTTGAAAGCAAGCTCTTCGTCTAGCATGATATAAAAGCCCTAGAACCATCTAGTACAATCAATTTATGGGTCAGTAATTATACCAAATGAATTTCAGACACAAAGGATGAGTAGGAAAAAAAAGGGCAAAGACAAAACGGTGGACAAGATCTTTTGGCTTCCGTGAATATCGCTATCATGCCGATATTTCCATTGTGATGACGTAATTCAAGTGAAATTGTTTCGCACTTATAAATGGAAGTTATAATGAGTCAATACAAATTTTAACCTGATTCATTCACAGAAACTGGATGGAGAAGGAGAAGGAAAAAACCAACAATGGTTTTGCAATGATCTCATATGTGTTCCAACTGAATTGGTAGAGGAGTGGAAATATTTTCAATTTAATTAAACTATTCGAAGAGGCCTAGTGCCTATCTATTGGCAAAGTACACTGTGAAAAATAATCGGGATTTTTCCGTACGCAGCAACCAGAAAGTTCCGATCATGAGAACTGTCCATACTTCCATAATTCGGATTCCGGTACATGTTTATGAAGTTCCCCATAAATTCAATTGACAACTGCGAACTTCATTGGATTGTTACTATCATTTTTCAGTCAATTCTCGGTGGAATATGGGAAATTCCTGTAGCATGTATGACTTAATGACTTCCGAACATTTATGTGAAATTTGTCATAGAAATTTTTCACAGTATACCCGAGTTAAAATTTTTAAATCGCTGAAATGAAAATATACGGTACTGTTACGGATGTGTTGCGGGCGCATCTGTACTGAACCCGCAATAATACTGTAAGCACCCGCACCACGCCCATAACAGTACCGTATATGCCTGCACCACATCTGCAACACTCCTGCCCACAAAAATGATTACGCCCGCACCACGTTTGCATTAAGGCCGTTTGGCGAACCGTACAACCGCAACGCGATTGCACCATAGCTGCACTAAACCCGCACACAGTGAATGACGATGGACGATAAATCCCGAAACGTGTTCGCACCAAGACCGCACCAAGCCCAGAACATGCATGCAATAGAGCTGTACCAGGTCCGCACCAGACCCGTAAATGTCGAAATTACTGTTGCAATGCGTGCTTAAGGGCCCTCGAGCACAGTATAACTGTGAATGTGTAGGTACACACATATAGCACATAGGTACAGTTAAAGCGAAGAAAACTTTGCTTCAAACTTTTGTGCAAAATAGCAATTGATGTGAAATTTAAAAAATATTTCACCATAGTGCTTATTTGGGATTGCGCCATAAATTTAAATGTAGCGGTGAAATCACTTTCCATTCTCTGTAAAAAATTTGTGAACACGCGAGACGATTTGACATTTCGTCGTCACCATGTTGATTTCGAAAATATCTTAAGATGCAACTGGCAGCTGCGTTTCAAAGTGAACATTTGATTATTTTTTATTATATTCAAAATTTCAAGGTTTTCGAAATAATCAATCGATTGATGGAATTTTTCAATATTGCACGTGATTTATCGTAATAGAACTTATATGTATATACAAATGGAACTATTCCGCATGGAAAAATTACATTACACTTCCCATGAACCCTTCATAAATGTGATTGAATTGAGATCGATTAGTTTGGTTATTATCCCGCATAAGATTTGATCGACAAAATTTTTATTCATTTATAAAAAAAGAGGACCATTTATTTAGAGAAAGAACGATCTTTGATTATGATGAACGAATTGTACGTGTAACGGTCAATTACCGATACATCGTTTTGATTATAATTCTACGTACGTTTATGTTAAAATTTTATGTCATTCAAAAAAGTATAGTCCACGAGAAATATGACATAATTTTGAAACTGAAATGTATTTTATGATAAGTAATGTCAATTATATACGTTACAACACTTTTACAACATATTTTGTTTTACAGTGTGAACTTTTGAAGAGCTTTATAATCATGGAAAAAAACTTTGATATTCTGACCATAGAAAGAATGTTTAGGTTTCTCCAAAACGCAACCTCCAACTTTATTTCACGATATTTCCAAATTTAACATGGCGGTGACGAAATGTCAAATCGTCTGACGTATGTACGAATTTTTCTTTATATGTATGAATCGACAATGATTCCACCAAGGGCGTATCCAGAATTTTTTTTTGGAAGGGGCCTATGTTTAGGATGTATATCTATATGTACGAAATATATAGATATACAAAAAACGAAAAAATGCTGGATTTGGGGGGGGGGGTCGGACCCCTTGGACCCCTCCCCTGGATACGCCCTTGGATTCCACCGCTGGATTCATATTCGAGGCGTACTTCCAGGCACTGTGGTGTAATATTTTTCAAATTTCATCTCAATTGCTATTTTGCGCCAAACGTTCGTGCGGAATAGTAATTGATACGAAAAAATATTATACCACTGTGCTTACCTGGGATTGCCCAGTGTTTACCTGCACTGAGAAGAATTCATCATTAAAAATTACTGGTTTTTGTCAGTGGACGAGGGATATACTTGACATGTGATTACAAATTGATGGGGAATATCAGTAATTTTTTATAGCGTTATTTTAATGGAAGAAAAAATTTTATCCTCACCGGCATCGAACATCATTGTTCGTGATCACAAACCTGGCTTATTTCCCCGAAGCCACGCAACAATCTTGAAAATGGGATGGTTTTCAATTCATATCAGTGTCATCAATTAAGAATTTTCGTTTACAACTTGTATGATAAAAGATTACTGTTTTTCAACATGAATTCTCATCTCTCTCTGGTTTTAATTTTCAAACTTCGGAGCATGAAAAATTACTGTTATTTCTCATCAATTTGTGATCTCAAGCCACGTATATAAAATCGTTATGTCAAGTATATCCCCCGACTAATGGGAAAACCAGTATTTTTTGATAATGAATATCTCTCAGTGTGGGCTTTACCTCTATTTCCTGTAAAAAATTCGTAAATACGTGAGACGATTTGATAGTTCGCCGTCGCCGCGTTGCTTTTGAGAATATCGCAAAATGCAGTCAAAAGCGACGTTTTGGAGTAAGTATTTTTTTTATTACCATGTTCAGAATAACGAAAAAAAATTTTTTCAATCGTGAATTTTCTACAATTTCACCCCATAATGTGCTGTGAAAGTTATAATGTATATCGTTGATTTTATTCCGCATAAACAAATATTCCAGTGTAAAAATTGCGTTGCATTTCCCGTGGACTATGCATGTGTGTATGAAATCAATATTTTGCATAACCGTATGTGGAATAATGTGGAGAAAACGATGTATCGGTAATTGACCGTTACACGTACAATTCGTTCATCATAATCAAAGATCGTTCTTTCTCTAAACAAATGGTCCTCTTTTTTTATAAATGAATAAAAATTTTGTCGATCAAATTTTATGCGGGATGATAACCAAACTAATCGATCTCAATTCAATCACATTTATGGAGGGTTCATGGGAAGTGTAATGTAATTTTTCCATGCGGAATAGTCTCATTCGTATATACATATAAGTTCTATTACGATAAATCACGTGCAATATTGAAAAATTCCATCAATCGATTGATTATTCCGGAAACCTTGAAATTTTGAATATAATAGAAAATAATCAAATGGTTACTTTGAAACGCAGCTGCCAGTTGCATCTTAAGATATTTTCGAAATCAACATGGCGACGACGAAAAGCAAATCATCTCGCGTATTCACGAATTTTTTATAGGGAATGGAGAGTGATTTTACTGCTAGATTTATGTTCACGGCGCAATCTCGGGTAAGCACTATGGTAAAATTTTTTAAATTTCACATCAATTTCTATTTCACACAAACGTTTGGCGCAAAGTTTTTCTCGCTTAGACTATACCTATATTCTGTATTTGTGTACCTACATATTTATAGTTCTACCCCGTCCGAAAGCCCTTAAGGGGATACTCAGCAAGATGTACATGAATAGAAGTCGGTATAAATATCCTTACCTTCCACAGGAACTCATTTTTTATAAAATAGTTTGACACAATTTGATGTACACACACACTGCCACGTTGTATTTCACTTCAATACACTACACGGAGAGAAATGTATTTGGAAAAATTACCATTTTATTCGTAAACTGGAACTATTCGGAAAAATCAGACAATAATTTATGATATCACTCCTAATCATTGCCAGTTGTGATGGTAAAAATCGAGATTAATTTGGATTTTTACCATCACAGCTGGCAATGATTAGGAGTTATGCTATAAATTATTGTCTGATTTTTCCGAATAGTTCTAGTTTACGAATAAAATGGTAATCTTTCCAAATAAATTTCTCTCCGTGTATAACACCATGCAATGACTGGGTCCTCACGTTCAAAGTTTGTCGGAATGTTTCATACCAAATTACAACTCCTACTCTTTGCGTAATAGATGTAAGAGGAAAACCAATATAAATTTTGGGAAAAATAATTTGTGTCATACACACGGCGTTGTTTGGGTTCCTTTGAATATGCACGCGTTCGAAAGCAATAACACACCGAATTTTTGTATGAGGAAGATTTCTCTTACAACTTTTACGTTTGAGCCTTAGAAAGTTTTTATTTCGCTTTATTCTTATTCTGAAATTTCACTAATTCCAAAATTATTAGAGATTCAGAAAAATTGTACTGATTTAATGGAGATGAGAAAAAAGCCTCTTGCGATATGCTTGCACCACGTCTATATAGTGTCAGAACAGGAAAAACGTACATACCTGTTGCGGGCGTGGTGCGGACATATATATGCGTACAGGTCTGGTGCGGGTATGTTATGGGCGCTTTGATTTTGAACCAAGAATCTCACGAATTGTTGGATCTGTTGCGGGAGTGTTATGGGCGTGAATATAAGTGCGGGACTAGTGCAGACGTGTTGCAGGAGTTTTCATTTTTACTCGGGTATTTCACATGACTTTTGAGGACTTTCATTTAAGGCTTCAAGAGCCTCAACCCATTAACGTCAAATGTGCACGTTTTGACATGCACACTTTCAACGCTATATCAAAGTATGAAACCGTCGAAGAAAGATCATGCAACCCCCTATTTCATGTAGATTTTTTTATGATTTTTCGGAATCCGGGGTGCAAAAGTCGGAAAAATGCATCCTGCATTGAGATTTTATCGGTTTAAAAAAAAAAACGAGAAATCCTTGGGCATTTTTTTCATGAAACCTAAATTTCGACTGGGATTCCATTCAGCAATGGGTCTAAAACCCACGTAGATCGTGCATGAAATGGTTCTCCTTGGAAGCCATAACATTTTGAATATTGAAATTCAAGATGGGGAATCCAATATGGCGACCGAAAGTCGTGAAGATGTTAAAAATGTAATTAATTAGGGATTATTTTCCTCTTTTGCGGTTCCTTTACCTTCTCACTGATAAATTTGAAGTGAATAGGGTATAAAGGAATACTAGGCAAAAAGTAAGGTGAATTTGTTTGTAAAATGAAAAATCTTCATTGATTCTTCTACATCAATTTTATCCCCTTTAAAGTGATCCCTTCTCGATGAAATACCCTTATGCCAACGTTTTTTCCAATCATCGAAACATGCTAAATAGTCCCTTTCCGGTATACCCATCAGCGCCTTCTCCGATTCAGCTTTTATCTCCTCGATCGACTCGAAACGCTTTCCCCGTAGTGGTATCTTAAGTTTTGGGAATAGCCAGAAGCCACACGGAGCCAAATCGTGCGAATACGGTGGTTGTGGAAAGATATGCGTCGAATTTTTGGCGAAATGGTCACGAAGAACGAGTGCAGTATGAGACGGTGCATTATCGTGATGCAAAAACCAAGAGTTGTTGGCCCATAATTCTGGTCTTTTTAGACGAATTGCTTCACGCAAACGACGCATAACGCTTAAATAATATTCCTTATTGACAGTTTGGCGAGGTGGAAGGAATTCATGATGCACCACACCACGAAAATCGAAAAAAAACTGTCATCATGACCTTGATTTTTGAACGACTTCGACGTGCTCTTTTCGGTTTGGCCCCGCCTTTAGCACGATATTCGCTTGATTGGTCGGTTGTTTCAGGGTCGTGAGCATGAATCCAAGTCTCATCTCCCGTAATCATGCATTTGAGCTTGTCCTGATAGTCAGAAAGCATTGTTTCACACACATCAACGCGACGACTTTTTTTTGCAAGAAATTGAGCGTTTTCGGTACCTAACGGGACTTGACTTTTCGTAGGCCCAAATGGTCTTTCAAAATGGTTTTCACAGACCCTTCTGATATTCCGATCTTATTAGTGAGGTCTCTAACAGTCAACCGACGATTTTTTAGCACTAATTCCTTCACTTCATCGACGTGTTGGTCATCTGTTGACGTCGATGGTCGTCCGGAGCGCTCCAAGTCATCAACACGTTCTCGACCCTCTTTGAAGTCTTTGTACCACTTATTAACATTCTTCTGCAACATGGGAGAGTCACCAAAGGCCTTCCGCAACATCCTCAAAGTTTCCGCAGCCGAAATTTCATTCCGCAAACGAAATTTGATTGCACTTCTCTGTTCAATTAAATCAGACATTGTGAAAATCGAAAAATGCACTCTTGGTCGTTTGGTAAACACAAGCGTAAATGTATTACTGATAATGACATTGACATGAAATTTGGCACAGATGTCATTAACAGTCCTGCCAACTTGAGAAAAAAAGAACTAGCCTGAAATGTCAAGCCCGCGAAGTTGAAATCAAAAATTCACCTTACTTTTTGCCCACAGTAGTACCTCCAAGTGATTGATTGCGAAAAAGATGATAGGAGACAAAATGGCGGGCACAAAAGCCGAAAAAATGGTGGAATTTCGATGTTTTCTGATATTCAAATATTTTTTGAAGCCGATGAAGAGTACTTTGAATTTTTTTACGAGCATTGATTATAAATCCATCGTCCGATTTTCGAAATTCAAAATGGTGGATCCAATATGGTGGACCGGGACCTCAAAAATCAAAACTGATCGGAAATGATAAATTTTTCAAATTTTCTACTCGAAAATTTGAAGGAAAAAATTATTCTTGGGATTTTTGTTCCAATGCATCAATCAAAAAAATCCAAACCGCTGAATAGTCAGTGAGCAGTCATTCAAAAGCGCTTGGTCATACCGTGCATGCTAAAGATGTGCCATAAAACATCCGGATCGCCTATATTACATTTGCTTTAGAATTATTAAACTTTGAACATTTGATAAACGAAATGTGGAACATTTCTATACATGAAACACTTCTGCCAGTGGTGCACCTAGGATCCGTGGCGCCCGGTGCGGATTCCTAATTTGCCACCCGAATAGAATATTTGATACTCAGTTTCTGAAAAAAAAAAAAATAAGGGACCCCTCAAGGTGCTTTCGATTTTTCTGCTCGATTTGCCGCCCCTAGTACAATGCCACCCGGTACGGGTCAGCCGCACATCCCTCGGTACGCCACTGACTCCCTCTAATTCTACCTAGGGGTACAAATGATACTTGTTGATATCGTCATGTTTTGAATGCATTCAATGAATATTCAATAATTTATCAAATATTCAATGATTCAGGAAGTATCGGATACTCCACCAAACTAAACTCGATTGAAAAAGGGAAAATATTAATTACACTACTCTGATTTAGTAAATCTGATGCCTGATTCGCAAGGACCGATTTCAAATATTCTTGAGAATACGGTTTATTGGATCCTAACATGCCTTTTTGCTCTTTTTGAATGAAAAGTAGGACTATTTACAATATTTTATCAGATGTCACAGCCACTCTTGCATGATCTTTCTCCTCGGAAACTCAAATCATATCACTGTTATTTTGACAAATTATTTTGCTGCCCAGATTTATTAGTTCATTTGAAACAGAATGGTATTCGAGCAACTGGTACAGGGCGTAGCGATAGAATCAGGGAAACAAATGTTATTGCTAAGGATGCAAAGAGGGGTACTTGGGCTGTAAAGCATGACAAATCGAGTGGGATAAATTTTATCACAGTAATTGATTCCAAACCTGTAACTATTCTCTCAACCGCTACAGGAGTCACCCCCTTGTCCAGTGTACGACGTTACGACAAAGAAACTCATAGCAAGAATGAAATACCATTCCCTAATGCATTTTGTATTTACAACAAATTTATGGGAGGTGTAGATCTACATGATCAACATGCGAATCAAGTACGACCTACCATACACTCAAAGAAATGGGCATGGATAGTTATGATCAGATTAGTACAAGCTGCGATTACGAATTCCACTGTTCTCTACAATCAAGTACGTCCATCTACAATGAAAGAACAAGGAACAAAAGATTTTGCTTTGAGAATCAATAGAGAGTATTTGGATAAAGGTTCTTTCAAGTCTATTGGGCAACATAAAATTCAAAGAACGAGTACTCAAAAATCCTGTTCGATTGGAGACTGTGCCACAAGAACTCAAAGACTCTGTACAGCATGCACTTTGTATATATGTAAAAATTTTCAGGAAACCCATGTGAAATCAAGAAAACTTGACTTTCCTTTTCACTTTGTGATTTGAAAATTTACGAGGAGGTACAAGGTGTGGAACCATGCGGCGGTTTGGAGTCAAAAACTACGGGAGAAGTGACGGGCTTTCCGGTCCGCTCGCTGGTTGAATTAGTGGGAGGGGTGGTGGCAAGGGTGGAAAAGGGGATGGGGGCAACTATGTGGCAGTTTGGAGTCAAAAATTACGGGATAAGTGACCCGCTTTCGGGTCCGTTCGCTGGTTGAATGGGGTGGGAAGGGTAGAGGAAGGGATGGGAGAGGGGATAGAGGCTTTTTTTTGCTTGAATTTCCGAGTAGAAAATCTAAAAAATTAATCATTTCCGATCGTTTTTAATTTTTGAGGTCCCAGTCCACCATATTGGATCCACCATTTTGGATTTCAAAAATCGAACAATTGATTTATAATCAGTGCCCGTGAAAGCAATCCAAAGTACCCGTCATTCGTTAAAAAAATATTTTAATAATAGGAAACATCGGAATTCCACAATTTTTTCGGCTTTTGTGCCCGACATTTCGTCTCCTATCGTCTTTTTCGCAATCAATCACTTGGAGGTATTCCTTTATACCCTATTCACTTCAAATTTATCAGTGAGAAGGTCAAAGAATCGCAAAAGAGGAAAATAGTCCCTAATTAATTACATTTTTAACATTTTCACGACTTTCGGTCACCATACTGGATTCCCCATCTTGAATTTCAATATTCAAAATGGTATGACTTCCAAGGAGAAACATTTCATGCACGATTTACGTGGGTTTTAGACCCATTGCTGAATGGAATCCCAGTTGAAATTTAGGTTTGATGAAAAAAATGCCCAAGAATTTCTCGTTTTTTTTTTTTTTGAATCGATAAAATCTCAATGGAGGATGCATTTTTCCGACTTTTGCACCCCGGATTCCGGAAGATCATGAAAAAATCTACATGAAATAATGGGTTGCATGATCTTTCTTCGACGGTTTCATACTTTGGTGTAGCGTTGAAAATGTGCATGTCAAAACGTGCACATTTGACGTTAATGGGTTGAAGAGGTATGTTTGTGAATATTGAAAAAATTCGAATATTTCAGTTACTGTTAATTCTACAGTATCACTGTAAAGAAATTTCACTGTGGAATTCCAATACATGTACCGGAAGCAATTAACCTGTACATGTACCGGAAAATTTGAGCACATTTGTACTGCACAAGTGCAATTGTACTTTCCCAGGACATGTGCTGGAAAATTAATGCGGAGAATATCCATGAAAATTGAAGAAAAATTGCTCACACAAAGTGATTTGGCACGGTCCTTGTGTTTCAAGATGATTGAGAAACTTGAACGTTCATGTGGATGGACAGAAAGTCATGTCCACCTAACCGGATTTGAACCTACGCTTTTCTACTCGCCTATCAACTGAAACCTGAGACCTAACCGATGAGGTATAGCACGATATGTTGGAAGACCAGCTTGGGTTACTACATATGCTCCATATCTAGAGTACACAAGTCTTCGAAAAACCTCATATATCAATTTTATTTGCTACAATTACAATTACTACTCAAAATCTCAACCACGAAATTTTTAGTATAAAGACTTGAAATTTTTCATGCCAGAAATGACGAAGTCCAATAGAAATGGAAAATTTCAGTGCAACAGTGATTACATTCCAGCATGACTGGGAAATTCCGTTGCATAGCAACTGGAAAATTCCATCACACGACCTGAAAATTGCTGTTCAAAACCTGTATAATTCAATTGCATAGCAATTGGAAAATTTCATCACATAACCTGAAGATTGTAGTTCAAAACCTGTATAATTCCAGTATACCAACGATTAGGTTTTCTTTCCTAAATTCGAAATTTTTTCCAAGTCCTTATTGAGGGGATACTTTTTTCTGGTGCACAAGACCTGTAAAATTGTAGTACAAGCCAGTAAAATTTTCACGAAATCGTGGCAAAATTTCAGTACACATTCCCAAGCTGGAAAATTCCAGTACAAGGACTGAATTTTCAGTTATGCTTGGTAAATTTCCAGTACCGTACCAACAAAATCTATGTACATGTACATATTTCTGAGTATGGATATTCTAGTACTAGCACTGGGAATTTCCAGTCCAGTTGGCCAGTCAATTTCCAGTTTTTTTTCTACAGTGATCATATCTACCTCAGAAAGACGCAGTACACTATATGCATAGACCTATAAGTACACAATGTCCTTGAATCCAATCAAATGGAGTTAAATGGAAGATTCAAAGCATGAATATTTTTTTCTCAGTGGTATAACACTTCGCGATACCAATTGAGGTTCAGTGTAATTATTCCTATGAATCAATTTTTGTATTGACAGAAGAATAACCCTATACTTCATTTCTCTATTTTCAAATAAGGGACAAGTACCTCATTAGTGGGGGCTGACTCCTAACGTGGAGAACATAATTTCTTTATGTTTTAATCTCCTCACTCCACCTGATATATATTAGTTACCACGCGCTGCGAATCTGCTCTCAAGGTGTCATCTGAGACCACATAATCGCAACATGCATTGATCAGCCGACAACTCCCAAAGGCGTAATTATTCATGTTTGCTACGGATCATTAATAGGGATATTGAACATTACGATTTCCCCTGGGAATTCTCAACTATTCAACCATTTTTCTGAATGAGGTAGTTCCAAATCTCGAAAACTACCCTGTACTCACATATCAACGATGTGCATCATCACCTTATAGCGAGAACTTAAGAGATTTAAAGTCGTCACTCTACTTCATCCTTCATATTAGTGTTCTCATGCAAAAAGGAGAGATTCTAATTGTAAAGGATTCTATATTCAATAGTTTCAATTCTAATTCCTTCTTGTTGCATTCTCAAAAGTCTAAGAAGATGGAAGTTCTTCCCCCATAGTTATACTAAAACCCAATTAAATAAAAGAATAAGTAAATGAAATTCATATTCATATAATAATAGAGTGAGAGAACAAATGATTGAGGGGTACCTATACACACCAAGACAACGTGACTTTATCAGTCACTTCTCCTAACGTGCTTTGCTTGTACCCATGTATCGGTACAGATTCACTGGCGTAGCCACACAATCTATATCATACTTTCTGTATATGAAATAAAAGTAAAGTTTCCACATGATAGGAAATGATTATTATGATAAATTATATTCAAAAATTCAAACAGAATCAATTTGAGAATATGATTCAATGTTTTTGGATGTATATGAACCCGCAATTCTGAGTGTTTACCTCATTGAACACAAAAAAAAAAATTGATGATATATATATATATATATATACAGGGTGTCCCATTTTAATTTTTATATCGGAATAACTCAAAAACGAAGAGTTTTGGGGGAAAATGTTTTCACCAAAAGTTGTTAGATTCCGAGGGGGACATCTGATGGTGACCTTGACTTTGGCCTCGGATCTCAACTTCAAGGTCATTCAGAGGTCAACTTTTGTTTCTTGAATGGAATCCCCTATTTTTGACTGCAGATTCAGATTTGACGTTGAAAAACAAGAAACTTTTGTCTGAATCATTTTTCCGAATTCCGCACAGATGGCGCTCTAATCGATAAAAAATGAGTTTTATGAAACACTCGTATTGCTTTCTGTGTAAAACGACATTTAACTCTCCAGTGTTCTTCTTCCAGCTTCTGAGGATTACCGTCGCCATTAGAGTTACCCAATGTGCATCACGAGGAGGTTGAGCGATCGGATCTTGCACATCTTTGTGGTCCTGAGAATTTGATGGAACCCCATAAGTAAAAATCCAAAGTGGTAAGATCCGCAGACCTAGCTGGGATTTTCCATCGACCAATATTGACAATTATGTCTGTTCGTAGTACCGTTACTGTGAACTGTTGCCAAACACAAGTACAAAACAATACTTGTGTTTATCATGAACAAGAAAGTTCATACTAGAGCATTGTTTACAAACATAAAGGAAACGGAATGTTTGATATCCTTCATTCATTCACAAATTCTTTTCGATATACGATTCAAACTTGAAGAAGATCTTTGATCAGTGTTGTGAAGGTCTCAATACCACGGATTATCCTTGGGGTGAAATACTTGATATTCTCCTGATACTAGGAGAATGTCGACGTAATTACGCTGCAGCATCAAGATTGTATGGAGAGGGGTATTCAAATAGACGTCAGCCTTCACTTCAAGCGATACGCTCAATAGAAAGACGAGTTAGAAGAATGAATATCCCACGAGTCAGAACGCGTTATGATGGAAATCGTATGGATGCACGCTCAGTAGCCGTTTTAGGAATGGTGCACCTGAATCCTCACGTTATTACCAGAGAAATCCAGCACCAATTAGGTATCCCAAGATCAACGGCACACCGGATACTAAGATCTGGTAAATATCATCCTTACCACATTACATTGGTGCAAGCATTAAGTGAAGATGATCTTAGACGTAGGGTTGAATTCGGTCAATGGGCCTCGGAGCAACCGCCTGGTTTTTTCAATTACGTGATGTTTAGTGATGAGGCAACATTTCGCAGTAACGGTGTTATGAACAGACATAATTGTCATTATTAGTGAATTGAAAATCCCAGATCGCATCGACAAGTTGACAATCAACATCGCTGGACTCTGAATGTGTGGTGTGGGATTTTGAATGGTCAGATCATTGGTAAAAACGAAGTGTAACAAAACACATTTGCGATGCATTCCACGGCGTGAAACACCACTCCGGGTACATTCGGATGAACCTCGCATTGCGCTGTAACTACAGTGTAACACTTTATTCTCACCAGGGGGGGCACCACCTCATAACGCTGCAATTGTCAGAAAGTTCTTAAACACATCTTACCCACACAGATGGATTGGTCGCGGTGGATACATTACCTGGCCGGCTAGGTCTCCGGATCTTGGCCATTCGGATTTTTACTTATGGGGTTTCATCAAACATGTAGTTTATGAAAGACCACCAACGACCAGAGATGACATGAAACGCCGAATACGAACTGTCTGCCGAACAATTCCACGTCATGTGCTTTTGTCGTTGGAACCACATTTTCAGAGACGAATAAGGTTATGCCAACAGGTCAAAGGTGCAAATATCGAACACTTGATACGGTGAATTTTCATACATATTGCAGAGCGTTTGTCGTAAAAAATTACACACCTCTACAGTCCAGACAATCGGCCCTTTTCAGGGCCACATAGATGAGTGAAATCCGATCGCCCAACCTCCTCGTGGTGCACATTGGGTAACTCTAATGGCGACGGTAATCCTCAGAAGCTGGAAGAAGAACACTGGAGAGTTGAATGTCGTTCTATACAGGAAGGAATACGAGTGTTTCATAAAACTCATTTCTCATCGATTAGAGCGCCATCTGTGCGGAATTCGGAAAAATGATCCAGACAAAAGTTTCTCGTTTTTCGACGTCAAATCTGAATCTGCAGTCAAAAATAGGGGATTTTATTTGAAAAACAAAAGTTGACCTCTGAATGACCTTGAAGTTGAGATCCGAAGCCAAAGTCAAGGTCACCACCAGATGTCCCCTTTGGAATCCCACAACTTTTGTTCGAAACATTTTCCTCCAAAACCCCTTGTTTTTGAGTTATTCCGATGTGAAAATCAAAATGGGACACCCTGTATATATACAGGGTGTCCCATTTTAATCTGTCACTTAGAATATCTCGAAAACGAATAGATTCAGAAGAAAATGTTCCGGAAAAAAAATGTAAGAATCTGAGGGGGACATCCGATGGTGAACTTTGCTTTGACCTCAGATCCCACTTTCAAGGTCATTCTGAGCGCAACTCATGTTTGTTAAACGGAATCCCCTATTTTTTACTCCCGGTTTAGATTCTACGCTAAAAACCAAGGAACTTTTGTCTCAAACGTTTTTTCGAAATCCCCATAGATGGCGCTCTAATTGATGAGAAAATGAGAATTCTCAAACCCTCGGATTGTATTCTGTCTAACATAATGCTCAACTCTTGAGTGTTTCCCATCTCTCGGAAATTGCCGTCGGTTGTGTTTTGTTTCAGTTTTGTTCTTGGGAATTGTTATTGTTTTGATTCACGTGTGAATACCTTAGAAATTTAGCATTCCCAAACTGCTCAGTTCTCTGTTATCATTTGGAGGAAACACATTTCTAAATATCATGTCTGATTACGCGCCAAACGATATTGTTGACGTTTTATTGTGTCTTGGTGAAGCGCGGAGAAATTATGTTGAAGCTGTGAGAACGTTTCAACGTCGTTTTCCGGATCGGAGGTGTCCAAATCGCATTACGATCCGATTTCTTGAACAACGTGCTCGTCAAGGTCTCCTCAAACGGCGGAGGAACAAGAAAGTTTATGCGGATGACAATGATCCTAATGTGAGGTCGCTGGCTGTGCTGGCATTAATTCATATTAATCCCCATATCAGTCTTCGGGATATTGAGGAAATGACCGGGATTCCTCGATCCACAGCTCAGCGTATCTTGAAATCGTTGGATTATCATCCGTACCATATCACTTTGGTGCAATCTCTAACAGCTGAGGATTTCATAACAAGATCGAACTTCTGCACGTGGGCCTAACGGAGAATTGAAGAAGATCCTACTTTCTCTCATCACGTTATGTTCTCTGATGAGGCAATATTTCACAATGTTGGAATTCTCAATAGGCACAATTGCCATTATTGGAGTGCTCAGAATCCTTACTGGGTCCGTACAATTAATCATCAACACCGTTGGAGTGTGAACGTTTGGTGCGGAATTGTAGATTCCAGGATCATAAGGCCGTATTTTTTGAAGGAAACCTGACTGGCGCGGAGTATCTTCGTTTTTTGCATTTCGAACTTTCTGCTCTTATGGAAGACGTAAGTCTTGACGCGAGATCAAGGATGTGGTTCCAACAGGATGAAGCATCTCCTCATTACATGCGAATTGTTCGAAAATTTCTGGACCAGAAGTTTCCCAGAAGGTGGATTGGCCGTGGAGGACCTGTGCGATGGCCACCTAGGTCGCCAGATCTGACGTCGCCTGATTTTTTCTTGCAGGGTCACATAAAAAATGTTGTATTCCGTGAACCTCCAACAACACGCGATGACATGAAAGATCGAATAAGAAGAGCATGCACAGCAATAACACCTGCTACGTTGCAAGCAACTGTAGAAAACTTTCATAAAAGAATTGTACTTTGTCAAAGGCAAAACGGCGCTTATTTTGAACATCTTTTGAATGCTTAATGCGTCCCCGAAGATACACCTCCAGTTCAGACAATCGGCCCTTTTCAGGGCCACAATGATGTGTAATGTCCGATCGCGCAACCTCCTCGTGGTGCACATTGGGTAACGCTGATGCCGACGGCAATTTCCGGGAGATGTGAAACACTCAAGAGTTGAGCATTATGTTAGACAGAATACAATCCCAGGGTTTGAGTATTCTCATTTTCTCATCAATTAGAGCGCCATCTATGGGGATTTCGAAAAAACGTTTGAGACAAGAGTTCCTTGGCTTTCAGCGTAGAATCTAAACCGGTAGTAAAAAATAGGGGATTCCGTTTAAAAAACATGAGTTGACCTCAGAATGACCTTGAAAGTGGGATCTGAGGTCAAAGCTAAGTTCACCATCGGATGTTCCCCCTTAGATTCTTACATTTTTTTCCCGGAACATTTTCTTCTGAATCTATTCGTTTTCGAGATATTCTAAGTGACAGATCAAAATGTATGTATATATATATATATATATATATGCGTGTATATATGTATATGACTTCAAGTAAGTACTTGAATATACAGAATTGATAGAAATATGGAATATATGAGAATGCGAATATATGGAAATATTGAATATATAGAAATATTGAATGTAATTTACATATATACAGGGTGGGGCATTTGAAGTGTCGCGGGCGTTTTTTCCAAAAATAAAGTGAGATACGAGAAAATTTTTCGGACAAAAGTTGTAGGGTACCGAGGGGGACATCCGATGGTGGCCTTGGCTTTGACCTCAAATCTCATCTTCAAGGGCATTCTGAGATCAACTCTTGTTTTTTAAATAGCATCTCATATTTTTTACTGCAGATTTGGATTCTAGGTCAAAAACCAAGAAACTTTTGTCTGAACCATTTTCCTGAAATCCGCAAAAATGGCGCTCTAATCGATATTGTTCCATTTTGAATCTGACATTCGAATAACTCGAAAACGAAAGGTCTCGCAAAAGAATGTTTCGTACAAAAGTTGTCAATACACAACACATTTCAATCGTCCACATTACCACCATTCAGAGCTCACGCGATGTAAACAAACGACGGGGTTCAGTGAAAATTCACGATTTTGAAAGTCAGTTTGTCAGTTACATTTGATTATTACTTGGTTTATGACAAATTGAAAATCATGGATATCCGATACACGGTTTCTGAAAAGATCGATATGATCTACATTTACGGTGAAGTGCATAAGAACCCCAGACAAGCATATGACTTGTATGCAGAACGATTTCCTGAAAGAACAACGCCATCCATTAGGTATTTTCAACGCATTACAAAATTATTCTCAGAAACGGGAAGTGTTACAAGGGAAAAACGACATCGAATGAGAACTGTTAGCGGAGAAAATGCGGAAGTTAATGTACTAGCTGCAGTAGCCAATAATCCACACGTGAGCTCTCGTGAAATTGAACTCCATTCGGGAATTTCTCGAAGAAGTTCTTCGAATACTGAAACGTCACAAATTCCATCCGTATCACATTTGTTTGCATCAAGACCTTCACGGTGAAGATTTCGAAAATCGTGTACAGTTTTGTCGATGGGGTCTAGCGCAAATGCACAATAACAACTTCATCAACATATTATTTTCTGATGAGTCGACGTTCACCAATCATGGTCAAGTAAATCGACATAATATGCATTACTGGGCGACAGAAAATCCAAGATGGTTACGTCAAGTAGAGCATCAAAGACAATGGGCTGTGAATGTTTGGTGTGGTATTTTTCGATCTCGAGTAATTGGACCGTACTTCATTGCAGATACGCTAAATGGAGAGAAGTACAGACATTTCTTAGATCGAGTACTTCCAACATTACTTGAAGACATACCTATTCAGGAACGATTGAATATGTGGTATCAACACGATGGTTGTCCATCCCATTATGCAGTCACAGCTCGAGAAATATTGGACAGAGATTATCCTGGACGATGGATAGGACGTCGTGGACCAGTTCATTGGCCTGCCCGTTCTCCGGATCTTACTTCTCCAGATTTTTTTATGGGGATACATAAAAGATACAGTTTATCAACAAGCACCGACTACACCTGAGAATATGCGTCAACGAATCATCAATGCATGCGCGAGCATCAATGAAGATATTTTAGCACGAGTTCAGCAATCTTTTGTAAAACGTTTTGAAATGTGTATTGAAGTCGAAGGCCATCATTTTGAGCATCTACTGCATTAAAATTATCCAAGTGATGTAGACGATTGAAATGTGTTGTGTTTTGTCTGTTATACCCCATCACCTCCGTTTCAGTTCAAGGGGTCCCCCTTGGAATCAGACAACTTTTGTCCGAAACATTCTCCCCCAAGACCCTTCGTTTTCGAGTTATTCTAATGTCAGATTCAGTATGGAACAATATCGATTAGAGCGCCATCTTTGCGGATTTCAGGAAAATGGTTCAGACAAAAGTTTCTTGGTTTTTGACCTAGAATCCAAATCTGCAGTAAAAAATATGAGATGCTATTTAAAAAACAAGAGTTGACCTCAGAATGCCCTTGAAGATGAGATTTGAGGTCAAAGCCAAGGCCACCATCGGATGTCCCCCTCGATACCCTACAATTTTTGTCGGAAAAATTTTCTCGTATCTCATTTTATTTTTGGAAAAAACGCCCGCGACACTTTAAATGCCCCACCCTGTATATATATTAGGGTGTGTCAAAAAAAATTTGTCTTTGGTTAAAGGGGCTTCAACTTTTTATTCCGACCCCAAACTGAACTTCCTCAAACCTGAGGTCTCTAGCTTCATATTCAGAGGTCGCTCAATCGAGTTTTATATTCCGATTTCACTGCCAGTTTGAAAAACGACCTACTATGTGGCATTTCGGACTTTTTGGACAACATTCGCTGCCAAGCACAATTTTGAAGATATCATGATCAACTTGAGCTCAAAATACTCGTAAGGGATCCACCTTTGATGGCGATTCTCCACTTTTTTCTTGGGAAGGGTGGTTAACGTTTGTTACAAAAGGTGAATTTCATAAAACACGTGTGAAATGGAAATAATAATGATGAAACGAAGTGGAACCGTACAAACTATCGACGAAATGTTATTTACCCGTATTTTCGCATGGAAGAGGAAACATTAGGTGAGTAAAGAGTTCTCAGTATGATTCAGTATCAGCTAGCAACCTTTATTTAGGGGTGAGAAATGAATTTTCCCAAAAATAGGAGTTGTTTTTCTAATCCATTGAGGCCCATCGCTAAACCAGACGGGACATGGGAAAGTTTGCATATGAATCCATGGGATGCTGAGGGGTGTACAAATTTGCAAAAAGAAGATTTGAAAAACAATTGTTCATAAAAAAATCATTTCAACAAATTACAGAAACAATTATTCCACGTAGAAACTGATACCGCCATTCGATTGTCTGGGAGAAATGGTCCTGAGAACATGTATATAACATTGTCATATTGTACCCTGAGTTTGTTTAAGGGAAATAATAAACAATTGTTAGACATGGATTACATCCGTTCCACTCCATCGCCAAACCAGTTGAGATGTAAAACAGTTTGCATATGGATTCATGTGATGCTGGAGAATGCCCAAGTTTGCAATGAGGAAACCTTGACAAACAATTGTTCATAAAAAAATTATTTCAACAAAATACAGAAAAAATCATTCCAAGTAAAAACTGATACCGCCATTCGATTCTACGGAGAAAATCGTCCTGAAAACATGCATAACATTATCATATTGGACCCTGTGTTTGTTTAACAAAAATAATAAACAATTGTTAGATACGGATTACACCCGTTCCAGCCCATCGCCAAACCACCAGGGATATGAAAGAGTTTACATATGGATTCATGGGATGCTGAGGAGTGTACAGATTTGCAATAAGAAAACCTTGAGAAAAAATTGTTTATAAAAAAATTATTTAAACAACTTACAGAAAAAATTATTCTAAGTAAAAACTGATAACGCCATTCGATTTTTCAGGACAATTTTTTCCGTAGAATCGAATAGCGGTATCAGTTTTTACGTGGAATAATTCTTGCTGTAATTTGTTTGAATGATTTTTTTATAAACACTTTCCTTCAAGGTTGTCTTATTGCAAATTTGTACACCCCTCAGCATCCCATGAAAGAAGGGGTAGATCACCACCAAAGGTGGATCTCTTACGAGTATTTAGAGCTCAAGTTCATCGTGATATCTTCGAAATTGTGCTTGGCAGCGAATGTTGTCCAAAAAGTCCGAAATGCCACATAGTAGGTCGTTTTTCAAACTGGCAGTGAAATCGGAATATAAAACTCGATTGAGCGACCTCTGAATATGAAGCTAGAGACCTCAGGTTTGAGGAAGTTCAGTTTGGGGTCGGAATAAAGAGTTGAAGCCCCTTTAATCAAGGACAAATTTTTTTGACACACCCTAATATATACGGGGTGTGTTCAACAAGTAAGGTGACTTTTCAAATTTCGCGGGCAACGTACTTTCGATTATCGATTTTTTTGTTTTGTTATGTTGGCACACTCTTCCCGAACATCTGTACCAAGTTTCAAGTGTATAGCATTTTTTGTTTGGTTGTGAGAGGCGTAAAGGTTATAAGTGTTTTGCGTGCTCGGCGATTTCTTGCTATCAAAAAATATAGATCAAAGGATTTGCATCAAATTTTGTGTAAAAAATAAAATAAAGTGCTCCGAAACACTTGAATTGTTGACAGTAGCATACGGTGAAACTGTTCTGAGTAAAAAAAATGTTTACAAGTGGTACAAACTCTTCCAAGATGGCCGGGAAGATGCCAATGACGAGCCTCGCTCTGGACGCCCAAGCACGTCAACAACTGATGAAAACGTTCAAGCAGTGAAGAAAATTGTTTTGGAAAATCGTCGAATCACTATCAGAGAAGTTGCCAAGGATGTTGGTTTATCGCTTGGCTCGTGCCATGAAATTTTTTCTAACGTTTTGGGCATGAGACGTGTGTCAGCGAAGTTCGTTCCGAAATTGCTAAATTTTGACCAAAAGAACCGTCGCATGAGCATCGCTCAAGAACTGTTGAATGACGTCAACGACGACCCAGACTTACTCAAAAGGGTCATAACTGGTGACGAATCATGGGTATATGGTTATGATGTCGAAACCAGAATCCAATCGTCCCAATGGAAGACCCCAGATGAGCCAAGACCGAAAAAAGCACGCCAAGTTCGATCAAATGTCAAAGTTTTGCTCACTGTTTTCTTCGATTACCATGGCGTGGTGCATCAGGAGTTCTTACCATATGGTCGTACGGTCAATAAACAGTATTATCTTGAAGTTATGCGCCGTTTGCGAGAAGCAATACGAAGAAAACGTCCAGAATTGTGGAAAAATAATTCATGGCTTTTGCATCACGATAATGCCCCTGCTCACTCATCTTTGCTTGTGAGAGATTCTTTGGCCAAAAACAACACCACAATCATGCCTCAGCCACCATATTCACCGCATTTGGCCCCATGTGACTTTTTCTTGTTCCCAAAACTAAAGAGACCTATGAAAGGACGGAGATTTGCAACGATTGAAGAGATAAAGACTGCATCGCTGGAAGAGCTCAAGGCTATACCGAAAAGTGCTTATGAGAAGTGCTTTGAGGATTGGAAAAACCGTTGGCATAAGTGTATTGTATCTGAGGGGGATTACTTTGAAGGGGACAACATAAATATTGATAAATAAATAAATATTTTTTCTTCAAAACACAAAGTCACCTTACTTTTTGAACACACCTCGTATATATATTTACAAAAAAAGAAAAACATCGAGATGTAACGCGGATATTACAAATTGATGAATTCAACATCAAATTCAATGATTTGGGGAATTATTATGTGGGTTGTGTGTATATTCTATTTCGGGGTATCCGAAAGCGTATTTCTGAACTAAGGGTGCATGAGACGACATTCTCGCCGATAATCTGAAGGTATCTCCTCGGTATCAAGAAATACTGTCAGATATGAGTATCGTCTCGGTATTGTTCGAAATAGTATCAGTATCGCCTCGTTCGTTTCGGTATCGCCTAGTGTTTCTAGTGAAGGGTAACCTATGTGGAGAACTTTTCAAATTCATGTATAATTCAATATAGTTTTCATATAAGTTATATAGAATTATGTATGAATGATATATAGGTCTGCAAATGTTTTCACATGAGAAGCTTATTATAGAAAGTAGCGGCAGAAATTGCTCTAATACTTTTTTAGTCCTAGCAAGTTCCTTGTGAGAACAAGGTGAAGCCTTGTGATAAGTAAAGAATAACTACATTGTTTCTTATTGGGATTAAAACTCTCCTATTCAATTACGCTTTCATGAGGACAGCACTGTTTCATGAGGTTTGTATTTTCCTGATACATTTGATTTACTTCAAGTATAAGTTCGAAATACTCTGAATGCTCCACTTTACGCTCAAATGCACGTTTCAAAAACTTCATAAATACGTTCTGGACATTTGCAGATGGATGCCTCCCTTCCATCAGGGAATTTGTGTTCGACATTCACTTATGAAATGGCTAAATTCTTCATACAAGTCCACTAATTCAAAAGGTGACTGTCGGTTAGTTTTTAAACAAATAATCATACTGGGCCAGAGTGGGACCAAAATGCATACATCCTGGGTCCTATAATTTGTTTTTAAATAGTCTATACATTATATTCTCAGTATAGGGGAATCAAATACTACAGCGCTGAACATAGCAACTTTTGATTGAACAATCTATTCAAGTTGGAATACGAATGGGAATGGATTCGGTTGATAGGAATAATATGGAATTGTTCATTCATACAAACTTTCATTTTATCTAAAAATGATGGAGTGAATTTGTTTATTCGAGACCTCAAACTTCCCAATTAATCAACTGAGAACAACGAGGATAGGTGAAGCTGACAGAGGATCTGAAGGTAAAAGAAGAACTTGTCTCCATTATTCCCAATATCAACATATACAAACGAGCAAGTAATTTGAGAATGGGGTAGAACGAGGTAAAACAGGAGGGACGAGAGAAGAGGTGAACAAGGAGAAGAAGGTGATCGCTATCACGTTCCCAGGTTCTACCCGTCTGAGTCTCTTGGCAGTAGCAGAGAGCAGTGTCGAGACAACAACGACTATGCTCCTTGCCTTGGGCTGCATTCCAAAATCTGGAATATAAGCCGCTACAGGCAAGCGAGAGACTGTTACTGTTGCGGCTCTTATTTACTCATTTCCCTTAAAGCCAAGCGAAGAGAAGAAGGTGGATGCGAGAAAAGAAACGAAGAGAAGAGGAGATGGACTGTCACGGTTGGTAATACATCGTCGCCTTCTTACCGATTCCTTATAGATAGACGGAATCATGAGCGAATACGAAAAAGAAAGAGAAGGGAGATGAGGTTCACGCAAACACGTGTTACAAACAACAGGTCTGTTCGTTCGTCGATCCCGTATGTCCATGCTCATTTTGTCTTCCTCCTCTTTCTTCTCTAAAACTGTTGTATCTTTTTCTGTCACACACGCAACATACATATATATATATATATATATATATATATATATATTCATCACACACAAGGGTCGAGTTTGCTCCGTTCTTATCTTAGACCTTCCTCTCACGCGAAATAACAGCATTCATCGCATTGGCAGGTAAGTAGTAGCCGTTCTCGTTTCATTTCGGTCGATTTCGTTCTATTCCGTGGCTTGCAGGGGACGATAAGAGAAGTCTCTTCAGAAGCGGCAGGAAGCGCTGTACAAGCGAGCAGTATTCAGTAAATTCCAACTAACTCGAATCGAACTGAATTGGAGGAATTCTTTCTCCTCCCTTTTAGCACGATACTACGCCAGGCTGTCTCAACTACCATCACCACCACTGTCCGCAAGATTTCTTCTTCTTTTACGTTTGAATATTCACATGTGTGATTTTGCCTCTTTGATCCCATCATTCTTTACTTACCAAGATGAAAACAAGAAGAAAAAGAGTGAAGGTCTTTCCATTGTATACGTTTGGAAATATACCATAGGAATTAGCGTGAAGTAGAAAGGAGAACGAATTGCATCCAGCGAATTTGTTCTCCTACTTTGATTTTTTGATAACAGAATATGAGAGAAATGTGTCAATGGATAGAAAGAAATAGTTGTAAGAATTAGAACGTGACTCTCAATAAAAGGAATTTCATATCTCCCTTCTCCTGAACAGGATCCGGTTCATTAGAGAACAACAATAAACTTGATCTACATTTTCATAGACTTTTTCAATTTGTCCCTAATCATTAACAAACACTTGCGTGTGCTCAACAATTACTTTGGTCTTGAATTGAGCGGAAATGTTATTCCAACCCTAATAGAAATAAGTCCCCAATTAACGTTAGCTTAGATGGCTCGTAACAATGTTGATTCGGTGTTAATTTCTATCAGAGAAGGAAGTCAATGTTTTCTTTTTACACCGGTTTTCTAGAGCGAAAAATGTATTTCGTTTTAAAACGTAATCCAAAATGAATTCACTAGAGAACTGAAAATTACCTTAACAACGTACTAGCAATTTTCAAATAGAGTGGAGTTAATAACATACTTATACAGTAAGACCCTGCAATAAGAATACTCACCTCCTTCATTAAACGCAAGGCAACACCCGTTCGAATGAAGAAGAGGGTGCGTGTTCTTATTGCGAGGTCTTACTGCACTACAAAACGGCACCGGTGAATGTAGAAGACCATCGTCCCATGCTCTCTGAATTGGAGAGAGTGCAATTTTCATTCGAACGGGGAGAAAGGTGCCCTTCTGGCTACATAAAGAGCTACATTCGGTGAGTGAAATCTCACTCTTTAGGCAGCCAAAAGAGAATCTATCTCTCCGTTCGAGTGGAATTCTCACTCTTCTATATTTAGAAAGTGGGACGGACTGATTCAACTATTTGGAAGACATATCAAAGAGGAACTCTGTGTTCATTGCAGAATCGAAATATTGAACCTTGATTTCTTCCTCTTCGTCTACCGTTCACCGTAACTCTGGTCTTTTGGATGAATTCGATACTTTTGTTGGCAAAAATGAATCGGAGTGAAAAGTAATCCAACAAAATTCACTTACTTGTAACAACATAAAAATCCTTTGCAGGGAAATTAATAGTGTATTGTGAACCAAGAGTGAAAATGAGAAATCTTGCAGAACTCTTAACGAATCATCAGCTTTTTCTGTCAAAACCTTCAACGCGAACAGACGGTAAATGGAGCGGGATACACGGTAAAAAGTGAAACTTACTTCCATCCTGAAAATTAGCTGATTTTAAGATGCAACCAAAAATAGCCCTGTTTCAATCAAAGTCAGCGCCGGAAACAAATGCCGACACAATGGAAGACACTGAATATCCGTTATGTTTTCAACTAAGATTCAACCACATTCAGTCGGACTTTTGACCGTGTAAGAGTCAGGGTTTTCACCCCAAAGGTAAGAGTATTTTCCTCTCGTTTTGAAATAATCTTCAGGATTTCATCACTTTCTTCCTCAAAAATCGGTCTGAAAACAGAAGCTTTCCATTTAGGCGGAGGGAAAAGACTTCCCAATTCCTTGAGTACAAAAAATAGTACAGGATTGGTTTCAAAAAAGTATATAATAGATTGTAAAAGATATTGTAGGAATACGCTGCAAATATTACATTTCAAAATACTCTATACTGTGACAAAAATTCTTAAATTTAATACGGAATTCTTTATGAAATATCATATGTCCATATTGAATTCAATAACAGTTTGTATCGATTCATATTTTCATAACCATTACTTTATGAAATAATGGTTTATTTATAATCAATGAAGATTTCAAATTGTCGAATTTACAAAATGGAAATACGTAACGACTTTCGATACATAAAAAATCGGTATGGAGAACCATACAGTACTTCCATGTTCTCAATGAAAATGAAAATACATGTTTATTGCACCTCTTCGGTTGCTGAATTCGAATTTAAATTTGCATCCTGATTTGTTCTAGGTTCGCAATTCCCTTGTTATGGTATATAATGATCGCAATTCCCTTTTAATTGTATAACGATCGGAGGGTCTCTGCATAAGAACGGTATTCACGGAATGTTCAAAAGTTGTTCCAAACCTTAGTGCTCTCTGACATTTACTTGAAATCACTTGAAATTCATATCACCAAAGTTTCTCAAATTTTCTCATCCAATTCAAGAAAACTTATGAATGGTTTTGAAAAATGGCTATTTTTTTCAATTGGCCATATCTTTGTCATAACTTGTTAAATGGGGACGTTCATTTTCCAAAATTTTCGTAATTGAATAAATGTACTTTGAAAAAATACGAAAAAATTTTAGATAATGAATTATATAAGATTTTGCGTTTTTTGAGAAGAACCGTCGATTTTTTGAATCTCGCAATTTTTTATTTGTTTGTTTCATTTTTTTCAAAAAACTGCTATCAATTCTGCGATGATCTCCATCAATTCAAGGGCGGGCCGAATTGTATTTCTATTTTTCTTAATTCAAAAAAACCTTTTTAAATCCTTGAAAAATATTTTTTTTACAGAAACTTCGTTAATATAAAGAATAAATGCGAGTAAATGATTTCTCGGTATGACATACTCAATTTATACTCCAAACTTATAACTAATGATTAAAAATCTACGTTCGATCCGATTTGCCATTCAGTATATTTATAATTTATATATAGCCGATATTTTTGATAGTAATGCAAAAACATAATTCATTTCATTCCTCTTTGGTGCTTGAATAGTTCAGCCATTCTGGCTTTATTCGAATTTGAAAAAGTTTCAACATATAAACAACCATTAGTGTGTAGCAATACTTCTAATCAAAATGAATGATCTGTAACAGTATTCGCAGGCTCGTAAAGAATTAGAACTTTCGACCCGAAAACGCTACATGAATCCTTCAATGTTGAATGAAACAACAATGACCATAGTCGTATACGATGTTCGATTTCCACGGTTGCCAGTTTGTTTTCAGGAGCAAACAAACAAACCTCTTCTTAATCTTCACGTTCGATTAATTATTCTCACTCAAAACAATTTGATTCGCAAATTCAAACATTACTTTGAATAGAGGAAAGAATTTCAATAAATCAAAAATATTATAATTTCAAAAACGTTTATTAATGAACAAAACATTGAATCACTACTTGTTCTTATTCACACATTGATTCCACGACCGCACTGGAGATCCGCTTCGTACCGCGAGAAAACACGGAATGTCTCATGGCGCTGGCGGCGCTCCTCATGTAGCATTCCCGTGCGATTACGGAAATTCTTAACTTTCTCATTTTTGTTGAAATCGCCTCATGTATCGTATTGATAATGCTCAGGCGATTCCCCTAAGCATCTCTATGTAATTAATTTTAAGAAATTCAAATTTTTACAACTTCTTTGGATTCAAACATAAGTCGATCTTTAATGAGACTATGTTATGAATCATCATTGAAACCATTCGATCCGTGCACAAGTGTCTAGAATTACACTGTGCACTTGATGACTTCCCGTAATTAGTTTGGTTTCCATGAATCGATCTTCGAAATCATTTTATGCTGTATTGTGATCCTGTTTTGAAGAAAACCTAACCCAAGATATTCGGAAGATTATCCGGTGAAGAAGCCCAATCGAAGAGTTCATGAGGTGTTGTTATTTGTTTATCAACTGCTAGTTGGAGACCCGCTTTCGCTGCATGTCGTTTAATAACGCCACCAATATCGTCACGGACTTTCGCCATGGGCCGTCGCGAAAAAATGCCATTCAGCAAGTATGCCAACATTTCTTCTCAAAAAACGCAAATATATAAGTAAAGTTCATTATCTTAAGGGTTTTTCGTATGTTTTTTTTTTCAAAGGACATTTGATTACGAAAATTTCGAAAAAAACGTCCTGATTGATCAAGTTTTGACAAAGATATGACAAATTGAAAAAAAACAGCCATTTTTTCAAAAAATTCATAACTGCTTTTTGATCGAGTAAAAAAATTTGAAAAGGTCCTGAGGATCGTTTTCCATAGAGTAGAAAAGGATTGAAAACTTTCAGCCAAATCGAAAGGGGTCTAGTTCAAAAGTGATCGGTTTGGTATGGAATGTCCCATATATATGTCGACAGCGGAAAAAATTTTTTCCGAGATCACCTGGTTTTACACAGAAAAATAATTAAAAAATAGAAAGACACGTCCTATTCTGATTCAAATCAGATAGGATCTCCGAAGGGGTTCGAGGAAGGTTCCTTATAAATTTCAACCGGTTTGGTCTTCCCGGTCCAGAGGTATCCCGAACACAGACGGGCAGAGCGACATACAGACAGATAGACCCCTCGGATTATCAATCAGTATTCAATGAAATGAAAAACTATCCAACTTCCAATTGGATTACTCAAATATTTTAGAAGATACGCTCAGAGGGTGCGAAAGCGGGTGCAATAGGCACCCCGTGCTTGGTATACTACGTACACCGATGAGTGGCTAAAAAATGGGTTCGTGTGCGCTTACATATGAGGGAAGGAAGTATATATACACTGTACAAAATATTTGTATTAATTTGAATACAAAAGGTTAAAATGAACACTAATATTTTCGTTACGTATCTCCCACACTTTTATTGAAATTCGAACACAATATTATCTTGAAATGGTTTCCATACAGGAATTGGTTTGAACCTCATTAAATCTGTGGTAAATTTGATACACAGAAGTATAGGTCAATTGCTTCCAAATTTCACAATTTTTTTCAACAGTATGCATTTTCTGGAGTGGGGATTATAGAATAATTCATACAAGATCAGAGAATGGTCAAGCAGGGGTGGGAATTATAGTGCATAAAAGGGTAGGAAATAGGATGGAAAATTATTTGCAACATAGCGAACGCGTAATGATGGTCGGAATTAAAACCAAACCGCTGACACTGTTATAGTTCAAGTATACATGCCCACATCTGCGTACCCGGAGGAAGATATCGGAAAAACGTACGATGAAATAGAAGAAGTGAACAGAGAATTTGATGATCATAGGCGACTGGAATGTAATAATAAAACGAGTGAAAAAGGGCAACATAGTGAGAGATTTTGTGTTAGGGAGAAGAAATGAAAGAGGACAACTTTCAATCGAACTCTGCGAGAGTCATAGGATAGTTATTACCAACACATCATTTAAGAACCATCCAAGAAGAATCTATATTTGGAAAATGCCACAAGATACAGCCAGATACCAAATTGATTACACACCGAAGAAAATGATTAGTTATGTTACCCTTACTCCAAATTAGTTCCAACAACTAGATACATATGTTGATATTTGGATGACTAAAACGGACGTTGGCTCAACTAAATTCAAATTTAATTTCTCTGACTTCAGTTGATGTTCCTAATTTGAAGTTGCCTTTACTACAGCTTTTATCACCGGCTTCTATTTTTTGATTACTCGAAACTAATTTTCACAACTATTTTCAGTTCATTCGGTCAAATGAATTATTTTTTTCGGTGCATATTAGTAAGACAAAGATTTAGGAATCAGCTGTAAAACTTATCCAGGCGCGGATATAGATAGTGATCACAATATGTTGCTGATGAAATGTTCTCTGAAATTCAAAGCTCTGGAAAAGAAAAGGAGAATGCAAAAAAGATGGAATTTGAAGAATATCGAACAAGGAAAAACACGGGAGGCATTCAAAGCGATGTTGGACGAAAAATTGGAGGATCGACAAAAGAAAGACTTGGGAATAGAGATTAGATGGACGAATATAAAGGGGGACATAGAGCAATGTGCAGATGAAATTTTGAAGAACGATGGGATAGAGCCTGAGAAACCATGGATAACAGAATAAATTCTCGATTTGATTGATGGAAGGAGGAAATACAAGAATAAGAGTAGTGAACAAGACCAGCAGAGATACACATCACTGAGGAATAAAATCATAAGAGAATCGAGGGAAGCAAAAGAACAATGGTTAGAAGAACAATGTCAGGAATTAGAAGTAAGATAACATTTAGGAAAAATAGATGAGGCGTATAGGATTGTTGGGAGATTTTTTTGGACAAATGAAATCTGGAAGTAATAAGATTGAAAATTCTTTGGAGAGATGATTGATAAGAACAAAGGGAAGGCTAGAACAATGGATTAATTATCCAGAAGATCTGTATAAAGGGAGCGATAATGTAGAGAGAGAGGAAAATCTTGATGAAGGATTGGTAGATTCGATTCTGAGGTCGGAATTCGACATACCTTTGGAAGAATTGAAAAATAATACAGCGCCAGGAGTAGATGGCATAAGTGTGGACCTCATCAAAGCCTCCAGTCAAAGAACCCGTGAAACAATGTTTGAATTGGTCAGAGATATATACGAAAATGCAGAAGTACCGGAAGATTTCCAAAAAGATGGAATTGTCGCTTTTCCAAAAAAAACAAAGAGCAAACAAATGCGAGAACTGCAAAACGATGAATTTAACTTGACATGATCCAAAAATACTGACCAAAATTACATATGGGAGGATGGAAAATGAAATAGAGAGTAGATTAGCAGAGTATCAGTTCGGTTCCAGGAAAAATAGGGGAATACGAGGAGCAATTTTAGCACTTAGAGCAGTGATAGAGAAGAGACTAGAGTTGAAAAAGTCTGTGCATACAGGTTTTGTACATTGTAAGAAATGATTGTGGAATTTTTCCCCCAAAAGTGGTGGCAGCAAAGTTTCTCCATAAATGGGGAATTTTTCACCATAATTTGATGAACTTTCCCTTCATCTGTAGAGGATTCAACACCTCAAAAGCAAAACAATCCCGCAAAGTGTTGGAAAAATCCCTCATTTTTGATGGAAAAACAATTCTCCCACGACGAGGGGACGAAATCCACCAACCGTGTTAGGGAAACTACCTGCATTTTTTGAAGTGTAGATATACAAAAAGCATCCGATAATGTTGATTGGGGGGAAATGTTCGCGATTTTGGAAAAGGTAGGAATTGATTTCAAGGATAGGAGAATGATATATGAATTATGTAAGAATCAAACCGCAACAGTAGAAATAGAAGGTTAGGAAGGGGGAGCCGAATTTGACGAAGGGTGGAACAAGAATGCTCACCATCACCGTTGATTTTCAATTTGTATATAGAAGAAGCGATGAACGAAGTGAAGGAGCAAGTGCAATTGACATTACAGATTCAGGAAGAAAATGTAAGCATGTTGAGATTTGCCGATGACATAGCTATATTTGCTAGAAGTAGTGCGGGGTTAGAAAATATTGTCAACACTATGAGAACAATATTATTAGAAAAGTATTGCATGAATATAAATAAGGACTAGACAAAATTCATGATTTGTGCAACAGCGAAAACATCAAGAAGAACGAAAATCAAAGTAGATGCTAAGACAATTCAACAACTGGGAGAATCCACATATCTAGGGAGCATACATCACAGAAATAAGTGAAAGCGAAAGACATATAAGAGCAAGAATAGCACAAGGAAAACAGCCTTTTCACCAAAAAAAAACAGTTGGTATGCTCAAAGAATATCAGCCTAGCAGTAAGGAAGAAATTCTTGAAGAGTTACATTTGAAGCACAGCATTATATGTCTCCGAACCTTGGACAATCGACCCACGAAGACTTGAAGCTCTTGAAATGTGGTGTTATGGAAGAATGCTTAGAACAAAATGGATAGAGAGAGTAAGAAATGAAGAGGTACTTGAGAAGGTAAATGAAAAGAAACCTTCTGACACATGTGGTTGAAAGAAGGAGTAATCTGATAGATTCCAATAGTATTAGAAGGAAGAATGAATGGCAAAACTTGTACAGATAGAATTAGATTAAGTTATATTATGAAGTAAATTATACGAGATGAGAGCCGCCGTAGACATGTAGAGATAAAGCGTTTAGCAGATAATAGATAGGGTTAGAGGATTTTATCAAACCAGTTATGAGCATTCATGATGATGATGATGTATTTTTAGCAGGTATGTGGTCATTTGGAGATGGGCAGCCGAGAGTACTTTTATACTGTCGGAGTACTTTCAGTGAGAAGGATTCTTTGCCTCACGTAAAATATATATTCATATGGGGTGGATAATGTGCTCCCCACTGAAAATGCGGGTAGCCAAGTGCTCATCCCTCCCGAGTCGAAAAATTATAATACTTTTTAAAGCCTGATCAACTCCGTAATACGCAACGATCCAGAGTTCAATCGGGTCGAAAAAAGGTTAACATCAGGTTCAATAAGAATGTTAAAAGCAAGATCAGGTTGAAAACAGGGCGAGATCAGGGCGAAAAATGAAATTAAACTTGATTCACTCCGTAATACGCAACGAATCAGAGCTAAATCAGGTTTCATTTTTTGACTCGGGCTGGTGCTCATATTTCAATAAAATTGAAGAAACTTGTACTTCAGTGTGGTAATATCACACCAAAACAAGCGAGTACCTAGTTGAAACAACTACCAGTGATTGGTCCATACGTACTTGCTAAAAATTATTATTCCAACTAGATGGTTAGTTGTTTCAACTACATGTACTGCTATTATGACTAACTGATTAGTTAAAACAACTCAATAATTAATTGAAAGAATGATTCTTGTGAAGCACATAAGAACCCATGCTAGTTAGCTACTTCAACCGCTGATTTTTTTTGCGTGTCAGACTTTACGGCATTCTATGTATTCCTAAGTCTTTTTACGCCGCACTATTCAAATCCGAACTACATGATTTATATTCAGCTCTCAAAAAATGACAAAATAAAAATGATAAATCACGAAAAAATGAGGAAGACATAAGTTTCTGTTGGATCGCCAGCGTGTATCCATTTTAGTCCCACTTCAGCCTAGTCTTGGGCTCATATAAGGAGGATGGGACCCATGTTGGGCCAGTGCAGGCCCCACTGTACATACATGCTGGAGATTCACTTGTATATTGTGTGTCAACGAAATAAAAGGACTCAATAAGTTTCTGAATAGGAATCAAATGTCGCGCCGAAGAGCAAGTCTACAGCGCATACTTGACAAACTGCCCAAGAAATACAACGTCTAAAACTTGATGAGAAATGTTGTATCAGACGTGTTTTAGATATCTGTTAGATAAATTTCAAACAATGGTGTGAAGAATATTTATTGGACATCTATAAGACGGCTTATGCAACATATTTCGTCAAGTTTTAGACGTTGTGTGTGTTAGGTGCATGAAGAATGTCGGTGGTTAAATTACAGACACGAGGTTTATGATGGTGGTAATGGTATCAGCTATCTAGTTGCACATTCATATCAGTACGCAAATTATTGATGTCGATCCTTAAAAGAATCCATTCATTTTATATAGAATATATAAAATTTTTATCGATATTTTATACACATCTATGGAAACTAAATACTTTTTCTATAAAAAAGAATTGGTTCTGTTCAAGAATCGGCATCACTAGCACAAATGTGTGATAAGAAATTGATCAGACCAAAATGTTCAAACCTTTTAGGATAAATCAATCGAACCCTGATAAGAAATTCTCTTATAATTTTTAATAATATCAATTCATATGAGATTATGAATAATTATTTCTCTTTTTCTTCTCATTTTCTGCAAAAATGTACACATGTCAGGAGTTCTGCACTGTCAAAAATTCCTTGAATTTTAATGCACTCTTAATGTACTAGTGTACATGGAATTTCAACTTGAAGGTACATTAAATGATATTGAAGTATTATTACATTAATTTTCAAATCATGTGGAATTGAATTACAATTTCAAGTATCAGTACATTAAGAATTAACTTAGAGTAAATCGATAAAAATTAGAGAAAATAACATAACCATCAATAATGTTTGAAATTGAGTGAATAAATTGAATAATTATAATCTTTTTGTGAGTATAAATTTTGGAATTATTGTTCTCAATCGCATTAGGTGACACTCTACGAGTGTTGTCGTGAAGAGTGCTTGAACGACACTGAACCCCAACAGAACCTAAAATTTGTGTACGTCCAGGAAACCTTCAAAGGACGTCTGAGAAACGTATTTGGACGTTTCCTGGACGTACACAAATTTGAGGTTCTGTTGGGGAAGAGTACAAAATTTTGCGCGAAATATTTTCGGGAACCACGTGAGAAATACGAATTTTATAAATACGATGATCAAATACATGCTTGGGATTGAGGATTTTAATTTCATAGTGGTTCTGAAACATTATGGGGTCGATGGAAAATTCTCACGATTGAAGGTTATAATTCAGAAAATTTGGCTTCCTATAATTCAGAACCAATATGGAATGAGAATTTGCATTCACAGTGCGCAATCGCATGCACGTATCCTGGTAGAAATTTCACAAATTTTTTCCTATGACTGATGAGGCGCTATAGAGAGGAAAAACTGAGCACAAAAAACTAGCGAGGTACTGGTCAATTACTGATAAGTTGAATCCAACTAGCGTTGGTTGGTCAAAACTAGTGAGCTACTTATTAGTATGTAATAAATTGAACTAATTGATAATGTGGAGTAAAACCATCTCTAATAATTATACAAGTGCTTATTGAAATATATATGAAATGGAGAAGAATGAACTTTTCAATTCTAAAATGAATAAAATATTGTTCACACTTGATATCGGAAATGTCAGTACCCATACAGCACGTATTTCATAAAGATTTTTAAACAGCTGAACAGGTTTTTCCATTAATTTTTACATATAATTACAGGTGATATAAATGAGAAAGAAAATGTAACAAATCTGTTTGTATTTTAGAATTGAAATATAGTTTACGGATATGAGGTTGACTTCTTTGAATTGAAAAATAAAAATTAATTACTTTCGTGAAATGTGTGATCGTTATTTCTTAATTAATATGTATTGAAAAAATCTATCATTCAGTGCAACATGAATTATTGAATCATTCATAGCTGTTGTAATATGTAGGAAATCATAATTTGTTGATGCAGTGAGAATGAGTTTTATTCAAATACTTACATCAATATTTCTCAGAAAAAACTCAGAGATCAAAACATTTTTGTAGTAATATGAGTCATGAAGAACTCATTTCATCAAAATCTTTTCAAGCGAAAGTTTAAAATAAATTTCCAAAAACTTGGATTATTCACATAAAGCTCGTTGGATGGTTTTACTCTTGAAGAGTACTGTCAAAGTTGACATTTGCAAATTGGAAAAAAAAAGTCTTATTTTCTGTCTTGAATTTGTTATTA
Source organism: Gonatopus flavifemur (assembly GCA_018340375.1). Lineage (NCBI taxonomy): Eukaryota > Metazoa > Arthropoda > Insecta > Hymenoptera > Dryinidae > Gonatopus > Gonatopus flavifemur. The sequence goes on from JAFFJZ010000039.1 coordinate 674,829, forward strand.
GAGTAGTGACAAACTTGTAGGAAGAGTTCGAAGGTTGGGTGGAATCCATATTGATCAGGAAAGTCAAAACCGTATTGCAAAACTTGGAAAATCTGTTAACGTAGCTGACAATACTTGGGTATCGAGTCAGCTTTTCCTTACTACATGAAATCTAGGCAGGAGAAATGTATCAAAATTCAGTGAATTCAAGTTGGTGTCAAGTAAGAGAGGATAGAAATATTCATTGGATTTTATTGGTTATTATAAAAATGTTGACAAATAAGGAAAAGCTATGTAGGACTCACTGTATCGTCTTTCATCATTTTTGTTTCAATAATTTTGTATTGTGGACATTTTTGTATTTTCTTACTAATAAGTTGAAGAAACCTGTATGTAACTAATAAGTATTGAACCTGTTTCACAAATACAATAACATTCATTCGTAGCAGCATGATACAACATCATTGAAACAAAAATATTAAAAGACGATACAGTGAGTCCTACATAGCCTTTCCTCATTTGTTGACATTTTTATAGTTACCAATAAAATCCAATGAATATTTCTGTCTTCTCTCACTTAACACCAACTTGAATTCACTGAATTTTGATACATTTCTCCTGCCTAGACTTCATGTAGTAAGGAAAAGCTGACTCGATACCCCAGTATTGTCAGCTACGTTAACAGATTTTCCAAGTTTTGCAATACGGTTTTGACTTTCCTTATCAATATGGATTCCACCCAACCTTCAAACTCTTCCTACAATTTTGTCACTACTCTAATAACAAATTCAAGACAGAAAATAAGACTTTTTTCTCCAATTTGCAAATGTCAACTTTGACAGTACTCTTCAAGAGTCAAACCATCCAACGAGCTTTATGTGAATAATCCAAGTTTTTGGAAATTTATTTTAAACTTTCGCTTGAAAAGATTTTTAATACATGATAATCAAACAATAACGACCACACATTTCACAAAAATAATTCATTCATTGTTTTTTATCACATAAACTTAACCTCACATCTGTCAACCGAATTGCAATTTTCACATAGGTTAATAGATTATTCTACTCAACCGATGGATTGAATCAGATATCCACGTCATTTACATTGATCTTTTCTAATAAACCACGTAGGTACCGGTTTAGCTTAGGTCGTTAGGGCGTTAGGGCGTCAGGATAGTAGATCGTGCAACATTAGGTAGGGATTGGTTTAGGTGGTTCGATTCTCTTCGAGGTTTTCCAATTTTCTCTCCATGACATGAGAACGTAGTGAACAACGTGGTCGTCAATCTGCAAGTGTCCTCCTCCAAAATATGTTTTTTGCTTAAAAAAAAAAAAATTTACTGGAAGTTTTTTTCTGGAACGCGAATGAAAATTCATATACAAATTTTATGTATTCGTACATTAAATTTCAAATCCATGTACATTAAATTTAATGTATGTGGGCTTAAAATTTGTGGAACCAGTACATGAATTTTCAGTTACGTACTTGAAAAAAACTTCCAGTAGATTTACATTAAAATTTATGCGGAAATTTTTAACAGTGTGAGAAAAGTATCATTAGAAATGATGGTATAAAACCCCTCAATCATGGGTACGTTACTCGTTACCATTACTCATTTTACGAAAGATATATACCATGGATATATAATTTGTATACAAAATAAATATTTTATATATAATGAGTAACGAGTATCCACTCACGTACCCATCACTAAAACCCCTAGATTGGACTTGAAATTGGCAACTCTCGTGAAAATGATTTATATGAGGGCATATCAACCATATAGATCATATATGGTCATGAATAGTCAAAAAACTTCGTGATCCGAATCACTCTATGAACTATTTGGAAGAAAACGTTCATCTGCTCATAAACGACGTGATAATATTAGCTGGACAATCTACTCATCTAATTCAACATATCACGAGCTATACATATGAACTGGACTGGCATGATTTTCAACGTATCTTGTCATTGAAAATTTGAAGACCCACGATAGCATTTTTACATCAGTGATGAAATTCTTCCCTATGCACATGACGCTACAATTCGTATCATTGCCCAGGACCAAATGATGTGCGTTATGGTCGTGTTATTTTATTCCGGTCGGTGGTGAGATTATGTAAGAAACAACGATGACACGTTGGAAGAGTGTAATTAACAATAAAAATAATTGAAAACAGCCAATATGCTTATCTTTATCCAATTCCCCCTGTGATCCAATTCGCCTCGGTCTACCCTATACGACACAAATACGTCCTGTTGATGGTTCAAGATTCACATATATGGGTCGTATATGCGCCTTATATTCATCACATAAGGATCATATGTAGATTACATATAGTCATGTAGGAAACCTCTATCCGTATATGACTGAATGTTATCCTACATCGATGATTTTTTCAGAAAAGAACAAAAGAGAGGATATTATAAATTTATGAGAAGTCAACGGAGAACCGATCCTATAATAACTGCAGTAAAGTGAAAACACAACGCCAAGTCCATGGAAAAATGTGAATCCCTCACAATAACAATTAACAAAAAGTTTTTGGAACAAAACCTTCACTCTCTCTAGAATTCTACTTGATGTGGCAAATATACCATTGAAAAGAAAAAAAGATGTCAAATCAATAATAGCTACCAAGTACATTTGGCGATCCAAATGGTATGTGAACAATCTTTGGGTTAATGTAACTTAATTTGGAAAGGATGCATTCGTAGTGGCATGTACCCTAGCAGAAATCACTCTAGTATTTCTCTAGGTAATTACGAGGCCTCACAAGTCCTTGCAAGTTACTTGTGAGGCCTTGCGAGGCCTAGAGAACGACTAGAGTGATTTCTACTAGGGTATAAAGGAAAATGGAACAGAAATTAGGTTGATCCATTTCACACACTAGAACTCTTAGTTATTCCATACCAAACGTGTTGGTCGGTTCAGATATGTTTTGAAATCCACATCGATGCGGAATACTTGCACTTTTATAAATTCCTGATTGAATTTTCAATCACAAATAATGGAAGCAATTTCCACTCACGTAAATGAAAAATAATGTACAGTAGTATTGATCGCGGGGCGTCGAAACCGGACGCCAAAGCCCTATCACTTAAGTCAGCACCACTTATGTGGATGTGAGTATTTTTCTGCCTATATGACCTTGCGTTCATTCTTCAAACTTGGGAATCAAGATGTACTTGTGATGTAAAAACACTGAACAACTCGTGTGATCTAACTAGTATATGGTTGAAGTGGATACGTGGATGACTTCGTCAAAGCGTTAGTATACAGGGTGACCCAAGTGAGAAAAATTGTATTTCAAGGGCGTATTCCGCAGCCATAATGCAAGATTTTCCCGTTTTTGGAAGATGAGTTTTTGAGATATGAGCATTTTTAGAATTTTTTTCAAATCCAAATCAACTTGGATCACTTTTGTTATTTTCAGTTGGATACCAGTACAGCCCTGATTTTATTACAATTATAATGTTTTTAAAATGATATTATTATGTTATTATAATGGATTAATTTTTTCTAAGTTTTTTCAATCACCTGTACATTCATTTCAATTTTCATGCATAATAACTTGAAAATTCAATAACATGTATTTGGATTCCTATTTCAGGTCACAAAAATTGAATTTTCATTCGCATATGTATATGAAAAGTACATGAAATTTCAAGAAATTTTTAAGAGTGTGGCGTGGCCGATGATAATTTTGTGGAATCATATTATTCGAGTTTCTATCTTGATGCCCTTGAGACATTTTTTGGAATATAATCTAGACCGGAAACTCCTGCTATCGGCCACGCCTAGTATTTCGCATCAACGTGGATTCCAAAACATATCTGAACTGACCAACACGTTTGGTATGGAATAACTCAGAATTCTAGGGTGTGAAATGGATCAACGTAATTTCTGTTCCATCTTCCTTCATACGTGTTTTGAAGATGAGAAGATTTTTTTAGAAATCACAAGCGACTACGAATGCATCCTTGACAAATTAAGTTACATTATCTCAAAGATTGTTCACAGAACATTTGGATCGCCAAATGTACTTGGTAGCTGTTATTGATTTGACATCTTTTTTTTTAATGGTATATTTGCCACATCAAGTAGAATTCTAGACAGAGTGAAGGTTTTGTTCCAAGAATTTTTTGTTAATTGTTATTGTGAGAGGTTTATATTTTTTTATGGACTTGACGGTATTTTTTTTTTCAGATTCTTTGTGAGGATTGCACTCATTTTTATGGATATTGTTCACTCAACCTGATCATATTATTTCTCTATTTCATGAACATCAAAATATTGAAGAAATAAATTATTAACTATCATAACTACTATTTGAAGTCTGATCTGTTTTTTCTACCAGTATTCTCCTCTTTTCCTCACATGCTTGTTTTTCTCTCAATCGATTTCAAATTATAATGATTAGAAATAGATTCTGAATTTATCTTGCTCAAGAAACTGACGAAAGATACCTCCAGGAAGGAATTACTGAGATTCTGTCACCAGTTTCAAATAAAAAAGGTGAATGTTAAATGACTGTATTATTTGTAAAGTTTTTGGAATTTATGGGGCATATATATAGTCAATCATTATCCCCATTCACAATTTCTGTACAAGCAGAAGTATGGCAGATATCTTACAGTTTTTAGTGTCGAGTGCTTTTCTGTTGATGTTTCCTTTATGATTTGCAGATAATAGCGTAACAGATTATGTACAATCTCCTCAAGGAAAATCAAGGGCATGAAACAATATTCTTAAAGGTGATTACATCTCCGCAGCATTGAACTTTTGATAAATGAATTCTAATGAACATTTGGAAAAAAAACTTCGAAAAACTTGTCATTATTCATCATATATTACCAAACGTTCTTACGCGTTGGCCCTTCTCTCACTTCCTTAGAAGTTGTCTTATTCATCCAATATTCAGCAGATAACAGAATGTACACCCCTGTCCTATATCCTACGCTCCGTACCTTCCTTGGGTAGAGTGAAGTCAATGGGTACTTCACTCGTCCTTACTTATCCTCAAATAAATGCTCGATGATTTATTTCTGAACAAAATAAATCCGGTTGAACAAAAATGTAGGAAAGATTGACGGCACCTCCTACGATATATTTCACAGTTCTAATTCCCAATCATGTGTTATGTACACGTAACATTAATCCAAAATAGTACAACCTACATGAGAGAAACATTTGAAAAATCAATTCAATCCTCGAATTCTCACTGAATCTCTTTAATCTCGATTAAGTTGAGAACAGAACGAGATTAATATCCTCTAAATGACTATTTACCGATGTGAAATCGACTTGGAGGTTATTTAGAGCCTAATATATTCTGTAAAGATAAAGTAAAATGTTGTGGATGTATGCGTACGTGTATGGCTTATCAGCATCAATCCACGTTTGATGGCTGAGGTTCGAACATGGGGGATTAACGTGATGTATATAAGCTATCCTACTAGGTCGGCAGTACTCTAGGGTCGAAAAAAGAACAAGCATAGAAAAGATGCCATAGAGCAATGACTATAGCGATGATCGAGGTCTTCGAGAAAAAGACTCTTCTCAACTGGCTGGCCGGTTCCTTGATTGGCTTGTTCTTTTCTTAGTTTTCGTTCATCAGACTAACGTCACGCAAGTGGAAAGTCGTGTATTCGGAGCGGTCGTAATTAGATACCTCCAAGGTACCACCGACGACGTCGACGAAAAAGGTGAAGATGGGGTAGGATGACTCCTTTTTACCTCGTCGGCGTTCTATATCCTTCCGCGAAATCCTTTGCATGGAGGTGAGATACGGTGGCCAAGGATCCTCGAGATCAGGGATAAGGAGAAAACAGCTCAGGTAGCGGATAGGTTCAGGATTACTCAATTTCAATTTCAAACCTTTTGTATTCTCATGCTTTTGACGTATTGCTACCGTGTGAAGGATCAATTCAATTTTCGTTTTCTAGGAGAAGATTCCAATCTACGTGTGTTTTGTTTGGAAATTTGTATTGTTATGATAATCCTTACCATCTTGATTTATTGCACACTTCCTTTTATGGACAATTTGAATAATTTCAATGATATTTTTTAGATTGACTTCAAAATGCTGAAGTTGAGAATTCAAGTTGAGAATGTTTACATTAAGAATGTACATCGTTGGTACGCAACTGAAAATTTACAGTAAAGTGGGTAAATAAAAATTCCAGATCATCACTGGAGTACTGTTGAAGTACTAACAGCATGTCCGAAGTGTTCTCAGGGTGATGTTCAGGTGTTCTGAAAGGATTCTAATGGTCTGGCTATGTTGCTTCACCGTTACGATATTTTTATTATCCTAGCAGATACAGACGCGCGCATTGTCGTCGGTTCATGTTCTGCTACTTCCAAATAATTATGTAAAACTTCCGAATATTTGAGATGATTTGATAACCCGAGTAAAAATGAAAACTCCTGCACCACGTCTGCACTAGTCCCGCACTTATATTCACACCCGTAACACTCCCGCAACAGATCCAAAAATTCGTGAGATTCTTGGTTCAAAATCAAAGCGCCCATAACATGCCCGCACCAGACCTGTACGCATATATATGTCCGCACCACGCCCGCAACAGGTATGTACGTTTTTCCTGTCCTGAAACTATATAGACGTGGTGCAAGCATATCGCAAGAGGCTTTCTTCTCATCTCCATTAAATCAGTACAATTTTTCTGAATCTCTAATAATTTTGTAATGAGTGAAATTTCAGAATAAGAATAAAGCGAAATAAAAACTTTCTAAGGCTCAAACGTAAAAGTTGTAAGAGAAATCTTCCTGATACAAAAATTCGGTGTGTTACTGCTTTCGAACGCGTGCATATTCAAGGGAACCCAAACAACGCCGTGTGTATGACACAAATTATTTTTCCCAAAATTTATATTGGTTTTCCTCTTACATCCATTACGCGAAGAGTAGGAGTTGTATGAAACATTCCGACAAACTTTGAACGTGAGGACCCAGTCATTGCATGGTGTTATAGTGTATGAAGCAATGGAATCATAATATCGCTGTATACATACCTTTCTCAATCAATGAACATGGTATGTATGAAGTGATAATTTGATTTTATTGCTTTATTTTCGAATAATTTATCAGAAAAGATTTGGCTCGGGTTGCATCGTCGGGATTGCTGAGTATCCCCTTAAGGGCTTTCGAACGTGGTAGAACTATAAATATGTAGGTACACAAATACAGAATATAGGTATAGTCTAAGCGAGAAAAACTTTGCGCCAAACGTTTGTGTGAAATAGAAATTGATGTGAAATTTAAAAAATATTTTACCATAGTGCTTACCCGGGATTGCGCCGTGAACATAAATCTAGCAGTAAAATCACTCTCCATTCCCTATAAAAAATTCGTGAATACGCGAGATGATTTGACATTTCGTCGTCGCCATGTTGATTTCGAAAATATCTTGAGATGCAACTGGCAGCTGCGTTTCAAAGTAACCATTTGATTATTTTTTATTATATTCAAAATTTCAAGGTTTTCGGAATAATCAATCGATTGATGGAATTTTTCAATATTGCACGTGATTTATCGTAATATAACTTATATGTATACCCACACAGCACCGAAGATCTCATCAAGGTTGCAGAAATCTAACATCTGAAACATTGAAATATTTCTATGACATTGCTGTATGTCATGCCGAGGTTTCAAAGTCTCTTCAGAAATTTTACAATGTCCGCTAATCTTACATTTCAATGCAATATTTCTGAATTATTTCTGCAATATTCCAAGAATATTTATGAAATATTTCATTGTAATGGTTGTCTCGTAATATATCTGAGACATTGCAAATAAGTAACATTTCAATTGACAGATTTTTGACATATTTCTGTGAAAGTATACTGAAATATCATGAAGGTGAAAGATCGAAATGTAATTGAGACATTACTGAGATCTGTGGTGCTGTATGGGTATACAAATAAAACTATTCCGCATGGAAAAATTACATTACACTTCCCATGAACCCTTCATAAATGTGATTGAATTGAGATCGATTAGTTTGGTTATCATCCCGCATAAAATTTGATCGACAAAATTTTTATTCATTTATAAAAAGGGGACCATTTGTTTAGAGAAAGAACGATCTTTGATTATGATGAACGAATTGTACGTGTAACTGTCAATTACCGATACATCGTTTTCTCCACATTATTCCACATCCACATACGGTTATGTAAAATATTGATTTCATACACACATGCATAGTCCACGGAAATGCAACGCAATTTTTACACTGGAATATTTGTTTATGCGGAATAAAATCAACGATATACATTATAACTTTCACAGCACATTATGGGGTGAAATTGTAGAAAATTCACGATTGAAAAAATTTTTTTTCGTTATTCTGAACATGGTAATAAAAAAAATACTTACTCCAAAACGTCGCTTTTAACTGCATTTTGCGATATTCTCAAAAGCAACGCGGCGACGGCGAACTATCAAATCGTCTCACGTATTTACGAATTTTTTACAGGAAATAGAGGTAAAGCCCACACTGAGAGATATTCATTATCAAAAAATACTGGTTTTCCCATTAGTCGGGGGATATACTTGACATAACGATTTTATATACGTGGCTTGAGATCACAAATTGATGAGAAATAACAGTAATTTTTCATGCTCCGAAGTTTGAAAATTAAAACCAGAGAGAGATGAGAATTCATGTTGAAAAACAGTAATCTTTTATCATACAAGTTGTAAACGAAAATTCTTAATTGATGACACTGATATGAATTGAAAACCATCCCATTTTCAAGATTGTTGCGTGGCTTCGGGGAAATAAGCCAGGTTTGTGATCACGAACAATGATGTTCGATGCCGGTGAGGATAAAATTTTTTCTTCCATTAAAATAACGCTATAAAAAATTACTGATATTCCCCATCAATTTGTAATCACATGTCAAGTATATCCCTCGTCCACTGACAAAAACCAGTAATTTTTAATGATGAATTCTTTTCAGTGCAAGTAAACACTGGGCAATCCCAGGTAAGCACAGTGGTATAATATTTTTTCGTATCAATTACTATTCCGCACGAACGTTTGGCGCAAAATAGCAATTGAGATGAAATTTGAAAAATATTACACCATAGTGCCTGGAAGTACGCCTCGAATATGAATCCAGCGGTGGAATCCAAGGGCGTATCCAGGGGAGGGGTCCAAGGGGTCCGACCCCCCCCCCCCAAATCCAGCATTTTTTCGTTTTTTGTATATCTATATATTTCGTACATATAGATATACATCCTAAACATAGGCCCCTTCCAAAAAAAAATTCTGGATACGCCCTTGGTGGAATCATTGTCGATTCATACATATAAAGAAAAATTCGTACATACGTCAGACGATTTGACATTTCGTCACCGCCATGTTAAATTTGGAAATATCGTGAAATAAAGTTGGAGGTTGCGTTTTGGAGAAACCTAAACATTCTTTCTATGGTCAGAATATCAAAGTTTTTTTCCATGATTATAAAGCTCTTCAAAAGTTCACACTGTAAAACAAAATATGTTGTAAAAGTGTTGTAACGTATATAATTGACATTACTTATCATAAAATACATTTCAGTTTCAAAATTATGTCATATTTCTCGTGGACTATACTTTTTTGAATGACATAAAATTTTAACATAAACGTACGTAGAATTATAATCAAAACGATGTATCGGTAATTGACCGTTACACGTACAATTCGTTCATCATAATCAAAGATCGTTCTTTCTCTAAATAAATGGTCCTCTTTTTTTATAAATGAATAAAAATTTTGTCGATCAAATCTTATGCGGGATAATAACCAAACTAATCGATCTCAATTCAATCACATTTATGAAGGGTTCATGGGAAGTGTAATGTAATTTTTCCATGCGGAATAGTATATATTGTATATACATATGTTAACGATTTTCGTAATCCCCGTGTATTTCGTGTTTGTTCGGGCCTTTTCGTTTTCCTTCGTGTGCGCTGCTGCCACCGTGCGTTTTTCGTTTTCTCTCGAATCACTGTGTTTCCTGTAGCGATCGTGCGAACATGCTTTTAATAAACGTTGATAGGAAAAGCAATAAGGCAGTTATTAATTTATTATGACCGCCTATCCACATTCATCGAGTGGTAACAACTAAAAATAACAATGTTGGTCCTCAGAGCCACATGTTCGATATTTGAACTAAGTGCAGTGAATTTCATTTTCGATATTTACAGTCCATTGTTTCGACACACGCTTTTCTCACTGTGAACAATACAGTGGTCGAATAGAAAAGCATAAAAACTTCATTTATAATACTATTACAGAGTTCGTGGTCGTAAATCATTCAGTGATCTTCAAATAAGTGTGATACGAAAAATGAACACAGTATCATCGAGTTTTTGACATATTAATATTCAGTGTGAATATTCGGAATTGTTACTTCGAGGACGCCATAGTATCGAGATTCATCGAGGCCACACTTGGATTCTAGCTTGGCGGCGTCAAGATTCTTGGAGACTGTACAGGATTTGTACAGCAGGTTCATAACGCCATAATATCAAATCGTTCGAGAAACGTACACGGAAACCGTTCCTCACAGCAGCAGCTTGGTGACGTCATAATATCGAAGTTCATCGACAAGCCTTCGTCTCACATAACGGAAGCCATTTTGTCACGTCATAGCATAGTCTTCGTGCAACGGCGGTAACGTCGACCATGTTAGAGCATCGTAGTCAGATGCAATTTTCGTAAATATTCTTTTTTTATCTTGATTTCCTTTATGTTATCAATATAACTTTCATTTTCTTCCGTGATCCAATATTTTATTCTTTCATTGAATTTGTATCTTTTACATATAAGGATTATTAAATTTAGTAGCGATGGCCGAAATCGAGATATTAACGAGAAAACGCGCATCAGTTAAAGCTTCCTGTACGCGTATTAAGAATTACGTAGAAGGTGTCCAGGATTTGAACCCAAATACTATTGTGGAAATCAAGGTTAGAAAGGAACGTTTAACTGAGTTGTGGTCAGATTACGAAGAGGTGCAATTTAAATTAGAAATTCTTGATGAAAACGAATCGAATGACAGAATACACTTCGAACAGGCCTTCTTTGCTCTTACGGCCAAGGTATGCGTTTTATTGAATGGTACAGGGACCGTGACCTCCGTCAGACAGAATAATGTTTTGCAAGCTTCTGACGGAGCGGATTCAAATTCTAGGGTACGTTCACCTGAATTGAATTTACCGAAATTCTCTGGCAATTACGAGGATTGGACTCCTTTTTCACAATCGTTTACAGCTAGTATAATAGAAAAACAGTCATTGAAAAATATTGAGCGTTCTCAATATAACAAGTCATGTTTAGAGGGAGAAGCAGCTGACGGAATTCAGTCTCTAGACATGTCTGAACAAAACTTCGAAATTGCTTGGACAATGTTAAAGGAACGTTACGATAAGAAACGTATGATAGTTCAAAGGCATATTCAAGCTATTCTTGAGATACCGGTATCAAAAAGGGAAAATCATTCTGAACTCCGTCATTTAATGAACACTGCTAATAAGCATATTAATTCTCTCAAGGCTTTAGGTCGTCCGACAGATGAATGGAATGATCTTCTCATACATATTTTGAGTAACAAATTAGATCCTAAATCGTTTAGAGATTGGGAAAACAAATTATCAGGTAATAATTTTCCAACTCTTAAAGCATTCATTGAATTTTTGACCCACAAATGTGAAATCTTAGAATCGATTTCAAAAAAGGAATGTCCAACGGTATCTGTTCCAAAAACGACGTCTATCTCAAATCGTAAATCAGTTACTAGTTGTGTTGCAACGGTGAATTCAAAATGTTTCTATTGCAGTGGTAATCATCCAATTTATTATTGTCAGACGTTCACGAATCTATCAGTGGATCAAAGAATCAATGAGATTAAACAGCGTGAATTGTGTGTAAATTGCTTGAAATCAAAAACGCATCAGTCTAAACAGTGTGAGTCGGGATCCTGTAAATATTGTAATTTAAAACATAATTCATTGCTACACATACCTAAATCTGAGAGCCCAAAATCTGATATTATTAGCACGATACCTTCTAGCTCTCGTTCAGAATCTACCGTTCAATCTACAGTAGTGACACACAATTCCATATCAGATGACGCTTGCCATGTTTTGCTCTCTACTGCGCGCATTTTTGTCTTTGATGTAAACGGCAAAAGGTACGAGTGTCGCGCCCTTTTCGATTGTGGCTCTCAGGCTAACGTGATTACCCGAGGTCTTTTGGATAAGTTACAATTGCGTTCAAAGGAAAGAAATATATCAATCAAAGGAATAAATCAGTTGTCCACAGCCTTGACTCAAGTTACTCAAATTGAATTGCAATCCAGATATAATGCCTTTCAAACTACAATTGAATGCATCGTCACAGATAGAATAACTGACTCCATTCCTTCATATTCATTCATAAAGAAGTCAATTAATATTCCAAAAAATATTAAACTCGCTGATCCGCAATTCAATGTTTCTAGTGCAATAGATTTATTGATCGGAGCCGATTTATTTTGGAAAATTCTTCGTGTCGGTCAAATCAAGCAATCAGAAACTAACCCGACCATCCAGAAAACCCATTTCGGTTGGGTGCTCTCTGGCTCTGTTCGCTCGAACTCAAGCCCAATTTGTTTCAATAGTTCTTTCTTAACAGCGAGTCGTAACAACTTGGATCAATATTTAACCAGGTTTTGGGAATTGGAAGAAGTGGATGTTCAGAACAAATTAAGTCCCATCGAGAGAGCTTGTGAAGATCATTTTCTTAAAACTGTTACTCAGAATCATGAAGGTCGAGTCATTGTGAGTCTTCCAATCATTCCGAATGGGTTGGAACTTTTAGGCGAATCAAGACATATCGCATTAAAAAGATTGTTAAATTTAGAGAAATGTTTCAAGCATGATAACAATCCAAAGATTCAATACTCTGAATTCATTGAAGAATATTTAAGGCTTGGGCACATGAAACTTGTTGAACCCGAAAATTGGAATTCAGGGATAAATTTTCATCTCCCGCGTCATTGCGTGTTCAGGGTCTCTGGCTATTCGAAGAAGATCAGGGTAGTTTTTGATGGTTCGGCGAAAAGTAATACGGATGTATCCCTTAATGACATTTTGATGGTAGGACCTGTAGTACAGCAAGACCTATTCTCACTATTAGTAGGGTTCAGAACTTTTAGGTATGTTTTCAGAGCTGACGTGATCAAAATGTATCGTCAAATGCTAATTGACCCTTCCCAACGTTCATTACAGCGCATTTTATGGAGATCAAATTCTTCCGAACCTATTAAACCATTTGAATTGCAAACTATTACGTATGGCACATCTTCAGCCTCTTACCTGGCAACTCGTTCTTTGATTTACTTAGCGGAATTACAAAGGGAGCAACTTCCTCTAGGATCCCATGCTGTGATCAACAATTTTTACGTGGACGATGCCCTTATTGGTGCTCATTCTATAGAGGAATTCAGAGAAAAACGAGATGAGGTTATTTCCATTTTGAAGTCAGGAGGTCTTCTTCTTGATAAATGTCTTCAAATGACCCATCTATTTTGAGGGACATACCTCATTCCTCACTCTCGCAAGCACCTACATTGATTGATAAAGACGTGAATTCCAAGATATTGAGGTTGCAGTGGAATCCTCTAGGTGATTCATTCAGATTTATTGTCGAACCTAGCTCTCCAGAAATTGCAATTACCAAAAGAATTATGGTATCGGAAACTTCCCGTATTTTTGATCCTTTGGGATTTATCGGTCCGATTTTAGTCGTTGCGAAGTTGCTAATTCAAAAATTATGGGTGTTACAATTGCACTGGGATGCATCAGTACCCATAAACGTTCACATTAAATGGTGGGAAATTAGGAATAGTCTAATGGATCTGCATGACCTGCGTATACCTCGTTGATTCAATTCTGAGAACGATGTTAGAGAAATACAATTCCATGGTCTTGCAGACGCAAGCCAGCTGACTTACGGTGCGAGTTGTTACTTACGAATCACCGATAAGTCGGGTAATCATCGAGTCTTCCTGTTAGCTTCAAAATCGCGTATAACACCACTTAAGGCGGTCTCATTGCCTCGCCTCGAATTATGTGCAGCTCTTCTTCTCGCTCAATTATCGGACAAATTGATTGGAACTCTTGATTTTTCACCCGATCAAACATTCTTGTGGTCAGACTCATCAATCACTCTATCGTGGATTCAATGTCCTTCTCGGAAGTGGAATGTGTTTGTTTCCAATCGTGTGGGTGAAATCCAACGTTTGAGTGAAATGCAAAATTGGTATCACGTAGCCTCTCAACATAACCCAGCGGATATCATCTCTCGTGGGGCGACACCAGCTGAATTAATTAATTCTCATTTATGGTGGCATGGCCCTGATTGGCTGATTTTGAATCGGGGTGATTGGCCGATGTCTCCGCTTTCATGTCCTCCTGATGACATGCCTGAGCAACTTTTGATAGACATTGCTAGCACAGTGGATGAACCACCACTCATAGAGGTGTTATCCTCAAAATATTCGAGTCTACGCAAATTGATTCGAATTGTATCGTATTGTAGAAGATTTATACGTAATTGCAAGAAACGAACCATCAATATGACTGGCCCATTATCAGTCACGGAGAATCGGGAATCGTTGCTATCAATAGGCAGACTTGTTCAGGAGACACACTTTGCAGGAGAGCTGCTTACATTAAAAGGTCCTAAGTCTTTAGATCCTCGGAGCAAGATATTATCTCTTTCACCATTTATTGATGATGGTGGACTCTTGAGAGTAGGAGGTAGGCTAAGAAAGGCTCAATTACCCCATTCAGTCCGCCATCCTATATTATTGCCCAAAGACCATCCGTTTACTAGATGAGTGATTCTTGATTTTCATGTTCACAATCTTCACGCTGGGGTACAAGCCACTATAAGTCATACTAGATCCCAATTTTGGCCGATATCTATTCGTACAACTACCCGCAACCTTATCAAAAATTGTATTGTTTGTTTCAAAAATAAACCTGCAATTTCCGAGACTATTATGGGTGACTTGCCGCGAAATCGAATAGAACCTTCCCCCCCATTTACTCACTGTGGAGTAGATTTCGGCGGGCCTTTCTTCGTTCGTGAGGGCAAGCGTCGTAACGCAAGGGTTTCAAAATGCTACATAGCAGTGTTTGTCTGCTTCTCGGTCAAGGCGGTTCACATTGAATTGGTCGCTGATTTAACCTCGGAACCTTTTATCGGTGCTCTCAAAAGGTTCATGGCTCGCCGCGGCAAACCCAGCCGTATATACAGTGACAACGGCACAAACTTTGTTGGAGCAGAACGCGAATTGAGGGAGTGTTACGATGCATTTTTATCAGATCAAATTAAGTCTCAGATCGCCGACTTGCTTGTTGAATCTCAAATTGAGTGGACATTTATTCCCCCTCGTGCTCCGAACGTTGGTGGGCTATGGGAGGCAGCAATCAAGTCCGCCAAATATCATTTGAAACGCATCGTCGGAGATGCATCTTTGAATTTCGATGAAATGTCCACCATATTGAGTGAAATTGAGTTCATTTTGAATTCTCGACCTATAACGGCGATTTCAAACGATCCAAATGACCTCGTTTGCTTGACACCGGGCCATTTTTTGATAGGCCGTCCTCTTAACAGCGCGCCGCAACCTGTTTTGACTGATGTTGTTCCTAATCGTTTGTCTCGCTGGCAAAGAATAGAACAAATGCGTCAACATTTTTGGCAAAGGTGGAGTAATGAGTACCTTCACCAACTTCAGGGTAGGCATAAGTGGAAACGCAACATTGGTAAACAGTTGGAAAGCGGACAACTTGTTTTAATTCAACAGCCTGTTTTAGGACCATTACAATGGTTGATGGGACGCGTTGAAAGGGTTTATACAGATTCAAATGGTAATGTTTGAACAGCCGATATCAGAACTGCTAGAGGTACTCTTACTCGCCCTTGGACAAAATTAGCCATATTGCCGATCGATGTAGAATCCGAATAATTTGCTTTACTATATTTTGTAACATCATTTGTACGCCGATTAGATTTTAAGAAATTTATATGTTCCAAATTATGAATTTATATTTCGGTTCGCGTTTCCTTTACCAAGGATGAACTCGATTGTATTGCGTATTTTTCCTATGCGTTATATGTAACGGATTTATATTTGCTTCATTTCAAGTTTATCATGTTAGGTTTGCGTTTGCATTTTTGTTTGCTACCTAAATGAACAATGATAATTTGCGTCCACGATTGCTATATTATTCACAAACAATGTATTGTTTATTATAAGGTACTATTGTAAAACTCCTGAATGTAAAACGTACCTGCTATTCTTACTATTTGTCAAAATGTGTATGTGTTACAGAATTTTATATTTGTATTTAAAACCCTTGAGGCTCTTAAGGCGGGCGGTGTTAACGATTTTCGTTATCTCCGTGTATTTCGTGTTTGTTCGGGCCTTTTCGTTTTCCTTCGTGTGCGCTGCTGCCACCGTGCGTTTTTCGTTTTCTCTCGAATCACTGTGTTTCCTGTAGCGATCGTGCGAACATGCTTTTAATAAACGTTGATAGGAAAAGAAATAAGGCAGTTATTATTTTATTATGACCGCCTATCCACATTCATCGATCGATGGATTATTTCGGAAACCTTGAAATTTTGAATATAATGAAAAATAATCAAATGTTTACTTTGAAACGCAGCTGCCACTCGGATCTTAAGATATTTTCAATATCAACATGGTGGCGACAAGATGTCAAATCGTCTCGCGTATTCACGAATTTTTTACAGAGAATGAAAAGTGATTCCACCGCTACATTTATATTCATGGCGCAATCCCGAATAAGCACTATGGTGGAATATTTTTTAAATTTCACATCAATTGCTATTTTGCACAAAAGTTTGGAGCGAAGTTTTCCTCGCTTTAACTATACCTATGTGCTATATGTGTGTACCTACACATTCACAGTTCTACTGTGCTCGAGGGCCCTTAAGCACGCATTGCAACAGTAATTTCGACATTTACGGGTCTGGTGCGGACCTGGTACAGCTCTATTGCATGCATGTTCTGGGCTTGGTGTGGCCTTGGTGCGAACACGTTCCGAGATTTATCGTCAATCGTCATTCACTGTGTGCGGGTTTAGTGCAGCTATGGTGCAATCGTGTTGCGGTTGTACGGTTCGCCAAACGGCCTTGGTGCAAACGTGGTGCGGGCGTAATCATTTTTGTGTGCAGGAGTGTTGCAGATGTGGTGCAGGCGTATACGGTACTGTTATGGGCGTGGTGCGGGTGCTTACAGTATTATTGCGGGTTCAGTACAGATGCGCCCGCAACACATCCGTAACAGTACCGTATATTTTCATTTCAGCGATTTAAGAATTTCAACTCGGGAATTCTTCGGGGAATTATTTGTACGATTTCAATGAATTCCCTCAGATTGAAAATGTGAGTAAAATATTTTTTTGATCATGTTATATGTACTGCGTGCACTGAGGGAATTTTTCAGAGTGACTGCAACTGGAACATCTCAACTAAACATTCCTAATGAGAGCTACTGAAAATTTTGAATTGAGGGAGTAGTAGGAAACACGCATTAGTGAAAGATGAGTGAAGTTGTGCTCTTGAAATATTCAAAACTTGTTGCCCCTCCGACTGTCAACAGTACTAGACGCAGATGGGATAATTCTGAATGCGAAGGACTCATTGAGTACATACGACAAATTAAATTTAATTGGAATTCCTGAGCAAATAGGTATATTTTCTCACCACCACATCGCGTTAGTGGAGTGCACAATATTCCATTAACATGACAACTGTATTCAAAGTGGTTCTTAACACATTATCATTGACATCTTCAAGAATGACCACAGTTTGTCAATTTGGCCAGATCACACGCAACCTGATAATTGTATGACTTTCGTCTTGCTAAGGTTTATTCAAAATACGCCACGCAGCTCCCACATGCCCTACATAGCGAGTTCCCATATAATTATGTATTTCATCATACCTACACTGTTAAGAATTTCCGCATGAATTTTAATGTAAATCTACTGGAAGTTTTTTTCAAGTACGTAACTGAAAATTCATGTACTGGTTCCACAAATTTTAAGCCCACATACATTAAATTTAATGTACATGGATTTAAAATTTAATGTACGAATACATGAAATTTGTATATGAATTTTCATTCGCGTTCCAGAAAAAAACTTCCAGTAAATTTTTTTTTTTTTAAGCAAAAAACATATTTTGGAGGAGGACACTTGCAGATTGACGACCACGTTGTTCACTACGTTCTCATGTCATGGAGAGAGAATTGGAAAACCTCGAAGAGAATCGAACCACCTAAACCAATCCCTACCTAATGTTGCACGATCTACTATCCTGACGCCCTAACGCCCTAACGACCTAAGCTAAACCGGTACCTACGTGGTTTATTAGAAAAGATCAATGTAAATGACGTGGATATCTGATTCAATCCATCGGTTGAGTATAATAATCTATTAACCTATGTGAAAATTGCAATTCGGTTGACAGATGTGAGGTTAAGTTTATGTGATAAAAAACAATGAATGAATTATTTTTGTGAAATGTGTGGTCGTTATTGTTTGATTATCATGTATTAAAAATCTTTTCAAGCGAAAGTTTAAAATAAATTTCCAAAAACTTGGATTATTCACATAAAGCTCGTTGGATGGTTTTACTCTTGAAGAGTACTGTCAAAGTTGACATTTGCAAATTGGAGAAAAAAGTCTTATTTTCTGTCTTGAATTTGTTATTAGAGTAGTGACAAAATTGTAGGAAGAGTTTGAAGGTTGGGTGGAATCCATATTGATAAGGAAAGTCAAAACCGTATTGCAAAACTTGGAAAATCTGTTAACGTAGCTGACAATACTGGGGTATCGAGTCAGCTTTTCCTTACTACATGAAGTCTAGGCAGGAGAAATGTATCAAAATTCAGTGAATTCAAGTTGGTGTTAAGTGAGAGAAGACAGAAATATTCATTGGATTTTATTGGTAACTATAAAAATGTCAACAAATGAGGAAAGGCTATGTAGGACTCACTGTATCGTCTTTTAATATTTTTGTTTCAATGATGTTGTATCATGCTGCTACGAATGAATGTTATTATATTTGTGAAACAGGTTCAATACTTATTAGTTACATACAGGTTTCTTCAACTTATTAGTAAGAAAATACAAAAATGTCCACAATACAAAATTATTGAAACAAAAATAATGAAAGACGATACAGTGAGTCCTACATAGCTTTTCCTTATTTGTCAACATTTTTATAATAACCAATAAAATCCAATGAATATTTCTATCCTCTCTTACTTGACACCAACTTGAATTCACTGAATTTTGATACATTTCTCCTGCCTAGATTTCATGTAGTAAGGAAAAGCTGACTCGATACCCAAGTATTGTCAGCTACGTTAACAGATTTTCCAAGTTTTGCAATACGGTTTTGACTTTCCTGATCAATATGGATTCAACCCAACCTTCGAACTCTTCCTACAAGTTTGTCACTACTCTAATAACAAATTCAAGACAGAAAATAAGACTTTTTTTTCAATTTGCAAATGTCAACTTTGACAGTACTCTTCAAGAGTAAAACCATCCAACGAGCTTTATGTGAATAATCCAAGTTTTTGGAAATTTATTTTGAACATTCGCTTAAAATAGTTTTGATCAAATGAGTTCTTCATGACTCATATTACTACGAAAATGATTCGATCTCTGAGTTTTTTCTGAGAAATATTGATGTAAGTATTTGAATAAAACTCATTCTCACTGCATCAACAAATTATGATTTTTCACATATTACAACAGCTATGAATGATTCAATAATCCATGTTGCACTGAATGATAGATTTTTTCAATACATATTAATTAAGAACTAACGATCACACATTTCACGAAAATAATTAATTTTCACTTTTCAATTCAAAGAAGTCAACCTCATATCCGTAAACTATATTTCAATTCTAAAATACAAACAGATTTGTTACATTTTCTTTCTCATTTATATCACCTGTAATTATATGTAAAAATTAATGGAAAAACCTGTTCAGCTGTTTAAAAATCTTTATGAAATACGTGCTGTACGGGTACTGACATTTCCGATATCAAGTGTGAACAATATTTTATTCATTTTAGAATTGAAAAGTTCATTCTTCCCCATTTTATATATATTTCAATAAGCACTTGTATAATTATTAGAGATGGTTTTACTCCACATTATCAATTAGTTCAATTTATTACATACTAATAAGTAGCTCACTAGTTTTGATCAACCAACGCTAGTTGGATTCAACTTATCAGTAATTGACCAGTACCTCGCTAGTTTTTTGTGCTCAGTTTTTCCTCTCTATAGCGCCTCATCAGTCATAGGAAAAAATTTGTGAAATTTCTACCAGGATACGTGCATGCGATTGCGCACTGTGAATGCAAATTCTCATTCCATATTGGTTCTGAATCATAGGAAGCCAAATTTTCTGAATTATAACCTTCAATCGTTTCCATCGACCCCATAATGTTTCAGAACCACTATGAAATTAAAATCCTCAATCCCAAGCATGTATTTGATCATCGTATTTATAAAATTCGTATTTCTCACGTGGTTCCCGAAAATATTTCGCGCAAAATTTCGTACTCTTCCCCAACAGAACCTCAAATTTGTGTACGTCCAGGAAACGTCCAAATACGTTTCTCAGACGTCCTTTGGAGGTTTCCTGGACGTGCAAAAATTCTGGGTTCTGTTGAGGTTCAGTGTCGTTCAAGCACTCTTCACGACAAGACTCGTAGAGTGTCACCTAATGCGATTGAGAACAATAATTCCAAAATTTATAATCACAAAAAGATTATAATCATTCAATTTATTCACTCAATTTCAAACATTATTGATGGTTATGTTATGTTCTCTAATCTCTATCGATTTACTCTAAGTTAATTCTTAATGTACTAATACTTGAAATTGTAATCCAATTCACATGGTATGAAAATTAATGTAATAATACTTGAATATCATTTAATGTACCTTCAAGTTGAAATTCCATGTACACTAGTACATTAGGAGTGCATTAAAATTCAAGGAATTTTTGACAGTGTAGGATAGTAGTATGCTGCCGGGTCTGGGCCGTCACAACAAACTGCACCTGTATAGATAAGATAAGATAGTCTGTATGAGATAAGATAATCCACCTGTATAGATTAGATAAGTCGTCTGAGATAACAGGTGGTAGGTGGAACAGGTGTATGAGAGTTTTGAAGGGCGGCCGAGGGGGTGGTGGGTGGCGGGTGGTGGTGGGTGGTGGGTGGTGGTGAGTGGATATGGAATGTTGGGTGATTGGGTGGTAGGTGGTGGTGGTGGTGGGTGGTGATGGAATGTTGGGTGATGGGGTGGTAGGTGGTGGTGGTGGGTGGTGATGGGGTGGTGATGGGGTGGTGATGGGGTGGTGATGGGGGTGGTGATGGGGTGGAGGTGGTGTGGGTGGTGGTGGGTGGCGATGACTTGGTGGGAGGTAGGTTTTTTCTCAGGCATAATATATGGCTATTTCTATCGTTGTTCTATGTAAGAGATTTTACCTGTGTAATGTCTATGTATAAGGAAGGTGAGAGAGAGAGAGAGCTTCTTCATGTATAGGGTATGCTGAAGAAAGAGACAGTGTTATATATTACAGAGAGAGATATGGTTCCTCTGTGTCTCCTATGTCCAAATGCATATACCTATTGAAGAAAACGACAGATATATTTCTCCTCTCTCTCTTGACCGTTTGTTCTGTTTTGAGGGTGAACTAGATGTTCCTCTCTCTCTGTCTCTTCCCTTCAAGTGTGAGATTATACCTGGCAAAACCCAAACTCTTCGATGTCTCGGTACTGTCTTTGTACCTGTACTGAACCTTTGTATTATGACCTGTGGGAGAGGTTTGAATGAAATGAGGATAATGATGGAAGAGGATAATAGGTAAGATGATGTAAATTGCATCAATGAACTCTCAACGTATTTTAGGATTTGAATGTGAGAGTCAGAGGTAAGTATTTCAAAAATAAACCTTTTTACACATTATGTAAGATTACACAATAAGATATTTATTTCAATTTCCACTACAAATTCGATGTTTTACAAAAAAAGATTGTAAGATGGTACAATTCTTCATTATCTCATATAATATGTATATCATTACAGCAAAAGTCATGGAGAAATAGATTCGATTGTTTCCAAATAATTATTTACAAACAAGATTCATTCGAAATACAGATTCATTCTAGTGTTTCGAAACGAAAGAAAAATTATTTCATAACATTATTTGAGTTTCCATTAAATAAACAATTGAATCATCCAAATGAAAAGTACATAATTCTTCATAAACAACATCGAAATGGGACTAAACAGATTTTCACTCATGAGCTCACTTTTTACAGCTTCTTTGATGTTTTCACCGTACATGTTGAATACTTGTTTAATTAAATCCTTATCGTGGAAACGATTTGGTAATCTTGAGATGAGTTCCCTATGTAATTGTAACACACATTCGTTCACACCGTCTAAAATATTTTCTAAATAATTCAAACGTTGAATTACACACCGATGTAAATTCTTCAATCCTTCAAATGACACTTTTTGCAAAGTGATTGAAACGGTGAAAATGTTTTTCCGTTTTTTCACAGCACCACCGTCACGTTCTTGTATTTCACCTCCCGATTATACGACGGTATTCTCTACCACAGACTCGTACTCGTGATCGTATTCAAAAACTATCACAGGTGTATTATACGTGGTTTTGAATGAAATTCTGAACGTATCGGTAACGATGGGTGTAGGTGGAGGATTTCTTGATTTCTTATTTCCAAAATGACGATCGGTAGTTGGAAAATGTTTACGGAGTGTTATCCAATTATCCAAATCAAAATGTATACCTTTGGATTCCTCTGCTTGCAGTTGTATGCATGGAATGAATTTTCCTTCTTTGTACAGCACTAGTCCTAGAACAATTCTTTTTGTGCCCGATTCATTGAGATTGTATACTGATGAGGAAATCATGTAATCGTGATGATGATGATGATTCTCCTGCATCCTTTCCCCTGCATCCAAGGAATTTGAAACATTGTTTGACACTGGATTTGATGAAGTCGCTGATGTGTCGACGGTGATGTTGGTATTTCCCATGTTGAAACTATTACTTCACACTTGAAAACAACTTTTAACACAATTCAACTGGCTTTGAAAGTATCTCACGGGAGTTTTTTCGTCTACTGATATTTTTTAGAACCATGTCTCGCTTTTTATATTTTCCGAAGTAGATGAGAATATTTGAGATAATGTATATTGTCTCACTAGATATACACGTTTTTATCTATTTTCCGAAGGAGATGAGAATATTTGAGATAATGTATGGTATCTTACAAGACATATACGTCTATCATATCAATGATAAACACGGAATTGTCCAAATTCATGCATGCTAAGTGTATACACGATAACTATCCCTCCATCCAAATAAAACAGGATGGAAATATTTACGATAATCAAACGCATGAGAATACCGATGAGAAAAACTCAAAAATACCGAATTCTTGTCTAGACATAGGCCATGATAATCTGTAAAATTTCATCCTGTTTGAACCACTTCCAGATCAAATAGAGAATTGGTTATCTCGTGGAAATAAATACATTACACAAGACCCCGTTCTGGATAAACTAAAATGCTCGACAGGATGTGGGATCTTAAGATTCCACAGAGAAAAAATTTACCTGAATCGGATAAATGTTATTGAACGCTATGGGATATTCACTACATTAGTATTGAGGATTACCATTCTTTCCCATGATTTTATCTACCTTTCCTAATAAGGAACAATTTTGACAAATGTTGGAGGTGGTCGGGTTTCGAAACCCATAGATTCAATAGGGTGAAAATACATGTCTTGTCAAATTTTCAACAGATACATTTGATCTATTGCATCGACAACATTTCGTGTATACCTTGTAGTAGTGTCTCTTCGTTCTTCACTTATTGTTGGACATTAGTATATTCATTTCGCGATTTTTTGTACAAGTGTGAATTTTCTCGGGATAATTGCGGATTACATCGGTGATTTCCCCAAGTTTTATCTCGCGGAAAGTGGAAAAGTGAGATTTTTATAAACTGTAAGTGATTGTTCTAGTGTTTCTCATTAGTATCATCACTATTGTTACTATCTTGTGATTTTTTTATCTTTGTGTTTCACTTGTTTTACGTTCTATAATGAGTGCCATAAAGAAGTGCATCATCTCAAGTGTGCCGAATGTGCGTTTGTGGCTACAGGTCACATTGGATTTTCTAATGATTATGTACTGAAATTGAGACAAGACAATGTTGAAGAAGATTGTGGAGAACTATTACACTTATTTGAAAAATTAGTGATTGAGTGTGGTGCATCTTTAATGGCTCGTATATATTTCGTAAATAAGCTCGATAATATTGCTGTATTACGTGATATTTTAGCAGAGACTCTTCTCTCTGATACACAGAACACGAGCAGGATCCCTCATGTGAATGAACTGATAGAAAACTATCACGCATCAATCGGTAAGTACCACAAACAAATTGTATTCAATATATATTTGAATTGAAAAATTTGAATTTTTCTTCGTGAAATTTCAAAGTATCGCGAATGAGAAAATCAAGGGAAGAAATTTCTTTCAAAGTGTCAATTTTTATAGGTACAGAATGGAAGGGAATTTCGCGGACAGTATTTTAAGCCTATCATGATTTTTGAAAAAATTTGAATTTGATCGTACTGTGAATCTCTTAAAAATTCAAACTTCTTCCCAGTCTCCCTATTCAACAACGATGAAGTAGACCTCGATGGAGTAGAAGACAACGGCGCGGTCAATACAGAGAATGGTAATAGAAAGAACAACAATGATATCACTTGATTCACTGTATTATAGATATATATATATATATATATATATATATATATCTACATTTTCACAGTAGAATGTGAAGTATCTACATCCGTTTCATTCTTTCTAGATGACGGTGGAGCCGTTGTAATAGATCATGAAGAAGAAGAAGCTAGGGATAACGGAAACGAGGAAGACGAAGAAGAAGAAGAACGTTGCCGTAGACAGCTATTGGAGGATACAGAGAGCGAAGAAGAAGAAGAAGGAGGAGAAGAAGAAGAAGAACAAAAACAACAGAGTAGAGATGGCATTAGCGTATCCTCATATTCTGTTCATGATAATTCATCCAATGCTTCATCTCACGGTAATTTTTCATTTTATTATGCTCAATGATGCTTGATAATGATAACCTCTTCCCCTCATTGCAGGAAATACATACGGCGAAGTAGAAGACCTCTCGTCGGAAATGGATATGGAACAAGAGGACATCTCCACCAGTCAAGAGATACACCTGGTTTCCTCCCCTGATCTTGAGGTGTGGAGCCCGGAATATGAAGTCTACGAGCCAAGAATTTCAAGAATCCGTGGGGACGATGGGTTATGTCTTCCCCGATCAATTGTCACCGGAATAATTTTTATGGAAAAAGGAGAATCCAAATCAGGATTCCTTTTTGATCGGTGGCAATCGGTCAGGAAGATGAACAGTACCTTTCAAACTCAACTGACCCACGAATCAATAGACGACGTTGGAATCGAGATACCAATTCAGGGTTGTGGAATTACCGAAGTCGAGCAATTCCAGCGATATTTATGCAAAATGGGCATTGCGTTAGTGGTACATTTATCCTCATCTTTTGGGGAAAATGGACCGCTTTTCGATGGTACCGTTTTTGTACAAAAAGCTGGAGTAGCCTCTAAATTTCGAGTACATATGATATTGTACGATCGTGAAAGACGTGGTCACTTTGGACCAATTTTGAATTTGAAAGCTGCTTGTGCTTCACGACAATTTTGTGAGCCTTGTGGTGTTAAATTTGAACGGTATCAAAGTCACTATTGTACAGAATCGTGTCCTCGTTGTCTTTCTTCGTCTATGTGTGAAAGCGAAGAACAAATCAGGTGTGACGGTTGTCGTAGACAATTTTTCGGTCCACCTTGTTTCAATCGCCATATCCAACCTAGTTCGTTCAATAATGACTACAGTGTTTGTGAGGGTTTAAGAATATGTTCAATATGTGATCGTCACATACGTATAAATTCTAGTAGGCCTCACGAATGTGGTAAGGTTTACAGTAGAACTTGTAGAGAAGTTAAAGATTGGAATCATTTATGTTACATGAAACCAATCAACAACAAAAGAGGAATCGAGCCGTAAAGCATACCGCATTCGTTTTTTACGACTTTGGAACTAGGCAGGATGGAACGATTGATGGGGATGATCGAACAAATGTCCATATCCCAACCCTTTGCGTTGCACAACTAGTTTGCACTTTTTGCTTGCACGATGATGACATCTCGGGAGATTGTCTTCACTGCGGGCGGAGGCAATATATATTCAATCTTGATCCAGTCCATCAACTTGTACAATTTGTTACTCGTAAGCTGGACTCTATCAAAGAAATAATATGTATTGCCCACAACGCAGAGGGGTATGATGCACAATTTATTCTTCGCTATCTGGTGCATAATAATACAGCTCCGGAGATTGTAACAAATGGGACCAACATAATTTCAATGACAATAAGTAAAACAAAATTTATTGATTCCTTCAATTACTTACCCATGAGTCTCTCTTCATTACCTAAAGCTTTCGGTTTAATTAATGCAGAGAAAGGTGTTTTCCCTCATTTTTTTAACAAATTGGAAAATCAGAATTATGTTGGACCAATCCCGGACATTGTATTTTATGCTACAGATACCATGCGATACGAAGAAAGACAGAAATTTCCAACCTGGTATGATACTTGTAAGAATACCGATTATGTTTTCGCTTTCAAAAAAGAAATTCTCAAATATTGCATCAGTGACGTGAATATTCTACGGAAAGCTTGCCTAGCTTTTCGTAAAATATTTTTGGAGTGTGGTAACGTATGTCCGTTCACGGAAAGCGTTACCATAGCTTCGAGTTGTATGCGTTTATATAGAAAAAACTTTTTAGAGGAAAATATGATCGGTATTGTACCCTCAAGTGGTTATAGACTCCGAGATAATGTCTCGAGAGTAGCTTTAGAGTGGTTGTATGAAGACCAATACGAATGTGAAATTGTACACGCCGGACGCGGTTCTGAGTATCGATTACCCGAAGGACCGATCGTTGACGGTTACTTCGTGGACAATGTTGGTACTCGTACCGTGTTACAATTCCACGGTTGTTATTGGCATGGTTGCCCGAAGTGTTATTACTTCAATCGAAATGTACCTCTTCATACAGGATATGATGAGGAAACTCATGATATCAGGTATAAACGTACAGTAAATATGACAAAACGTATTAGGTCTTATGGGTACAGGGTGATAGAACAATGGGAATGTGATTTTTACCAAGAAAAGACAAATAATCCAGACCTTAAAGAATTCTTGAAAAATAACGAATTTTTAAAAATTCTACCACCAGACCCTCGTGATGGATTTTACGGTGGTCGTACAGGGAATACTCATACAATATATGATGTGAAAAATAATGAAAAAATCAAGTATATTGATGTTTGTTCATTATATCCATATATATTGAATTGTGGTGATTTTCCTATCGGTCATCCTAAAATCTATGTGGGGGGGGGAGTGTAATCGTCTTTTCGGTGGAGATGATCTCAAGAAAGTGGAAGGTATGGTAAAATGTCTAGTATTACCTCCTCAGAATCTCTATCACCCCGTATTGCCTTTACGAATGCATGGGAAATTGATGTTTCCTTTGTGTCGTAGTTGTTGTGAAGTTTTAGAGAGCCAAGAATGCACTCATTCGACCGATGAGCGTGCGTTCGAGGGGACATGGGTATCTTGTGAACTTCAAAAAACTATGCAAAAAGGCTATAAAATATTGACCATTCATGAGGTGTGGCAATATGAAACAACTCGCTCCAATTCCGATACGAAACAAGGTGGTCTCTTTGCCACATACATCAACACTTTCCTTGAAATCAAACAGGAAGCGAGTGGTTGGCCCAACGAATGTGTAGATGACACTTCGGAGGGACGTTACCTTGAACAATACGGACGTGACGAAGGGATCATCCTGGAGAGGGGAAAGATCTCCAAAAATCCTGGACTACGTTCGGTAGCCAAACTTTGTTTGAATTCATTTTGGGGTAAATTCGGTCAAAGATCAAATCTACCACAAACTGAATTAATAAAGTCACGTGAACGCTTATTATTCTTACTGAATAGTGGTGAACACGAAGTTACAAACGTTTTACCTATCACCGAAGATATAATGTATGTAACATGGCGATATTGTAAGGAAGCGGTAACTGTTTCACGCCAAACCAACGTGGTTATAGCAGCTCATACAACAGCTCAGGCACGGCTGAAATTATATGAATACCTCGAGAAATTAGATCGGCGTGTATTATATTACGATACCGACTCTTGTATTTATATCAGTCACGAGTCAAAAATTGAATATGAGCCTGCGACTGGTAGTCTTTTGGGTGACATGACAGATGAGCTAACAGAATACGGTGTAGGTAGTTACATCGGATCGTTTGTATCTGGTGGCCCAAAATTCTATGCGTATGTCGTACGAACACCCTCGGGTGATACTGTGGAATGTTGCAAAGTTAAGGGTATTACTCTTAATTTTGCAACATCACATCTCATCAATTTCCATTCAATAAGAAGGATGGTATTGAATGAGGAGGAAAGCGAAAGAACAGAAATGGAAGTTGCTGGAGATAAATCCATCAAATTGAATTTCCGTTCAATTCGCCGTACAACCACACATCAAGTAGTCACCCGTGATGTATCAAAGACATGTACAGCAGTATGTGTCAAACGTAGGCAAGTTAACACATACGATTCTGTACCGTATGGTTATCGCTTAAATTAATTTTTTCCCTGCGATATAAATGAATGAAATTGATTTTTTCCCATCATTCTCATATATTATGATTCTTCACATACTTGTATATACAATTTATGATTATGAAAGAGGTATAAGTCCATGAATATTTGAACAAATGTGTATACAGGGTGGGGCATTCAAAGTGTCGCGGGCGTTTTTTCCGGAAATAAAGTGAGATACGAGAAAATTTTTCGGACAAAAGTTGTGAGGTACCGAAGGGGACATCCGATGGTGGCCTTGGCCTTGACCTCAAATCTCATCTTCAAGGGCATTCTGAGATCAACTCTTGTTTTTCGAATAGCATCTCATATTTTTTACTGCAGATTTGGATTCTAGGTCAAAAACCAAGAAACTTTTGTCTGAACCATTTTCCTGAAATCCGCAAAAATGGCGCTCTAATCGATATTGTTCCATTTTGAATCTGACATTCGAATAACTCGAAAACGAAGGTTCTTGCAAAAGAATGTTTCGTACAAAAGTTGTCAATACACAACACACTTCAATCGTCTACATTACCACCATTCAGAGCTCACGCGATGTGAACAAACGACGGGGTTCAGTGAGAATTCACGATTTTGGAAGTCAGTTTCTCAGTTACATTTGATTATTACTTGGTTTATGACAAATTGAAAATCATGGATATCCGATATACGGTTTCTGAAAAGATCGATATGATCTACATTTACGGTGAAGTGCATAAGAACCCCAGACAAGCATATGACTTGTATGCAGAACGATTTCCTGAAAGAACAACGCCATCCATTAGGTATTTTCAACGCATTACAAAATTATTCTCAGAAACGGGGAGTGTTACAAGGGAAAAACGACATCGAATGAGAACTGTTAGCGGAGAAAATGCGGAAGTTAATGTACTAGCTGCAGTAGCCAATAATCTACACGTGAGCTCTCGTGAAATTGAACTCCATTCGGGAGTTTCTCGAAGAAGTGTTCTTCGAATACTGAAACGTCACAAATTCCATCCGTATCACATTTGTTTGCATCAAGACCTTCACGGTGATGATTTCGAAAATCGTGTATAGTTTTGTCGATGGGGTCTAGCGCAAATGCACAATAACAACTTCATCAACATATTATTTTCTGATGAGTCGACGTTCACCAATCATGGTCAAGTAAATCGACATAATATGCATTACTGGGCGACAGAAAATCCAAGATGGTTACGTCAAGTAGAGCATCAAAGACAATGGGCTGTGAATGTTTGGTGTGGTATTTTCCGATCTCGAGTAATTGGACCGTACTTCATTGCAGATACGCTAAATGGAGAGAAGTACAGACATTTCTTAGATCGAGTACTTCCAACATTACTTGAAGACATACCTATTCAGGAACGATTGAATATGTGGTATCAACACGATGGTTGTCCATCCCATTATGCAGTCACAGCTCGAGAAATATTGGACAAAGCTTATCCTGGACGATGGATAGGACGTCGTGGACCAGTTCATTGGCCTGCCCGTTCTCCGGATCTTACTTCTCCAGATTTTTTTTCATGGGGATACATAAAAGATACAGTTTATCAACAAGCACCGACTACACCTGAGAATATGCGTCAACGAATCATCAATGCATGCGCGAGCATCAATGAAGATATTTTAGCACGAGTTCAGCAATCTTTTGTAAAACGTTTTGAAATGTGTATTGAAGTCGAAGGCCATCATTTTGAGCATCTACTGCATTAAAATTATCCAAGTGATGTAGACGATTGAAATGTGTTGTGTTTTGTCTGTTATACCCCATCACCTCCGTTTCAGTTCAAGGGGTCCCCCTTGGAATCAGACAACTTTTGTCCGAAACATTCTCCTCCAAGACCCTTCGTTTTCGAGTTATTCTAATGTCAGATTCAGTATGGAACAATATCGATTAGAGCGCCATCTTTGCGGATTTCAGGAAAATGGTTCAGACAAAAGTTTCTTGGTTTTTGACCTAGAATCCAAATCTGCAGTAAAAAATATGAGATGCTATTTAAAAAACAAGAGTTGACCTCAGAATGCCCTTGAAGATGAGATTTGAGGTCAAAGCCAAGGCCACCATCGGATGTCCCCCTCGATACCCTACAATTTTTGTCGGAAAAATTTTCTCGTATCTCATTTTATTTTTGGAAAAAACGCCCGCGACACTTTAAATGCCCCACCCTGTATATATTGATGAAAATTATATGTAAAAAATTTTTGTATATTTGTATATTTGTGAATGTGTGTGTGTGTGTGTTTATTTGTATGAATGTATGCCCTCCTATACATGTTTTGTTCGTTTACATATGAATATATAATTCTGTATACTTCCTTAATTATTTTTATAACTTTTTTGTCTCCTATATGTATTATTCCCAACATTTTTTAATTTTCATGTAAAATCTGTACATTTCCATGATTTTGTTTTGTTTTTCTTGTATATAACCCTGTATTTTCATGTATATTGTGAATTGAACTGATATTTCTCAAAATAAATTTATAGATTATAAACCATAAAATGTCTATATTGAATTTTTCCATGATGAACAAATTCCGCCATTCCACATTCCACATTCCTTATTATTCTTTTCTGTAACACAACGTGTGTCAGTGGTATAACGTCTGGGTTAGTAAGGATGTATTTATAAATCAATGATTCCTTCAATTGATATCATTATCATTATAGCATCGGTCAAAGCTTCATTCCTACGAGCACAAGTAACGCTTATTATTATTATTATCATTATTATTATTATTACTTAACGATATGGATGTACGCTGGAAACATCCTTGGACTTCTATGATTTGTGGACCTACAGGTTGTGGTGAATCTGTCTTTGTCAAAACTTTCATACGATATTTAAGTGAAATGAGTGATACAACTTTCGCTAGGATTCTTTTCTATTATTCCGAGTGGCAAGTTGGATATAGTGAATACGGTACAGAAATTGAATTCCATGAAGGTTCACCATCTACACAAGATTATGGTGATGATCCTAGACCAAAACTGATTATAATTGATGATCTAATGCGTGAGTCGTCAAATAATAACGTTGTTGATCTTTTCACTAAAGGTAGCCATCATAAAAATCTTAGTGTGATTTTTATAACGCAAAATATATTCCATCAAGGACGAGGGCAACGAGATATCTCACTGAATGCTGATTATATAGTGATATTCAAGAATCCCCGAGATTGAGCACAAATACAGCATTTAGCTAGACAAATTTACCCTGAGAACCCAAGATTTCCACAGGATGCATACAAAGATGCAGCATCACGACCTCATGGATAGTTACTTTTGGATCTGAAACAATCAACACCTGAGAATTATAAATTCCGTACCAATATATTTCCTACGGATTCTTTTCATTACGCCTATATTCCACGTGCAAGATCATCCTTATCATAATAATAAGTATGAGAAGGCTACAGGAGCATAAACATTCGTCTGTCGTTATGGCACCTACATGCAAGAAGTTACAGTTTTTGATCCAACGATTCGGCAAGAAGAATTTATCCATTTTACACACTTTGTGTCACTTGAAAAGAAAGCAACGTTGTGCTTTATTACGAGATGCAGATATTTCACTCGTCCGATGTATTTGCGAGTGTGTGTTGAATACCTTAAACGGGAACGTGCTTCTTAACAACCAATGTAGAAGACGATTGGGACTTTATAAACAAATTTTACGACGTATTGCCCGTCAAAAAGGGAACTGGGAACATAAAAAGCGCTTGATAACTCAATCTGGTGGAGGTTTTTACCGTTATTGATTACCCCGTTATTAGGTAATTTACTGACTCATTTGATAACAAATTTCTCGAATAATGGAGCACGCTAAAAAAATGGTATTATTACCTCAAGAGAGTGTAGAAAAATTCCAACAATTCCACACGAGGAGTCATATTCAGAAATCTTCGTTACCTGGAATAGACTCGTTATCTAAAATTGAGGAAACAAATACTGTCCAGACTCCAGGCGATATTTTAACACGTCTCGATCAAGAAATAAGTGATATCCTAAATTCACAAAAAGATAAACGTGAGAAATGGAATTCATATCAGCAAGCCTTACAAAGATATTTATTTTTCTTCAAAAATTCTCATCCGATGCATTCTGAACAGTATGAAGATGAAGAGCCAATAAATAAAGAAGATACCAGTGACCCCACACTAAAAAACGGATCTCAATGGAGCATAAAGAACAATTTGATACTCAAAAGTATTCCAAAACTTTATCGTAAGGAAGCTGAACTTTTATTAGAACATTGACAATCATCATCGAGAGTGAGTTGTAACGATAAAGGAAATATTGTTATAGATAATCATTCGATCACAGGTTCCAATATTATTGATTTGATCAATGATGCTATGCGTTCTAGAAAAACTGTTAAATCAATTGGTCGAAATCAATTTGCTCAGCTACTTTTTGATATCAATACACCTCTTGAATATATTGGTAACGCTGATATGTGGAATTTGACAACACCTTCTGGAATGTCTACTCCTTTACCAAATAAGAAGTTGAATAATACTTCGGAACAATCAGAGAGTGGTGAGAGTTTCAACAACACAGTTGGTCAAATCACTCAGTATTTATCTATGAATGACAGCAGTGAGTTAACTGACAATAAACGTAGTCGGAATAAAACGAGACAATCTATGCATAAGTCACGTACGACGAAAACACCTAAAAAAGATGATATACACAGATGGGACTCTATGAAATTAAGATAATGGACGAACTAAAGGAAATATATTATAATCCATCGCATTATGCAGGATATTCTTCACGAAACAATCTTATAAATGCTTCGCGAACTCATGTACAGAGCAAGCAAAAAGTAATTGAATGGTTGGAATCTCAAGATGCTTACACCTTATACAAACCTATTCGTAAAAAATTCCCTCGTATACATTATAATGTCACAAATATTGATGATGTGTGGGAGATCGACTTGGTAGACTTACGGAGTCTGAAAACCCATATCGACGGTTATTGTTACATCCTCGTTCTCATTGACATTCTGAGTAAATTTGTATGGGTGGAACCATTAGTAGATGAAACAACCACAGAAGTAACGCAGGCTATGAAACGTATTTTTTCAAGGAGTGATTCTCGTAAACCACTGTACATACAATGTGACAAGGATAAAGAATTCGTTTCTAAAATTTTCGGCGATTTCCTAACCGGAAACGATGTAGGGATACGTTTCATACGAAATCCAGATGTGAAAGCTGCTGTAGTTGAACGATTTAATCGTACATTGGAAGAACGAATGTGGCGTTACTTCACGCATATGAATACGAAACGTTATATAAACGTATTACAAAAGATTGTACACGCGTATAATCATACTATTCATTCGACTATAAAAATGAGTCCTGTAAGTGTGACTTTACAAAACGCTTCGACAGCACTCGAAAATACCAGAAGACGTTGTAAAAATCCCAAACAAACCTCACCTGTATATAAGGTTGGTGATTTCGTCCGTATCAGTCAAGCGAAAGGGGTTTTTGACAAAGGGTATGAAGCAGGATGGAGTGAGGAAATATTCATTATTCATCGTTTATTACATTGGCGGAGACCACATGCATAGGAGTTGAAGGATATAAATGGAGAAGTCATTGATGGATTCTTTTACGAACCAGAATTGAATAGAGTGAGAAAAAATTTGGGAAAAGAAGAATTTCATATTGATCAGATTATAAAAACCAAGGGACGAGGAAAAAAGAAACAGTTGTTCGTTAGCTGGCGTGGATACCCAGAGAAATTCAATTCTTGGATACCGGCTTCGAATTTGAAAAATCTTTCTACATCATGAATGATCAGTTTTATGTTGTGTTACCAAGCAATAGTAGTATGAAATATTTTCCTGATAATACAACGCTACATTATACCACAGAGTAACCCAATCAAACGAATTTATCAGGGAAATGGGAAGTTGCTCTCACTGAAATTCAATTTCCTAAAAGTTTCCTTCATATTCGAGATGATGAAGGGGAAATCGATTATTATCGTGTGCTAGGTGTGAATGATCCAAGAAGAGAAAAAATGAGTCCAATCCTATGTTATCGTTCTATTAAAATTCGTTCTGGAGTTTACAAATGTGTTGGAGACATCGTGAATGCTACAAATCGAGCACTTCTTGAAATGGATTCTGGCGATGTAGAGCATTTGACACTAATTTACGATCCTCACAATGAAGGTCGACCTTACCTTATACCGACATGTATACAAAATGAAAAATGTCAAGATATTCATTTCATCCATTTCGACGACAAACTCTCACGTATATTGGGTTTCGGAATGGGTGCTCCTGATAGTGAAGATATCAATCATATGTGGAAAATTAAAGATATTCAAGAATATCTACCGAAGAAACAACGATTGAGAAATTATAAAAACTATTATTGCCTGTACAGAGAGGATTCTCTGATTTATGCTGATCATCCAGCTAGCTTGTCTCGGGGTATTCCTGATAAATTATTTGTATATTGCGATATATGTGAACCATATATAGTTGGCGACGTTAAGGTTCCACTTTTACGTATTGTGCAAACTGATACGAAGGACTGTGTCGTTGGTTCTCACGGAGTGAAATTATATTCATCACCACAATATATACCTCTCTTGAATACATGTTTCCGTACAATCGAAATAGATATAAGGGATCAACTTGGTAATGTGATCCCATTCGAGTTTGGAACTTTGACTGTTACATTACACTTCAGACGGTTTTATTAAATCGTTCCTCTCCTGAGTGATACATGTATGAGATTTATAACCAACCTTGAAACAATGAATGAGAATTTTTATAACGGAAACGATCAAACGAGCTATGGTTTACAACCTAGGAATATCGATCGTCGATTTAGTCGCGTTTTCGTGGGTTCACCTTATCAACGAGGAGATGGTGTTGGTAGTTTTTTAGGTGGATTGTTTCGTCAAGTTTTACCATATCTTACACGTGGAGCCAGTATTATTGGTAAAGAAGCCATTCGTTCAGGTATGAATGTGATAGATGATATCAGTAACCAACATATACCGCTGAAACAAGCTCTAAAATCACGGTTCAAAGAGTCTAGGAATACACTGAAGGAAAGCTGAAGAAGAAATCGGTAAACTTATGAAAGGATCTGGTTATAAGAAGATGGAAATGATCAAAAACACTCAGTCCCCGTTTGCTCTTCCATCAACATACACATCGTGTCGTAGGGAACGGAAGAGTAAGGAAAAAAAAATAAATGAAAAGAAAATTGTGAAGAAAACGAAAAGACGTAATACAAAACGTAAAAGAAGTTCTACGAAGAAGAATAGGAAAAGAAGCAAGGTTGGAAAAACAACCGTAAGAAGACGTACTGTGTCAGATATACGAGGGTGGATTGATAAGTTTCCGGCCTGACCAAGAGATGGCGCCACTAGGCCTACCTTGAGGTGGCGTTCTATAGTACCATCCTCAGATAGCTTGTAGCTATAGTTTCAGTCCGATCGCCATGTTAGTTTAGTTTTGAGAGCACGCTGACCAAGACGCCTCTGTGTTTTTCGTAAAAATGGAAAAGCTGGAAAATCGTGCTGTCATCAAATACTTTTATTTGAAGGGGTTAACGCCGAAGGAAATTAAAGAAGAGATGGACTCAACACTGGGGACATCCTCCCCATCATATTCAACCGTTAAGCAGTGGGTTTCCGAGTTTAAAAAGGGTCGTGTGAGCACCTCTGATGAGCCTCGCTCAGGACGCCCCATTGAGGTCACAACTCCAGATATGATCGAAAAAATCCATCAAATAGTGCTGAAAGATCGCAGATTAAAAGTTCGTGAGATAGCTGAGACCTGTAAGATGTCATATGAACGTGTACAAAATATTTTGCACCAACATTTGTATATGGAAAAGCTCTGTGCAAGATGGGTGCCGCGTTTGCTAACAGTCGACCAAAAATTGATTCGAAAGAACATTTCTACCGCCAATTTGGCGTTGTATAAGCGTAATCCAAGCGAATTTTTGCGTCGGTTCGTAACCGTTGACGAAACTTGGGTCCACCACTACACTCCTGAAACCGAAGAACAGTCTAAACAGTGGATTGGACCAGGGGAACCAACTCCAAAGAAGGCAAAAACAATTTTTTCGGCGAACAAGGTTATGGCTACTGTTTTTTGGGATGCAAGAGGTATTATATACATTGATTACCTTGAAAAGGGTGAAACTATCACTGGTCAATACTACGCAGACTTATTGCAATGTTTGAGCCACGGAGTGAAAATTAAACGACCTCATCTGGCGAAGAAAAAAATCTTGTTTCATCACGATAACGCACCAGCGCACACGTCAATCGTTGCGATGGCTAAAATCAACGATCTGAAGTTTGAATTAATGCCGCACCCTCCCTACTCTCCAGACCTAGCCCCGAGTGACTATTATCTGTTTCCTAACCTCAAAAAATGGCTTGGCGGTAAGAGATTTGCGGACAATGAAGAAGTAATCGAAGCTGTAAATGGGTATTTTGAGGAGCTTGACGAATCAGTCTATAGAGATGGCATTACTAGACTAGAACACCGCTATGAGAAATGTATCAGCCTTGGAGGAGATTATGTTGAGAAATATAAAAAAAAAAATTCCTAAAAACGTTGTTTTTCTTGGTCAGGCCGGAAACTTATCAATCCACCCTCGTATTCAACACTATTTGATCAAACGATAATTGGAAAAATGTCTTTCTTACCCTCTCATTCTTGTGAATGTATGAAATCCGAACTTGATTCATTCTCAATACCACCAACGCAAACTAGTGTAGAAAGTTCACAATGAATACATTACAAGCCCGTTTCTTCTCTAACGGATGACTCTCCAATAGAATTCGTCATACCAGGCCATGGAGAAGAATATTTAGATCTTACACACACCATGTGAAGTGTACGTGTACAAGTGGAATCTACAGCTGCACCTGCCGGTACATCGACTTCATCAACAACGGTCGTTGTAGGTCCTGTGAAGAATCTTCTGCATTCAATGTTCAACCAAATTGATGTATTTTTCAATCAAAAACTTGTTTCACCCCCTAACAATGCCTTCGGATATAGAGCCTACATCGAATCATTATTAAATTATGCATCGCCAGCCAAAAAATCCCACCTTACATCGAGCCTTTGGTATCAAGACACTCCTGGGGCTATGGATGCTCAACCAGGTTTATCAACAGTGCCTAGTCTGAATACTGGACTTGCAAAACGACAAACATTCGTTAGAGGTGGTAACACAATTGATATGATGGGCCATTTACATTGTGATGTTTTCAATCAAGACAAATTTTCACTCAATGGTGTTGAAGTTCGTTTACGCTTGATCCGTGCGAAGGATTCTTTTTGTCTTATGGAAACGCAAAACTCATCATCGAAATTACATATCCTTGAAGCAGCATTACTGATACGTAGAGCAAAAACCAATCCCGGTGTTTTGATCTCACATGCTAAAATGTTGGTCAAATCTTCAGCTAAATATTCTTTAACACGTGTTGGAGTGAAATCCTTTACTATTCATACGGGTGTGATCAGTGAAACATTGGATAATGTGATATTGGGTCAACTACCAAAAAGAATTATTCTTGGATTCGTGGATAATGAAGCTTTCAATGGTGATCGTACTTTGAATCCTTATAATTTCCAAAATTATGGTATCAACTTCTTATCTCCATACGTTGATGGTACACAAATTCCTAGTAAACCTCTTCAACCATGTTTCAACAAAGATAAAGGACTTTACGTTGACGCCTATCACACACTCTTCTCTGGGACAGGGATTCATTTCTTAAACGAAGGGAATTCAATTGCCAGAGAAGATTATCCTGATGGTTATTGTTCATTTGCATTTGATCTAACGCCAGACCTTTCCGCTCATTGCGCAACACATTGGAATCTTGTGAAACATGGTTGTGTACGAATTGAAGTACGTTTTGATGAGAGTTTGCAACAAACTATCAACGCTATTGTATACGCTGAATTCGATAACATATTGGAAATTGATTCTTCAAGACAAATCATGATTGATTTTAATGGATGAATCTTTCGGAAAAGAGGAAAGATCAACGAGAACATCTCTCTGAAAGTCTTAGAAACCTTCCTCCACGTATCAACGAAATCATCTTGTTTGGATAAAAAAAGATAAAATAGTCTTCATAAGTTAGGAAACGAAGATAGTAGAACTTATCTACTTCTATATTTCTTGTCCATTCCTGTAAAAAAGAGGAGAGGGTGAAAATACAGATATAAAGAGACGTTTGTGCAGAGCAAGAATGTCAGTTCATAGTAAGGGTCTTATTTGAAAGACTTCGATTTCTTACGTACTATGGATTTTGTATTCGACATCCAAGGTGTATATGATTTGAATGGTGAATTTATATCCAAAGAAGTTGCTGTAGTGTGTATCGATTCATCTCACTACGCACATTGGATTGTTGCTCCACCACATTCATTCGCTGAACTTCCAGAAACATATAGGAGCAAGAATAATTATTTATCAAGACACTATCACGGTATCGAGTGGTTTGATGGTGACATAAAAATTGAACAACTTCATCAAAATCTACGAGATATTGCCAGATCTGCGAACGTTATATACGTGAGAGGGAGAGAAAAAGTTTCCTATTTACAAAACATCCTAACGAGGGAAGTTGTGAATTTGGAAAAGAGGTCGCCGGCTTTCAAAGATTTATTCTATAAAGACGAACGTTGTATACATCACGTTTTGAATACTGCCGAGACATATCGGTGTGCATTGACTAACGCTGTAAAATTGAGATATTGGCTTTTGGAAAACAATTCAATTCGTGAATCATATTCTAAGCCCATCAATGATTTGAGCAAATCATCTTCTGGAAATATTGGAACAGATGAACAGCATAGAAATACAGAGAGTTTTGGACCGATTCGATGCCAACGACATAGGAGTTTATCCTGTAGACCGTGTCCCGCGGGTGTGGACGAGACCGACGGCTATCGTGGCCAACACCGATGAACACACCAAACCAGGAACCCACTGGGTCGCAATGTATGTCGATAGTAAAGGGAGAGGAACATATTTCGATAGCTATGGAATGCCACCACAAGACTCAAGATTCGTCCAACGATTGCAACGAAACACATCATCCTTCGTCTGGAACACTCGACGACTCCAAAGCATTACATCCTCATACTGTGGACAATATTGTATTGTTTTTTTACATCATATGTGTCGTGGCTATAGTCTTCGCCAATTTTTGGGGCTTTTGCCCAACAATACACGAATCAACGACAAGAGAGTCATGCAACTTTACCGAAGGATGAATAGGTTCCCTACTTGTGTAAACAATCGGAATGGAATTCTACGTGGTCATGGTCAAAGACAACGATCCCGATACTTCGTTTCGCCCCATATTCAATCTTGTATTAGTAGACTAGCGTGTTTAGCTTGAAGATGTATCACTATTATATTGAACAGGGAATTGTTTTGGTGTTCATGTTATTATAATCATATACATATTGTATTAGGTGATAAAAAATTGTACCATCTTACAATTTTCTTTTGTGAAACAACGAATCTGTAGTGGAAATTGGAATAAATATCTTTTTGTGTAATCTTACATAATGTGTAAAAGGTTTATTTTCAAAATACTCACCTCTGACTCTTCCGTTTGAATCCTAAAAATACGTTAAGGAATCATTATTACATTTTACATTCTCTCCCATTACCTCTTCCTCTCTCTCTCTCTCTCTCTCTCTCTCTCTCTCTCTCTCTCTCTCTCACCTTCCTTATACATAGACATTACACAGGTAAAATCTCTTACATAGAACAACGATAGAAATAGCCATATATTACGCCTGAGAAAAAACCTACCTCCCACCAAGTCATCGCCACCCACCACCACCCAAACCACCTCCACCCCATCACCACCCCATCACCACGCACCACCACCTACCACCCCCCCCCCAACATTCCATATCCACCCATCACCACCCACCACCACCCACACCATCACCACCCCGTCACCACCCCATCACTACCCACCACCACCACCTACCACCCCATCACCCAACATTCCATCACCACCACCCTGCACCACCACTTACCACCCAATCACCCAACATTCCATATCCACTCACCACCACCCGCCACCCACCACCCCCTCAGCCCCCCTTCAAAACTCTCATACACCTGTTCCACCTACCACCTGTTATCTTAGACGACTTATCTAATCTATACAGGTGGATTATCTTATCTCAGACAGACTATCTTATCTTATCTATACAGGTGCAGTTTGTTGTGACAGCCCAGACCCGGCAGCATACTACTTAGGATTAGTGTCATCAACAGATTCATATACCACAATTCCAGCAGCATCATCACCTTCGAATAATGTTTCTGAAGTTTGAATCGTTTATTGGAACGAATCGGTAATGGAATAACGAAATACTCCGCTGTTAGAACCCAAAAATCTTGCAGAACATTCTTTCAACGATGTCACTAGTTCCAAGGAGGCCATTCAGGAACATAAACACTGATGATTCATCAGATTTTGTGAGTTTGAATTTTTGTTTCGTTTCTATAAACGATTCGAACTTCAAGAACATTTCGAATACATATTTGTACAAATATTCAACAACCTTTATGCTTGAAACAACTCCAACATTGATATGACAATCTAAAAAAAGCAGTAATATAGGACAATACGGAACATGTCGATTATCAACTATATAATCACCAGGACGTACAAAAATGATCCCAGTATCTCTTCTCCGATGATATGGGTGAACATTATTGTACATCGTTCTTACTGTTCGGAATGTTCTAGGATAATGTTTTGCACATCTCCTATTTACCCAACCCTAATTTTCACATGGTCCATGTATCATTTGTTCCATCAGAATACTGTGTGAAGTAGGACAGTCATATGGGCTTGGAATCTCTGCAGAAATATGACGATCTACAATATCTGGATTTGTTATTTTACTATTTCAATTCGAAGTGCCCGAAAAATATACATGTGGTATTCCTCTTTTCTGAAATTCGATAATGTAAACAAACGTCTGAACTTGATCAAAGTATTTTCGACGAACAATGAAATCTATTGATTAATCCTTTTTGATGTCTAAAACACGAGCACGAATATCAGGTCTACCTTGTGCTTGTTGACCTGGAAAGAGGTTTACCTGAATTCCTTGCCATTGGGTATTACATGTCATTGTTATAAAAGGATCATTGTCCCTGAAATGACGCACTATTCCCATGGTATCTTGATAATGTCGAACCATCCCTCGAGGGGAACGGACATGTGATGGAACAATATGGAGCACGCAGAAATCCCGATGAATCAACTGAATTTGCATTAAATGATCCAACAAAGAAAGCACTAACCTAACGTCGAACGCGTTCATAAAATGGATTTGACCGTGAGTGAAAACCATCAAATCACGCACGAAGCACCGTTGATGGTTCAGGTAAACTCCCTATGTGGAAAAAATGTCCAAAACTGTATACAAATGTACGCACTTTGTTCGTCTCATCAATCGTATATCATTGTATACGATTTGTATACATTTTTGGACATTTTTTACAAATGGCTTCTCAAGTATACATTATCATGATTACAACAATCATTAGATGAATCGGGGGAGTTGAATATTCTCTCCGTTTGGGAATATTTAATACCATAGTGAACACAAACAATATTCATTTTTCCTATACACTGTCTGAATTATGTGTGTTTAATTTGTTTAGAAGACTGTTCAAACTACGAAATGAAGTTGATCAGAAGTAATGCTAGTTGACCCCGGGAGAAATGTTTAGACCTGTTTGTTGGATCCAGAAATACTTTGTATGGTGCACCAAAGTGCAGCATCTTCTACGTACAGACGGAAGGGGGATCAGGTCGCAATATTGGAAGGCACCATTGCTTCCTCTCGTCAATCTACGACAATCTCTCTCTGATCAATTTGTTCATTTGCCACTCAATATGGCGACCTCCTGATTCCCCTTCCATCTATACGAAGACACCCCTCGTCTACAGTGGAGCTTTAGGCATCATCCAGAGGACTTTTAAATCTATGACCTGTTCAGATCTGAACAAATCTGTGTCGATTTAATGTTTGGTTGACGAGATCAGATTAGATCTGATCAAATTTCAAGAGATCTGGATGAATCTTGACAAATTTTTCCAGATTTAAGCTGATGAAATGTGGATTGATTTGATCAGAATGTACAATTTGCTGTTGAATTGTCACCCTAGTAGAAATTCAGTCGAGTTACCCACTAGCAACCAGTGAGTTTTTATTTTTTCATTACAAGGACCTGGTAAGTAGAACTAACGAGATACTAACCAGAGATGTAACGCTTTGCATGGTCAGGGCCTTGTTAAGTTAAACTACCAAGATACCAGCTAGTTACTGCCGAGTTACTCGTGAAATACTTTTATGGTACTATTCAGAATGAGACTAGCAAATATTGTGTGAAAAACAACATAATATCAAGGGAATTCAAGCGTTGCTATCCCAGCACGTTTTATTTCGAATAAATTCCTCGAAATTTTTAGAAAAAATTCGAAAAATCAAAACCAACACTCGAGTTTTCTGAAATCATTCGGAATTTAAAATTTTAATTCTTCATAGACGTAGATGCAGTCCCAAAGGATCATGATTGCAAATTCCAAATTTTTTTCATGAATTAAATTTGGAGTAATTTGGTCGAAAATCACGTGCGTGGATAGTAATGCTTGTATTCTCTCAATACTTGGAGTTTTCAACGTCTATGAGCTCACATTTTTCCAGTTGAGCTCTGATTTTCAATATTATCTCTATCATTATAGTTTTGCTTACATTATGAATAAACTTTGATCATACGATATGCAACTTGAGGTAAGAAATTTTGCGATGACACCGAGAAAAATGATGAATTGAATCAACTTGAATTTAGTAAGCATCCAATACTATGTCAATGCGACTTTGAAACGAGTTGCTTCTACATGTTTTATAAGTAAAAACAACACGAGAACCCTTCTATGTTTCCCCTGTCCCATGAACAGTTAGAACCAATGAT
The DNA here is from genome assembly GCA_018340375.1 of Gonatopus flavifemur. Taxonomy (NCBI): domain Eukaryota; kingdom Metazoa; phylum Arthropoda; class Insecta; order Hymenoptera; family Dryinidae; genus Gonatopus; species Gonatopus flavifemur. The sequence goes on from JAFFJZ010000039.1 coordinate 718,838, forward strand.
ATATCAACTTGATTTCGAATCAATTCAGCATGGTCTTTTTCCCAGTGTATGCACATTCGGAATTGTGAAAATTCAGAGATGTATTCAGTTTATCGTGAGAGTAATAATTACAACATGTAATAAAAAAAATACCTAATTTTTTGACAAAAATACATAATATGAAAATGTCTGAGAATTAGTGATGGATAAAAATTACTTATTTACTTATTCATTAGTTGTATTCTCATGTAAAAAATTTGTCAAAGATATTCATTGTTTTATAATATAAATATATCTTGATAAACTGATACATATCAAGAGTGAAAAACCTTACTAATAGAATCTGTATGAAATTAAATTTTCATAAAATATCTTAGAAAACAAAAACAAGATTGAACTATTCCTGGATGGAACTAAAATGCAAAGAAATTAAAATGAAAGCGACATTCTCATAAATCAAATAATAATCGTAGTAGCAATAATACTGATGATGATAATAATAATAATAATAATAATAATAATAATAATAATAATAATAATAATAATTTTTTTTTTTTTTTTTTTTATAGAGGGGGAAATGCTTTATGCACCTTCAGGGAGCTGGTATTATTGCTCCCCGGTGTGTGGGACTCCTGCTTCGGCTGAAGATGTTGAGCGCCTATCGCAGTTTACCCACTAAAACCCACCTCTTCCCTCCTCGGACCCAGCCCGGAACCGTTTATCACATTACTTCGAGCTGGGCCCTTTTTTCCTCGTGGCCGAAAGACCGCCGCCAGTTACCCTGCCCTATCCAAGTCCACCTTCTTGAGACGGAGGATGGACTGTACGAAGGAGTCCACCGCCCGCCAACTCGAATCGTCTCGGAGCATCAGACCCACGATGTTCTCGGGAGTGATGTCTCCGAGCTCCGTTTGTAGCGCCTCCCGATGTGTCTCCCACCGAGCACACTCGAAAAACGTGTGCTCGGCATGGTCCCTCTTGTCGGGACAGTAGAGGCACTCAGGAGACGCTACTTTCCCCATTTGGTGCAGGTACTTCCTGAAGTATCCATGACCAGTAAGGAACTGGGTCAGGAAGTACCCCACCTCTCCATGCTCGCGTTCCGTCCACGGTCTAACCAGGGGAATGAGTCTTGCGGTCCATCTCCCCCTGGTCTCCCTATCCCAGGAGGCCTGCCACGCGAGGAACGTGCGGGTACGTTCCTCGGCCGCCACTGCGCTTCTTTGCTCTCCAGCCCTGCTTCGCCGGAAGATGTTTTGTCGTTCCCTAGCGAGAAGCGCGACAGGAACGACTCCGGACACAACAAACACCGCAGGACCGGAGACCGTGCGATATGCAGACGCGACCCGAAGCGCTCCGAGTCTTTGGACTCGCTCGAGTCGCGCACTGCAGCTCTTTCTCTCCGTGGCATGCCCCCAGATTTCGGCCCCATATAGGAGGACCGAGTTGACCGTGGACATCAACAACCTACGTCTGCTCGACTTTGGGCCACCGACATTAGCCATGAGCCTGCTAAGAGCTGTTACCTTCTTAGCAGCTTTGTCGGTAGCCTTCCATATGTGATCCCGGAAGCTAAGCCTCCGGTCCACTGTGAGGCCCAGGTACCGTGCCGCGGGCTTCGACTCCACTACTTCCTGCCCCACCCGCAGAGGAAGGACAGCAGGGATTCTCTTCTTTGTGAGAACCACGATCTCTGTCTTGCTGAGAGCCAGAGACAACCCATGCTCCGTCATCCAAGCTTCGATGCGTCGCATCGCCTGGTTGAGTACTAGTTGGGCTCGCGCGACGTCGCGGGCCTCTATGAGTAGGCCAACGTCGTCCGCAAACCCAACCAGCAAGGACTCATCGGGCATCTCCAACCTCAGCAGACCATCGTAAGCGACGTTCCAAAGGTCGGGGCCTAGAATAGACCCCTGCGCCGCCCCCGACGTGATCGCAGTTCTCTCCCAACCCGCGGTAGTCTCGTAAACGAGAGCACGGCCCTGTAAATAATGGTCCACCATCCTGAGGAGGTACAGAGGCACACGGAACGTATGCTCCAATGCACAGAGCATGTCGCTCCAGCGTGCGGAGTTGAACGCATTCCTCACGTCCAACGTCACGAGGAAGACCACCCGTCTGGAATGACGGTTGTGATCCTCCGCGCGCCGCACGGCCTCCACTACTTCCTGGACCGCATCGAGGGTCGAGCGACCCACACGGAACCCGTACTGCTTCGGCGACAGGCCACCTGCCTCATTGATCGCCTGGAGCAGTCTCCCCTTGAGGAGCCTCTCTAATACCTTCCCCGCTGTGTCCAACATGCACAGCGGCCGGTAAGAGGACGGCGTTCCTGGATCGCCTTTACCCTTCTCGATGAGAGCAAGGCGAGCGAGCTTCCAGCGCGCGCTGAAGACACCAGCCGTCAGGCATGCGTTATACATGTCCAACAGCAAGTGAGGTCGACAGCGCCACACCATTTTCAAAACTTCTCCCGGCACACCGTCCGGACCTGGAGCTTTGTTATTCTTCAGCTGACGTACGGCGACGCTCAGCTCCCCAATGGTGAAGAGCGGGACGTCGCCCACGTCACCGAAGTCTCGGCCGGACTGGGTGTGTCGGGAAAAGCTCCGAAACAACCAGCTCCGCGAGGGCTCCGTCCAACGTGACGGTCGATCGCCAGCCTCCCAGTCTCTGAGTCACAATTTTGTAACCCCGACCCCAGGGGTTCGCGTCGACAGTCAGCGCCAGCTTTTTCCAACAGGAGTCTTTGCTCCTGTTGATAGCCCTGCGGAGCTGTCTCCTCGCTGCCTTGTGTTCCGCCGACCTGGTCGCCGCTTCTGGACGATTTCTCGCCCTCTGAGCGGCCCTGCGTAGTCGAAGACACTCCCTGCGCGCATCAGCAATCTCCGGGGTCCACCAGTACACGGGTCGCTTCCCGTGTCGAGGCCTCCTGCATGGCATGGAGGCATCGCACGCGGAAGCGATCAGGCTCATGGTTGAGTCCACGAGAACATCAACCACTGGAGCCCCACCGGCGGTCGAAACCTCGGGGGTCACGACCCCCGAGGATATCACCTGTTCAAACCTCTGAACGTCGACCCGATCGACGTTCCATCTTCTCGGCCGCCGGGGAGGCACCCTGCCCTCCCGTGCATCCTCGTGGACCCCAAACTCGATGTACTGATGGTCGCTACCGGTGTAATCCTCGACCACTCTCCAGTTCTGGATTCGGGGCGTCAGTTCCTCGGAGGCGAGGGAAATATCGGGGATGGTCTCCGAGTATCCTGGGCGACGAAACGTTGAGGTGTTGCCAACGTTTAGGACTACCAAGCCTGTCCTAGCCGCCATACCCAGAATGTATTTCCCTCTGGAGTTGGTGCATTTCATGCCCCACTCCACCGCCCTCGAGTTAAAGTCCCCAACGACAATCACTTTCATGGTTGCGTTGAGGATCGCATCCTCCAGAGCGTCGACCTTCCGTCGAAAGCCAGCCATGCGGTCGTTTGGGGAGAGATAGCAGCTGAAAACAACCATCTCCCCACAATCAACCCAGACAAAGCCCTCGCCGGCGCCGTGCCTCCGAACAAGCACCTTGCTCCGATTGGTCACCCATATCGCAGCAGTGCCGAGCAGGTCTCGGTACCAATCCGGTGAGTCATGGTTCCGGTACTGCTCGCTGATCGCCACCAGGTCGGCGTTTCTCTCTCGCACCATTTGGAGCAGGAGATTGTCCGCCACCAAGCTCCCATTTAAGTTTGCCTGGAGGACGTTGAACGCGCTTTCTGCTTCTCCCGCTCCAAGGCCTCCTTGAAGACCACACACTCCCTGGTGCCGGGAGCGTGGGCCAGTCGAGCAGACGCTATCTCCCTCTCCGCACAGAGCATGCACCTTGGTGTAGCGGTGCACTCCCGCGCCTTATGTCCCTCTCCCCCACATTTGTAACAGAGGGTGGACCTATCGGGAGCAGTGCAGGATCGGGCGAGGTGGCCGTACCCGTTGCATTTGAAGCAACGCTCCACCACCGCCCTCTTTCTGATCCTGCACTCGAGCCAACCAACCTTGATCTTTTTTGGTGGTTGGCTCAGTAACTTGGCCGCGGTCTTTCGGCTACATTCTATGATGGCCGCCCTCTGGCCCCTCACATTCGTGCCAGTCAGAGAGACCTTGACGCCGGTCATGTCGTCAAGGTCCCTCTGTAGAGCGACCATCACATCCCCTACCTCGGTGACACAGTCCAGACCCCGGATCTCCAATGTCTCACGAGGTTCAAGACTGCGCACCACAGCGTTCTCTCCGAGGATGCCTTTCAGGGCGCCGGCGAACTCCCCCTTGTCTTTGGTCTTTTGACCAAGTTCAATGAGGAGATCCCCGGCCCGTGTTTTGCGGATGCTCTTGATGTCCGCTTCGGCATCCTCGGGTTTAACGCTCCTGCGTATCTCACCCAGGACCTGGGCGTAACTCCTCTCCTGACTCGTCTTGATCAGGATAGCTTCGGTCCTGGGTTTCGATACCCCTCCTTCTTCTTCTTTTCTTCTTTCCCTTCTTTTTTCTTCCCACCCTTGTACCCTGTTCATCAGGGCGCTGCGGGGCCGCGACCACACTCCTCTGCGTTCTCCCTCCTCCACTGTCTCCCGTCATTTCCCTGCTCCTTCCCTTCCGTGACTGGACGAGTGTCCATTCCTGAGAGGGTACAGCTACGGGATCCGGGGGAGCGGTCGCATCTCCAGACTCAAGTGCTGGCGGTGCGACTTCAGTTGAGGGGGGAGTTTTCTTCTTCTTCCGCTTCGGCGTTTTCTTCCTCTCCTCTGGGCTATTCCCAGGGGTTCTCGGTCGCTTTTGTGAGGTGGCGATCGCGGGCACGGAGGTCCCTGATTTGGTGCCATCCCCTCTGCGGTTGCCCACCTTACGAGCAGCCCTGTTTTTTTCCACCCACTCAAGGTTCGTATCGAAGATACTCTCCCCTTCTTCTATGCGTTTCAGCGTCCACTGCATGGCGTCCGTCCATTCTCTCACCCAATAATAATAATAATAATAATAATAATAATAATAATAATAATAATAATAATAATAATTTTTTTTTTTTTTTTGTAGAGGGGGGAATGCGTTACGCACCATCAGGGAGCTGAGTTGCTCCCCGGTGTGTGGGACTCCTGCAGTGGCTGACGATGGTTGCTGCCTATCGCAGTCTACCCACTAAAACCCCCTCTTCACAGGCATTGATTCCCCCCCGGAACTGTTTATCACATTACTTCGGGGGGGATGCCCTGGCCTACGGGCCGTTTTCACCTGGCCCTTCTGCCTCCTATGGGGCCTCTGTTGTTGTGAGGCCCTCTCCTTGTCCTGGACTCTGCTCGAGACCGTTCGTCTTTGTCATGAATACATACAAAGGACAGATGGAATACAACAAGGACGTCACAGAACACAAAGAAAAGGTGTAGTCAATAATAAAATGAGATAAATACATAAATAAATAAATCTGGTCAGCAAATAAAAACGTTGTAAAGATAAAATCGGTGTATAACTAAAAAACAATGTATGAGTAAAAACGATGTATAAATAAAAGCAATGTCAAGATAAAAGTGGTGTATAAATAAATAAAAGCTGTGTATAAATAAAATTGGTTAAAAGTCTCGACCCTAGCGGTGGTATCACAGGTGATGTCACAGATGGTGGAGTCATGAGAGTTAAAAAAGAGACACACTCGGGTTGTCGTCGGGTGTAATTAAAAGAAAATAAATGGGTGAATGAATAAATAGATAAATGAATAAATAAATAAATAAATAAGTCGACACGTGAATAAATAACGTCCCCATTGGAATTGACCCGTCTCTTTCATTCATTCAGGGCCCTCCCGTCGAGAGCCTTCTTCTTTCGTCGCAGGACTGACTCCACGAAGCGGGCGACATCGGTCCATGCGTCCTGGCCTAGCAGCATGACCCCAACGATGTTCTCTGGGGTCACGCAGCCGTATGTCTCTTCGAGACGTCTCCTTTCCGCCCTCCACTCTTCACATTCAAAAAACGTGTGGAGGGCGTCATCTCGTTGGGAGTCGCAGAAAGCACAGTCTGGTTCCACCACTTTACCCATTTTGTGTAGGTAAGCTTGGAACAGACCGTGCGCCGCCAGCAGTTGGGTGATGAAGTAATTAACTTCCCCATGCTGACGGCTGAGCCAGGGTTCGAGGCTAGGGATCAACCTCGCCGTCCACCTGGCTCGCGACTCCCCTTCCCACCGTTCTTGCCAGGCGCGCATGGACACTTCTCTTGCTTTGCGCCTCGCTTCTTCTCTTCCTACGGCGGAAGCGCCGTGGTGGACGAACTTCCGCTCCTGGGCGAGGAGGTCGATCGGAATGACCCCCGCGACGACCAACGCTGCTGGCTCCGAGACCGTGCGGTAGGAGCAGGCGATGCGGAGGGCCCCTCTCCGCTGCACTGCGGCCATGCGCTTTCGGTATTTTTCGTACCGCAGCGCGTCAGCCCAGACTTCGGCACCGTAGAGCATGATGGACTCGGCGGTTCGTAGGAGTAACCTTCTTCTTGAGGGTCGGGGGCCGCCAATATTGGCCATGACCCTGCTCAACAACGTGGTTACTCCAGCCGCCTTGTCCGCTCTCCTCCTTATCTCCTCCCAGAAGGTAAGCCTGGAGTCTAGGCACACCCCCAGGTACTTTACCGATGCCTTCGTCTGGACCGTCGCCTCTCCTACCTGCATATCCCTGATGAGCGGGATATGCTTTTTCGTGAGTAGCACGATCTCGGTCTTCGCCAATGCCAGCTGCAAGCCGTGGTCGTCCATCCAGGAGCGGACGCGACGCATGGTCTGGTTGAGCAGCATCTGCGCCTCATCCACAGTTCTAGCAATGATGACGGCGCCAACGTCATCCGAATAATAATAATAATAATAATAATAATAATAATAATAATAATAATATATATCACAATAACGGTCAAGTAGAAAGCTGATAATACTTAATGATAAATAATGACTGAAAATGAAATTATAATAATCAATGCGCAATACGATCTAATTTCAGTGATTTTCTGGTTGTTTTTGGTTTCTTTTCAACCGCATCCCATCCCAATCCTTGGCGTTTGGTAGAACGATTGTTAGAGCTTTATAATAATCCTCTTTTTTCAACGGTTCTCGACCTTCATCATGGTATTTCTGGGAGAAAAAATCTAAAAATATATAGATGAATTAGCATTTTATAATTTTCATATGTAGGGGAGAGTGGGGAGACTTGCACCATGGGGTGATATGCACCACAGCAGATATCTCTTAATTTTCCAAAATTTCTGAACTGTTCTTGCACGTGGCGTTTGCTGAATGGATGACCTAACTCCACACGAGTTCACAGGAATGTGGAATGAATCTCTGTTTTTTTATTGATATCAAAGGGTTTGGCACTCTCAAAATCGTTTGATTTGTGTCTCCTTAGTTTTTCAGAAAAAGTTTCCCATGATCTGTAAGTTATCCCAAACACCACGAAACCAATCTCAATCGAAAGTACAATCGTTGCACAATATTTTCATGATCCACTTTTTGACTGAAAATATCTGGAATTTTTTTGCGAGCATCAGTAGTCTGTTGATGCCGTGAGGGGTGCAATGCACCACAAATTGCGGGGATACTCGCACCACTTCCGATGTTTCATTTTTTTTATAGAAACAGGTATTCAGAATGATCCGTACACTCGGATGTTCGAATCTGAATGTTCTTCCGAAGAACAGGAGAGAGAAGGAGAGGAAGGAGAGAGACAGAGAAAGATTCTTTTGTTTGATGAAATACTCTGTGAAACTCTTTGCTATTTCCATGAATGATCTCACTTCATATAAGTCAGGGGGGATAAATTCAATGAGAGAATTTTCATAATGAACTTCAACGCCGCCAAGGGGAAGGCTACTGGAACTAACCTCACATGGATACATTTACACAAATGCTCAACAAATCATAAACGTTTGTGACACAGTATCAGTGCCTTCATGTGAGATTAGTTCAAGTACCCTTCCTCTTGGCGGCGCTGAAATCAGTCTCAAGAACGTTCAATTGAGTTTATGCCTCCTGATATGAGTTGGTAGGAGTGACAAATTTCACTTGTTTCCTCCGTTCATAGCAAACACTCTTGTGCAATTAGTTTTCAATAAAAGGTTGTTGCTAGTATCAAACTCTAAACTGCATAGAGTCCATCTTGATCGTAAGTTCAGCTATTCACTTGTATATCTGATTATTCATTTCAAATAAATACTGATGAATAGATTTGAAAATAGTGGTTATTATTCCAATTAGCCCTGCTAAATTATCCCCGTAAAGAACGATACAAAACGATAAATTTTTCCTATAGTTTTCAATGAGGTTTCTGAATACGGAATTTACGAAGTTATATCGTTATCAAACGATAGAAGTCTATCGTTCCTTACCGTTTTCTATAAAAATTTGACAGATTGTACAGGGTTTCATCGTGGAATTCGTATTGGAAAAGTACTACTTATTCTAGAACACATAACTATTTTTTTCCAAATAACTGATACTTCTCCTATACGAATTCCACGATAAAACCCTATACAATCTGTTAAATTTTTATAGGAAACGATAAAGAACGATAGAGTTCTATCGTTTGATAACGATATAACTTCGTAAATTCCGTATTCAGAAACCTCATCGAAAACTATAGAAAACATTTATCGTTTTGTATCGGTCCTTATTGGGAAAATTTAGCAGGGAGAGGATCAATTACTCAGGGAGAGAGAAAGAGAGAGAGAGAGAGAGAGAGAGAGAGAGAGAGAGGGAGAAAGAGCTAATTCGCAGGGTGGTGCAAATACCCCCACAGGGTGGTGCAAGTCTCCCGCCATGTGGGGAGAGTTGCACCAAACGCAATGTTTTTGAAGAACACTTATATCATTGATAGGATGTTAGATTCGACCTTGCTATCATTTGCAACTTAGAAAGGAATGTTTGCTCTGTCAAAATCCCATAAATAATATATCGAATGAAGTTAACCACGAAAGTTATAACAATGTAAAAAAAAAGTGGTGCAAGTGTCCCCACTCTCCCCTATATCAATACAAATATGGAATTTAAATGAAACATTTCAATGAATATGATTAGCTACCGAAAAATACTGTATATAGTGTATAAGGTGTGTAAAAAATCTAATCTCATAAAATCGTTTTAAATGTTGATATTCGGTAAGATACATGTGTGCAACTTTGAAATGTTGATTGTTATATAGACGGTTTTACGCAATAATATCTTAACCAACATTTTTTGAAAAATTCGTTTTATTATGCTGAATGTATCTAGAGAATAATACTCAAGTATATTAACGTTAAAATTTCGAACTGTTTTTTTTCTGTTGAGATGTTATTCTGTAAAGCCGTCCATATGGAATAAATTGGATGAACCAGAATTCAAAGTATTCTCTAAAATAAACGATTTATTCGAACCAAAAACTTCGAGACAGTATTGTTGTTGAAGTTGGTATATTGAGTCGTCCATTGATGATTGAAAAAAAGTTTTGTTCTGGTAACTTGAATTTGCAAAAAATATTCTATAGTCTATCCCATCCAAAAAGATTCAGACTTCGAAGAAATCAATTCCTAATTCCTCTTACGTACGTGTTCGATTATTGTTCATCACTTTTAATTCACATACTCACCTTCTATGCATTTACTCAGTTTGCTGTCAATAAAAATTCGCTTATCTCCAGATTTTTTTCTTGCAGTGAAATTCATGGTAATTTCTCGACTCAAATAAGTCCTTAGGATGTTCGTTAAATTTTTCGTTAGAGAACCGTTCGATGAGTGGATACTCTGCAATGTCATATTCTGCAACACATAGGAAATTCAGAAATAACGTTTTCGACATTCATTCATATTGATATAGCGATTTCCAGAATGGAGGAAAAGACATCAAAATATATGAAATTGTATTTCAAACATTGAAGTAAGTAAAAAATTTGTTTACGAAATCAGTGAATATTTCCGGAGTATCCAAATCCTCATTGAATTTATCGAATTCTTCTATTGTATCCATGGGGAACTTTTGTTTGTATTTTTTTTCAAATGTGTTAATATATACTACTCCAGTTTTGAAAGTTTGAGGATTTCCATTTTGCGTGCAGAAGCGATCTATGGAAGTTTTCAAATCCTGCACTTCTTTGCTGAGATCATTAATATGTGTTTCTATGATTATATTTACTCCATGCAGTATTTGTTGCATCAATTCTGGAACCATAAAAGATTAAATTCAGGATAATAAATTAATGAAAAAAATTATTCCAAAGAACAACAAAAATATCAAACATGGATTATTCTATGAAAACATATAAAATGAATAAATTGTTCTTGGTCTTCAAATGAGAATTGACTCAATACTAATTCAGGTTGCAAAAAATTAGTTCAAATTTTGTCAGTGGGAATTCCACTCCAATTTCGACGAGATACTGGAATGTGAAATTCAAATCAAGAAAAGTATTCCCTTCGTCAAATTATTAGATTATTTTTTCATTTTATTCTACCACTGAAATGGTCCTTAGAGTAAGGGAAATCTCTAAAGAGGTCTAATTTTGAAATTCTCTGGAATGAGAACACGGAAATCAATTTTCTGGATTCAAGCAGAAGAAATTAAATTGACAAACAATTATAATTATAATGTAATGTAATTATGTAAGATAAAATTGAATTGATTCAATTCATCAGATTCCAATTTCCATAATGAAGTGAAATCCCTTTGGAATAGAAACTACATTACCTCCTAAGTTGAATTGATGATTTGAACTTGAGCCAGTTTTAGGGTTCAATATTGATCGAACTATGCCTAAAATAAAATTCAATATAGAATAAACAATTATAAATATCATCCATCATTCATACATACTTTTTGAAGAGTACTTGGATGGAATGTTTCCCCCTTGCGATGTTTTGGATACACTCAAATCTGTAACTATGTTCAAAATAATTAATTGAAAAATAATAAAACATAATAAAAAAAGGATAGTGGTTGATCAATTTATAAAATTATAGATTCCAATCAAATATGTAGAAACATAACCAATCTAGTGAATTTTGTAAATTTGTCATTCACTTAAGAAAATTTTATACATATATACATATAGATAAAACCAACCTGTTGAAGATTCCTGTTTTTTAGAACTCGTCTTCTGTTTCACATCAGTTTCTCTATTGCTGTTCTGAGAGGATACATTACTTTTAAATTTTGTTTCCGGATCTTTGAAATTCTTTTTTGAATCATTTGTTTTTCCTTCATCGAATACTGATCGTCCTGTCCAATGAAATTAAATTCTATGAGTTTTAAATACAAAGATTGGAATTCATTTTGATGTTGAAAATATTACATAAGTTTACAAGTTATTGTACACATACTTTTGGAACTTCTAATCAATCGAATTGATAGTAAGAGAATAAGCGTGACACAAAACTGATAGTTTTTCTCACATCACAAACCTAGTGTAAATAAACTCTCGAAAAAAATCATGATGATTGATTAAAAACTCATTACAAATTGTGAATAATTCATTATCAAGGATTCATTGAGAATTTTCTCATATATCAGTATCTAAAACCCAGTGTCCTGGTTTTAAACCCTCTTGACCGTTGCGGATGTAACAATTCGAAGAGATCAATTGAATTACCGGAGAACATATTGAGAGTGGATCCTGCTTCATCGCTACTGTATGATGTATTTGCGGAAGAATGTTTCTTCTGTTGACCGACATCTGATGAGGATTCTGCAGCAAAAATAATATTATTTATTCAAGTACATATAATCTTCTGAGCTCGTAATTGACATTAGAAATTTTTATCTGAGAATCACAATGAATATAATTGTTGCAACTTTGAAAACACTAAGAGAAAATCATCAACCAACCACTAGACGAAACCTGTTTATTTTCATGACTGTCATTGAATGTGCCCATATTTCCTGAAAATGCTCCATCCAGATTTTCTTTTTTCGACTTCCTTATTTTCTCAATAGCAGAGGCACATTTCTCTTCAGGAGGGATACCATAATCGGTAAATGCATCAGGATGACGTTCTAAATATTCAATTTTCAATAAAGCTTCTTCATATTTTGCTGAAAAAATACAATGAATGTCCACTATAGAAGGCGTAACAAGTTTTCTTGAAATATTATTATTGAATTCATTTCTGAATCAATATAAAGAGTTTTCTATGATTCAATTGAATTTAATATATTCAAGTATTAAGAAATAATAAGACTCACTTGCATTTCCTCTTATTCGTACTGTGTATACGCCCCAATCCATACAGGGATCCTGTAATTCTGCTACGAGCTTGTTATATTTTTTACAATTTTCATTTGTGTAAGGTGGAGGTGGATAAAATGAGATACACTGATTACTTGTTCCATCGTAGTCTAACCATTTAGTTGGGACAATACCAATGTCTTTGGGTTTTCCTTTCTCTTCGTTATCATTTATGAATTCTACTAATGTCCAGGGATGATCTGTAACGCGAAAAAACCTTCGCATTACTTATAATTACATATTAATTCACAAAATTGAACAGATATCAAGTAATGAAATAATTTGGCGAATGTTACACACATTCTTCGTTACATTTCAATGTAGAATAATTGAACAAAAATAAGCTGCTTGGATTGATATCATCTCATCAAATATAAATGAAAACGTATAAATTGCTCATGCATAATGCGATCCGCGGAAATTTCCAATACGACGAAAATAATACGAAAATTTTGAGGAATTTGAAATGAATTATATTTATTTGGTGCAGCAGAAAATATTCTATAGGACTTTCAAGATATATTTATTTTTATGACTTTGCAGAAGAGCTTTATTGAATGCATTCAGCGATACCAAATAAGTACATGAATTTTGCACGTGAATGAATTTTCTATTTGGAATTATACACAAAAAAGTGAGGTTAAAATTAGGAGATTGAATCATTTATTATATGACCTCCAATAGAAAATAAATCATAGTGAATCGACTGTAATAAAAAAAAATCATAAAGACAATAAATTACCTGGAAGCTTCGTCATGTTGAAGAGAATAACTGGTGAAGGTCCTCTAATAAGCCAATGTTGGGAAGTCTGGAACGAAATCTTACTACGTAGTTCAAACAGTGTAAAGACCCATACACAATATTGAAATCATTGGTTATGTTCAGCGCTGAGAGTGGCAATCAGCGTTGCCGATGGTGCAGAGTTGTTTCCTTATTGGTCGTTCTTATCCTCACAAGAGCGTGATCAGTTCATTCCGTTGGAATTCGAAATCCTTTGGCGATATTGGTGGCAATCAACATCTTCATACGTAGAATCGGGAACAAATGCGAATCGTATTCTTCTAGCCGCAGCGAATCAAATCACATTCTCTGTTTTACGTTGATGTGTAATATGCTATATATATATTGTTCTACAAGATTTGAATGTGTTTTGGGTATTTTTCTTTTCTTTTTTCGATATTATCGAATAAAAATTTATAATGAAATTGGATTCTAGTATAATATGGGTTAATATGCAACTGAATGTGTAACATTCACGCAACCAAATTCTTATGAAAGATCGTAATGAATCATAATATGAGTACATAGAAAATATATTACATTTCAAGCCCCGTTCTTCGAGATTACCATGTAGTAGACCCCGTTGGCGGTAGATGTCACAACGTTCAGAGTTTCAAAAACCACTTTATATCGACCTATCTATAATCGATACCTTACCTCTCTTCCGTTCCCACCTCATTGTATTTCGTTGTGCGTAGCTGTTACGACGTTGGAGTTTCGTTATATGAAAATACAGAGTTTAACGAGTATAACGTGTGTCATCATGAATAGGAAACGAGAAGCGGTTTTAAATGATGAGGAAGATACGTTGAGTTTTATTGTAAAAAAGTTGAAACAATTGGAAGGAAAAATAGATCAACGAGATGAGGTTAGGAGACAACATGCCGGGTTTGAAGATCAGTTAGATATAGAACAAACACAAGACGAAGGAACAATTAATGGTAGGTGAAAATTCAAACTGCAAAGGAAATTGATTCCGCGAGCTTGCACTAGAGGCAAGTCAGGAAATTTTTTATGTTACTGATAAGTCAACATGGAAGGTTGAATATCAGGTGGTATATTCATTGACAAGCTTGTTTATAGACAAGATAAGTCAAAAAATTGTGAATGGTTTTTTCTCTTGACAGAGCTGCAGCAGGAAATAGCAGAAGAGGCAGAAAATAGAGACCCAAATGTGGGAGACCTATTAAACCAAGAGACGGTAGAAGAGTTTGATGAGCTCGACGAGGAGATTCTGGAAGTTTTGGGTGCAGATCCAACAATATCCAATAGTTTGGAGTGCGAATTACATCCTTCCTTAAAAAATAGATGGGAAGTATGGTCGAGAGAAGGTTTACAAAAATCAGATTGTGAATCACTAATGTCAAAATATGCACGGCTAGAGTTACTAGTCACTCCAAAGATAAATCCAGAAGTACTACCGACTCTGAATGATATTGCCATAAAAAGGGATAACCACTTCAAAGAGATACAGGATTATTTGGGTATTGCCTTGACAGCATTCGGTGCAGGTATCTCTTCGTTATTAAATGAAAAGGAGGAAGTAGATCAAATTGCACTTTTGCAAAGTTTTTGTGATGCAGCAAAATTAATCAATGTGGCTTTTTGGAAACAATCGGTTGCCAGGAAAGCATTTATTACGCCAGGATTAGATGAAAAGTTCAAGGATATACTTGACAATTCGAAACCTGATGAGCTACTATTCGGTAAGAACCTGGGAGAAAAAATTAGAGAATTAAAAACATGAAATAAGATATCGCAAGATGTGAAAGCTCAAGTAGGGCTTAAGAGAAATACGGCATCAACTTCAAGAGGTCATCTAAACGGGAGGGGCCCGTCGTCGAATCGACAAGCGACATGGCAGGCGGGCCACAAACCATCATTTCGAGGAAATCGACAAATTCAATTCAAGACCAGAAGTTATGGAGGGAGGAATCAACAGTATGCGACGAAAGCCATGCAGAAGAATTTCAGACCGAGATAAATGTATGTAAGATTGCCGGCAGGTTAAAATATTTCGTAACTGAATGGGGAAAAATAACTGAAGATAAATTTATTCTAAATTGTATTCAAGGATACAAGATAAAATTTAATATAGAAATAATCCAAGAAAAATTAGTTGAGGAACCAATTAGGACGTCTCAAGAAAATAAAAGGTTAAGAACTGCGATTCAAAAATTAGTAAAGAAAGGGGCAGTTACAAACTGTATTTATACAGAGGGTCAATTCCTATCATCGTATTTTTTAATAGGAAAACCAGATGGTTCAGATAGATTCATTTTAAATTTCAAAAATTTGAACAAGTTTATAGAGACACAACATTTTAAAATGGAGAATTTAAAGACTGCGACTAATTTAGTTTCGAGATATTCATACATGGCAAATATTGATTTGGAAGATGCCTATTTTGCTATCCCAATTCATGAAATTAGTAGGAAATACTTGAGATTTCAATTTCAAGGGGAATATTTCGAATTTACATGTTTACCTTTCGGTTTAAGTATATGTCCTTGGATTTTCACAAAGGTGCTAAAACCAGTTGTAAGTTACTTGAGATCTAAAGGTTTTTGCTCAACGATATATTTAGATGATTTGCTATGTATAGGATCTACATTGACGCTTGTCAAGAGAATGTAAATATATCAGTAAAATTACTGGAATCTTTAGGTTTTATTATAAACTATACCAAAAGTGTACTTCAACCTGACACACGATGTAAATTCTTAGGATTTGTAATCGATTCAATGCGTTATTCAATAGAATTGCCTTCCGAAAAGAAAGAAAAAATCATGAGTTTCATTGATGATTTTTCAAAAAATAAATTTTGCAAAATTGCAGAATTAGCACAGCTCATAGGTTTTTTAATCGCCAGCTGCCCAGCGTTACAGTATGGCTGGAGATATACGAAAGAGTTGGAACGAGAAAAGTGTTTGGCCTTAATCATCAATGATCACGATTATTCTGCTTATATGTCTATTACGAAGAGAATGTATGAAGACCTTCAATGGTGGAAAAAAGCAATTCCATCTGGTTCCAATAGAATAAAGAAAGATCAGTTTGATTTAGTTATACATACGGATGCGTCGAAGTCAGGTTGGGGTGCAACTTGCAATTCGGGAAAGGCATATGGAGTTTGGAGTGAAGCGGAAAGCAATTTCCATATCAATTATTTAGAGCTCAAGGCAATATTACTAGCGTTAGAAGAGTGAGCGAAGGATAAGAAATCTTGTGATATATTACTAAGGGTTGATAACACTACGGCAATATCGTATGTCAACAAAATGGGAGGTATTCGGTTTCCGAAATTCAACGACTTAGCGGGACGAATCTGGAAGTGGGCAGAACAAAGAAACATTTGGTTAGTCGCTTCTTATATCCCGTCTTAGGAGAATGTTGAGGCGGATAGACTATCCCGTCTCAAATCTCTAGATACGGAATGGTCTCTCTCACAAGAAGCATTCAACAAAATTATGAATAAATTTGGCTGTCCTGAAATAGATTTATTTGCATCGGAAAACAATGCAAAATGCGCTAGGTTCGTGTCTTGGTTCCCGGAACCCAAAGCTTGGGCAATCGATGCCTTCGTTATAGACTGGGCGAATATGTTTTTTTCATGCCTTTGCACCTTTTTCTCAAATTTTAAGGATGTTGAAGAAAATTAAAGAGGATAAGGCAACGGGAATTGTGGTGGTACCAAATTGGCACAATCAACCCTGGTACCCGATATTTTTATCTTTATCTATAAGTCATCCCTTATTTTTCAAACCAAATCCAAAATTATTAAATTCGTCTTACAGATCACAACAGCATCCGAGAGCGAGTCATCTTGCGCTTCTAGTTTCAGTATTATCAGGGAAGCATATCTAAGGAGGAATGTTCCGGCAGAAGCGGTGAACATTTTAACTGCGTCATTAGCGAAATCATCTATTCGGCAATACGGAACAGGTCTCAAAAAATGGGAGAAATTTTGTAAGGAAACACAAGTTGATTTGTTTAATGCCCCGATAAATATTATTTTGAACTTCTTAAGTAGAGAATTTGAGAGAGGAGCCTCCTTTGGGTCTTCGAACTCATTTAAATCAGCCATCGCTCTTGTATCAGACAAAAAAATTGGAGAAGATCCTTTGATTAAACGTTTCATGAGAGGGGTTTTCAGATTGAGACCTACAAAACCCAGATACGATTTTACATGGGATGTGGAGACAGTACTTGAGTTTGTCAAAACAAGATTTTCCGGAAAGAACATTTCTCTTCAAGAATTAACAGAAAAAACTGCGATTTTATTAGCTTTAAGTACAGCACAAAGGGTACAAACGTTAGTTGCGATAAAAATTAGTCATATTGTTCCGTCGTGCGCCTGCAGACGGGGACGACTACATACAGCGTATACCTCTCCTCCAGCGGGATCACATGACCTAATTGCAAATTAGGGGAAATGGTCATCGACACGAGATGATCGCTGATAATCGATCGAGTCAGTGCGGCAAGAAGACTCCTCGCGTGAACCCACGCTTCTTATTCTAATACTTCTTACACGTGTCGCATCACTATTCTCTTTCTCTCCGTACCGATCTGAATAGTATACTTCGCGTATCCTCTCCCGTCGTTATACAAAGCATTCAGATATGAAAAACATTTAGTGCTCACGGTGGTGGCTGTTTTCTCTACCTTCGTGAAGGCATCGTTCCTCATTTCGCTCTCTTCGTGGGGTCTTCTTCTCTTCGACATTCTCTTCATCGATGACTGTCTGCCTCTCGTGGAATCTACGGTGCACCGCAACGCTGCTGTATGCATGTATGAGTGAGTTCGAATGATTCTCTGGCCAGTGAATGGTAATATTAACCGCATAATGTTCATTAATTATTGATTGCTTGAATTCAGAGGAAGTGACACTTCTGAACTAGCATAATTTCCTTTTGTATTTGATTACGAGTTCAATTATATGTTATTTGAAGTTAATTACTCTCTTTCTTCTACTGCATGAGTCTACCTAGAGCGAGACAGAATTTATTCCATCTCATACAGTCCGCTAACGTTTCCGAAATCCCTTCCTTTTGCAATACAAGTTCAATATTCAATTTTCTCTCCATTTCTTCATGTCAGCATGGCGAAGGCCGAAACAATGGTCCTTCGAGCCGGATTTCCGGCTCGAGGATTATAAATCCTGACTCGCTCTGGGTGAAATGTCTTCGTACTTAGACTGAACTGTTTAAATTCACATCTCATATATTAAGACTCAGAAAGATTTCTTATGTTAAGGTATGTTCAATCGATTAATATAGATATATTGCTACGCAAATTCCTCCGCATATATTTCTATGCATAATGTTCTAAATATTTCTGGAAATCGAATTAATTTCGATAAGATTTCCTCATATGACATTTCGATGTGTCTGTTACATCTACCGCTCTGTAAATTCTGGATACAATTCATATATGTATTATATAGAATTCATTTCTAGAATATGAATTCTATATAAATTCTATATAATCAATTTCGAACTCTCACATCAAGGACATATTTCACGTACATTTCATACGTTTAATTTATCTATCTCAACTTTCAAAATTCGAACGATATCGTGCAATCATTATATCGAGCATATCTCTAAATTCTTGGTACAAGGTCAGGCATCAATCCGTCTCTTGTATGAGAAACGAGATACGTGTATATTTTCATGTTTTTGAATAGGTCATAGAAGACACATATCGTTTATGTTTGAAATCATCGGTGATAACTACTATAGACATATTACAGAGTATTTCAATTACAATATATTCAACGTTCATTATTAGACGATTTTATTCCTTAAATTTCCATCTTTCTTCATAGAGTTCGATTTTCTTCTCTTCTTCTTGTACAGAAAAGGAGATAGGTGTATTTCAATTGTACGAAAATCGTTTGATAGGTAGAAGAATTATATGGATGGAGATTGATTTCAATGATCGTACACAGCATTACTCGTGATTCTTGTCCATACTAAATTTAAGATGTATATATATTTTAGAATTCAATGATATCTCATCACCGGTACTCTGGGTATTAATTTGTTTCTTCCAGCGAGGACATATGGAACATAGTATATATCCGATTGAAATCGATACGACGTGATCGGTTACGTGAATTTCATCCGACATTTCCGAGAATTAAATCCTCGAATACGAAAAGTTTTCATAACTCGCGTGAACGGGCGTTATATCAGTTTTCCGACTCGGGAAACTTCTTATAGACTTTATACAGCATATAATTGAAATTGTTTCAACGTTGCCCGCAAAGTGTGCACTCTATCGATTTCAATACGCGATTCTCAATACACAATACTAATTCACATTCTTTTTTGTTTTACTTTGCATTAATTTGTTAGTATTAGATTGTATATAGTTCGATTACGACAGTCACTATCGGGAGCCGCGAATTGAATATCAGCTCGACTTTCCACTAGGAATCCACTATCCATTTCTGATTCTCATATTTTTTATCCTTCACAATGGCTCCTAAATTATCAAAAGGGGAGTTGGAAAGCAAAACCTTGGTAACAAGGAGAGAACGGCTTTTTACACGACTCCAAGTTACCTACGATATGATTTCGCGGCTTCCAGAAAGTGAGGACATTTTCTTAACGCGAGCGGCCAAAGCGAGTGCCGATTTCGACGATTTCGAGCGGGTGCAATCAAATATCGCGCGGTTAAACGCTCTGATTCCGGAAGACGCATATGTCGACACAGAACAAAGTTCATTGGCTTATGACGAGTTACACTTTTGTGTTCAAACAAAAGCAGACGCGTTACGCCCCGCTCAATTAAATCTTTCCGCCAATAGCTCGGGCGACGGGCCGGCTGCATCGTCCGTTCGGGGGGCGCGACCTGATTCGGTTCGGCCAAAATTGCCGCCTATCCAGATTCCCAAGTTTAAAGGGGACCTGGATAAGTTTCCCGCATTTCAATCGTTATTCGACACGTTGATCCATAACTCGGATCTACCGGATATCCAAAAATTCTCATTTCTAAAATCATATCTTGAACATCCTGCATCGAGCACGGTAGACCATTTCGAGTTCACTCCCGAGAATTATCAACCAGCGTATGAACGTCTGATTGCTAAATACACGGACAAGCGTCTAGTAGGGACCCATATTTTAAATCGGCTTTTCCAGTTCAAACCATCACCCTCGGGGAAATTACCAACTCTGAGACAATTTGTCGATGTCTTTTGTGTGCAATATGAATCCCTTAAGGCTCTCAATATTTCTCAGCTTGCTGATTTCATCATATTCAACATTGCGTTGAAAGGCCTCGACTCAGATACAAAACAATTGTTCGAAGAAAAAAACGCTCAGACGACGTTTCCCTCTTTTTCTGACTTATCGACATTCGTACAACAACAATGCAAAATTGCGTCGTTAATCTCCCCTACACACAAGGGTACCCCTTCTTCGTCATCCTCCGTGGGTAACCGTTCAAGTATTCGGGGCCCTAGCTCTTCAAATGTTCCATCCCTCAAAACGTTTCTCTCGAATTCCCGAACAGACATCCCGAGACAAACTCCATCTGCTCGTCCAAAAGAACAGCGAGATCATACAGACAAATGCCCCGTATGCCACGCAGGACATAAAATTTACGCGTGTTCTGAATTTTTGGCCCTTTCACCCGAACAGAGGATAAATAAGATCAAACCTCTCAATCGGTGTTTCGCTTGTCTGGGATACCACTCGCGCTCCAATTGTACCAGCAGACTTAGTTGTCGGAAATGTCAAATTAAAAATCACCATACTTTGTTACATCGAAATTCCCAACAAACTGGTTCTGCTGAAGCTAAGGGCGATTCCCCCGATGTATCCGAAAATAAAATCAACGCCCTCAAATGCCATACGAATCAGATGCACCCGGGCCCCAGTCCATCACAAGGTTTGTTGGGAACTGCCCAAGGAGTAATTCTTTCCGCTAGTGGGGATTGGGTTCCGTGTAGAGTAGTGGTAGACCCAGCAAGCGAATCATCGTTCATCACGGAAAACATGGTTCAGACTCTTAGGTTACCCCGTAAACGATTTCCAGTCGATATAATGGGAGTTGGGAACTCGCGATGCTCGAACCACAAGGGCTGTGTGGAATGTCACGTGAGGCCCGCGCACCGCCGAGAGCCAGAGTTGTCAATCGATGCGATCATATTACAATCGATTTCTTCGAATATTCCAAAGGCTCCTATCCCAGTTGCGGTACGACACCGTTTCGCGCATCTGGATTTAGCAGATCCGGATTTCGATTCTCCGGGCCCTATTGATCTTCTGATCGGGGTCCAACACTTTTCCGAGATTCTCGGAATTGATCCCATTCATATACGCGGAGAACCGGCAGCTCTTAGCAGCATTTTCGGTTTTCTGATCCTCGGGAAAGCTCCCATGACCCCAAGTCCGTCGGTGGTGTCCTCTTTCCTGACGTTCACCCCCTCAGTGGACGAACTATTGCAACGATTTTGGGAGATGGAACAACCTCAAATGACACATACTCCGAATCCTCAGGATGAGGAGTGTGAAGCACATTTCCGAAAGTACACAAGACGTGACGAAGAGGGACGTTACGAAGTATCTCTCCCCTTTCTAAACGGGGAACTTCCGACCAATCTAGGATCGACTAGAGAGGTCGCACGAAAGCGTTTACTCAACCTTGAACGTAGATTGGACCGCAATCCAACTCTGCGCCACGGTTACCAAGATAACCTTCAGGATTACGTTTCACAGGGGCATATGCGCCCATCCATTACACCCTCTGACTACGTGATGACGCATCACGCGGTGATTAAAGACAGCACGAGCACCAAAGTGCGGGTTGTGTTTAATGCAAGTGAGAAGAGCGACACGGGTCACTCCCTCAACGACTTTCTCGCGATCGGGCCTAAGCTCCAAACTGATATTGCAGACCTGCTTCTCAATTTTCGACTCCATGAAGTCGCTCTAACAGCCGATATCACTCAAATGTTTAGAAACATTCGTCTGCATCCCACAGACACACGATATACCCACATTCTCTGGCGCTCTGATTTCACAGCGCCAATTCAAGAGTGGGAACTCACAACACTTCCCTTCGGACTCCGAAGTAGTCCCTACTTAGCTCAGAGAGTCATCAAACAATTGGTTGATGATGAAGGAGAACAGTTTCCACTAGCCTCACAAGCTCTAACGACGAATATCTACGTTGACGATATCGTGTGCTCTGTTCCCAACGAAGACTCCGCCATATCCTTATACAACCAGCTCGAGCAATTACTCCGACGCGGAGGATTCGTGCTCCATAAAGTCTCCAGTAACAACTCGCGCGTTGTGGAACAAGTCTCGATCCCAAAACGAGAAACGTTGGTCTCATTCGATCAGTCTGAGTATGTCAAGTTGCTGGGACTACGATGGGACCCAGATTCAGATTCGTTTTGTTACGAAGTCCATGCAGATTCTATGATTCCCACCAAACGAGGGATCCTATCGCAGGTCGTCCGTATCTTTGACGTACTGGGATATTTGTCACCTGTCACTATTTGGATAAAACAACTCATCCAGAAACTCTGGGTCATAGGAGTCGGATGAGACGATGAGCTACCGGAAGAGGTGACTCAAGCATGGTGCCACTTTCACTCTCAGCTTGGCTCTCTAGCAAAAATCCGAATCCCAAGAGCCTTGAACATATCTCGGCCAGCGGAGTATACGATCCTCGGATTCTGCGACGCGAGCGAGCGAGGCTACGCCGCTTGCTTATATTTACGCGTCACCAGCCCAACCAATGAGGTACAAACTCATCTGCTTAAGGCAAAGAGTAAAGTAGCTCCTCTCAAAACACTGACAATTCCTCGCCTCGAACTTGAAGGGGCCCTTCTCTTAACCACCCTCGTGACATCTGTCTCTAATTTCCTCGATACGCTCTCAGGCACGAAAATATTTTGCTTCACGGATAGCGCTGTCGTCCTTGCTTGGCTCCACACCGCGCCTTTCAAACTCAAAACGTTTGTTGCAAACAGAGTGACACGAATCCTCGATACTCTTCCAGCATCCGGTTGGTGGCATGTAGATGGCAACAACAACCCAGCGGATGTCGCGTCACGGGGCATCCTCCCTCACTTACTCCTTGACTACAAGATTTGGTGGGAAGGCCCAGAGTTTATCAAAACGTCAGAATCAAGCTGGCCCATCTCGAAGGGGAATATCGTGCCTGATCTTCCTGAGTTGAAACCTCACACTCTAACGCTCATGACCACGGCAGACACAGGTGACCCCGACGAGAATCGAATCGAAAGTCTTCTGAACAATCACTCCTCACTCTCTCGAATACAGCGAATCGTAGCTTATATACGACGCTTCCTCCATAACGTCCGATCCAACACGAGAACTCGAACTCACGGACCTCTCACCCAACTAGAATTGCATAAATCACTGAATACGATCATATTCCATACTCAGAGGCGTTACTATCCCAACGTCTTCCGTACACTAGCTCAAGACCGAGATCTTAAAGGGTTCATACGACACTTGACTCCCTTTGTCTCCAAGGAAGGACCCTTAAGAGTGGGAGGTCGACTAACACACGCACCCCTAGATTACGAACAAAAGCACCCCTTGTTAGTTCCAAGACAAAGCCGAGTCGCCTGGTTAATATGCGATCATTATCATAAGCTGAGTTTACACGGAGGTCCCCAGCTCATGCAGTCTCTAGTGCAACGGAAATTCTGGATACCCGGTTTCCGATCTCTGTGTCGCAGTTTTGTATTCAAGTGTACCGCGTGTTATAGGTTCAAGGCCAAACCAGTAGAGTCTTTCATGTCGAGTCTCCCGGGCGTCCGTTTTCAGCAGGTACGCGCCTTCGTTAATACGGGTGTCGATTTGGCCGGTCCGTATTTTATAAAAGAACATAGGCGTAAAAACGCTCGTAGTTTTGAGTCTTGGATTATCTTGTTTATTTGCCTATCAACCCGCGCAGTCTACCTGGACGTCGTCGAAGACATCTCCACTCCAACATCCTTAGCTGCCTTAGACCGTTTCATCGCTCGACGAGGAGTCCCCGCCCAATTATGGAGTGACATGGGAACAAATTTTGTGGGAGCCGCACGTATTCTGAAGGACACCGTGAAACTCTTACTCACCGAGGAAGAGTCTATCCGTACCTATTGCGCAGAACGGCACATCAAGTGGAGACTCAACCCACCAGCAGCTCCTCATTTCGGCGGCTCTTGGGAAGCAGCCATTAAGAGCGCTAAACATCATCTGAAGCGTGTGATAGGAAACTTGCTACTCACGTTACCCGAATTTCTCACGTTACTGGCCAAAATCGAGGCCAAAATCGATGGACCCTGATAGCACGAGCCGTGCAAGACTTCTGGAAGCGCTGGTCGACGGAATACGTAAATACGTTGATTCAGCGCACGAAATGGACGCGCAGAACTCCTGAGATCAGTCCTGGAACACTAGTGCTTCTCATCGACTCCTCTCTCCCACCAAATTTATGGAGTATGGGGCGTATTGTGGAAGGCCTACCAGGACCCGACGGCATAACCAGAGTAGCCAAAATACGGACACCCAGCGGGGTTCTCACTCGACCATTAACCAAGGTCTGCTTGCTGCCTTGTCAGACGGAAAAAACAGTTCAACCACAGGAAGACCTACAATTGAGATCTGGCAACACGTTACCTAGGTCCTAAAAATATTCATTTTGGTGGGGGGAATGTTCCGTCGTGCGCCTGCAGACGGGGACGACTACATACAGCGTATACCTCTCCTCCAGCGGGATCACATGACCTCATTGCAAATTAGGGGAAATGGTCATCGACACGAGATGATCGCTGATAATCGATCGAGTCAGTGCGGCAAGAAGACTCCTCGCGTGAACCCACGCTTCTTATTCTAATACTTCTTACACGTGTCGCATCACTATTCTCTTTCTCTCCGTACCGATCTGAATAGTATACTTCGCGTATCCTCTCCCGTCGTTATACAAAGCATTCAGATATGAAAAACATTTAGTGCTCACGGTGGTGGCTGTTTTCTCTACCTTCGTGAAGGCATCGTTCCTCATTTCGCTCTCTTCGTGGGGTCTTCTTCTCTTCGACATTCTCTTCATCGATGACTGTCTGCCTCTCGTGGAATCTACGGTGCACCGCAACGCTGCTGTATGCATGTATGAGTGAGTTCGAATGATTCTCTGGCCAGTGAATGGTAATATTAACCGCATAATGTTCATTAATTATTGATTGCTTGAATTCAGAGGAAGTGACACTTCTGAACTAGCATAATTTCCTTTTGTATTTGATTACGAGTTCAATTATATGTTATTTGAAGTTAATTACTCTCTTTCTTCTACTGCATGAGTCTACCTAGAGCGAGACAGAATTTATTCCATCTCATACAGTCCGCTAACGTTTCCGAAATCCCTTCCTTTTGCAATACAAGTTCAATATTCAATTTTCTCTCCATTTCTTCATGTCAGCATGGCGAAGGCCGAAACACATATTATTAATACTAAGGACGGGTTGTACATAAAAATTTCGGAACTGTTAAAAACATCTAGAGCGGGAGCAAATCAACCGCTTTTGTTTGCGCCATATTCTAAAGAGAACCCGGAACTTTGTGTAGCATCCACAATACAAAGATATTTAGAGATGACTAAGGACATCAGAGGGAAAGAAGACTATCTTTTCATATCTTTTAAGAAACCTTTCAAGCGAGTGTCATCGCAGACGTTAAGTAGATGGTTAAAAAACATATTAAAAAACAGTGGAATTGATGTATCAGTCTTCACCGCTCATTCGACGAGACACGCTTCGACATCAATGGCAGCTAAGAAGGGTATAGATTTAGATGTTATTAGAAGGACAGCGGGATGGTCAGATACATCTAAAACTTTTGCGAATTTTTATAAGCGACCAGTTGCTGCAGATAGAAAAAAGTTTGCTATTAGTGTACTTAGAGGTTGATTAATCATAAATTATAAGCTACTACTTATTAACCATAAAGCTTTATATGAAACCAAAGGGAAATTATTTAATTAGTTGTTTTATAAATGTAACATTTATGGTTTTTTTTTGTAATCTAGTTTATGGTACTAAACGGTGATTATAGTACAAACACATTTATATAAAGTTTTTTGATAATACAAGTTTGGAAATAAACAGATAAATTTATAAACACACCTAAGAAATTGATTCAAATTGCGTAAACTCTGAACCACTACATGGTAATCTCGAAGAACGGGGCTTGAAATATGATTTTCCAGTTAAACGAACTTCGTGAAGTGAAGTTCTACTGGAATTATATGAAAGCCCCGTTCGAGACGATTACTCCCACCCTATTTTGTGTATTTTAATCCCGCCCTTTTTTCAAACGCAATTTGTATACTCTGAAGTGATGAGGTGGGAACGGAAGAGAGGTAAGGTATCGATTATAGATAGGTCGATATAAAGTGGTTTTTGAAACTCTGAACGTTGTGACATCTACCGCCAACGGGGTCTACTACATGGTAATCGTCTCGAACGGGGCTTTCATATAATTCCAGTAGAACTTCACTTCACGAAGTTCGTTTAACTGGAAAATTTTTGCTTAAATCCTATAGTAGGGAATTCTAGATTCTTATAATGACAAATTACAACCAAAAATTGTGTTTCTATTCAAAGGTAATAAAAAAAAAGTTCAGACATACTTTAATGATGCAGCAGTGGGATTGCATAAAATCTTCTCACACCATTCTTTGTTACATGTAATGTCACGAGTTTTTGCTCTACATCATTACGTGGTATAATTATGTGTTCAGGGCATAATCCATCATTTAACTCCCACATATCTAAATGTTTGGAATTGAAAGGATATTGGAAAATAGGTTTTTCCTTTTTCATTCGTGTACCCTGCAATTTGATGACACTAGAATCATCACCTAGTTGAAAAATTTCTCGGATTTCAAACAACGTACTATTTTTCAACAATACAGTGTTATTGGGGTATGAAGAGGTGAGAATGCACTGCTTGAAGGATAATTTTTTTATAATGATCTTTCTCTCATTTTTATCAAATTGTTGTTGCAGAATATTTATTTCTTGGGGAATATCTGGTATTTTAGGTTTCGCAAAATACTGTTCATGCAAACGACGAGATACTTGTGCCAGTGGCCGATTACCAGATCTTAACAGATTTTTCAACTTCCCCAAAAAATTCTCGAACGGAAATGCTGTAATTGAGTTCAAAGAACATTTCATATTCTTCACATCATCCGCCAAGTGAATTACATTATGCACATTCATAATTAAAAAATCTAATTCATATACAGCTGCTCCAATGTCAAAAAACTTCTTCAAATAAATTGACGCTTGCTCATTCTTTGATATAGCATGTTTTTCATCGCATAATATCCGGCATGCTGCGTGTAACAACCAAAAATGTTGATATTTGTGTTTATCTAAAATATGTTTCAGAACAATTGGGCCACAATATAAAAGAAAAAACCGAAACTCGGTTGCTTTCCACGTTAGTATATAATTTATAGAACGAGGTTTTCGTGGAAATTCTATTGGTACTTGGATTCTAAAACTGTCCATTTGTTCAGAGAGCAGATGTTTATCACGAGATCCAATTTTATATCTCAAATCGTCTAAAATATAAACCAATAATTTTTTCATTATTCCAAGACATCCCAAGTGCATAAAGTCAAGGACAAAAGAGTTCATCATGTCCAATGGTAGTTGAATTTGTAATAAGGGTGTGACACCGAGATGATGTTTCTGATCTTCTTGATTTCGGAATGATTCATTGCTTCTTGCAGTACAGTTGGAATATGGGTATATCATTCTTCTTTTATAGTATATTCCTTCCACAGTACATCTTCCGCAGGCATTATACCCTCCATGGTTTTTCACACATGTCGCCAAAGCACGAGCTGGATGATCGCAAACAAAACATTTTATATGTATTTGAAACCTTTTTCCAGATATCTCGACAGGTTCTTGAAATTCATTAAGTTCTTCAATAAATTCGTTGAAATATAGTTCAATATTTTCAGGTTTGGAATGTCCTGCATAAATTGCAACCGGAAAAGGTTCATAAATATCTGGATCGAAATGGATTTTACACAAAATCGGCCAAAATTGCGTGGCACTGGATTTGTATAAGCGTTGCCCATCTATATGAAATTGTAAATATATACAATCTTCATGCACATTTACATTCAAACACGATTTGATACCTTTGAGGATTCCAAAATATACAAATTCTCCATCACTCAAACGTTGAATCTTATAATTAGCTGATGCGGTTTGCAAAAATGTCTTTGCTGATTTACACAATTGAGGGAGCAATCGTTGTCGTAAAATAACTAAGAGTTCCTCTAAATGTTTGTGTGGACTGTTATTAGTGATTGCCCACTGTCGTAATTGTAATATTTCAATTGGCCCAGACAATGTATTTACAAGAGCATCTCCTACTTGAATATCTGGTTGAAGAACATTTTCATCTCGCGTTTCATATTCATCAGCACTATAATAATCATCAAAATTTTCAAAATTATCATCATTATGAACACTATCAATAGTATTTGATCTGGAAGGTGAGATATTTCGAGAAGTAAATGGAACTGAATTATCAGATGATTGGGATGTATGAGTAGACATTTCAGATGAAGATTGATATTGCTCATGCGAATCATCCAAGCACTGATGTGGTGGATCTATACAGTTAGATGGTGGATGTGTGACACTATCGAAGTTTCCTGAACTATTTGGGACTTGAGGTGATGCGTTTGCAGTTTCTGTTTCTTCGTTTGATATTCTGAATAGGTTTTCAAGTGCTTCTGCGAAACAAAACGTAACATAAATAATGTTTGTGATGTAATTCAGATGAATTTATTCATAAATATCAGAATCAAAAGGCCAAAAAGTATTCCTGAAATATTCAACCAAAATTTGTAAACGTGAATATATAAAATTCATCAATGACTTTTTCACTTTGATTCGGAAAGATTATTGTCCCTCATCATTCAATGAGATTCAATACAACGCACACAGCACGCTAGTCTCCTTAAAAAATTCTCAAGAGTTCTTGATGAAATTTTCGGAACTGACATATCAAGAGTTCATTTGGGACATGCTTGTGTTGTGTGGGAAACTTCGCATTGAAAAATAATTATTGAAATCCGTTGATTGATTGGGATTCAATCGGGTTTAAATGGACATTTATCAATGAACATTCATGGGGACCCATACAGCACGCTGGTCCCAATGAATTCTTAAAGAATTCTTTATGAATTTATGGTGGGATTCTTCCAGAGTCCCCGTTATGACAGTTCAGAATGAGTCCTTTATGAATTCTTGGTATTCACAAACATAATTCTCAAGAACTCATAATGAATTCTTTCGGAACTAACGTAACGGGAGTTCATTTGGAACATCTTGGTATTGTGTGGGCATTTATTCATAAGAGTTGCAAGAATAATTTGTGTCAAGCATTTCAAAAAATAAGAACAAAATTTTACACATATATTTTATTTATGTATTCCCCCTTCATAATGAAAGACCTTAGATTTCACTCCTTAGTTTAACTATAAAGATTTGGTGGAGGATTATGTATTTCATACGGAAAATGTCCAAAAATCTGCAAGAATTCTCATAACATTTCTTAAACAAAGAAAATGTTTCGAATCCTCTTATAAACCAAATATTTCAAGAATGAAAAATTATCTGGCCCTTCAAATTCTCAAGTAATCTGTGGACGGTTGATATCTTCATCATTATTCGATCTACATAAATCTTGAAGAGAAATAAATCAAGTTCGATGATTCTGATTAATATAATGGTAATGACCCATGAATGATATGCCGATTGGTACATAATCTATGATTGTCAATAAAATATCGCTACAAGGAAAAAAATCAGAATTAGATTCACTTACTATTCAATTTCCTTTTCTTCCTGTGCCTTTTCACTCGTTGTCGTATGTCCTCTCGTTTTTTATCCATTTTATGATTCACAATATAAATAATCAATATAAAACACAATATAAACACTAATCTGATATTCAAAATCGTTGAAACAGTTTATAACTCACAATATGAATAATCAATATAAAACACAATATAACACTATAGTGTTATAACTTAATATTCAAAATCGTTGAAACAGTTCATAAACATAACTCACAAATTATTACTTGGTTAAAAATATCCAAACATGCATGCCACCTACTGGCAAATGAATCTTGCGTGCACCCGGCTAGTTTCTTATCATAGTTATGTCTCTAGTACTAGTCTCAGATACGGTACTCTAGTTTTCAGCCATTTTTTCTTTTTTATGCGATTCTTGATGGTAACTGGTAAGTAACTACTAAGATAAACTGGACTAGGAGTTCCTCATAAAAACCTGTCAAGGCCCTTGTATCAACTCGTGAATATCTAGACTGATTTCTACTAGGGCACTCATTTTGGGATATTTTTGAAAGAATGAATATGTATCGACAAACGAAGATGAAAATTGCAGTCGTACAAATCTTAATAGATCTGACTAACAATTGAATTTAGTCAGAGCTGTGTTTCATGTATCAGATTTGGGAGTCTTCTTCATATACATATGTACATTGAATTTGGAACATCTGAATGTCGATTATGCCAATAATTGCATTTTCGTTCAATGTACAAATGTACAGTGAAGTTGAATCCATATACAGCTATTCAATTTAATGTTCAAATGTTTGAGGATGGTTATGAAATTCACAAACATTCCAAACAGTGTATAAAGTTCGATTATATTATTAATTTCATAATTCAGATTGCATTTCGCAACAATACGTCTTCGTCGCAACTACCATTGTTCCTGACATTGTCTATGAGCATTTCGCGGAATGCTACTGGTTTGCTCATCTTCAATACCATTCATAGATATATTTTGTGATTGCACGAAGTTAACTCTAACAGTTCTGTCAACTCTGTCACGATCACGATAACGACATTGATTTCCAGCATGTCTTTCCCTCCTAGTCTTGTATTCCTTTCCTTCTGGCCTTGGAAATTCGCTTGATCTTCAGTCTTACGTTGAATTTTCCTGGAGGCATGATCAGTGGTCCCAGATCCGAAACGCTCAACCTTACTCCCACAGATACAACAGGACATACATGAGAAAATGTAATATGTACATGATTTGACATGTATATACTGTTACGTCTGTGTGAGTGAGGTCGACGTTTCGGATCTGTGACCACTGGGCATGATCAACTTTGGTAAATCCCGATGGAATTGAAAATGTCAAAACCACTCAATAAATTGACAGAAGAAAAATTGCTATAGTCATAAGGATAGCATTGAATTGTTGTGATACATACTGCAATTCTTGTTCAAAGACTGAACTTACTAAGGTCTTCGATAAAAATTCAAATGTGCTACAATAGTCACAGAAAATACGATGGATCTAATGAATCTTCTAGTATGAATTACAGCGATTGAATGTTATACCTATATTTATCGGAGGTGTAGTAGATTTTACAGCGAATTTTCCTTCATATTGTGCAGGGAATCACTCTGGACAAAACTTCAATCAGTCCAGAACAAACAATAGCAATTCTGCGATTCTCGGGAATTATCAACATATATTTAATACGAAAGAAATGGTGAGAATCATCATAACCCTAATCGTCATCCCTCATCTATGCTGATACTGAAGCCAGAACCTCGAAAGAGGTGGGTTCTGGTATATGCGAAGCTCAGGAGAACCTCTGGAGTACTGGAACTCCTCTTGTTGAATATCGTATCAAAATTGATCACACTGTCACCATAATATGGTAGACCCCAATAAACCCGAAAAACAATTGGCCCGATGCAAGATAGACCCGAAGACGAACGTCCCGAAGGTTAGTTGACCCGAAAACTGAAACCTCATGCCATGTTTACATATTATTGCGGCTGAGAGATGAACAAAGATAGCGATATGATTATGGGTGAGGAAACGTACCATGAGGTTTGAATTTTCGGGATAACTGACTTTCGAGATGCTCGTCTTCGGGTCCATCGGGCATCGGTCCAATTGTCTTTCGGGTCTATTATTGGGGTCTACCAATAACATCCATGAAAATCAACATGAAATCAAATGAACGGATGAATTCCAATGTGGAAAAAATGCTCAAAACTGTATATAATCGTACACAATTTGTATACAATGGTATATGATTTGTATACAATTTATGTACAATTGTATACATTTTTGGACATTTTTTCCATATGGGTTATTAAGTTTTTGCCATATGAGTTGAAAAAACCTAATTCTATCAATACACATCCCATGTCACATACCACTGTGGGCAAAATATAGTAAGACTTTGTTCATAATTTCAAAATTCTCAATTTACTCTTCCAAATCGATTTCGTCCCCCTCAGAGTAATCCCCCCTGGCCCCAATACACGTGTGCCAACATTTTCTAGAATCCTCGAAACAGTTGCTGGAGTCAATTTCCGGAATAGCCTCCAATGCGCGTAGCGACTCACGTTTAATGTCTTCAATTGACTCGAAACGGTTTCCTTGGAGCGGTCGTTTGAGTTTGCTGAACAGCCAGGAGTCACACGAAACTGAATCAGACGAATACGGTGGTTGTGGCACAATATTGGTTGGAAATTTGGTGGGAAATTCACGAATATTCTCGGGGAAAATCGAGTGATTTTGGAAACAATCGTGCTTCTACTTTTCTTCCCTGGTGGAACGAAAAGTAGTGGAAGAGTAGTGGAGTAGTAGTTCTAATTGTGCAAAAAAAAAAGTAGTGGGAAAGTAGTGAAGGAAAATGCGTTTTTCTTGGGGAAGGAAGTACGTAGGAGGTGGGAGAAAAAAGGAAGCAGACACCACACACTCTAATCTTATACATTGAACACATAATCAGAATGATATTCAGTGATTGAGATGTTAATTGAGCGGTTTTGAAAAAAGATGATTCTTGACGAAAATCAATGCTGCACCCGTATCGGCGTCTAGTGGAGAGCGCGTGGTTTTATGTGCGAAGGAAGGAGGGAGGAGAACTGAGAGGAACGTGGGCCACGCGTCCATCATCTCGACGCAGAAGGTGAAGGAAGTAGTGGAAAGGTCGTGGGAAAGTATAGGATGAGTTGTTGGTGGCATTCTAACGTTTTTTTCACATCCTAACTGTTCTATGGGTGATCTATGGGTATTTCTATACTATGAAAGCTATCTGAGATATGTGAGATCACGTCACAATAATGATACAAGGATTTCGGATCGATCAGAACGATTGAAATAAGAAAAGTAGTGGGAAAGTATAGGATGAGTTGTTGCTGGCACTCTCACGTTTTTTTTTCATTCCAACTTTTCTATGTGTATTCTATGGGGTGTGTGTTTACTGTGGGAGGAATCTGAGATGTATAAGATCATACAACAATATTTATACGAGGATTTCGGATGAATCAGAACAATTTAAATGGGAAAAGCAGTGGAGAAGTGGTGGAAAAGTAGCGGATGAATTCTTGGTCGCATTCTAACGTTTTTTCTCATTCCCACTGTTCTATGGGTGATCTATGGGGTATTTCTATACTGTGGGAGCTATCTGGGATATATCAGATCATGTGAAAATAATTAAACAAGGATTTCGGATCAATCAGAACGATTTAAGTGAGAAAAGTATTGGAAAAGTATAGGATGAGTTGTTGCTGGCATTCTCACTTTTTTTTTCATTCCAATTCCTCTATCGGAATTCTATGGGGGATGTCTATACTGTGAGAAGTATCTGGGACTTTTCCAATACTTTTCACATATAAATCGTTCCCATCGATCCAAAATCCTCGTATAACTATTGTCACATGATCTCACATGTCCCAGATACCTCTCACAGTATAGATATTCCCCATGAATTCCCATAGAGAAGTTGGAATGAGAGAAAAACGCGAGAATGCCAGCCGCAACTTATCTACTCCTTTTCCACCACTTTTCCACTGCTTTTCTCATTTAAATTGTTCTGACTCATCCGAAATCCTTGAATAAATATGGCGTGGGATCTTATATGTCTCAGATCCCTCCCACAGTACACACATACCCCATAGAATACGCATAAAAGAGTTGGAATGAGGAAAAAACGTGAGTATGGCATCAACCGCTCATTCGCTACTTTTCCACTACTTTTTCCATTCAAATCGTTCTGATCGATCCGAAATCCTCGTATAATTATTGTAACATGATCTAACATATCTCAGATACCTCTAACAGTACAGAAATCCCTCATAGGATTCCCATAGAAAAGTTGGAATGAAAAAAACCGTGACAGTGCCAGCAACAACTCATCCTATACCCCACTACTCCTCTACTACTTTTCTCATTTAAATCGTTCTGATCGATCCGAAATCCCTGTATAATTATGGTGACGTGATCTTACATATCCCAGATAGCTCTCACAGTCTAGAAATACCCCATACATCACCCATAGAACAGTTAGAATGTGAAAAAAACGTTAGAATGCCACCGACAACTCATCCTATACTCTCCCACGACTTTTCCACTACTTCTCTCACCTTCTGTGTCAAGATGATGAAGGCGTGGCCGACGTTCCTCTCAGTTCTCTCCCCTCCCTTCTTCGTCCATATGACCACGCCTCTAGACGCCGACACGCGTACAGCATTGATTTCCGTCAAAAATCATCTGTTTTTCAAATTGCTCAATTAACATCTTAATCACTGAATATAATTCCGATTCTGTGTTCAATGTATAGATTAGAGTCTCTAGTTCCTGTTCCCCTTTTTATTGCACCTCTTACGTACTTTTTTCCCAAGACAATCGCACTTCCCTTCACTACTTTTCTTCGCACAATTAGAAGTACTCTTCGTTCCACCAGGGTTAGGCCCAAATGATCCCTCAAAATGGTTTTCACTAATCGTTCCGATATTCCAACGATGCCAGTAAGGTCTCTGACTGTTGATCATCGATTCTCAATCACTAATTGTTTGATTTTATTGGCGTATTGATCATCAGTTGATGTTGATGGCCGTCCTGGACGTGGTCCGTCGTCAATGCGATCTCGGCCCTCTTTGAATAATTTGTGCGAATCAAAAACACTTGCTCGCAACAAACAATTATCACCGAAGGCCTTCTCCAACATTCTGAACGTTTCGGTACCAGAAATTTTATTCCACCTACAAAATTGAATGGAACTTCTTTGTTTAATAATTTCACTCATTGTAAAAATCGCCGAATGCACTTTTTGTACTTCAGAAAGACAAGCATTTACTAAACACTAATGATTATTTCGATGTGACATATAGCACAGATGTCACTGACAGCCATACCAACCTAGACAAAAAATATTTCGACGAATGGGTTTTCGCGTGAAATTTGAATTTAAAAGTCTCACTATTTTTTGCCCGCAGTCGTATAGCGAGAACAGATAACAATTTGTCATCGAAAGAACAATCAATTTGGAAAATTCTCATCTTGTGATTCATTATAGATCATTCTCAGTCAAGGAGTATAACAGAATAAGCATATTATAACAGTCCTGCTCTGTGCGAATTTAAAAACAACAACTGCTCTCATCGTCATTTTGGAGAAATTTTGGTCTACCACAGCGTATGAATCATTCCTTGTCTATTCATGAACTCAAGAATGAATTCGGAATTGATGAGGAAATTCATAACCCACTGTGTATGTGCCTTGAGAGGGTCAACACAATTAGAAACGCTAAATAGGAGCATTCGAAATATTTTTTTTCATAACACGTGCATGACTAGGATGATTTTTCATTCTTATAAATTGAGTGCGAAACGACCAATTTCAGTAGACTCTGTGAAATAACTCCTAGTGCATGCGCAGTTCACGGTTTGACGTGTTCGCTCCCTAGGGTAAAAATAAGAATGACTTCACAGTGTAAAAATGAATGAAAAATATATAAGTCAGTAGCACCATCAAATGGCCAGAGCCGCAACCATTAAGCATCGACAGACAGTTGGCATCACTGATTTACATTAAGTCACAGATCTATTATAAAACGCGCGAGTGCTGAATATCAAAATGACTAATGAAAATTTCATTATTCTAATGTATTATAGTAATTGTTGGAACATGAAAAAAACGCACTTGTTATGAAAAGTACCTTGTGCGTCACGAGAGCAAAATGATTTCAACTCGTGTATAGCGCCCCTCACTTCGCTCTCGCCGCGAATTTCACACTGGTTAAAATCAGCCTTTTTTCTCCTTTGTTGCACAATGTACTATTTCCATCAGGAAATTTTCGTCCAATCATGATGGAACTTTTTAGGTTATTTAACATAGTATGAAGCCGTACAAATAAACTTTTATGGGATCTGCGACCGTAAAATGACGGATGTAGGATGGCCACAAGTTGACCCTCAAAACAGCTGGCAGCCTGAAGGTCGGAGATTGTACTACACTGAGAGAAATCACATAGTTGCTGTAACTCAATGCTAGCTACAGCAGCGAAATAATATTTTCATGTATAGATACTCACAATCCGCGATGATTCTGATTTTGGCCACGAATAATATATATTGGATTTTTGGTGAAATTGTTGTGATGATTGATATCCATGTTAATCGAATGAGTATGGAGTTCACGATTATTATTAAAGCAACATTACATTGATTACTAATCTATGCTTGTAATGTTGATTCAATAATAATCGTGAACTATACGCTGATTCGATTAACATGAATATCAACTTCACAACGATTTTACCAATAATCCAATACATATTATTCGTAGATGAAATCAGAATCACCACTAATGGTAGGTTTCCCCCAAGGAGTATCAGGAGGGAGCGTAGGTAAGAGTGGGGGTGAGAATTGTTGAGACGGAAACCCTAACCCTCGAAGAACCTGTAGTTCAAGAATTTCGGCGCAAGAGATCGCTGGTAGTTGACCATTTAACAGCTACTTGTTGATCGTCTATGTCATAAATTATAACCTCATGGTGCTGTATCGCATATATTATTGCGACATGTTGCAAGCCGCGATAGAGATGAAATTCCCGGAAAGTTTTCAATAACAGAAATAAAAGCAGAACAGCTTTCAAGTTATACGAAGTTTAGGAATGTTCATTATGTGAGTGTGAAAAAAACCTAATGATTCAATAGCAATAAGTAGAAACAAATTAATAATGGTCTCTTGTGCTGCTTGCGGCTTAACAAAAAATGAAAAGGCGAAAAACATCACCTTTCACAGGTAAGTGATTTACTATTTTCAAATATGAACAATAATGTATAAACCACTACAATTTGACAGCTTATATGTTAATGTATTTTCAATAATATGTGTTGAGCTGAAAGTTATGTTTCTAGGAATTGTAATTAGTGTTGTGTATGATGTATAGTTTCACATCCATTACAAATGGAGTATATCAGATATATTACAACTATAAATGTAAATATATACATTTCTGTTCCAACTAGGTTCCCTAAAGATAAAACAAGTTACGATGCATGGATGAAATTTATCGGCAAAGAAAATTGTCAAGTATCTGCGACAAAATTTTTATGTTCACAACATTTTGAATCCAAATGCTTTGAGAGATCATTATCAAGGGTCCGGTTAAAACTATATTCAAGTCCGTCAATTCATATAAATACAGTCTCACACGTAAGTTCAATTTTCTGTTCGATATCTCTTATGCTATATTATTTATTAATGATAATAGACATGACGTACTGTATGTTCGTAAATTCTTCATTTCGATAATATGCTGCGTCTGTTAATCCAAGTACAAATATAGGAATTCAATATTAGGATTATTTCCTGTGAAGTTATTTGGAAGGTTCAATTTATATTGCCGAATAAATAAACAGCAATCCGCTTTTTTTTACATATTTTGGTTCTATGGTGATCAGTAGTCTGAGTAACGGTTATTGAATAATTTTTGAGAATTGGTGAGAAAACTCATAATGATAGTGAGAATCGAAACCTCAAATTTAACATTTGATTGAGATGATGTTTTATCAGCAGCAGAATAAAACTAATGTAAGATTTTAAATAGGTGGACAGTACTAAGATTCGTGTTATACCTTTCCTAAAAGTACACAAAAATATAAATGAATCAACAATACAACATGATCATCAAAGTACTCTGAGCTACTCTTCAAAATTGACTTCTACATCCGATAAAGATATTCTGGAATGCTCATCAAGCAACGGAACAAGTAATATGGATGGAAGTACTGAAAACTTACTACTGCCTTCTGCACTTGACACATCACGAAAAACTGCTTTCAAACGGGTCATTCAAGAACTACAAGGAGGCAATGAAATCAAAGGAAAGAAAATTAGGAAACTTCAACTAGAGAAGCATCGGATGAAGAAAAAAATTGACTCTTTGTCAGAGTTAATTAAGAATATGCAAAATCAAAATTCAATTCAAGAAGACCTTGCTAATATTTTGAAGACAAATTTCGGTAAGCATGAAAATCTTTTATGGAGACTGTTTGCACGAGAGAAAGACTTATTAGCACCTCGAAAATATTCTGAACAAATTCGAAAATTTGCATCAACTGAGAGCTTTTTTTCCCCTAAAGCATACGATTTCATACGTGGGTATTTTAATAATTGTTTACCTCACCCAAAATCTTTGAGTAAATGGTATACAGTTATAGGTGGGAAACCAGGTTTCACTACAGAAACTTTGGACGTATTGAAAATGAAATGTAAACAATCAAAAATTGCGATAGTATGTTCTCTAGTGTCTGATGAAATGTCAATCCGTAAACATATCGAATGGGATGAACATACCCTCTATGGCTTTGTAAATTTTGGGATTGAGATGCCAGATGTAGCTTTAGGTGAAGCTCATGAAGTTTTAGTATTCATGTTGGTATCTATAAACGACTCCTGGAAATTACCGATAGGATATTTCTTCACCAATACTCTGAATGGTTCACAAAAATCTCAGTTATTAAGACAAGCGTTGAATCTTGTATCTGATTGCGGAGTTACGGTTATCAATGTTACGTGTGATGGATTGTCTAGCAACTTCACAATGGCCCCAATAATGGGTTCCGATATAGACGATATTGATCATTTGAATACGGAACTAACACCATCAACGTGTTTTATGCTTGATCCATCGCATATGATTAAATTATCCCGAAATGCTTTTGGGGATCATAAAAGTTTTTATGACATAAATGGTGAGAAAAATTGATTTCAATTATTTAGTCATGCTTAATGAATTGCAAGAATCAGAAGGGTTGCATTCAGCCAATAAGTTAAGGCGGAAACATATTTTATTTTTTAAGCAGAAAATGAAAGTTTCACTTGCAACACAATTATTGAGTTCCTCCGTAGCAACCGCTTTATTATTTTGTAAAAATATTTTACAACTAGATGATTCAAAAATTGTACTGCAACAGTTAAATTCATACAACTGATGAACGATGCATTTGATATCTTGAACTCTCGAGGAATGAATGATCAAGGGTATAAGAAACCAGTATGTTCTGAAAATATCGCAAACATTAAAGAATTTTATGTCAAACTTCACCAATACTTGAAATGTTTGAAATTATCTGATGGTACTTTAGTACTAAATTCCCCCAGAAAAGTTGGCTTCAAAGGTCTATTGATTAGTTTAAAAACAATCATTACATTACATGATAAATATATTTCGTCAGATGAACCACTTTTAGAATGTCTCCCGGGATATAAGCTATCCCAAGATCATTCAGAATTTTTCCTTGGGATAATTCGATCTCTTGGGGGCCATAACGACAATCCGACGTGTAAGCAATTTAAAGCAGCGTATAGTCGAATTTTAGTGAATTGTGAAACCAATGATAAAGGACTTGGTAACTGTATTCCTCTTAGCCAAATTCCGATTCTTAATTGTACTTCAGTGATAAAAGAAACACCGCAAGAGCAAATAACTGAGGCAAATATCTTATATAATGAAACTTCAGATTTTGTACGGGACGATAATTTTTTAATTGATCAGGATTACATCGTTGATAATCAACTGACTGAAGATGTGGAAGAAATTGTTATATATATCAGTGGTTTTGTCAGTAAAAAGTTATCATTACAACTCAAATGCGAGACATGTGTGGGTGAACTTATTGGTCCTAAAGAAAATTTGATAAACTCTTTTATTAATTTTAAGAATAAAGGAAAATTGTTTCACCCTAGTGAATATATTATCCTGATATGCAAACAAACAGGAAAAATTATCAGACAGTACATCAGGATAACCAAATTCTCTTTCAAGGAAATCATACACAAAGTACAGAATGCAATTTTTATTTTCACTATGAAGCAGGGTATATTTCACGATTTAGATCAAAAACATTCGAGACAATTTTATTTTTAGAAAGCCATAGAACATTATTAATCAAAAGTACATGTCAGACTTACTTGAATATTAGACTGCATTATATCACTAAACAAGTTTCTCAAAAAGACACCATCAGAAATTATTATAAAAAATTAATTATATTCAAAGGGCAATGATTGAGTTCAATATTGAACATCCAAGACCAAAGAATTATGCTTTAATTCTCGTTTATATTTGTAGATGCTCAATCTATGATCAATAGTAATACTAAATTGCATGGTTTGATGTGTTATTAGTAATATGGATGTCATGGAGGTGTATTTTATCGATTTAAAAGATGATGCTAAATTACTTTGCAATATTATGTTCTATATCCTGCGTTAATTTCTTTTCTTTGCTTCACAATTTTATTAAGAGTGAAGTTCATTCATCTTCTGTGCATGTGCATGCTCAAAAACAATGGAAAAGTAATCTAGTCTACTTCAATTGATTTCATTTATATCACCATTCTTGTTCAATTGAAAGCAATATATTATTTTCATGTAATTGACTCATACATCATTGACATAGTACAATTTGGATTGATAAGTGTGATGAATTCTATTCACAGTTTCACTTCGGGTACCTACATATGCATATATTGTTGGATTCCTGCTCAAATACACAAATGACTTAGTTACCGTTGAATAAGAGCAAACCACGTGCCTATATTTGGATTTGAGATGTTGCCATTAAATATTAATGTAAATTATTAACTTATGTGATTCATTTTCAAAACACCATTTGCCTCCGTTATATGCAGTTTCCTTTTATTCAATGTTCTACTGTTCATCATCTTACGATTCGCGATAAAAGTACTATATTCATAAGTTTGTTAGTCCATAGTATGATTGAACAAAAAACTTCAATTTTGTAATTCGTTAGGTATTCATTTTTCTGGTCAATTTATAATTCGTTGACTGATGTAAGATATTTGTTATTCACATTTTTCTTTTCTTAAGTGCCGCAAAATATGCATATGACATGTATTCCGCTGTTTGTTTATTATCATTTTAATTCGGTTACTTTGTTGAAACTTTTAGAAAATCTAATCTTTTTCTTCCTCTCATGATTTTTGACATATCAGTAAAGGTTTTGTATTTCAATATTTATAAATTTAAATATTCATGTTGAATATTTGATACAATGTATGATAATAGAAATTGCACTGAAATGGAATTTCATTTTATTTATTCATGTGATACTGTTCGTGTTTCTTTAGTCATTCTTTTTTCTATTAGAAATTCAGAAATTACCTGAAAACGTACAAAGGTGAGTGCATTATACACGAAATTTGAATCGTTCATCGATACGGGTTTGTAACAGACTATGACAAAATCTACTATGAAATGTATAACAATGTTTGAGATTCAATTTTTTTCACTGAAAAATGCTGCTCAATTTCATCAAAAAAACGTGAGAACATGTATGTTATATTATTTTCATATTCAAGTACAAATTCGTCCCTATAAACGATGCGAACTTCAACCAAATAAAACATGTTATGTCATAACCTTCCGATTGAAGAACAATGTCGTTCCTGACATTTCTCATATCCATTGTTGGAAACCATTGAGGAATTCCATATATGATCTGAAAATGAAGATACCAAAAAGTTGGCAGTTTTAATATTTTATATTTGAATATGACTTTTGTTATGTCCTTTCTTTAGGGCCAATCCTACCAACTAAGTTCAAAATTTAACCAAGGTTTAAATAATGAATCCTGAATTCTGATTGGTTGATTCTGGATTTAAACCCGGTTTAAATTTTGAACCGAGTCGGTGGGATTGGCCCTTAGGATGTATGAACGTAACGAAAATTTTATTTGGTGTTTCGACTTCAAAACTGTAGTCGACTACATTAGTCTGTAGTCTGTGTGTGTGTGATCACACGTATAGCAGATATAGATTTCATTCCATTGAATACTTCGTCCATTTTAACATACTGTAATTTTGTTTTTTGATTTTAGGTATGTCAGCACCGGCGTTTGCAACCATTGAATAAGCCCAACATGAGTATATTCATATTTATTGAATTCAAAATTCAGATATTCTTCAAAATATAAGTTGAATTATTTTGTGTGTATATCTTCAATTATGTACTTCCATCATCATGACTCTCATTCCATACTTCTACACATGATTGAATTGATTTCATATTTAATTTCTACGTTATAGGATGTCAATAACAAAAGCAACTGACCATTTCATTAGAACGTATGTATATTCCTGTATACATGAACAAATATATATAGACATATACATACAATATACATCAACAGAGTATAAGTAACTGCGTGAACAATTTTCCTATATTTTTCTATTAACCACAAAATACCTTAGGTATCACCTGAGGTAATTCTTAACGGTTCGTTCAATGAAATTACAACCCGTATGCAGATATTTCGCTAAAATATGTCTGTAAAACTATGGAAAATCTCTGAAAAAAAATGAAAAAATTCTGAGAAACTCTGAGAATCTCTGAAATTTTGATGAGAAATCTAATATTTTTGGGACATTCTTTACAGACTTTTTTCAGATTTTTTTCAGAGTTTCTCAGAGTTTTTTCATTCTTTTTCAGAGGAATAGTAACGAAATTGCACTCTGAAGAAACTCTGACAAAACTCTGATGGATTGCTAACATTTTTCTGACTTCTAGAAAAAAATTCAAAAATTTTGAAACACTTTTTTACACATGACATTTGAATACGGCATGTGAATGTATTTATTGAATTTCAGGATTTTTCAATAATCAGAAAAATGTCAAAAATTTATTAGTTTTTTTCAGAGTTTGTTCAGAGTGCAATTTCGTTACTATTCCTCTGAAAGAGTATGAAAAAACTCTGAGAAACTCTGAATAAAGTCTGAAAACACTCTGAGAAACTCTGAAAAAAGTCTGAAAAAAGTCTGTGAAGAATGTCCCAAAAATATTAGATTTCTCATCGAAATTTCAGAGATTCTCAGAGTTTCTCAGAGTTTCTCAGAGTTTTTTAATTTTTTTCCAGAGATTTTTCATAGTTTTGCAGACATTTTTCAGCGAAATATTTCCATACGGGAACTCTTTGCCAGTATCTTACTGAGTTCTGCTTTGAATGATTTTTCTATCCTTGGAAATCAATATTACAACTTCAGTTGACCTGAATAATAATTTGATCAATCAATATAATATTTGTGAAGTATTCTGTAATCATCAGTACATCATACATAATATATTCAATATGCCAAATATATTTGTTACACAATTCTGGATCCTCATAGTTGACTCGAGAATATCCCTGCTGAAACTTTTCTATTTGTTACAAAACAGTCTTTTGGATACTTTTCCGTAAAATAATCAACACGTTCATAGACAGCTTTAATGTAATCATTTACTTCCATTGAGAATAATTCATTTTTTCTCCTTCATTGAACATTCAATATTTCCATTTTCAAACTAATTCAATCATTCGATCAACAACCAAACTTAACACTTCACACAGTTACTACCATATTTGATTCCCTTCATAGTTCATTTTCATACGTTTTCATTTATTGTTATACGTGATTGCAATTTTGATAATGCATTTGAAATTCGCGGTATTTTCTCCTGACTTCCGGTGACGCCATTTGGAAGAACCTTGGAACAGTTTCACCCCCAGTCTTACCTATGCTCCCTCCTGATACTCCTTGGTTTCCCCTGCAGATGATGAGTCCACATAAATTGCACAACTTACTAACAAATCCTACATCTTTTCCGTAGTTATACAGGGTGTCCCATTTTAATCTTTAAATGCAAATATTTCAAAAACATGCATCTTAAACCAAAAGTACTTCACACCAAAGTTGTTATAAAAAGAGGGGGCCACAAAACTACGATATCAGTTTCATCATAGATGGCGTTATGATCGATTAAAATGGGGTCAACATCATTTTTTCAAACGGGAACCCCCACTTTGCATTGCATATCTTGATTCTACGCAAAAAAACTGAGTAACTTTTGCTTGAACGTTTCTCTAAATTTTTGAAGATGGCGCCACAATCGATGAAAAATAAAGTCTATGAAACAAAATGCGGATATCTTGAGGAATGCGTCCAAGAGCCGAAATATCCCATTCGAATGTTGTTGTTAAGAGAGGGGACGACACAATGGCGATATCAGTTCCATAGTAGATGGCGCTGTGGTCGGTAAAAATGAGGTCAACTTCAATTTTGCAAATGGAAACTCCTACTTTTTATCGCAAATCATGATTCTACGCGAAAAAATGAGGAATTTTTATTTGAAACATTTTTCCTAAATTCTTGAAGATGGAGACGGTGGAAAATGAGGTTGATGAAAAAGTCTACTGCATTATGTGTAAAGCAACGCTCAACAAACAAATCAAAACAATAATAATGTCAGAGAAGAAATCGGACACAAAACACAAGAAATGTCATGTCCAAAACATTGTAAATGACTTCAATTCAATGTTTTGGGAACGACAGTAGAGCTTTCTCATCAACCTCATTCCCCACCGTTCCCATCTTCAAGAATGTTTC
Organism: Gonatopus flavifemur; assembly: GCA_018340375.1. Taxonomy (NCBI): domain Eukaryota; kingdom Metazoa; phylum Arthropoda; class Insecta; order Hymenoptera; family Dryinidae; genus Gonatopus; species Gonatopus flavifemur. The sequence goes on from JAFFJZ010000039.1 coordinate 763,677, forward strand.
AAACGAAACTTCCTCATTTTTTCGCGTAGAATCATAATATGCGATAAAAAGTAAGAGTTTCCATTCGAAAAATTGAAGTTGACCTCATTTTCACCGACCACAGTGCCATCTACTATGGAACTGATATCGCCATTGTGTCGTCCCCTCTCTTAACAACAACATTCGAATGAGATATTTAGGCTCTTGGATGCATTCCACAAGATATCCGCATATTGTTTCATGTACTTTATTTTTCATCGATTGTGGTGCCATCTTCAGAAAGTCAGAAAAACGTTTCAAGCAAAAGTTGCTCACTTTTTTGCTGAGAATCGAGATATGCGATAAAGAGTGGGGGTTCCCGTTCAAAAAAATGATGTTGGCCCGATTTTAATCGATCATAACGCCATCTATGATGAAACTGATATCGTAGTTTTGTGGCCTCCTCTTTTTATACCAACTTTGGTATGAAGTACTTCCGGTTTAAGATGCATGTTCTTGAGATATTTGCATTCAAAGATTAAAAAGGCACACCCTGTATAAGATATTTATACTTGAATGAGTAACTTCGAGAGTCTTGGAGGTTCAAATGTCCGACGGACGTTTGAAGCTACAAAGGACATCTGAGAGACGTATTTGGACGTTCCCTGGACGTTCTGTTGGGGTATTGAGCTCGAGGAAAAATAATCCTCAACAGTACACCCACGGACGTCTCCGTCGCATCTCCATGGTCTCCACGTAGATAACGTTTAGCTCCGTGGATGCTACGTGGAGGCAACGGAGAGATCAGTGCGTGTCTTGTTAAGGAATGTTTCATTAGCAGAAACTAGTTCATCTATTATCACCCATTAAAGATATACACTTTTTATCAGACAGGGCGTTGTTTTCGTTACCATCTATTTGCAAACCCAATGATACTGATAGTTAGGAACTGTGACCAATGTACCACGTGGTAATGTGATACGCGAAGAGCAAAAGTGACACTCAAATTCTTGTCAAGCAAAAACAGGACAGAAACTTTTGAGAGCAAGAATACAACGTCAAAGAGTTCCTAATGAATACAATGTATCCATATAGAACTCATTCAAAACTCTGGTCCTATCTGGTTCGCGTCACATGATACGCTAAGAGCAACAGTGACACTCAAATTCTTGTCAAGCAAAAACAGGACAGGAACTTTTGAGAGCAAGAATACAACGTCAAAAGTTCCTGTCCTGTTTTTGCGTGACAACAATTTGAGTGTCACTTTTGCTCTGAGCGTATCATGTGACGCGAACCAGATAGGATCAGAGTTTTGAATGAGTTCTATATGAATACATTGTATTCATTAGAAATTCTTCCAGAACTATTGTGATATCTGGGGAAACTCTCAGCTTGAACTTCACTAGCACAGTTCTTCTCTCTGTTGGTGTTTCTTTTATTTGTCCAATTTTTTCAACGGTGTACTTTCATTCTGGCGCCGATGGTGATAGCTCCTTTGCTACGCAACTGGATTTGTCAAAAACATATTACCACTATACTTCATATCCAGGGTATAGGAATCATTCTCCGAATCGTGGGAATCACGATTGAAAAGAATGGAAATAGATAGAAATATATTATTCGATGAATAATTTATTCCCAGCTCATCAAATTGTAACTATGCATGGAGGGTCAGCTACTGGTACAGGGTCAGGCATTGGTACATCTACCTCACATTGTGGAAAAATCATCAGCATGACCCACACAGCATCCAATGTCTCATTATTATTTTCAGAATATTACAATGTTTTGCTCAGAACATTCTGTGTGAATTATTCATACAAGATCCTATAGATATTGCAGATACAATATTCCGTTGAGAATGTTCTGAGAATCTTCCAATTGAAACATTGCACATACAATGATCTTTGATGTTCTGGAAATCTATGATGGGGAATATGCTGAATTTGTCGAAAATGAAATATTCTGAGGATATAACTGTAGCAATATTTTATGAAGCAATGAATTTTCATACGCTTGACCTAGGACTTGGTAAAATTCACAATTCAAGATCGAAAAAACGCCTTCCCTGTACGACCTATCCACTTTTCGTTTCAAAAGATTCTGAATCGATTCGTCTATATCCCACAGAGACAAATTTTTGAAATCTTTTCATCAATTCGCTCCAGCACTTGGTAGATTTTGGAGGTGCAGTTTTTAAAAAATGTTCCTCTCAAGTGCTATTCATTCTCCATTTTAAAAGATTCTAAATCGATTAGTCTATATCCCACGGCGACAAGTTTTCGAAGTTTTTCCATCGATCTTACTCAGCACTTTGTAAGATTTCAAATTTGAGGTCGAAAAACACCTCTCTTCCACGACCTACTCATTTTTTATACCAGAAGATTCTGAATCGATTGATTTATATTTCACGGAAACGAATTCTTCAAACTCCCATTACGATGATTACAATAAATAGCACTTTGAGGGTGGTCTATTCATCTCGGAGATTGGCTGATTGAAGCCAATTGGCCCATTGAAGAAGGGACAAAGGTGCCAACGGACATTTCCGCTCAGATAAGATAATAAGACATGGAACATGAAGAGGAGGGGTAGTAACCAATCGGGATTCAGAATTATCCTATATATTCCCACCACTGATCTCTAATATACACTGGATAGCGGATACAGGACTTCGCAATACAAGACTTCTGTGAGCAATTGAACGTGATAGCAGACTCTGGGGCCACCATTTGTTTGTCGGCTGAATGTTTAATTTTGGTGGTAAATTTGAATGCTGTCGGAGTATTTTGTGCAGTATATCAATATTCATTCAATCCTAATACCCAATATTGTGTAACATGATGGGAAATTTGGAAAAATCATGATTGATTACAGTTTGAATGGTTTGGAACGTTTTTATAATTGAAAATATACATTTGTTTGTGAAATTCACAAAAACTCAACAATAAACAGAATCTGATGCTTGTTTGTATTATGAACTGAAATTTAGATGACATGGGAAAGAATGATGAAAAAATTTTTCAATTACGTGAAAATACAGGGCGTCCCATTTGAAACAGGACAGCTGAATAACTCTTCAGGGAATGGAGGGGGAAAGAAATTGTTCAAATAAAAGTTGTAGGGTTCGAAGGGGGCCATAAGATGGTGACCTTGAATTTGACCTTGAGGTCAATTTTGAGCATAATTGATGGTCAAAGTATGTTTTTTCGAATGGAAAACCCTGCGTTCGACCTCAGAAATGGAAAGGGCGGAAAATTTTACGTCCGAATATGTTAACATATGAGGTCATTTAGAGGTCATTTGAAGGTCAAAAAACCATTTTCTATGGATTTTCACGGAAAAGCCTCAAACGAGTTGTTTCTCTGACCAAAGTTATTAAAGTTAAAGTGAAACCCCACGTTTCAACCTTGAATTGAGAGTAAACAGAACTAACCTTCAGAGTTTATTCTTCATATCAGTACGAAAATGATCATTAAGAAGTTTTCATCGTTTACGGTGTAAGTGCGGGTTCAAAATGGTTTATTCACCTAACGAATGTGTTGATATTTTAATGATCTTGGGTGAGTGTCGCGGAGTGTATCAAAGAGCGTCACGATTGTACAGAGAGCGGTTTGGAGATCGGCAGCATCATCCTTCTCCAGAAGTCATTCGCCAGGTGGAAAGAAATTGTCGACAAGGAAGGATTGGTCAACGCCGAAACAATCAAGGTTTCAACTTTAACGACCCTTGATGCGTTGCTGTTTTAGCAATAATACACATGAATCCTCATGTTAGTTTACGTGATATTGGACGCGATTTGGGTATTCCATGCAGTACGGCACACAGGATTCTACAAGCTGCTCAATATCATCCGTACCACATCACACTGACCCAAGAATTATCTCAACAAGATATGCAGAATCGGGTTAACTTTTGCCATTGGGCTTTACAGAGGTTGAACGAAGCGCCCGATTTCTTTCGATATGTTCTTTTCAGCGATGAATCAATGTTTCAAAGTACTGGCTTGTTAAATCGTCACAATAGCCACTATTGGTCAGCGCAAAACCCGCACTGGACTCAACAAGTTGATCATCAGCATCGGTGGAGTATAAATGTTTGGTGTGGAATTCTAGACAATCAAGTTATTGGGCCGTATTTTTTTGATGGAACTGTTAACGGTCCTAATTATCAACAGTTTTTACAGAATGAATTACCAGTTCTCATGGAAGATGTGACATTAGCAACTAGGCAGAGGATGTGGTATCAGCAAGACGGTGCACCACCACACTTTGCTCGATGTGTGAGGGATTATCTAAATATCCTTTTCCCCAATCGTTGGATTGGTCGAGGTGGATTTGTACTGTGGCCGGCAAGATCTCCTGATTTCACTCCTCTAGATTTCCATTTGTGGGGTTACGTAAAAAATGTCGTTTATACCAACCGACCAACAACACCTGTGGATCTACAACAACGCATCAGATACGCAATTGCGAATATTCGTGCAGAAGTTTTTCAGTCTGTTCTTGGAAACTTTCGACGCCGGCTGGAGTTATGTATTCAAGTAAATGGCGGTCAATTCGAACATCTCCTGCAATAAGTGTGTCTTACCCGTCAATGGATTCGTGCCATCTGTAATTATAAAACGACGAACTGGAAAAATAAATAATTTTTCAATTATTGTTCCAAATTTGGCATTCATTATCGTTCTCAAGGTCGAATTCAAGGTCGAAACGTGGGGTTTCACTTTAACTTTGATAACTTTGGTCAGAGAAACAACTCGTTTGAGGCTTTTCCGTGAAAATCCATAGAAAATGGTTTTTTGACCTTCAAATGACCTCTAAATGACCTAATATGTTAACATATTCGGACGTAAAATTTTCCGCTCTTTCCATTTCTGAGGTCGAACGTAGGGTTTTCCATTTGAAAAAACATACTTTGACCATCAATTATGCTCAAAATTGACCTCAAGGTCAAATTCAAGGTCACCATCTTATGGCCCCCTTTGAACCCTACAACTTTTATCTGAACAATTTTCTTCCCCCTCCATTCCCTGAAGAGTTATTCAGCTGTCCTGTTTCAAATGGGACGCCCTGTATAATGTAGATTTTGTTGGAAATACGTTGATACGGTTCAAATTTACCGCTTAAAAATGACCATTCAGCCTACAACAAAATGGTCGGTCAAGTCTTCAATTCGTCACAAGAAATTTTTAGTATCCGCTACCCGGTGTATAATAGAGATCAGTGATTCCCACACAAATTATCCCTGTTCGAGGTTCTTAAATTCGTGCGAACGATGAAACGGAAATAATTGACAACCGATCAGGATCACGGAAAAGGAGTCACGGTACTTCCGTCACGTCTTTTATAGTAAAGGGATAAAGTACTCAGAGAAATTTATAGTGATTTTCATTTGAGAGTTCTGAATAATTTTATTATTTTTTCTAGTGAAGGGAAAATATACTAGATTGCCAATAAAATTCTTTATAACACCTAGTGACTCAAAGACCTTCACGGAAGAAAAAGATTAGTTGAAATAACTAACTAACCTGTAAGCACATATGGACTCAAGTTTTTCGTTAAAATAACAATTCTTTCTGTCGATCCAACTAATTTTTAGGGTGAATCATTTTTATTTTGTTGAATCAATGAAATAATTTGTTATTTTGAAGGAAAAAGTAGATCCATATGCGCTCACAAGTTGAATAGTTATTTCAACTCATCTTTTTCTTCGAGCGGACTACTGGTAAACAGTAATGAGGATTCTATATTTTGAGTTGACCTCAAAACTGAGCGTATCAAATACCTGACTGTATTATTCCAAGAATGGTCATCACATCTATTGACATATGATGGGTGTATGGTTATTCATCGTTTATGGAGGCACATACACTGTGGAAAATTGGCGGTGCGAGGAAAAATTCACACCAAATAGCGTTCTTTCAACGCCTCATGAGTCTACGACAGAATATCCTCCGACAAAACATCACTGACAAAATAACCCGACGTCAAAATATCCCTGCACAAAAATATCCCCCGACAAAAATACCCCCACTTACACCACGCACGAGCACATACTTTGATTTTATTAGGGTCAACATGGTTATGCTCCAGCAATCAAATGAAACACAAAAATCATAATAACAATCCAATTCAATTCAATACACAGAATCTTATATAATAACAGATTAATCGATGTGCACAAAAAAAAAACAATCACAAATCAATATTCAATGCAAATCTTTCTAAATACTCCAAAATTTCATCTGCGTTACATTCCGCAATTATCATTTTTAATCTTTCATTTCTCTGAATTATACGACGTTTCAAAGACGGGATAACTCCTGCCTTCCGTTGCTGCAACACGAATTCTTGGGTACTCTGTTCTGCTTTCAATGCTGCAATGAATTTCCATATGTTGACATGAAACCCATAGATACGTGAAGCCAACCCTCTATGCCAACCTTCTACATAATTATTCGTTTTGGGCAAATATTCACTCAAACGTTCATAACAATTCCAAACATCTGCTGTGAACAAAGGTTTCTGGCGTCTACCTCTTCGATTAATAGCCCCAATCCACGTGTCCTCAAAATAATCCAAAAGATTTCTTATTTCATCTTCATTGTCTTTGTAATATTTGCTTTCAATCAATAACTCATATGCTTTAATTACATCACACACTGGCACAAAACTAAGAGCACACAGTTTACGAATTTCAAAAGCAAAAATCTCGTCTCCACGGTATTTATTTTGCAATCCAAACTGCTGTATATTTCACCAAACGCATTGAACGGAATGAAAATAACATCCACGTATAAATGTATTAGAGAATACTCCGCCACAAGCACTAATAAAAGCTGCTTCATAATCGATGGTCACTGCTACAGGCTTAAGTCCTCGTTTCAAGTTCTTCAATTCATTGAGAACTGTAACGTATGCTGCTTTATCCTTCTTCTCCATCAAAACATACACCAGAGGTATCCCATACAACACACCAGTTCAGAAAGAATTCATTAGGAGTTCAACTGGGATTCAAAGAATTCATTATGAATCCTTGAGAATTCTTTTTAAACTTCTGTGCTGTGGGGGTATTACAATCCCACCGAATAATCCGTGAATTGTATATAACTGTTGAAATATATTTGGTACAGTTTTAAATGTGCCATCAGCATACCATTCTTTGCATTTCTTCAGCAGTTTGAAATTACTTTTCGTGGAAAACAATAAAACCCTATCAGCACCTTCCTTCTCATATAATAAAAATGTTGCCCCTCTATTGGTCACTTTATATTCTTCTGGTACAACTAACTTGCAAATTTTCTGGATTCGGTCGAATACAATTTTTCTCCCGTCTCGCCCGCTGTACAGTACGGCACATTGATTAAACAGTTGTCAAATTTGCAGCAACAGCTGTACTTACATTTGCACAAGCTTCCCAAGTGATACAAGAACATTTCAAACATTCTCAGGACCGGCCCTAGGTATTTTGCCGCCCTAGGCGAAATCCCAAGACGCCGCCCACTACCCTGTAAAAAAACCTGTTAATTACAGTGAATGGTATATTCGCATCGTAAATTCGCAATTGAACACGAAAATTAGGATATTTGGTTAACTATAGAACAATAGAAGAATTAAATTTTGTGGTAAGGGGTCTTTCGGCCGAAAAAGTTTTTGGCCGAATCGAGATGATTTGACAATCGCTAGTCATTCTCTAGTGTTCTCTGAAAGCGACTAGCGATTGTCAAATCATCTCGATTCGGTCAAAAACTCTTTCGGCCAAAAGATCCCCTACCAAATTTTGTATAGATTAGGAATAAAGTACTATATTTTCATGGAATGTTTCAGAAACATTCTGAAGAAATATCACCATAAATACCTACATGAGTACACATTTGTGCAGGTTGAGAATAAAATACTTGGTTTTCATATGATGTTTCGACAACATTCTGAGAACGTACCATAGCATACGTAAGAAAACGTCATCGAAACGTGTATTCCAACATGATAAACCAATGTTCTCGAAACGTTTGGAAAACGGACTTTTGAAAACGAAAATCTGTGAAACCATTGATACGTTGGTTTTCGGTGCTGTTTAGGATACTGCTTCCAATACTGCTGCGAGACAATGTTGAATACTATTGTCCGATGATAACTAGGTTCTCACTCAATTGACATTTGATGTCTTGCATACATCACCTGATTATCATTATTCACCAGGTCATCTTTCTGATGCGATTCTGAAACTGAATTAAAAAATAACTTCCTTGTAAAATGTGTACTGAAATTTATGCATAAAGACTTTTGCAAAACACTTTTTTTAGAGGAAAATCTCTTTTTTAGAGGAAAATTGTAATTCTTATTCAGTGATTGAACCACCATGAATTCTTAGGAAGACAGAGAATGTTTCTAATAAGTATTTTGTGTGTCATGTGTATGTGTATGTTCAGTATGGTTCTTACTCATGATTTCTAGGATTTTGTTGTTTTTCCAAATTTTGCCGCCTCCTGAATCTTGCCGCCCCAGGCGGCCGCCTATACTGCCTATATGGACGAGCCGGCCCTGAACATTCTGCGTTTATTCCGTGATCATGCATAGAATGCGCAGATGGGACTGTTTTGGATAAATTCGAAGAATACATTCCGAGAATGTGCATAGCATATACTTATCCAAAACAGTCTCATTCGAAGATCCTAAGAATCTTCATGAAACATGCTTAGAACTTCCAAGAACCTTCGTGGCATTTCTAAACTGTTGTGCTACTTGGGCTCTGTCACAATATTCTTACAATTCTCTGAACTTGCAACGGCTGCAGTTTTTATATTGCTTTCAATTATTTGAGCTTTGACAGCAGCAAACCCTGGTAGAAATTCGTCTCGGCATCCCATTTACCATCCACGTACCAGATCGGACTCATGTGGGGCCAATTGGATAACATATTTCAGTCAATTTGATTTTAGTGCTCAAACATTTAGGTGATTCATGTAGATTTTCCATGCGTCCACTGATCGTACAGTAACATTGATGGTCAGAGGGATAAACGTTTCAATTCGTCACTCGGAGTAATTTCATTGAGATAAATTCAAAAGCAACGTTTTTGACACGAGATTGCATTTCAAAATACATTTTCACCCTATCAACATGTGTGATTTCACTGAAAAAACATGATTTCACATTCCTCATTAACAATTTGAACACAATTTGGCACAGGCTAGAAGGTGCGTTACGAAACTAGCTAGGAACCAACTCAACATCTTGGAATACTAGCTGAGGCCCATCTGATTCCCAATCATAATCTCCTCTTGGGTAAGCTTACGTAGAATTTCCGGTTTCCCTGTCGAATTATCAAATATGAAAATTCATTTCTGAATTAACCCATTAGCGCCTGAACAGACACTTTTGGACACCAAAGTTCAGAGATTCATTGTACAATGAACTTGGTCGAAAAAAAATTCTTGAGCCACTGTATCCTATGTTTTGGAGGTCGCTCTTCCGAATAGTGATATTCAGGAGTCCCTAAGATGAGTTTTTTCGTGTGAAAATTGCAAATTGAAAGGAAAAGCACTGTTTTTTTAGAAAAAAATTTTTCAAGATCATATTTTTGTTTGCTTTCGCATTCTTCTACATACTTAACACCGATAAATATCGCGTCCATGGAACTTCAACTGGAAGTTATTGGCTTAAGATTAATAAAAAAAAATGTTGATTCATAAAAAAAGGCGTCCAAAACAATAAATTTTACTCTTAATCTTCAGCAATTTTTTTATCGATTTCTAAGGACTTAAGAAAAAATTTTTTCGGAACAAAAACGTCTCAAAATTGGACAAAGGATACCCTCAAATTTTCTCAAAACCGTAAAAAAACATTTTTGATTTTCCGGGAAATGGAAAAATTGGCATTTTTGAAAAATTGTTTAAAAAATCTGAAAAAATTTGAGGGTATTGTTTGACTGATGTCAAGACTTTTTTGTTCCAACAAAATTTCCCCGCAAGTCCATAGTTATTGAGAAAAAAATCGCTGAAGTGTTTCTGAGGTCTCCAATCATAAAGCTCTTTGGAGTATCGAAAAATATTCTCATTTAGTAAACTACAGTGGGTGGCCAAATTATTAGGCCACAATTGAGATTATTGAGATTACTCCAAAGTTGAATATCTCAGTGAAAAATTATCGTAAGGAAACAAATGAATACGCAATTTCAAGGGCAAAGTCTACTCTTTGAGCATCATTTGACCTCTTTGGTCTATCATGTTTGCCCGATAACCTACATCGCATTAAGTATGAGCATTTTGCTCGATATTTCCTCAGTTTTTCAAACAGAAGGAGCTCGCAGGAAGATTAAAACATGGAAACACGAAAATAAACATTTTGTAGAGAATTTCCTCAGCTCCAAAACGCTTTTTTTATTTTCCTGGTAGAGTCATTTTCAGCGGAGTTATGTCATATTTTATGACTTGTAATTTTGAGACGGTTAAAGGAACAAAAAATTTCCTTGGAGGAAAAAGTTTAGTTTTGCTATGTATTATACGAAAAAAAAAATACTTCGAGAGGTTTTTGATTGCTTTCAAAAGTATTTTCTGCGTATAATACATCTTAAAACAAAACTTTTTCCTCCAAGGAAATTTTTTGTTCCCTTAACCGTCTCAAAATTACAAGTCATAAAACATGACATAACTCCGCTGAAAATGACTCTACCAGGAAAATAAAAAAAGCGTTTTGGAGCTGAGGAAATTCTCTACAAAATGTTTATTTTCGTGTTTCCATGTTTTAATCTTCCTGCGAGCTCCTTCTGTTTGAAAAACTGAGGAAATATCGAGCAAAATGCTCATACTTAATGCGATGTAGGTTATCGGGCAAACATGATAGACCAAAGAGGTCAAATGATGCTCAAAGAGTAGACTTTGCCCTTGAAATTGCGTATTCATTTGTTTCCTTACGATAATTTTTCACTGAGATATTCAACTTTGGAGTAATCTCAATAATCTCAATTGTGGCCTAATAATTTGGCCACCCACTGTACGTACGTTGCTTAGCCGACAAATGTTGCCGTTGTCTGACTCTCACCACGGGGAGGCGAACGTCATTTTGAGAGCCTGATTTTATTTTGTTTTTTATGATTTTTTTCCATTTTTTTTCAAATTTTTTTGTATTTCATGATTTTTTTCAAATTTTTTTGTATTTCATGATTTTTTTGAAATTTTTTTCTAATTTTCCAATTTTATTATCCAATTTTTGTTATGAATTGAGGAGCATGGCGAGCATACATAAATGTTTCAGGTTTTGCACATTTTCTGTGTTCTTGTGTAACATTTACTGGCGTATTCGCAGTATCTTTTTTTAACAACAACAATACTTTCGTGTGCTTTTTCATTTTCACGCTTGTCAAGATAGTATTTTGCGATTTCCAGAGATATTTGGTTGGTCCCAACATTACTTTCGTGAACTAAAATTCGAATGACAGTTGCATTAGTAATTGACGATTGTATCAATCTACAAAAAATCGACCAAGTCCATTTTTTCGCTTGGATTTGAGGAAGTAAATTGCGACAATGAGCATCATGTTGACCGACGCCCCCCATGAACATGTTATACAGTCTAAACGCCATAGGGAATGGCATTTCCTCTTCAGAGTGACTGTCTTTCGAGTATCTTCTAACGCTACTCATAGGGGTGACTCCAGCTGCTGTCGACAAAACTGGAACGGGTTTTGAATCCATAAAAGTTATGAAATTGAGTCCACTGTTTTTTCCATGTTTAACTATGTAAGTACCTCGTCTCGCTTTTTTATCCAGTAAAGTTTTTTCTTTTATTCTGTCGGATCGAACAGTCCCTGTAGCGATAAGACCAACTCCCTTCAAGTGAATTAATAAGTCCGGATTGCAAAAGTAATTGTCAAAATACAAGTGATACGAACATAGTTTCTTTGGAAATACCGTTAAAAGTGATTGTTGGACCTTTAGCATTACAACACGACTACCCACAGCACATTCAACTAATTTCATCTTATTATCTGATGAATAAATGTCAGATCCTCGACCGCAATATACATCTAAATCAAATGAATATCCTTCTGGACTGCATATTGCCCACATTTGTACGCCAAACCTCTCAGGTTTATTTAGCATAAACTGTAAGATTGGAGCTCGCCCGTGGAATTCGACCATCATCTCATGAATAGATAACGCCGTAGAGAAAAAACCAAATTGTGAAATATTTCTTCTGAATATGTTGAGTATATTTCTCACTCTCCAAACTTTGTCATGTTCATTTTTATCTTGCGGCCTACTGAATTTCATATTTCGTTAGATTTTCAAAGACTTATCGCGGCTCATGGCAGATGCAATCGGATTGCAGCGTAACAGCTCATCTGAAGACCAGTAATCTCTTTGAGATTTACGATTATTGAATATTGTCGTAATTATTATTCCCAAAAAAATATCCAATTCATCATTAGTTAGCTGATACCCGTTAAAATTTGTACTTTTTATAATACATTCTTTTAGATCGCTATAAAAAAATCACTCAAACAACTGAACTGAGGATAAAGTTTTTGGAAATTCTTTTGTTCTATCAGGAAGTAAAGTATTATTTTTGAGTACTTCATGATATTGCCTTTCTCCCATTACACATTCGTATTCGTGGTTTGGGAATAATTTTGTCTGATTTTCCTCATAATTATTTCGTACCTGCCTATAAGAGACTTTTGAAATATTGGTTATGTCACTTGAGGAATCATCTGATTCTGTGTCAGATTCAGAACTTGAACCAGAAGATCCAGAATCATTCGAACAAGGGATGGAGATAGCATTCGCAATGCCATTTTCATCTTCCTCTACTCCAATGAGTTCTTCTCGAACGCGTTTTCGTCTTTTCTGTTGACGTGGATGTGACATTTAAAAAAGTAAATAAGCAAATGACAGTAGTCCATTGACTTTTGATCACTTGAAAGCGTAGAATAGAAATACCCACACAAGAATTACTATGATAGGAAGCTCCTAAAATAATACGGTGCAATATCGGAGTAACATGGTATATTGATGTAAACAATGTGAAATATTGATATATGATAAATATTCCTATGTGATAAATGTTTGATTGGATTGCATCTCAATTTGAACAGAATTCGGAATGAATGATTCAAATCACAGATTAATTGAGAAAATATATTTTGATATTCATTACATACTAATAATTACACAATGAAAATGTTGAATTTGTAATTGATGATCTCAGAAACGATTCAACAATTGTTCTCTCAATAACTATGGACTTGCGGGAAAATTTTGTGAGAACAAAAAAGTCTCAAAATCAGTCAAACAATACCCTCAAATTTTTCCAGATTTTTTAGACAATTTTTCGAAAATGCCAATTTTTCCATTTTCCGGAAAATCAAGATTGTTTCTCTACGGGTTTGAAAAAATTTGAGGGTATTCTTTGACCAATTTTAAGACGTTTCTTCCCCAGGAAATTTGTCCTAAAGTCCTTAGAAATCGAGAAAAAAATTGCTGAAGATTGAAAGTGAAATTTATTCTTTCGGACGCCTTTTTGTATGGATAAACATTTTTTTTTTCAATCTCAAGCCGAAAACTTTCAGCCGACGGTCCATGGACGTGATATTTATCGGTATTAAGTATGTAGAAAAATGCAAAAGCAAACAAAAACATGATCTTGGAAAATTTTTTTAGAAAAAATAGTACTTTTCCTTTTAATTTGCAACTTTCACACGAAAAAACTCATTTTAGGGACTTCTGAACATCACCATTCGGAACAGCGACTGGTTAAACCCTCTTGTTAATGGTTTTTATTCTGATAATTAGTACTGTAGAAATAAATGGACTGCGGACTGTATTTTATCATATAACTTCATTGCGACGCGGCACAAGTAGATCGCGTGTGTACTCGAGAGCTGCCATCTTCGAACTAACTCATACAACCAATGAGGAGTGAACAAACTTACATGATACTCTTGAGTACTACTCGAGTCGAAACATGCCGCCCCCCTTGAAAGAGTTCACTTTCAAATATAGTAATGAAATCAGAATGTTTAAATTATTACATCCATCAGTTGAACCTAAATGATAATGAACAAATAATAATCATATTCAGTTCAAATTAGACACCTTCAAGTCACCCATGTGTAATAAGTAGGATTATTTTATCATTAAGTGAAGGTAACCCTAATTCAAAAAAGGCAATTACGTTCAGAGGTCAGACAATCCTTGATGATCCGAGTATACTAAACTGAAATATAAAGAAAAATGGAATTTGAATTGAAATGATCACCAACTCACAGTTTTCACCAACTAGTGATGATATACATACAAGTCATGGAATGGTTGATACATCATAAATAGCTCAAATTCAAAGCGATGATTACGACCGTGAATTGATTTACGCATTACAATATCTAAAACTTACAAAGATATATAACAAGATCTTGAAAATTATAAGCATATTTTGCTGGTTAAAGATTCGCATCTATAACCATTAGCAAATGATCCCAACGTAAGGTGTAGTTCAATCATCCAAAATTATTCGCAAGTGTGTCATTGTCATCCAATTAAACAATCAATTATATAAAAATCGAATCAAACATGAATTAAATTATTCTTAGTCTAAATCATTTATAAGAAGAATTCAAAATTGAGACGATCGTTTAATGCTAAAATTAATATCTTAATTTACTATGAGACCAATTGACATCCTTGACTATGAACCGGTAAGATACAGACTTTCGACACCGCACGCTTAAAAATGCCTTGCATAGTTTTGACGCTCACAACGCGAACAACTCCATCATTTCCAGGATGCAGTTGTACGACTCTACCCAGCTTCCAATATAGCGGCGGTGTACTGTCCTCCTTCAGTAAGACTGAATCCCCTTCCTTGATGCGACTATCAATATCCTTTCTCCATTCATTGCGCTCTTGGAGATTCGAAATATATTCGTGTTTCCAACGGGACCAAAAATGCTGCAATAACCGTTGCCATCTTTGATAGTGGTCGAGTCGGTTATTAGGGGCGTCTTGAACATCCTCTTGCGGTATTGACATCAAAGCCTCACCAATAAGGAAATGACCAGGTGTGAGGACTTGAAGGTCATTGGGATCGTTTGAAATAGGAATCAAAGGACGCGAATTCAGAACTGCTTCGACTTGCACTATAACTGTATATAACTCTTCAAAATTCAAATATGCGTCAGTGAGAACTCGCTTCAAGTGTTGTTCGGCGGATTTTACCGCAGATTCCCACAAGCCTCCAAAATTTGGGGCTCTTGCGGGAATAAAATGCCATGATATATGCGATTGTTGAAGGAAATTCGAAAATTTTTCACAGTTCTGCAATTGTCCTAATAACATTCCAATTCGATCAAGTTCATTATTGGCTCAAACAAAATTCGTACCATGACCCGAGAATATATCACGACATAAACTCCGCCGCGATACGAATCGTTTGAGAGTGTTCAAAAATGTGTCCTTACTCAAATCCCCAGACAGTTCTAAATGAACGGCTTTGGTTGCGAAACACATAAAAATGCAAAGATAGCACATCAAGATTTTTCTATTTCTCAATTTTCCGTCTTTGATGTTGTACGGACCTGCAAAATCCACTCCCACCACCGAAAATGGTCTACTGACAGTGATTCTAAGAGCTAGTAATTCACCCATTTTATACGTAATACCCCTAGGGTCGGCTTTAAAACAGATCAAACAATCGCGAACAACTCTTCTAACAGCATCACGACCATTATTCGGCCAAAAACGAACGCGGATAGCAGCTAAGGTAGCCATAACACCAGAGTGTAAATGCCTGATGTGTTCATGCATGATCACTAACCTTGTGGATACGTGATTGTTTGGTATCAAGATGGGATGTCTAGAATCATATTCCAAATTGGAGTCTTTTAATCTACCCCCGACTCTAAGTATCTCATCAGGATCAAGGAATGGGCTCAAAGGCAACAATTTACTATTTGATGGCAATCCACCATGAGATTTTATGTAATTAATATCCGAGGCAAATTCGCGATTCTGCATAATCTTTGTCAATCTTAATAAAGCTTGTTCGACCTCCGTGATGCTCAACGGCCCGGACCATCAGGAGCGAGCCTGGCAGCAAGAAGTGCACCACATAATTCGAGTCGTGGCAATGTTACGGTTTTTAGCGCCACACGTGACCTTGCACAAAGAAGTCGGACGGAAATCGTGCCACATTCATCAATAGATCTCAAATAGACGCAGGCACCATATGCGATCTCTGAAGCGTCACAAAATATATGGACCTGGACGGGGACAGGATGATTGCATATTACATGCCTTGGAATGCTGATGAGTCTGATATCCTGAATACACTCATAAAAGCGCAACCAGGAAGTATGAAGATCACCTGGAATTGACTCATCCCACCCGATGCCAATCTGCCAAATCTTTTGTGAGATGATTTTTGCCCTAACCACCACAGGACCTATCAAACCTAGAGGGTCAAAGATCTGAGCTATTGCTGAAAGTATCAATCGTTTAGCCACCTTGGTTGGTTGCCCAAACACACTGACGTTATAATGCAACATATCAAGCGAAGCGTTCCACATCAAACCCAGCGTCTTGATACCCTGATCGTCGGACATGGATTTTTCAACTTCTAAACCCTCCATATTCATTTTTTCGTATAAGCGATTGTCATTGAAAACTCACTTTCTGAGATTGAAACCTCCGGAAAGCAAGATTCCGTCAACTTCTTCGATAATACGTTTTGCATCATTCAAAGATTCACAACCTGTAAGAAGGTCATCCACATAGAAGTCCCTCAATATGATTCGACTTGACTCTGGGTATTTCTTGATATAATCCAATGCCGTCTGTTGAAGGGCTCTAGTAGACAAGAATGAAGCAGACGCGGTACCATAGGTTACTGTGTTCAATCGAAAGTGTTGCAATTCCTCTGAGGAATCAGTTCTCCATAAGATTCTTTGAAATTCCCTATCCTCTGGTCTCACTAAAATTTGCCTGTACATCTTCTCTATATCAGCCACGATGATGTACCTGTGACTTCTGAATCGTAGCAAAATAGAAAACAAATCACTCTGAATGACCGGTCCAACCTTGAGGATGTCATTCAGCGATACATTAGTAGTTGTTTTTGCTGACGCGTCAAAAACGACGCGAACTGGACTCCTTAATTACCCCGTGATGAGGGAGGTAGTGGCAGTTACCATCCTGATCTAATTGCGATGGATTAGGAATAATCTCAGACATGTGACCCAAGGTACGGTATTCTGACATAAAGGCATGGTATTGTTGTCTTAATTTGTTATTTTCAGATAATTTCCGCTCTAGAGCATAAAATCTCTCAAAAGGCCATGTCCAAAGAATCACCCAATAATAATGGGTTTTGACGAAAAGGAAGGGCCACAATGAATCGTCCCGCCGAGTCGCGAGTGATACTGTTAACGAAATGCTCTTCGCATTCCACTTCTCCCCTAGATAGAGAATTATTTGATTGGTACTCTTCGATTTTCCAAAAGCTCTCAAGCCTTTCATGTATTCCTCGATTAGATATTGAATGGCACAGAGAGTTATTCGTGGAAGCATTCAAATTTATCGGCCCAGAAATGATCCAACCCAGCTTTGATTTTTGTAATATTGGCTTGCCTTTGCCCAATTGTATCTGACCTACACAAAGCAACTCCCAAAATATGCCAGCTCCCAACAACAAATCTACATCACTCGGTACATGAAAGGTAGGATCTGCCAATTTTATATCATCTGGCAACTCCAAATCATCAATTTGCAAACGACTTGACGGTAATGATCGCGTGATTTGATCTATGACAAGAAACGGCAATTTCACTTTATATTGATTGTGGATTGATTTAATTGTAGCATTCGTGGTCAAAGAAATATTCAATGCATTTTGACTAATTCCTGAAACCGGTATGTTTATCTTGGTGCAACGAAGGCCAAGTGCTTTAGCCAACTTGTTGGTTGAGAAATTGGATTGAGAACCGTTATCCAATAATGCACGGCATTCAAAGGATTTTCCATGTGCGTTAAGAATTGTCAATTTAGCTGTTGCCAGAACTATATATTGGCTACCGCCTTCCCGTGTTGTATACGTTGATAACGAATTTGTTGTGGGAAGCTGAGAACATGATGACGTTCCAGAATCTATACCAGAATCGGGCCTTTCAACTGATGACGACAAACTCTCATTGATAGTATTATCTTGTAAATGTAATAACGAATTGTGCCGTTTATGACATTTTTTACAATGACTAGATTTACAATGTCTAGTAGCGTGTGTATTTCTTGAACAATTGATACACAGTTTCAACCCTTTGGCACGCTCAATCCGTTCATCAACAGACAGCTTCAAGAAATCCTCACAATTGTATATATGGTTACATGATTCACATTTCAGATTGTCATAAGAATGATGAGAAACCAAGCCTGAGTTACGATCTGTTTTAAATTTTTCATTAGACTTATTGAGTCCTTTATCAGAAACCAATTGCTCTGAAACTTGAGTCCTCTGATTTGAAAAATCTCTTAAATTTTGCAATGTTGGCAATCGTTTTGAGGACACCGCTAATTTCTCCCATTCGCGTTTTGAAACAGAGTCTAATTTAGAGGATATCATACAAATTATCAACGCGTCCCAATTTTCCGTAGATTGACCCAACGATTCCAGTGCACCAAGATTCTGAACCAAATCGTCATACAATTTTCGTATTAGTTGAGCGGATTCCCTATGTATAGGTGACAAATCGAAAATTGCACGAATATGATGATTTATGCTGATGCGCTTATTTTTGGAATGGTTCTGTGAATTGTTCCATGCGATCACGTAATTTGCGTCGGATACTTGAATCGAACTCAGTGCTCTGGCGGCATCACCTTTCAAGCAAGAAAGCAAATAATGAAATTTTTGCACATTCGTTAAAACATTGTTATTATGGATTAAAGCCGTGAATGTGTCCCGAAATTGTGCCCATGAAGCGTAAGAACCGTCAAAGTTTGGTAATGTTAACGTAGGAAGCTTCACTCTAATCTCTTGCCCATTGGTATTTGAGTTATTAACAGAACTGTTTTGATTTTGTGTACTACTTGAACTACCACCAGTGTCATTGGATCGTACCAATCTTCGGTTTATCATTTCTTTAGCACGGGAAATGACAGAAAAATAAGCATCCTCAAAAGTCTCACGATGACCTTCCTGATTATCACCTTCCTCCGCTAACAACTCTATTTGAGTTTGACAATCATTAAATGAATCCCAACATCCCGTACAGCACAACCACCGATCCTCCACCTAGGACTTCGGTGGACTGGAGGTGGAGAATTGGTGGAGAAATGGGAGCCGTGGAAATAAGGGAGAAATAAGGGAGAGTCTCCGTTGAGGCAACGGAGAGGCGACGGAGAAATGTCCGCCCCCTGTATTTTCAATATAATTCTTATTGGTGCATTGACGTAACCAAATCTGAATGTATGAATTCACGGATTTAAGTTTTACTGAAAATACAGGGGGCGGACATTTCTCCGTCGCCTCTCCGTTGCCTCAACGGAGACTCTCCCTTATTTCTCCCTTATTTCCACGGCTCCCATTTCTCCACCAATTCTCCACCTCCAGTCCACCGAAGTCCTAGGTAGAGGATCGGTGGTTGTGCTGTACGGGATAACCCGGCCTTTTCTAAACGAGCTTGTAATTCCAAAGTCGAAACATCGTTATCGCAATTCGTTAAATAGGTATTGAATTTGGCAATACGAGTTTTAGTATGCCTCTTTGTTTTTTCAACACTCCTATCTCAGCAGTCATTTTTTAATGCGAACAACTAAACCTTTGATATTTCAAATCTTAAAGTGCTTTAGTTAACTTGACAATCAAAATCAATACAATTTTGAACATGAAGGTGATATGATATTTGATAAATATATTGACCACTTGAAACGAGCTGATTACAAACGAAAGAAAAGAAAGAAAAAAAATTATCTACAGTCGAAGAAGTTCAAATCAGGCAAATTAATGTTAGGAAATATGTGAATGGTGAGAACTAAAAATGTCAACACATACCAATGTTGCAGCAAGTTATGACACTCTCACTCATTAGCTGCTTTCATTTACAGCTGATGCTCGTTATCGATTGGAAATGTCAATGAGTTCACGGTATCCCAGACATTGCATTGTTTTGAGTGTATGACATGACAGCGCCCCACGTTACTGATCGGAATTGTCGATAAGTTCTTATCGAAGACACTGCACTGTTTTTAGCGTATCACGTGACAGCGCCCTCGTTGCCGCTTGATGGCTTCTGTATGCCCTTGGATTTGCACTGTTGCGTATATCCACTAATCACGCCCTCAAACTTGCATTTGAGAATATCGTTATGCGCATTCACATTGCAACGAATGAATTGTTCACGCGCATCCTCAACCTCGTTGAAAAATGATTATCCGATGTTTTACACTGTGCTTGTGATTGAACAAGGAACGTTCAACTTCGTGTAGTAAACACCACTGTAATGGTGTCTCGAATGTTCTCGTACGTTTGCGTCAGAACTCTTTATTAATGATGGAACTGCGTGTCCCGTTTTAGAAGACAATTGAAGCAATTTTTGATAATAGTTCAAAGGAGAATACTGCTTAGATCTTCGTTTATGCTTTGATGATAAGCACACCGCATAAAGATCCGATTAAACTCCTTAGTCGTGCTCTCGAGTATGTATATGTCCATCACGCGACGCCACTATCCGAATGTAACGCTGATTTATCTTCAATGCGGAACGAATGGACCAATGGTTAAACCCTCTTGTTAATGGTTTTTATCCTGATAATTAGTACTGTAGAAATAAATGAACTGCGGACTGTATTTTATTATATAGTTTTATTGCGACGCGGCACAAGCAGATCGCGTGTGTACTGGAGAGCGGCCATCTTCGAACTAACTCATACAACCAATAAGGAGTGAACAAACTTACATGATACTCTTGAGTACTACTCGAGTCGAAACAGCGACCTTCAAAACATAGGATACAGTGGCTCAAAAATTTTTCTTCGACCAAATTCATTGTACAATGAATCTCTGGGATTTGGTGTCCAAAAGTGTCCGTTCAGGCGCTAATGGGTTAAGTGACTAAGTACAGTCGCTATAGTGTACAAAAAACCGCATTTGAGATTCCATATAAATTTATATTAACGAGCTAAACTGAATTTGTGAGTAGATATTGGAATTTCCACATAAATGTGCACAGGAATGTGGCTTTCTGAATGATTTTGCAAGAGTTTTGGTTTGAAAATCCTCAAATTCGTATGAATTCGGTCATTTTGCATAGTTTATGGTTGTAAACAATTTGCTTCCACAAGAAATTTCAATTGTTGAATGAGAATAGCGAATACCTTTTTTGATGTAGCACAATGTGTTTGCTGCTCACATAAAATTCCCTGTAATGCCCGACTGGAAATTGTCATCAGGTTAACCCAACATATGATGAGGACCTGACAAGGTCATCCGAAATAAGGAATACCCGTTACGGTCCTGATCGGGATTAGGTGTGGATGACTCACGTATGGATGACCTCATTTGGTCCTAGTCAGGATTTCCTCAAATTATCCTGAAAAGGTCGAAGTAGGTTTTCCTCGCTGTATCCGCATCAGGACCTCATTCGGTCATCCTAAGATCATGGACATAGTTTGATAAACTGAATACAAGAATGTACAGACTTGATTTCAGATTGTACACTCTTTGATTAAACAAATTTTCCTTCAATAAGAAGAACATGTTTGAACGATTTTCAACTGTGCCTGTTTTTAAATTCAATCCCTTCATTCCGAACACATTACCTACTTCTGAAAACTGTTGAACAATTTGTTCAATCTATTCTCAATGTGAATTGAAAACTAACTATTTGGGTTTTAATTAGGCGGAACTTATGAAAATTTCACAAGATTTTCCACGTTATGCATACAGCGAAAAAAACTTAGCAAACGTTCAACCATCACCAGCGAAATAAGTATTTCATTTAACTTATCACAATTCTCATAAGGTTGATTTATTGACTATTCAGCATCATTTTTCTTTCCTACACATCACATCATCTGAGTATTATTCAAAGAGTATATATGAACTGAATGAATATGTGTTTCGTCATAATCAAATATAAGTTTCGAACAAGTACTCTTCTTTCGTTATTTCTTGATTAATACGCATAAAAAATCTGTTATTGAGTGCAAAATGAATTATTGAATCAGTTATCACTGCTGTAATATGTAAAAAATCATAAGTTGCTGATGTGGTGACAATTAATTCTATTCAAATATACGATAATATCAACAACGACAATATCTATATCAATATTAATTTACATCAGTATTTTTCGGAAAAAACTCAGAAATCCCAATCATTTTGTAATAATAAAGGTCATGAAGAACTCATTCGATCAAAAATATTTCAAGCGAATGTTCAAAATGAAATGCAAAAAACTTGAATTATTCACTTTCAGCTCGACGGATGGTTTTACTTTTCAAATTAAAGAGTACTCTTGAAGTTGAAATTTGTTAATTTCAGAAAAAAGCCTCATTTTCTGAGTTGAATTTGTTGTTAGGGTGATGATAAACTTGTAAGAAGAGTTTGAAAGTTGAGTGGAATCTATATTGATCAGGAAAGTCCAAATCGTGTGGCAAAAGTTAGAAAATCTGTCAACTTAGCTCACGGCGCATGGGCTTTTCTTCACTAAACCAAATGCTGGCAAGAGAAATTCATCAAAATATAGTGGATTCAAAGTGATGTGAAGTAAGAGAGGACCGAAATATTCATTAGATTTTATTCGTTCTCATAAACGTTCTAAAAAATAAGAAAAGACTATAGAAGATCCAAAGTGTCGTCTTCCCATATTTTTGTTCCAATAATGTTGTGTCATGTTCCTACAAATAAATGTTATTATATTCATGAAACAGGTTCAATACACATGTTTTCTCAACCTAACACTAGTTACTGGTGAAAAGATACGAAAATGCACACTCAAAATGCAAATCATTGAAACAAAAATATTGAGAGATGATACATTGAGTCATACATAGCCTTACCATATTTATCAACATTTTTATAATAACTAATAAAATTCAATGCATGTATCTGTCCTCTCTTACTTCACATCACTTTGAATTCACTATATTTTGATGAATTTCTCCTGCCAGCATTTGGTTTAGTAAAGAAAAGCTGATAGAATACCCATGCGCTGTCAGCTAAATTGACAGATTTTCTAACTTTTGCCACACGATTTGGACTTTCCTGATCAATATAGATTCCACTCAACTTTCACACTCTTCCTACAAGTTTATTATCACCCTAACAACAAATTCAACTCAGAAGATAAGGCTTTTTTCTCAAATTTGAAAATTTCAACTCCAAGAGTGCTCTTCAATTTGAGAAATAAAACCATCCGACGAGCTGCAAGTGAATAATTCAAGTTTTTGTTATTCATTTTGAACATTCTTTTGACATATTTTTGATCAAATGAGTTCTTCATGACTCATATTTCTTACAAAATCAATATGATCTCTGAGTTTTTGCCTAGAAGTGCTGATTTGTGAAGTATTTGAAGAAAATTCATTTTCACTGCATCAACAAATTACGATTTTTTGACACGTTACAACAGCTATGACTGATGTACTTAATCATTTTGCACTTACTAACAGACTTTTTGATACACATTATTCAAGAAATAACCACCACACATTTCACAAAAATAATTCATCCATTTGTTGATCACATAAATTTAACCTCACATCTGTCAACCGAACTGCAATTTTCACACAGGCTCATAGATTAGTTTTGATTTATTTTTGAGGTTTTAGTAAGGAATTCCTCACAAAATCCTAATTAGTCTTTCCTGATGGGGTCCTCATAATAGTGCAGCGTGACATGACTTGTTAGGTCCTGATGAGGTTGCCTTATCAGGACCTGATCTGGATCAAGGTTTACCTGATCTGGTCCATGGGGTAAATTTCTAGTCGGGTGTTTACAGCGTATATTATGATGTTAGCGTAGCATCGTTGAATGTCATATACTTGAATATATTACCATCCTCATGTAAGACGGATTGTAGAATGTGTAGAAAATGCATAAGAACCACATCACAAATTACTATTGAAGTGGCCACTGAAAAAGAAGAAGAAAATTCACGGAGAATTCTCGGTTTTTTCAGTCGAATTTGGGAGAATTCAAGGCGAGTTTTATAAATGTGAGGAAATCTAAAATTGAGCTTCATTGGAATCGAACCCCGCCGCTTATTTCAGACGCATGTCTAATCAGCTGCAAAGTACGCATGCGCCTGAGCTGAGGAACGTTTGATAAAAGTAGAATGTAAGAATATAGGTCAGAGGAGTTTGTGAACAGTGTGAAGGAAAAAGCATAGAGGAATTGAGAAGTTCAAATGTGGTTCCTTTATTCACAGGTGCTGTAATTCAATATTATATTAGTTATAAGGTATCAGTAGACATGATAATGAACCTCCCCTTTATTCACAGAAACTCATCTAAGTTTCATCAACACCTATGCCACATGGTGTGATTCAAAAACAGCACACATTATAAAACAACGCTTCAGAGGAAAAAAAAGGAACAAATATAAATGTATTATAAACAATCTTTTCATCATGAAACTATGTGAAAATTGAAATTTGAGTTCGTCGTAAAGGCTTCATCAAAGAATCCGAAAACAAACGTGATCGCACTAGCGTCAATCATAACACCGCAGGATGAATGTTTTGTTTTTCCAAAACATTTACAAATAACGGAACAATATGAAGAACTGATGAAACCTCCAATTCACCCAAAGGTTAAAGCCACATTACACAGGAGAGGGCAATCAAGGAAGGTATGGATCGCTTCAGCTCAGGAAATATCATCTGTCTATTTGGATGAAGCTGGAAAACTGCAGGTTAAAAATTACGTGCGAGAAGAAACGGGTTTTGAGAAAGCCCAAACAAAACCCGCCACCCCTCCGAGTGGAATTACAGAAGAGGCACTAAAGAAAACCTTACAAAGATTCACTGAGAAAAGAGATATCCAAAATATACCATAAAACACAAAGGAACGTAAAGAGATTATTCGAAAAATTTTCAATAGAGGAATTCAGGGGGAGAAATTCGAATGTCTCCCAATAGATAAATATCTTTGAAGCCAAATGTGCATGTTTAGAGATCCGAGAATATTGAGATAAAATTGAAATTTCCAGTTGTTCTTAGAAGATTCGTGTGTTGATTGATATAGTTCCATGCTTATAAAAAATAATATGGAATCCGAATGGAAAATATAATTTGGAAGCAGACTGTTTGAGTAGAAACCCCGTACTAGAACCAACTGAAAATGAAGATGAATGCTTGAAAATTAATTACTTGATGAACTTGAAAAAAATTATGAACGACCAGAAGTATAACGAGAGAATAAAACGAACTGGGAGTAGACTCGAATTCAAAAACAGCATATGTTACAGAAAATTGGGAGAAGAAAGAAGATTTTACCGTCTACAGAATTTAGCAAAGAACTTATCCAAAACATACATCATACCTCTTGTCACATAGGGATAAAACAAATGCAAGACAAAATCGAACCCTTCACTGTCAGAAATATCTGGAAGTTTTTTTCAATCACGTACATGAAATCAGGTTCATATACATTCTGCACTAAATTTAATGTGCAAAAACATGAAAAGACTATAGATTATGCTACAGTTTACATTAAATTCCATGTAAAATGTGCATGAAACTGAATTCATGTACGTACTTGAAAAAAACTTCCAGTCAAAACATTAAAATTAATGCAGAAATTTTTAACAGTGTTGTACACAGCGAAAAACTTGAGCAACAATATAAAAAACATCTCAAACCTGTGAAATATGCAGAAAAAACGAATCAAGAGAAACATCAAAATTTGAGCGAATGTCTCATTTAGAATCTTGCGGAAAAATTTGGTGGCGTGTTGGATCAGTCAGGTTTTTTTATCGGAAATTCAGAGCATCGTTGATTCTGTTTGTTCGAAACTCAGCAACCAGCTTAACGCGTTTGGAATCAAATTGAATTCTTTATCCAACACTGTGGCGGAATTATCCACGAGATTATCCACCTTGGAATCGTCTGCCCCTTCTTCTCCACAAGGTTTCTACAATGAGGAAGATTTGATAGATGAGCTGAATGAACGACATCGAAGAGCATGTAACATTTTACTCTTCAACGTTGAAGAATCTTCGAGGGATGGGTCTCCTGATCATGTTATAGTTACTGATCTTCTTAAAAAAATCCGACCTGATACTTACGACAATGTGCAGATTCGTCGTATCGGTGAAAAGAAGGATGCTTCTAAAACTCGTCCGATCTGTGTCACATTTGCATCACGGAACATACCCATTGAGATTCTTCGTAACAAATCGTTGTACGATGGTTCAATTAGAATATCGCAAGATCGTACCTTGAAGCAACGGAATCATCTGTCGAACTTACGTGAAGAGTTGAAGAATCTGAATGACCCTTCAAGGACTATTCGCTATTTCAATGGGATACCTGAGATAGTTCCTGCTCACCAAAGAGAAAACGCTTAATCGACCCTTTGGTGTATTATCAGAATGTTCGTGGCTTGAAAACTAAACTAGATCAACTTCATTGCTCTGTTGTTATATCAGATCCATGTTATGATATTATTATCTTATCTGAAACCTGGCTGCGCGAGGATATTTTATCTTCTGAAATTGTTTTACATGGCTATGCATTTTATCGTATGGATAGAAACGGACTCACCAGTCAATTTTCGCGGGGAGGTGGTGTCTTAATCGCCGTTAAGGATACCCATCGGAGCTGTGTCGTCTCATCTTCTTATTCCAAAGTTGAACATCTTTACGTCAAAGTGTATTTTGGTTCTTTGTCGTTGTTGTTTGGGGCTGTCTACATTCCACCTGCTTTGGATTCTTCAATATACTTGGACCATTGTAAAAGTCGTGGCGAAATCCTCCTTAAGGAGAACTTCAACTCCTTATACTTATACGGGGATTACAATTTACCTCATATTTCCTGGAACAATATTGATTCCAAATTATCTTTCTCATTGTTACCTGGTTCGACTCTCAATGAAATGACTTCTGCGCAATATGTTCTCGAATATTTCAATGAATTAAATTTGTTTCAGCTCAATACTTTCAGAAATTCTCATGGTAACATACTTGATCTTATTTTTTCTGATAACGATCGTATTGATGTCAATATTGCTCTGGATCCTTTTCTCACGTGTGACAACTCTCATCCTGCTCTTGTATCTAAGCTCAACCTACGTGAAAGTGTTATACTGGTCCCCAATAGAATCATCAAATATAATTTTAATAAGGCGAATTACAGTGGAATTCGTGAATATTTAGGTTCTATCAACTGGGAATGAATTGCGTAATCTTAATGTTATTGAAGCTGTTGATTTTTTGTATCTTCATTTATATAATGCAGTTGATTCATTTGTACCCAAGTATGTATTGAGGAATAGTTCTTATCCAAAATGGTCTTCTTCGGAATTAATTAAACTTATTCGTCAAAAGAAAATTGCTCACAATAGGTACAAAGAGTCAAATTACTTTGAAGATTACTTAATTTTCAGTCACTTGTGAGCTCAATGTAAAGTTTTGACTCGCCAATGTTACTTGTCTCATCTTCATTATATTCAAGGGTCCATTCCTACGAATGTCAAAAGCTTTTGGAACTTTGTCAATAGTAAGCGGAATCAGAACGGTATACCCCTGGTGATGCATTTAGACGGTACTATTAGCAATACTGGTATTGCTATTTCGAACTCATTTGCATCTTATTTCAGATCAGTTTATCAAAATTAACTCGTTGTTCCTTGTCATTTACCAGAATCCACTCCTAATGTCAATCTTTCCGATTCATCCATCAATATCGATGAAGTGTTCAATAGAATCTCATCCTTGAAAACTTCTTCCGGTCCTGGTGATGATGGTATTCCTCCTAATTTTCTGAAATCTTACAAGTTTGTCATTTCTCGGCCTTTGTGGTTGATCTTCAACAATTCTTTATTCTCTGGAATATTTCCTTCTCAATGGAAATCCAGCTCAATTACTCCTATCTTCAAATCTGGGGACCGTTCTGACGTGAGAAACTATAGACCAATTAGTATCATGAATGTTATGCCGAAAATTTTTGAAGATATAGTTACTGATAAAATAACATCACTGTTTTCTGATATAATTTCTGATTTCCAGCATGGCTTCACTTCTGGAAAATCTACCGTAACTAACTTGTCTATTTTTTCTCATGTCGTGTCCTCTGCGCTCGATCAAAATGCCCAAGTTGATACTATTTATACAGACTTCTCAAAGGCTTTCGACAGAGTTGATCATAATATATTGTTAAATAAATTAAGTAATTTAGGTATTCGCAGCAATTTTTTGTCGTGGTTACAGAGTGATATTCTGAATCGTACGCAATCAGTTCGTGTCTCTCAATATTTTTCTGATTCATTTCTTGTATCCTCAAGTGTACCGCAAGGCTCACATCTAGGTCCTTTATTATTTATTATTTTCATTAATGATATCTCTATGATTTTCAAGTACTGCGCACACCTTATTTTTGCTCATGACCTGAAACTTTTTATGATTATAAGAACTTACAGAGATGTTCAAAATCTGCAATCTGATTTGGATCGGTTACAGTCTTGGTGTGTGCTATCTAACATGTCATCAAATCTCACTAAATGCCATGTGATAAGATTTTGTAGAGGTAAAAATGCTATTCGTTTTCCTTATAACTTGTCTCATTCTCTGTTATCACCTATAAATACTGTTCGTGATCTTGGAGTTTAATTTGACTCTCGTTTTAACTTTTCAGATCATTACAATTACATAGTTGGTACTTCCATGAAATCTCTCGGATTCATCAAGCGCGTTTGTAAAGGATTTCGTGATGCTGTTGCACTTCGAACACTGTATTGTACTTTAGTTAGACCTCATCTTGAGTATGCGTCTCAAATTTGGAGTCCTCATTCAATTCGGGATTGTACAGACTTGGAGAGAGTTCAGCATAAGTTTCTGCGTTTCGCTGCCTATCAGATAGGCCGTCCGTTGAGCGTCACTTGTCATGATTACTCATTGATTAGGTATCTTCTTAACCCTCTAACCGTAACCCCGGTCTCACAGACCGCTATCAAAATTGTATTTGCTTGTAATTCGAACTTTTTTGGTCAAATTGTTTGACATTTCATTCCTACTCTGCACAGAATTTCTCACTAAGTTCTGTACATAAGCCCACTATCCTACCTCATAGACATTTCTAATGATCTAAAAAATGTTTTCTTCACTCCTAACAACTTTGGATATCTAGAAGAAGGTGATAGCGGTCTGTTAGACCGGGGGTTACGGTTGACGTGATTTTGAGCAGGGTTACGGTTTGAGGGTTAACTTACCTTCCTTGGAATTACGTCGTTTGTTCAATGATTTTTCATTTGTATTAAATTGTTAATGGGAAAATCCGCTGCCCTCAACTGCTTGAACTTGTACGTTTTAATGTCCCTTCTCGTTTATTAAGACGCCCTAAATTGTTCAATCCAATTTCTTATAAATCGAGATACGGTTATTCTGATCGGGTAAATCGGATATCTATCCTAGCTAATTCTTACAGTGATGTGCTTGAATTATTTTCATCCCATTCTGATCTTAGAAATTCTCTTCCTCTTATTTGTCAAATTTGATATCTAATTGTCCTTTTCATCTATAATTATACACGTTAACTGTTGTTGTAATATAAGATGCATTTAGTCGAGCTTAACATGATGCTTGATGCTTTGATGCATGATATATATTATATGGTTCAAATAATGTATATTCTATGTACCAAAGGGTCTTTTATACCCCTATAAACAAAATAAATGAATAAATAAACAAGAACCGACTACATATTCGTATCAAACAATTTCAATGGATACACTTGGAGGATTTGGAGGTTCATGCTCGACCAAAAGAAACTTGCATTCACTAGTTGATCACTTCACAAGATACGCTACCATTCTGAACTCAAAGACCCAAAAGTCGAATGATTCCATAAAATTAATCAACAAAATAATCCCACACTACAAAGTGGGCATGATTTTATCGGACTAGTACCCAGGTATAAACCCAAAAGAGTTCAAACAATTTTTCAAAGATGGAAACATATCCTTCCCTAACAGCACATCCACCGACTTCCACGTCACATCCCCGTGGAGTCTACGTGGATAGAACGTGGATGAACGGAGATTCCACGCAGAGGCAACGTAAGAGCAACGTAGAAATATCCGGTGCTATACGAGTCGATCTTCACAACAGTTAGTGAACTTTTCTTGAACGTTCTATATGAAAGACTGGATTCAAACAACAAAGATAGATGTAAAATCAACGGAAAAAAGAGAAGAAGGCATGGAATACTATAGCTGATGGATGTGTTCATCACTACAACGAAACAATACACAAAGTGAGAAAAACTTTCTCCAAAACATCTACTGGAAGGGAAGAATGATGAAATATCACCAGACGAATTGGAATTGGGAAAAACCAAACAGGATTCACTTGGAGACAGAACAAAACACCATTGAATCACATCATCAAAACAAAAGATATTTCGATGAAAACAGAATCAATCACGAACTGGAGGAAGGAGATACTGTATATGTTGAAAATGGGAACCGTTTGAATAGGAACAAAATGGACGAATTAAGAATTGGACCGTATAGAGTTTTAGAGGAAATTTTGGATTCAGTATATGAAATAGACACTAGGCATAGAAAATCGGAATCGAACCTATTCCATATGACAAAAAACAATCATTATTGACGTTTCAATGGACCGCTGATGGTTCCACAGTGCCAATAAAAAGCCATTACTGGCCCTTTGAAACGCCTGCGGTCGTGTTTGCTGGGATTTCAGTCCCAACATATACAACTGCTGAAATCGACGACGATTTATGTTGAAAAAGATGTGGAAAATTTGGACAAGACAGTATCAATGCTGTTCTTTTCTTGGAGGGAGGATGCGAGAAAATCTGATACTGATTTTCCTCAGAATTGAATTCTGCCACTTAGCTCAGACGCATGTCTAATCAGTTACAAAGTACGCATGCGCCTAAGCTGAGGAACGTATGCTAAGAGTAGAATGTGAGGATATAGGTTGGAGAAGTTTGTAAACAGTGTGGAGGCAAAAGCATAGAGGGATTCAGGACTTTAAATGTCGTTTCTCCACTCACAGCTAATGTAATTTGATTTTATATTAGTTATAAGGCATCGGTAGAGATAATAAAAAATCTTCTCCTTATTCACAAGAACCCATCTGAGTTTGATCAACCCTTATGCCTCATGATGTGATTCAAGAACAGAACGCATTGAATAAATTCATGTCGATTAGCACGAAAAAATAATTCGATCATTCCTCACTACCAACTTCCAAAATTCCTAGTAAGAATGATAGCGTATAGAAAACCTTATCTGAAACAACGGTGCGGTTGGAATGGTCTGTATTACGTTCAATACAGACGGGGCCCTCAGAATAGTTGAGGGGCCCTCAACTTCATGTATACGTTCACGTTACGCTTACACGTACTATACGGTTACCCTATCCACGTTTCCTTTTCACTAGGAATATTGAGAGACTGATCATCAAAAATTTGTGTTTAGAATGTGTCTGTTTGTATCATACACTTTTTGTATAGGCAGACACATTCACATATAAATATAGATATATACAGGGTGGTGCAAAAGTCTGGATACACCCTAATAACTCCTGAACGGGTGGAGGTAATGGGATAATTTTTCTTTCAAATTCAACGGGGGAACAGAATCTACCATACTAGGCGGGTGAGAAATCCTCAATCCTGAAGGGGGCGATGGGGGGGCGAGGGGGGCAAAAATCTTGAATGAGGTGGGGTGGCTTGCGATAGCTCATTCGATGGGTATTTCTAGCCCGAATACAGCCGTTTTATGAAATCGGTCAATTTTTCGCCGAATTATGACCACTTGAAGATTGTTCTGGGAGCAGTCAAAGCCGGTGTAGACCTTCCTAACTCCCCATTGGATGAACATCTTCGGATGTCTTTTTTAATTGAATGATGTATCATTCTAGGGAAGTGGATCCCCAAAAACAATCGGAAATGATGAATAACAATGGATCCGTCAACAAATGAAGATAAATAAGAAATAAGTGTAGAAGGATTGTACACATTGCGTAGCCCCTAGCCAAAGTGAATTGTTAATAAGCATTAGGTAACAATCCGGATCATTAATGAGATGTGTCTTGAATTGTTGGTAGGGTTATCACTTTGAATCGGGATGCAGAAGGGAAGATTAACAAACATTCCTGATTGGTTTGTATAACCTTTCACTGAGGAACACTTGGTATATCGCCATTTCAACTCAAGGAATCATTAGTAGACATAAGTGACCAATCGCGATGATTGATAAATTGTGTCTGGAATTGTATCTTTCCATGGGAGTGAGAATTCATAACTCCGGATGGGGGCTATGGGATTTGTAGGGGAGACACGAACCTCGAATGAAATTGGGAGCTCGTGACACATCTGTGAATGGTGTTTTTTGAACCCGAATCCAACCGTCTTTGATTTCATGAAATCGGTCGACCCTTCGCCGAGATATAGCAATTTCTACATTCCAAATGTGGTTTTCTTCCATTCCCAAATAATACCCATGTTTGGGCAAATACGCGCTTTAGTGTGAGACTCAAATGAGGTGTTCAAAATGGTTGCCTAAACATTCGATGCGGTGAGCGAGACGATTATAACAACTTTCACCTACGTTCCGCAAAATTTCAGGGGTGATGAGTGCCACTTCGTATTTCAATGGAGAGGGTACAGCACAGATTCTTGCGTTTTTTATCGTATAAGAATGATAATCCCATGCCCATTACATGCCATGACTATGGACCAATAATGGAATCATTCAACATGAGCACCCTTGAAACTCGTAGGATGATTAATGATATGTTATTCATTTCTAAGATCAATCATGGTCAGATCATTTGTCCTGAATTACTATCTTTGCTCAATTTTAATGTTCCGTCTAGGGCTCTCAGGAAGCCGCTATTATTTAATACGCCAACCTACACATCTAGGTTCGTTCAGACTGATCCGATTAGCCGTATTTGTAATCTTATCAATGAATATTGTAATGAAGTTGATTTTTTTTCTGGATCAGTTCCGCGTTTCCGGAATGCTGTGTTGTGTGCGTGGTCATTGAATGAATAGTTTATTGTATCCTATTGTTTTTTGAAGCTTATTGTTTATTGAATCTTATTGTTCAATCAGCAGTTTATTGTTTCATATTTTTAAATCTGACATTACCTAGTTTGTAAATTAATGTATCTAAAGGGCACATACCCGTATAATGAATAAATAAATAAATGAATTATTCTTTCACGCAACCCTTCTAAATCTTGTGCTCAATTTTGATAAACCCGATCTTCCAAATGTCCCCTGAGAAACAAGTCTAATGGGGTCAATTCAGGAGATCGGAGGGGCCATTCGATCGCTCCTCGCCTCCCAATCCACCTACCGACGAAACTTTGGTGCAAAACATGTCTCACTCCTAATCCGAAATGTGCTGGTGCACCATCCAGCTGAAACCAAACTGCATCGAAATTTGGTCCTGAAAGTCTACGGATATTGGGAACAATATCCTCAATCAGCATGACCCTATATTTTTCTGCGGTCAGATTTCCCTCAATAAAAAATGGACCTGTAATATGCGTATCCAATATTCCAGCTCAAACATTCAATTTTTGTGGGTATTGGGTTTTCGATTCGGACTTCCAGTGAGGATTGCTGTTACTCCAGTATCTACAATTGTGTCTATTCACATTCCCATTCAACATGAATGTAGCTTCGTCAGAAAGGACTATATTCTGCATGGAATTAGGGTCTTCATCAACTTTTTGCATGATGGTTTCGCAATATTCTAGGCGTCGATCGAAATCATCTTCGCCTAATTCTTGTACTAAATGTGTCCTGTAAGGATGGAATTTATTCCGTCTGAAAATCCTCAGGACCAAATGATGGGAAATATCATGGTCACGAGAAATTTGTCTTGCGGAGGGAATTGGAGTATCTACAACTGTTTGTGAAATATCTAACGCGACTTCATCAGACGTCGCTGTCTTACGTCTGCCCGATCGCGGCAGATCTCCAACACTCGCTGTCTCCCGGTACCGTTTCACAGTCTCCAAAACTGTTGTTGCAGAAATACTCGGCTGACCCACTCTGAATTCAGCATTGAATAAGCCCGCAACTTCTCTGCATGAACGTTCTCGATCACCATATCCCTTCATCATTAGGATGGCAATCCTTTCTTTTTCCGAAAGAGACATTGAAATGGATTCATAAAGGATTCAAAAAGTAATCCAATTTATTCAAGAACGTTCGAGAATATCCAAAATGTTTGAGAACTATCGAGGAAAAAAAGAAGCAGGATTATCCGAAAATGTTTGAGAATTATCGAGAATATGAAAAATCAGCGAAATTATCCAAAAATGTTTGAGAATGATCAAGAATGTCGAAAACAATCAAATTTGTCCGAGAATATTCAAGAATTATCGAAAATATCGAAAATGAGCAAAGTTATCCGAAAATGTTTGAGAATTATCGAGAATGTCGAAAATAATCAAAATTATTCGAAAATATTTGAGAATTATCGAAAATGAGCGAATTTATCCGTAAATGTTCGAGATTTATTAGGGATGTCGAAAGTAATCGAATTTGTCCGAGGATATTCAAAAATTATCGAAAATATCGAAAATTTGCAAAGTTATCCGAAAATGTTCAAGAATTGTCGAAAGTATCGTAAAATGATGGGAAATGATCGAAAACAGCCAGAAATGGCAAGGAACACAGAAAAATGAAAATTATGACTCGAATGAACAGGTGAGAAAAACTTGTGGAAAATCCTGAATCAACAGTTTTAGAGACGGTATCAGGCGAGTGCGGCATGGAACCCTGCTGAAATCAACGATTGGAATAGATGGATTTGGATAAGATTTCGATCCGTATTTGAAAATTTCCTGTCCAAATCAATCTGACTTCGTCCAGAAGTGGGATAAGTTGTCCATACGTATCTAATTCCATCTATTCAAAGGGGATTTCAATCCGTTCCAATCCGAAATTGAGATATTATTGAAGATCTGCAATCCACTCGCATCCCTTTCCAATCCAAAAGCGTTGCGGATGCATTTCTGTCCATTCAGAGGCTAAAATCATCCAGAATGATCTGAGCTACAACATTGGTTCGTTTGCATCCGAGCAATGGATAGAATTCCTATCCAAACAAATCTCATTCCGACTTGGAATTATGAATCGGGTTGTGGACCCATTTTCATCCGTTGGGATGGACGAGAATTCAATCCGAGCGAATCCGAATCCAGAGCTTGGCCCGATTTCATCCATGGAACGTATGAAATTTGAATCACAATCAATGATCACTTTTCCATAAGATCACATCTGTGCGGGTAATCCAATTTCATCCGTATTTTCGGATAGAGACTGGATCCGAATCGATCCTATCAAAGAGCGGTGTCCTTCACTATCTGGAAAACATGTGAGATTCCTATCCACCTGAATCCAAAGTCATACCTTCATCAAGTTATGATCCTGAAACCATTTTCATCCGTCAGGATGGATGAAAATTTGATCCAACCAAATCCGAATTCAGAGATTATTCCGATGCCATCCGTGGAACGTGTGAACTTTGAATCAGAATCAATTATCACTCTTTCATGAGATCATACCCATGCGTGCAATCCAATTTCATCCGTATTTTCGGATAGAGACTGGATCCAAATTTATCTTACCAAAGAGCGGTGTCCTTCACTATCTGGAAAACATGTGAGATTCCTATCCACCTGAATCCAAAGTCATACCTTCATCAAGTTATGATCCTGAAACCATTTTCATCCGTCAGGATGGATGAAAATTTGATCCAACCAAATCCGAATTCAGAGATTATTCCGATGCCATCCGTGGAACGTGTGAACTTTGAATCAGAATCAATTATCACTCTTTCATGAGATCATACCCATGCGTGCAATCCAATTTCATCCGTATTTTCGGATAGAGACTGGATCCAAATTTATCTTACCAAAAAGCGGTGTCCGTTACTATCTGAAAACGTATGAGATTCTTATCCACCTGAATTCCAAGTCATACCTTCATCAATTTATGATCCTGAATCCATTTTCATCCGTTCAGATGGATGAAAATTCAATTCAAGCGAATCTGAATTCAGAGCTTGATCCAATTTCATCCGTAGAACGTGTGAACTTCGAATCAGAATCAATCCCTGTTGAAAAACAACGATTGAAATGGATGGGTTTGGACAGGAATCTGATTGATATTTGAACATTTCTGTACAAATCAATCTGATTTTTTCAAAAAGTGCGATGAATTGTCCACAAGTATTCAGTTCCATCCATTCAAAGAGTATTCTTACCAGTTTCAATACAAAAGTGAGAAATTATCAAACACCTGAAATCCACTTGCATCCGTCTCCAATCCAAAAGCGTTGCGGATCCATTGTTGTCCATCCAAAGAATAGACAGATCCGAAGTCATACCTCCATCAAGTTATCATCCTGTATCCATTTTTATCCGCGAGAAAGGGATGAGAATTCAATCCCACTAAATCCGAATTCAAACCTGGGTCCAATTCCATCCGTTGAACGTATGAACTTTGAATCAAAATCAATTGGAACTTTCCCGTAAGATCAGGCCTTTACGCATCATGCAATTTCATTCGTATTTTCGGATAGAGACTAGATCCGAATGTATCCCATCAAAAAGCGGTTTTCTATCCACACACAAAAATTTTCTATCCACCTGGACCCGAAGTCATACCTCCATCAAGTTGTGATCCTGAATCCAGTTTCATCCAGAATTTATTTGGATACTTCGTGAATAAAAATGGAGACCATTACCCGAGTCGAAATTCGAAACCTTCTTTCCCCCTACATATGGAAGATCAGGAAATCTTTACCACTTTGAGGGGCAAAGGAAGAACTATCACATAGAGCACCGCGAGGTTTTCTGAACGTTCACAAAACGTGCTTGGTTTCACTTAGAACGTGGAAATAACGTCTCAGGACGTTCTCAACAGGTCGCATACATGTCCCAGAGACATGCAAATGTCCCGTTTGGTTCCATCAATGTTCACTGTGTGACTTTGTGTTTTTCAAAGTTAGTTTTCATGAAAGTACGTTGGGAAGACCTTAAAAGGATGTCCCGTAATAGATGAAAAGAACATGCACAAAACATATTCAGAGATATCAAAGAGGAAAGTACTCTAAACGTTTGAGAAATCTACTCCATAGAGACCAAAACATGCGGAACCAAAAGTACGTTTCCGCAACATGTAGAGGACTCTCTGTGCTATCTGTGACAGGAGTCCTCTTCCTTTGCCCTTCAAAGTGGTGAGAATTTCCTGATCTTCAATATGTAGGGGGACAGGACCCTACTGTCAATTCCTAGTTTGGAATTACCGAATTCGCATGGGTCCCACATGGGAATTCAGTCGGTCGCATGGGCCTCCACAAGGGAAACGCATGGGTCGCATGGGTCTTCACATGGGTCGCATGGGTCTTCACATGGGAATCGCATGAGTTGCATGGGTGTCACATGGAAATCACATGGGTCGATCCACTCGATTCGCATGTGAAGACCCATGCGATTCTCATGTGTACCCTGCGATTCCCGCGTGAAATCCATGCGACCCATGCGATTTTCGTGCGAAATCCATGTCATTCCCATGTAAAGACCCATGCGATTCCCGTGTGAAACCCATGCGATTCTCATGTAAAGACCCATGCGGCCTATGAGTTTCCCATGTGAAGACCCATGCGATCCATGCGTTTCCCATGTGGAAACCCATGCGACCCATGCGTTCCCCCATGTGGAGACCCATGCGAATTTCGGAATCCCAAACTGGGAATTTACAGTATGGGAGGCTTTGAATTTCGACTCTGGTAGTACGGCATTATTCAATACAAAATTATATATACGAAAACATGAACTTTGGACAGAACTGGATAGGAATGGATGAAAATAGATTACATTTATTTTGATAGATAATGGATGAAAATGGATAACATCAACGCAGGATTATTGGATACAAATCGATAGCCGCGAGAACATGAATATACCTGGATAGGAATGGATAAAAACAGAGGAAATTGATTTGGATACTCAAGGGATGGAAATGGATAACATCAACGCAGGATGATTGGATAGAAATCGATAGCCGGGAACAAAAATACCCCTGGATAGGAATGGATAAAAACAGAGGCAATGTGGTTTGGAT
The DNA here is from genome assembly GCA_018340375.1 of Gonatopus flavifemur. NCBI lineage: Eukaryota > Metazoa > Arthropoda > Insecta > Hymenoptera > Dryinidae > Gonatopus > Gonatopus flavifemur. The sequence continues at coordinate 801,972 of JAFFJZ010000039.1, forward strand.
ACGCAACGGATGAAAATGAATTACATCAGCGTAGCTTGTTTGGGTACAAATCGATAGATACGAGAATATAAATTCTTGATACACATGGATAGGAATGGATGGAAATAGAGATCGATTTGGATCAAAACAGATATCGTTTGTGTGGAATTATCGGATATGAATTGATAGACGTAAGAACGCTTATTTGGGAAAAGGTTGGATAAATATTCTCCAAATGATAGATATGGACAAGAATGCATGAGAATAGTGTCAGCGTCATCGGAACAAGAAGGGATAGAAGTGCATAGAATTTTATGTGAGGCCACGAATACATTATGAATGTACAGTATCTTGGGCAATATGCGCTCTCCGAGCAGCGTGTCAGGATAGCTTGGAGCTTAAGTAGGTAGGTCTTGTAGGTAAGGTAGGTAAGTGCGATGATTGTTCGAACCCCTTGCAGGTAGGAATAAATTTCCCAAGTCATGTGCGGAAATAGAGATACAGATGTTGAAGATTCTACGGAATCTTCCGAATGTTTGAATGAGTTCGGAATAATTTTTTCTATTGTTGTTCCCTGTGGGAAGATTCCAAAGACAAAACAATTCTGGACAAAATCGGATTGGAATGGATAGATTTCTTTCTCATCAAGGTGATATCGTAAAGCACCGGATAGAAATGGATACGATTCGCATCAGGCCCTGAATTTAATATGGATACATTCGGATACAATCCCAATAATCTCCTATCTACATTGTGGAGTGAAATTGACGAGTCTCTTATGCGCTCTGCGGATGATGCTGGATCCCGAAATACATAGATCAGAAATAGGATTCAAACGGATGCACTCCAAAACCCTATCCATTTCCATCCAATTTTTCCAGCAGGGAACGCTGGTATGAGAGAGTTTGAGGGGGAACTTTGGCTAGGGGGCTACGTAATGTGTGCAATCCTTCTACACCTATTTCTCATTGATCTTGATTTGTTGATGGATCCGGTGTTGATCATTATCTCCGATTGTCTTCGGGGATCCACTTCCCTAGAATGATACATCATGCGCCCCCCCCCCCCATTTGATTCAAAAAGACATCCAAAGATCTTCATCCGATGGGGAGTTAGGAAGGTCTACACCAGTTCTGACTGCTCCCAGAACAATGTTCAAGTGGTCGTAATCCGGCGAAAAATTGACCGATTTCAAACAACAAAAAACGGCTGTATTCCCCATCGAATGAGCTGTCGCAAGCTTCCCCACCTAATATAAGAATTTCACACCCCCATCGCCCCCTTCAAGATTGAGGACTTATCACCCTTTTGGTATGGTAGATTCTGTTTCCCCGTTGAATTTGAAAAAAAATCATCCCATTATCTCCACCTGTTCAGGAGTGATTAGGGTGTATCCAGACTTTTGCACCACCCTGTATATATATATAGATCTCTCTTAGATACCATGTGTGTACGCTGTTGTACTCAACCGTTATGGTCGATCATGCGTGCTCTGTGTTATTCGTTCAATGATAATCATTTGCGTGCACAATAGAAATGAAAGTGGCGAAGATATTATTGGATGAAATAATCGGCCATCGTAATCACCACCGTTTGGGAAATCATTGATAACTGGAGTGTTCGATAATCAACATACACGGAAAAAATGAAACACGACTGATTACTGTGTTACACAAGAATGAGCAAAAAATATGAGAAAAAATTCTTAGCATGCGACTAGTTCAAGTTATAATGAGAATAAGTAGTCTTCACGTACGACAGAGGATCTTTTACCACAGTAACCATCACTATGTATCACATTACATTGAAAACATGAATGGTTCTCATGTTCACAGTTACCGTTTACTTTTAGGATAATACAGATTCCCTTCAGCAGTAGAACCCTTGCTATATAACACAAATGTAAGTGCCGTGTCCAAAAACGAATGACTCACTTGATAAAGATTCCCCATTCTAGTCCAGCACAGTAACCATTCCTGTGCTGGATAAGAACTGCCACTCAGAGTTCTCAAGGCATAATAGAAACTCGAGATACGAGTTACAGTGTCACCAGGGATATCCTCACGAACTAGAATTCACACGCACAACTATATCTCTGTCACCATGGTGACGCTATAACTCGTATCTCGAGTTTCTATTATGCCTTGGGAACTCTGAGTAGCAGTTCTTATCTAGCACAGGAATGGTTACTGTGCTGGACTAGAATGGGGAATCTTCATCAAGTGAGTCATTCGTTTTTGGACACAGCACTTACATTTGTGTTATATAGCAAGGGTTCTACTGCTGAAGGAAATCTGTATTATCCTAAAAGTAAACGGTAACTGTGAACATCTTACCATTTATGAGAAAAGAACCATTTATGTTTTCAATGTAATGTAAAACATAGTAATGGTTACTGTGGTAGAAGATCCTCTGTCGTATGTGAAGACTACTTATTCTCATTATACCTTGAACTAGTCGCATGCTAAGAATTTTTTCTCATATTCTTTGCTCATTCTTGTGTAACAGTGACCAGTCGTGTTTCATTTTTTCCGTGTAGAAAATATGACTGTGACCGCTCGGGGTGTGCGGGTAGCACTTTTTATCGGGTCGGGTCGGGTTCGGGTATTTGTATTTCTTTTCAGGTCGGGTCGGGTACCCGATTGAATCAGGTTTTCTAAGTCGGGTAACCGACTATAATAAAATCGCTTGAATTTGATATTTACAACTTCTATTCGAAGTTGCCATTGCCGTTGATATTTTAAGGACAAATTGTCTTGAGCGATTGTAGGAATAAGGGGATTTCATATGAATTCAATTCTAATATGAAGAATGCCATATTCACTACAAGTCTATCAGGGTTGTTACTCCATGTAATTGATTATGCAGCGCATTGAGAAATCTCCAAATTGCTTCATGGAATGTTTATATTTATTTTTTAATTCAATTAAAAAATATAATCACATTTATATCTCATAAATAATATATTTCCTATTTTCGTATCTAGTAACCACAATATAGAATCTTGACCATCAATGTAAATAAATATTCTTCTTATAAATATCACTCTTTTTTCATATTTTTGAATTTGAATGGAGGAAGCACAACTCTTCCACATGTTTTGTCAGCAACCTTAATCGAGTTGCTGTCACAATATTTCCTGCTGAGGAAAATGTTTGCCATATTTGGATTACCCGAATGTAATCGGATACCCGAAAAACTCGGGTAATTGAAAAACCCGACCCGACCCGATAAAAACCCGATGACTCGGGTACCCGCACACCCCTAGTGACCGCAAAAAATTTATATAATATTGATCCTTTGGTGCAAGAAGGATATCATTCATGGTGATTCAGAATTAAAATGCTCTTATATGAACAAGGTGTACATGACATGATCGAGGAGAAGTTTGATGGAGCAGAACATTTGGGGTTGATTACGTTGTCAGCACCTGAAAGGGAGAACACAAAATGCATGAATCTGATAGTGCAATGCGTGGACAATACGCAAATTGAAACAATCAAGTAGTTAGGCCGAAGGGTTGAGGAGGTAGGAGGAGGTCCCCATTCACTGTTTTACCGATAGTCTGTAATCAAACCCCCATTCGGTAGAATAGGGTTTTTGTCTCGGCTGACCAGAGGTCCCCCCCCCAGAGGGGACCCCCATTAGTTGGTCACCCTGATCATCGCGCACCCTTGATGACATCATCCGGTGAGTGACCGCCTAGTGGCGGATTGTCCGATGGTGGATCATCCAATTGTGCATCAGTTCGCTATCGCGTAGTTCGTCACGGATTGCTTATCCTCATCTAATGGAGATTCGACGAAAACTGCAACTCCACGTGGATTCTATGAGAATGAGGGATCTGATTGTGGATGGGACAAGGTTGAGGGTAAAAAATTCGAGAGAATGAGGTTGGAATGTAGAAACGAGTGGAGAAGGAGGATCGCATGTGAAAGATTTCAAGCCGGTGGAAGAATCGCGCTGCTTATGAGTCTAGAGCTGGTTTATTCACTTCTCGCGAACTGAAACGTCAATACAACTTCAGTACAAGCAGTTTGAAATGGATGAGAGTGAAGAGAACGATGGTTTTAAGTAATGAACTGAGTAAAAGAATGGAAAAGACCACGAGGCGAAGATCTACATGTGTAGACCACCCGACAGAGACGCGAAGTAGTTCCCTGTCGAAAAGAAGATGAGTCGATGACGTAATTTTCCATATGCGATAAGGAAATAGTTCGCTTATCACGGCATGAGGAGCAGGGTCGGACGAATCCCCACCCCTGACCAGCTCTTGAAGCTACTCAGGCCTCCTCAATCACCGAATCAAGAGTGAAAATCCGCACGACATTAATTTTCCTGAACAGATTGGCTGTGACATAACAAACTCCCGGTCTATTAGCGTTAAAAATATCAATTCCCAGGTACGATCCGGCATCCGGTGCAAAGAGAATTGAGGGCCCTGCCGTAGAGCCTATATATATAATATAATCCAATAAAATGCACATAAGAATTATGGTTTCGACAGATTGATTCAACGAGCCTCAACTAATGTTCCTTCGATCACGGGGATTTTGATGGAAATAAGAAATGGGTCATATTTCATTTCATGAGTCTCTTTCTCATAATATACGAGAATCGAGGTGGAACAAATGTGCCGAGCTCAAGACAGGCTTGTACCATCACTGGCAAATTCGTGTTCTTGGATACCTCGATCGATTTGGTTTTCAACGCTGAATTATGCACAGCTCCCAGTGGAATGAATCTCGAAATAATTTGATCCCTGTCTGAAGACTTACCCGCAAAGCTGATGGTGCATCCCGTCCATTCCAAGTGCACGTCTGATCATCACATGCTTAGTAATTTAAAGATTAATATCATTTGGAAGAATTCACCTGATATGTGATGAAGAAATTATTCTCAAATTGTGGTATCTTCCTGATCGGATTGACCATGACACCTGTTTATTGAACATCCATCTCATACCAAGCTTGGGCTTCACCGCACCGGGGGCCGATTGTTATTCCCAGGGTTTGAACCATCATAAATTCGAAAGCGAATCACTGCATCACATCGTTCATGTGTTTGAGTATGAATACTTGTCCACTTATGTGTGGGATTTGACATAATAGTTCATAACCAGCTTGGGTTTTCACGCTTGATTTAAGCTTGCGCTGATGTAATTACCATTCTCAGAATACGACGAATGTGTCATGACCGACTGATCATTTGAACCGATGCAGAAATTATGAGCTGATATTGGCCCAATTGTTTTTGACCAGGGTTTGTACCTGGTACATGTCAATAATTGCCTCGATGTTTTTTTCAAGACGTCTGAGGAATGACATCCAGCATTTCTGAACAATCTTCAAACGCTACAAAATCCTAATCCAACGGTCCATGTTATCTGTTCACCAACAAAAAGGTATATTTCACGATTGGAATGCTGTTAAGGTATCAGGATGGACAAGTCCATTGGGACGGGAGAAATTTGGATAAACACTGGAAAAATTGGTGTTTCCGTCATTTTCTCCATTTCTCTTGGATTTCGAGAATTATCTGATTGAATTGGTGAATTCTGATACATGCTATTCGAAAGCTGACATTATCTGCACATCTTCTGGTTCTTCTTTAAAAATTTCCAGATCAAATGAGAGATGGACAGCATGGGGGTGACGTTCACAGAGAATGCCCTATATATGGGAGTGAAAACGCACATTGTTTTCCCAGAACTGAGTAGACAAGGGGACCGTTATTTGTTGGAGAGTGATGCATCTTACACATTTTACCCCTACTCCTCTTGTTTGAATTGAATAAACAAAGATAAAATCTCGACCAATCGATACTCTCACTCTCTCTCTCTCCCCCTCTCTCTCTCTCTCTCTCTCTCTCTCTCTCTCTCTCGGCTCCTGTAGAACAATAGACACGATCACTGCAGTATGTATATAGGACTAGATGTGTGAGTATGAGCTGGTACGGTGATTTAATTCGAAACCATTCGAATCCGTGCGATTAGCCTCAATGTCGAACCCTTAAAAATTGAAAATTCCGCGAATTATTCATTCATCAGAAACTTGAATTTTTGCGAATGATTGAAAACGTTAGGGAGGAGGAATGAATTAGTTTGGCTGAATGAACACCGGCGTCGGTTCAGATTCATCACCTTGAATGGCATAAGGGATTGGATGTGAAATTCATTGGGAGTATCAACTTCATCTCAGATGCGCTTTTTGGTCATGTTCGATTGTGAATACGGGGAATCACCGATTAGGATAAAAACGGAAGAAGGTATCTTTTAGAAGTACTTGCGTAGATTATGAATAAGAATGGCACTTCCAGTGAATTTTGCGTATGGTTATCGATCCCTCCCCTTATTCAGGGTGGAGAGTTTGAACCACAAAGTTCCTAATTTTTGTGCCTGCTATTTCAAATCATCCACCTGAGCACCGAGTACCCTAGTAAAAAACGAACATATATGACGCATACATAATCCATACATAATGCATATGAAATTCATGTATGATTCATATATGAAAATGCATAGAATCATATACAATCCATATTCAATGCATATGTGATCCATATATGATCATATACGACTCATATATAATCCATATAAAATCCATATACGAAAAATATTTCATATGTGACAGAATTTTTTCACATGTATGGGAAAGTCTTGCATCGGAAGGTCATATATGGATTCTGTATGGGTCATATATGATCATATACGGATTCAATATGGATTGCGTGTGAATTATATATGGTCATATATGACCATGTATGGTTTATATATGCTCTATGTATGTTCTTATATGATTCATTTTTACTAGGGTAGATAGGATCTGTGCATAGATTTGAGAATTTTTGAATTCCTAACGTAACAAGACACACAGTCCTTTTGTAAATATGAGCACTCCAACAGAGTTTGTGTGGAATTCATGAGCGAATGTATATGAAATAATCATATGATTGATTTTTCCTTCTGTATGCATTTTCCAGAAGTCGCAAGGCAACGTGGTGCACCAGAAGGAGAAATTGAGGAGTGAGCTTCCCATCAATATATCGGGGAACCGATTGTGTGGGTTTTTTTTGAACAAAAAGTGTCTGAATTTTTCAGGTTCCATATAAAGAATAGGGAAATCTGTTCCAATTTTTGTGATATGGATAGGGGGAAAATGGGAAGTCATGAGACACACTCATGGCACCTGTTTACATCTAGAAACCACTGTCAATTCTTCTCCTCATTTAGACGCATCTTTCAATTCACATTTGTTGGTGTCAACGCTCATTCTGGTGTCTTTTCAAATGTGAGTTTGATTGTTGTTGAAAAAGACTTCCGTAAGCATGAAGTTCAAATTAGGAGCAAATGCCTTCAAAAATCATCTTTGGTACCTTTTAGATGAACTTGTTGGCCTGAGTTTATTTTCAAAGAACGTATCTGCTGAATACAAGTTGGCAATCATCGATAAGATGGATTGTGAGCCTACATGTAGAAAGGTTAGAGGAAATTCAGCACTTTCAACAAACCAAGCTGTTTTGACTGATTTTGCTTCGAAGAGAACGTTGCAGCTATTTGATAAGCTGCAAATAAATACTAGTTTTTTTCCCCACAAGTCTGAATGAATGGGGTATCAATCAGGATTATAAAAAAAGGGAACTTATTGTCAACAATCTCAAAGTTGTAAATGACTTGGCTGAGCGTGGAGTCGAACTGTTTGATGAATTCAATAAACTTTTTACGAATGACGAAGAGGGGAAGCAATTGCTCTTACAAGTGGTAGAGGCCAACAGAAAGTTGGTTCCAACACGGCCGACCAAAAGAGCAGTTGTCAACAGTTTGAAGCCGTCATCGTTTCAGAATTAATCATTGGTTGATCCTTTTTGGTCATTCCCATACATCATTTCCTATATTCGTTCCTTATATTTCACTATGAATTACACATTATTTGTTACAACCAAGCTGACAATATTTTTTTCAATCAATCCTCAAAAATCCTGATTTTTATAAATTATTTTCACATTATAAGACATTGAGCACTGTTTTATAATATAATTAAGGCCTTGAAGGTTTGCCAGAATACTTGTTATAGGACTAGTAGAAAAACTAGGGGGTTCCTAGACTTCCGGGTTGATTTTGAAATTTTGCCCATATATTGTGGGCCACCCTAATGTACATGAATGCCGTCTTGGTTGAATCAAATTAGTAATTCAAGCATAACCCTTTGAATCTGACAATGGAAATTTCATGTGATTCGGGCAGAACATTGTCCGGGATTCAATGAAATTTGACGAGATTCAATCACATTCACATTGAAAGAATTAATTCATCCGAACAAATCTCATCGGCAAATCGCCAGCTGAAGTTCAAAACATTGTTCGAAATTCAATCAGATTTGGCGAGAATCAATGGATTCTTCCAACCAGGGTAGAACTGCCTGGGACATTCGCATGTGCTCGGGACATACCATGCGACATTATTTGCACGTTCAGAAGACCCTCGGGGCTGTATAAGTGATATCATGTCTTTTCAGAAAACGGTCCTACTTTTTCAAATTCTTCAACCTCCTTGAGTCAACAGATCAGAGGTTCAAACCGTTCAAATGTGAGAACAATATGATTTTCATGATATTTATGCCACAAAAACTAAGCCCGTCTTACAAGTTCCCTGATCTCCCCTACATTTAGAGAGAGAGAGTGAATTCAGTTTTATTTTCAAAGAATGCTCCCCAGGGTTTGACTCCCGATACAAGTTGGCACTGAGGCCTGGCTCACATTAATAAATACATAAAAATAATACAGATATCCATCATTTGATAATATAATATCGATATTCATCTGCCTGCAGGGGGTACTACAACAAATATCACGTAGGCCGTTGGGGGCTATTAGATCAATTCAGTCTCAATGCATTCGCCTGAAATTATTATAGATGGGTGGTATCAACCGGCCTACCCATATCAGGGATAGCTCAGTCTCATTGAAAAGTTCCCCCTGGAGCAACCAGACCGGAAGCAATATAGCCTAAACATATAATATCAACAGATGCCCCCGTAGAAACATCACAGCTGTCAGTCCTACCAAGGTGACTGTTGCGAAACAGGGTTTGAAATATACAAAAGCACATTGCATGAATGAATATGGTACATATTGACGAACACATAATCCAATAAATTAATATCTGAATCAATACACAAGGCAAATAGAATAAATAAATGAATAAATAAATCGATGTATATAGGGGCATTCCACGTCAGATCAGCCGAGAGAAAAGTGACATCCCTCCGATTCAGACCAAATTTGGGAGGGGGTCGAAGAGGTATTCAAACACACAGTGATCTGGAAGCCATGATAGGTTTGACTAAAATGTTAACGAAAACGACTTTGGGGGTTCGTTTTCTACATGTCTACAGACTAATATCCCGTTTGAATTGAAATCCTATCTGATCCTTTTCTCGAGATATCTCGGAATGAAGAAGCTGAAATTGGTGAATTTCAGACGGATGTACTTAGTAGACGTATGAAAAGTATCTGATGGTGATATTCCGCTAAATGATTGTAGTAGTTTATTCATTGAACATATTTCAGGTGATAATACATGTCCCAATACGTATTTTCATATTATTCCATTAGTTTATGAATCAATGAGGTTTACGTTTGAATTGGAATCTCATCTGATCCTGTTCTCGAAATATCTCAGGATGAACAATTGACCCTCATGAAGCTCAAATATAGAAGTATGTGGCACTTGAAAAATATACCACCATTGCTGCGAATATATGTTTTTTTTTTCATTTACACGGGATTCTGCTTCCAAATAGACTGGCTGATTTCTATATATTCATGTGATATGTTTATTCCGATCTTGAACATACAAACTACAATAAGTTTAGGGATATTTATAATTACAATACATCGATATTCTAACGCAATTAAATATATTTATGATTCACATCTATATTCCATTTCAACGTTCAATCAATCATGTTTTCAAGCTTTTTGAATTACATGTGCTTTGACGAGAATCCAACCACGGCTTTCTTCAACCGACTTGGATATAATGGATTGCTAATGTAATTCACTTTATATTTTTCCCAAAATTCCAAAAATACTCTATGAATAGACTCTCCAGCTTGCTCTGACCACTTACCTAAACCATCGTTCCCTAAAAAGTATAGGCAATGTTCCAAATGATCCAACAACACGTGGATTTTCAATGTTTCAGATATCCGTATGCTTCTGATTGCTCTAGAAAGTCTCCCCAAATGTTCCTTCAAATCTGATCTAACTGGTCTGGTCGTAAAGCAGCAATTCACCACCTGATCCATTTCTTTGAAAACATTTACGAATGGTATCAATGCAAATACTCCAACATCTGCATAAATGGCGGGATCTAGAAGCGCATCGGCATTTTTCAGAAGTTTGCGACAAGCGTTACCTTCAAAAATCTCTCCATGATAATTTTTGGCAACTAATCCCAACTTTCGCGGCCATAAGAGAGCCTTTTCTCTTCCGACAACATGAATAAGGCCTTTCAAAAACAGATGATTGACAAACCCTTGTAATATATGTAGTTCTGGTATCACACATCTCTGAATAACATAAGTATCGTCAGTTCCCTTCAGAAGAGAGGAATTCACCGTACTGTGGCAACCTTCCGCATGTTTTTTGTTGCTTCCCATCAGGATGAAATTTTCGTGATCCTCCTTTAAATCTCCGTACGTTTTCAGCTTCCAACCTCTTGTTTTGGTTGCTAAAAGATCTTCCCCATTTTTATCAGAGTCATCATTTTGTGATTTCTTCAAATCTGTCAGAGTAACAAAACAATATGGGCACGGATACGTAGCAGATGCAGTTTGTTGTCCATTGACAATGTTTGAGAGTTTGAAATCAGCGAGAAACTTGAAGGATAATGCATTAAGACTAATTCAATCGAATAAGATTTTCATATTTCCATAGCACTCCTTGATATTTGGTACTACACATTACAGTATCAATTGGTGGACACTGGTTGATTTGCTTTTCCTTCCAGCAGAGGCACCTTCGCTATAGGAATTTATTTTTTTTCTAGGCACTTCAAAGTCTGTTTCATCATCACTAAGTGGCATAATGCTCATACTTCTTTTGAAAAACCCTTGACCACCATCCGCCATAATTTTTATTTCCACGTCAGACTGATCATAATTTCGTTTCTCTATCACAGTATGAAACGTCGTTTGTGCATCTGCCCAGATTACGGGTCTTTTTCCCGTTCCTTCATCAGTTTCGAATGTACAATGACTAACATTGTAGATGTTTTCCAAAGTCTTTGATGTTTCAGACATGTGCTGAACGAAGTTGGGAGGAATACAATTTCTGCCTGCGTTGCTCCTCAGAAAATTGGTGAGTTTTTCCATATGATTCGAAGAAACACCTGTATATAGTTGAAAATTATCTAGACTTTCATTACTGGAAATCACATTTTCTGTCCTTTTGGGGTCAATTGAAATCCTGGTCTTGGAACCTAATGTGCTCAAAGTGATCTCTTTGTTTTGGCTGATTGAGCATGCATCGACGGTGGAGCCATTTTCCAAGTTCAGTATTTTTTTCAATGAATGTGAGACAACTTGTTCTTGCTGTTTGCCAGGTAACTTCTTTAGCATTCCAATCACATTCTTCCGTCCAGCTGAAGGTTTGCATGGATGTTTCAGACCTTCACCCACTTTTTGAAAACAATGATTGCAAATTGTTGTGGTACTCGATTCATTGTTGGTTTTCTCATTCGTACTAAATTGCGTATCAGCTGACGACACAGAGGCAATCAGTCTATTATGAATATTGATTCCATTCGATACATTTGAAGTATGTCCTCTTCCTTTCGTAACTTTTTTATGAGCTTTTGACCGGCCAGTTAGGCAAATGTAACAATTGCATTCACCCATGCTAGTCTCTTTTCTTAGCAGGATTTCTCCGTTATTTGGCATTTTTTGAAGAGGCCGTACTTCATTTGCCCCTTCTTTATCTCGATCATTGAGAGCATTGCGGCAAGTACCACATATACTCAAGGGCAAGTTCGAATTCGATATGCTGAAATTTACATTAATGTATTGTTGAATGAGCTGCTCATACCTTCTGGTGATAATAAACACTGCAGGTTTGGATTTTCCAAAAGTAATCTTTCTACCACACGGTGCACAAACTTCTATTCTATTTTCTTCGTGGTCACATTTGAGCTTCGGATGATTTGACGTCATGATTTACACATACTTTTCATGTCTGTTCCCGATGGTCAATAGAATCACTCGGTTGGTTATAATTCACTCGAATTACAAACGAATATGAATATTTGACGTAAGTGAAATTCCCGAATACTCGAAGGGCATAAATATTCGAATTATACAAATTACAAAATCATAATTTAGTGAGGTTATTAGATAGATAGATAGATATGTTTATTTATGTTCTGGGATGAAAATCCTGTGGGACAATTGAGAAAGAAGTATTAACAATAACAAAGATATTATATACAAAAATACTTATATATATACAGCATTAAACCCACAGCCCAACAAGCAAAAAGAAGGCAGAATGAATGAACTTAGAAATAAAGATGAAATGAGAATGAGAGTGAGGATGAGATGACAAAGGTGTGAGAAATGAAAATACAGATATGAAATAGAGATACAATAGTTATAAATGCGCAGAATGAAAATGAAGGCAAATGAAAATACAGATATAAAATAGAGATACAATAGTTATAAATGCGCAGAATGAAGATGAAGGCAAGAAAAGCGTAAGATGAACCACGATGAACCTACTTGAAAAGGAGTATATGTCTATGAGTGAGAAAGGATGGAGGTGAGCAAGAAGTCATAATACCTCTTTTTGAAGACGTTAGGGGAACAGCTACACTTGATGTTATCTGGGATCGTGTTCCAGAGTTTACTACCTGTTATCAAAAAAGATTTTTGATATGTGGTAGTACGATGCAGTGGTATTTGAAGGAGCCCCCTATTCGATCTAGTGCAACGAGTTGCATCAGAGGTACCAAAGTTAAAACGATCGTAAAGAAAAGAAGGATCCTTGAAAGCAAATAGTTGATGCAAGTACCACCCCAGGAAAAATTCCCGTCGTTCAGAAAGTTTGAGCCAGCCGAGGCGCGTGAAAAAAGGAGAGATGTGGACATCTTTCCTGAGATTGAAAATAAACCGCACGCAGGCATTCAGTTTACGCTGCAGACGTATACTGTCTCCTTCGGAGAGATCAGTGAGAACTAAGCAAGAATAATCAGAATAGGGTATAACTAGCGTTGAAATCAGTTAAGTTCTCATCTGGATAGAGAAAGCGTTGCCATTAAGTCGCAATTGGCAGAGTGCGCACGAGACTTTCCTGCAGACAGAAGTTACTTGCTCATTCCAATTGAGAGAAGGTGTCAGAATAATCCCAAGCGATTTAAGCGAAGAGACAAGATTTATAGGGGCGCCCTGAAGTATGATGTCCGGTAAGGAGCGAAGAGAAATATCGTTGACGTAACATGGAGAACCAAGGATCATGCTATTGATTTTTAAGGGGTTCAGAATTAGGTAGTTGGTGAAGCACCAACTGGCAATCCCCTGTATATCGTCATTCAATTTCGAGATACATTCGTCTATGAGCAAAGGTGAAGTATGCAAATAAATATAAAAGTCATCAGCAAATTTGAAGAATTTACAATGGTGAATAATCGAATTTATGTCGGTAACATACAGTGCGAATAAGAGAGGGCCCAGGCGAGAGCCTTGGGGAACACCTGAGGTAACTGGAGTCCATTCGGAGCAACCTTTAGAGCTTCTAACTGATTGCGTGCGACCAGATAGATAGGACCAAAACCACTTCAGCACGGGGGTAGATATATTGGAAGAAGCGAGTTTTTGTATGAGCAAAGAGTGGTTAACGGTATCAAAAGCTCTTGAGAAATCAAACCCCACCAAAAGAGTGATCATGCGCTTATCAATCGCTTCACGAACATCATCAGTCAATTTTAAAAGAGCAGCTTGAGTGGAGCGGTGTTTAATGAATCCACACTGATATTGGTCAAGTAGAGAATTCCTGGTCAAAGAATCACACAAGAAGTGATGGACGATCTTCTCAAGTATTTTAGATGACTCACAGAGAATGGAGATAGGGCGAAAATCACGTGGAGTTTGTGGAGATCTTGTTTTGGGTATAGGTGTAATGAAGGAACGTTTCCACGCCATAGGAAAGAGAGATAGCATGAGAGAGGAATTGAATAAGGTCAGTAGGGATGGAAAAATGGACGGAGCGATCAGGTTAAGGAATCGACCAGCAAGCCCATCTGGAGGAATAGTATTTGAGTTAGAAAGATGATAGAAATGTAGCAGATCATGAGGAATCAAGTGAGGGAAAAAGGAAAGGTTATCACTGTAGCCGAGACTTCGGTCGAGAATGGGCGGTGGAGGACAAGCCGGATGAAGGCCAGCAGAGAAGTGTAAACTAAGCTCGTTCACTCAAAATTTATCCGCGGGCGGATGATTACTATTAGATTTAATTATTCCCAGGGTACGAAGTTCTCTCCAAAGTGTGCGTGAGTCGGGAATGCCCATTAATCTGTCGTTATAATATTGACGCTCCGCATTCCTGAGAGAAGTAACAACGTTGTTCCTTAGTCGTGTGAAGAGAAGATGACATTCAGGATTTCTTGTGCGGAGATATGTCCTCCTCACAGTGTTACGTTCACGGATGAGATTATGAATCTCCTGAGTTATCCAGGGAGAAGGAGGACGTCTGGAAGTGAACCTTCTGATCGGTACTTCACTATTGTATAGATCAGTGAGATAATCATGGACAACCCTAACACACTCATCAATATTTGTAATACCCGAGTTCCAGATGTTCAGCAAAATCGATGGTATATCAATATCTTGCCCATTGATACGCGAGTAATCACGCACAGAGACGATCTGCTGTTGACTCATGGGTAGATCGAAAGAGTATTCAATTGAGATCATGTCATGCCGAGGTAGAAAAGGCATTTCCTTTTGTTCATGGTCAATCACTTTGGAGAGATCGTCCACTACATATAAGTCAAGCAAGGTAGAAGAGATGGACGTGTGATGAGTGGGGCCGTAGGGGACAATGGCCAGATTCAGACTGGAGAGTATTTTACGGAGATAAGTACTATCAGGAGATGAACGGCACAAGTCAGTGTTCCAGTCACCCATAATGATTTCGTCCTGATAGTCAGTACTCAGTGTAGAGATCATCGTTCCCAAATTAGCAAATCCTATTTTCGGAGGTCTGTAAACTACACAATGAGTACTTTGCGCATACACGTGCTGGAAACCTGGATGAATAGATATTCGGGTTGTGGACAAGTGGCATCGTACTCAGATTCCTCTATAATCTTGTATTGGAGATTCTGTTCTGATATGTGACCACATATGCATCCAATGAGCAGAATGAGTCATCCATGTCA
Source organism: Gonatopus flavifemur (assembly GCA_018340375.1). Taxonomy (NCBI): domain Eukaryota; kingdom Metazoa; phylum Arthropoda; class Insecta; order Hymenoptera; family Dryinidae; genus Gonatopus; species Gonatopus flavifemur. Next base: position 817,384 of record JAFFJZ010000039.1, read on the forward strand.
CTCCTAAACCGGGTCTCAGATACCGCAATAACATCGTACTTATTCGGATTCTTAGTGCAGAAGAAATCAGAGAATTCATCGAAATGAGCCATAAGTGATTGTGCATCAACATGACACATTTTTAACGAACGGAAAACTTCATTCGAGTGAGAGTTTGAGGGTCGAATCGGGAGTCACCTAAGTTGATCAAAGTCCCTGTTAGATGAGATGACGATAACATTTGAGGTGTCATCTTTTTCCACCAGAATACGTCCATTCCTCGACCAAGTATAGAGATATCCTTTAGACCTCGCAACTCTCTTAGTTTATGCGAGAAGAGAGGCTATATCAGACGGCAGATATTCATTAAGATAAAGCCTAGACTTAGGTAGAGAGGGATTAATATCAGACGCGTCGACTAATCCTGTAGAACGTTCGGCCTCAAGTATTTTCGTTCGGAGAGAAGGAGAATCAAGCTCCATAAGGATGGTACGTGGACGCAATTTAGTTTTGGTGGAGCGAAGACGAAATGCTCTCACAATGTTAGATTGGGTGATCTGAACATCAAGATGAGCCGAAACATCCATGATACGGCTTGGAATGAATTCATCAGGGAGTTCAGGTAATCCTGAAAGAGTGAGAAGGTTCCTATTTGATTGAGAGCGCAGCGCTCGGAGTTCTTCCTGCAACTTGGTATTTTGTTGTTCCAATTCAGAGATGCGTGATGAGTGAGATTGAGAGTTATCTTCAATGGTTATAACACGCTGGCTGAGCGATATGAGGCTGGCATCAGTCATTTTGATACAGGAGGAATTCTGTTCCAGTGAGGTTTTTAATTCCTGGTAGTCTTTAGTGAGCGATTTCACATCCTGATTGACTGTCATAACAGCCTGTTCAAGCCCCGCAAATTTGCTGGATAAAGAGGAGACATTGTTTTCGATGGAAGACAGTTGTTGAAGTCGAGCATGAACCTCAGTATTATTGCGTTCTTGCCGTTCAATGAAATTATCGAGTTTATCTGAGGGTATTTGAATAGCTCTCATAATATCATCTATGGTAAAGGTTGTATTAGGAGTGGTACCACCACTGGTGTTGCGATCAATCATCGAAGTTGACGGACAATCAACTTCCATTGATGAGGGAGGGATATCTCCAGACTTTTTGAAGGATTCCAAGGGACCTTTGCAAAGTACAAGCTCGTTGTTGTGGCTATACGTTTTATGTAGTTTCACAAAACCAGGATGGGAATATTTTATGCACGGTGTACACTTAATGACATCCGTTTTCACAGATTTTCTGCAGATTGAGCAAATGTGATCCATTCTAATAATGAGAAAGAGAAAAATCTGGTACTAATATGTGTGGAAATCCGAATAAAAAACGAATTACATAGAATAGAAGTCGTTGTCAAAACGGTTAAGATGAGTATATGCTACGTTGGGTGAGAGAGAGTACCATCGAGTAGTTACAGAGACAGAGATGAGAGCAATAACGTAGAAAGAATACAACAACAGTGTGCACGTATCTATACACTCGGTATCATAGTATATGTGTGACACACACAACGCAGTATAAACGAACGAACGCTAGTACTATGAAATAATCGCGCATTATAATTATGAATCTAATGAAAGTATTATTGAGAAATGCATCACCGAATTATTATCTATGTAGACCGCAAATGAGGATAGAGAAAGCATGTGTCAAAAACCTCGTTGAAAAGTGATGTGATACGAATTAGTATGCCAACAAAGATGTCGTCAAGGCTCCCGTTGGAAGGCAAGATTTATGCTGTGGAGTGTGGATGTGCTACGATGGCCAATACCTCAACGTTACCGTGATGACGTGTAGAGAAGACAGACCAATCAATGATAAGAGGCGAATGATAAGTGCCACGCACGAGAAGCACTTGTAATACACCAGCCTTGGTCTTCCCGCTTGGCAGATGCTCCAACAACACCAGATAAATGCAAATCACAAAACATCCACCATCGGCTGCCAACGAAACAGCTACTTATCGTTAGTTGCTCAAAAAAATGCCCGAGTCGATAAGGGATGCACTGAAACAAGGTCGACCCCGATAGGGCCACAAAATATGCAGTAAAACAGTTGACAAAGTAGAGCGAAGCAAGAGCGTGCAGGCTTATACTCACAGAGAGAATAGAAAAAAGAAAAGAATAGAAAATTAGGGTAATAAGCACAGAATCGTGAAGAAGATTCTCGTTTGAAGTGAAAAACAATTGAGATAAACGAAGAGGTGAGGCTAAAAAAAAACCATCATACAAATGAATACGAAAACAGAAAAAATCGAGTGCATCGCAGACAACGATGCTAAACCTCATTGATTCATAAACTAATGGAATAATATGGAAATACGTATTGGGACATGTATTATCACCTGAAATATGTTCAATGAATAAACTACTACAATCATTCAGCGGAATATCACCATCAGATACTTTTCATACGTCTACTAAGTACATCCGTCTGAAATTCACCAATTTCAACCTCTTCATTCCGAGATATCTCGAGAAAAGGATCAGATAGGATTTCAATTCAAACGGGATATCAGTCTGTAGACATGTAGGAAACGAACCCCTAAAGTCGTTTTCGTTAACATTTCAGTCAAACCTATCATGGCTTCCAGACCACTGTGAACAATGAAGGAACCTCAAATTGTCGTCTTTTTCATGCAGTTTTATTGATGTTACCGTGTAGACAAAACAAAATCACATTTCCATTCATTTTAAATTGTCTCAACAGGGAGTTGGGATGGAATTCTGAAGAAATTCACACATCTTGTCAACTGAATTCTTTTTTTGGGGAATTTTTCCAAAATTCTGTTTCCTCAGAATTTTTTGGAAGAAAAAATTAATAATTTTGAGAATTATTTCATCCAAAAAAGTCAATTTATCTCCGGAGAGCCGGTCTTCGATTCTTTTGAAAAAAATATATGTTGTATGTAAACACAGCTGCATTCTTCAGAAACATTTTCGATTTCTCAAATTGAAGGAACCTCCAAAATTGTGGAAGTTGTAAACGTTTGAGTGGAGCAATTCGCGTTATGTATGATTTTGTGCGGGGCTAGGATCTCACACTGCGAGGAAGTTGAACAATTTTCGGCTCGGTTTTGGATGATCATTTCGTATTTTTTGTTTCTAGTTCGTTGCTGTGTAAATTCTTATTCAAGGACATCCCAATGGAATTCCATAATTATCAAATAAGTTGTTCACAGAAATGTTGGAATCACAACCCTTGAACGGCTCCTTGTTCAAAGAATACGGAATTTCCTGGAGAATCAAGCGTCACCGCGAATTCGCCTAGTTTCAAATTCTCTTCGAAACGGGAAGGGACGTGGAATGAAATTCTTACAGCTGAAAAACTCTATGAGTGGGCTTCAGATGGTTGAAAAAATTATAATCCATGTCCCTGTTCTCAGGACGATCACAGAGTTGCAACATAATATTCGAAATCCAGGCTCTTTCTGAATTCCCAATCAGAATTCGAGATATTTCACATACAAATTCAATAAGACGTTTTTACTCCAAGGAAACGTGGAAAATTGGACGTTATTTTTTTCGAATCCACGTTTTCATGTCGATAAAGTGTAGAGGGTAACGAAAAAGCTCAAGTATCGGTGCATAAAATAGTTGGACTAACAAAACCCTACCATGGTGGAATTTAAAAATCAAGATGGCGGCCAGGATATGACATAAGTGGCGGCAAAAAAGGTATGATTTCGGTATTTGCCAAAACCTGTACTCGGAATATGTTTTTCATATGTTTTTTGTCACTTAATCATATATGTGCATGTGTGAGGAACCTGATCGTGACAAACTCATCAGTTTTCAAAATGGCGGATCCAATATGGTGACCCTATTCGGTTGGAATTCATGGGTTTTATTCCGTTTTCCACCATTTCCCTATGATTTTGTATGATCATTGACAAGGGTTTAAAATTGCAGTGGTGAATTTTAGCTCAATGAATCGTCTCCGCACCTAGTCAGTGAATATTCCTCCAAAACTTACAAAAAAAAACAGAATCTAAAAATACATTCTAAAGGCCCTAGTAAAAATGAATCATATAAGAACATACATAAAGCATATAGAAACCATATACGGTCATATATGATCATATATAATTCATACGCAATCCATATTGAATCCGTATATGATCATATATGACCCATACAGAATCCATATATGACCTTTCAATGCAAGACTTTCCCATACATGTGGGAAAATTGTGTCACATATAAAATATTTTTCGTATATGGATTGTATATGGATTATATATGAGTCATATATGATCATATATGGATCACATATGGATTGAATATGGATTGTATGTGATTCTATGCATTTTCATATATGAATCATATATGAATTTAATATGTATTATGTATGGATTATGTATGGGTCATATACGTCCGTTTTTCACGAGGGGAAAAATTGTACTACATTAAAAATTTTTATGGAACACAAGAGGATATATCTCATCTGGAAAAAAGATGTGAAATCAATATGAGCTGCCAAGTACATTTGGGTATTCAAATGGTATCACACTGAACGATGATTGTTGCCGTTATATAGAACAGGATGTTGATACAACGAGGTGGCAACCGAGTAATTGCACATGCCAGCTTGTGGTGGTCATACAACAGTGGCTCTTTTGTAACCTCAACATTACTGTTACATAACTATCATACATGTTATATCGATTCAATGCAATTGAAACATAACTTTGTGATGTCATAGCAGTGAGAAAGTTCTATTTCAATTATATCACCTCAATAAAACTGTGTTTCGGGAGATGTACGAGGGTGGATTGATAAGTTTCCGGCCTGACCAAGAAAAACAACGTTTTTAAGAATTTTTTTTTTTCATTTCTCAACCTAATCCCCTCCAAGGCTGATACATTTCTCATAGCGGTGTTCTAGTCTAGTAATGCCATCTCTATAGACTGATCCGTCAAGCTCCTCAAAATACCCATTTACAGCTTCGATTACTTCTTCATTGTCCGCAAATCTCTTACCGCCAAGCCATTTTTTGAGGTGAGGAAACAGATAATAGTCACCCGGGGCTAGGTCTGGAGAGTAGGGAGGGTGCGGCATTAATTCAAACTTCAGATCGTTGATTTTAGCCATCGCAACGATTGACGTGTGCGCTGGTGCGTTATCGTGATGGAACAAGATTTTTTTCTTCGCCAGATGAGGTCGTTGAATTTTCACTTCGTGGCTCAAACGTTGCAATAAGTCTGCGTAGTATTGACCAGTGATAGTTTTACCCTTTTCAAGGTAATCAATGTATATAATACCTCTTGCATCCCAAAAAACAGTAGCCATAACCTTGTTCGCCGAAAAAATTGTTTTTGCCTTCTTTGGAGTTGGTTCCCCTGGTCCAATCCACTGTTTAGACTGTTCTTTGGTTTCAGGAGTGTAGTGGTGGACCCAAGTTTCGTCAACGGTTACGAATCGACGCAGAAATTCGCTTGGATTACGCTTATACAACGCCAAATTGGCGGTAGAAATGTTCTTTCGAATCAATTTTTGGTCGACTGTTAGCAAACGTGGCACCCATCTTGCACAGAGCTTTTCCATATACAAATGTTGGTGCAAAATATTTTGTACACGTTCATATGACATCTTACAGGTCTCAGCTATCTCACGAACTTCTAATCTGTGATCTTTCAGCACTATTTAATGGATTTTTTCGATCATATCTGGAGTTGTGACCTCAATGGGGCGTCCTGAGCGAGGCTCATCAGAGGTGCTCATACGACCCTTTTTAAACTCGGAAACCCACTGCTCAACGGTTGAATATGATGGGGAGGATGTCCCCAGTGTTGAGTCCATCTCTTCTTTAATTTCCTTCGGCGTTAACCCCTTCAAATAAAAGTATTTGATGACAGCACGATTTTCCAGCTTTTCCATTTTTACGAAGAACACAGAGCCGTCTTGGTCAGCGTGCTCTCAAAACTAAACTAACATGGCGATCGGACTGAAACTATAGCTACAAGCTATCTAAGGATGGTACTATAGAACGCCACCCCAAGGTAGGCCTAGTGGCGCCATCTCTTGGTCAGGTCGGAAACTTATCGATACACCCTCGTAAACCATTTCATGGTATATTGTCACTTCAGTTCGTTCAAAATGTATTCAAAGTAATTCATGATCATCAAAAAGCAATATTGTATTGAATATCCAATCCAAACGTGTTGGTTGTTCCTGATTTTTCAATTAATGTCGATACGAAACACTTGGTGCGGCCGATAAAGATTTTAGTATACAGGGCGGCGCAAAAGTCTGGAAACACCTCCATAACTTTTGAAGGGGGCATGATAATTGGATCAAATTCCTTTTCAATTAAAGGAGGATTCAAGGGCTATGGTAACGGGGGACTTTCAGTTCCCCAGCCCTGTGGGGGGCGCTGAATGGGGGAAGGGGGCCAGAATTTTCGATGAGATGGGGGGCTTGTCATACGTCATCCGATGGTGTGTTCCAATTCGAACCCAGCGGTTTTTTGTTTCTTGGAATCGAACCATTTTTCGCTGAGTTATCGTGATTTTAATACTCTGATGTGGCAAAGTCTGGAAACACCCCCATTACTCTTGAACGGGGCATGATAATTGGATCAAATTATTCCTGAATTGGAGGTTTTTTTTACCCCAATCTTGGCATTACCCAGAATCAACGGCGTGGACGTGTCGGGAACCTGATTCCTTGTGCGTGTGTGTGTGTGTGTGTGAGTAGGTTCGTGTGGGTGAGTGGTTGTGTGTGGGTGTTGGTGTGTGTGGTTGTGTGTGCGTGGGCGGTTGTGTTTCGGTGTGGGTGTGTGCGTATGTGGAAGTGTGTGTGTGTGTGTGGGTGGTTGATTTGATCGTATGGGCCTTCGTAGGACTATTCTTATCGATACTCACTTACGTGCGCGTATTCGGCATCGATTAGTCTCAGGTTTATTTCAAAGCTGTGATCGATCATCCTCAGGTCCATTCCAGGCTCTTCATTCTCGAAGTCGGTGATTTACCAAAGGTATTCGGTATTTGAATAATCCGTTGATCGGAGATGTCACTTCCAGAGGAAGGACGGATCATTATCTCAATGATGCGTGGCTACGGAGATCGTCAACGATCTTTCAGGGAGGTACGAACCTTATTCAACGATGAATATCGCGTCGGTACATCGGGAGTCTCCTTAGGTACTATCTCCAAAACAATCGAACGTTTTTCAGAAACTAGGAGTGTTAAGGATCGCCCGAGATGTGGCAGGCCACGCAAAACCACTACCCCTCATATTGCGGTGGAGGTCATACAATCATTCGTTGAGGAACCGCACACCTCCATCCGTGAAGCTTCACAAGCTCTTGATATTAGGCGCCGCTCAATTCAGCGCCATCTCAGAACTACGCAGTTCCATCCCTTCAAAATCAAACTTGTGCAAGGATTACTTGAGGATAATTTTGCCCGTCGCTTGCAATTTTGCGAAACCTTTATGGAAATGATCGATGAAGATCCTCACCTACTAGATAGGGTTGTTTTTTCGGACGAGGCCACTTTTTGCCCAAATGGTAACGTCAATAGACACAATTTCAGATATTGGAGCGACGAGAATCCTCATTGGACGACCGAATCGAAAACTCAATATCCAAAAAAATTGAATGTTTGGGCAGGCATAATGGGGAATCGGGTTATAGGGTCATTTTTCATTGAAGGGAATCCCACAGCTGCAAAATATTTGGATTTGCTTCGGGATCACATTGTCCCTTCGATTTTGAATATTGCTGGTGATAATTCCGATACGGTGTGGTTTCAGCAAGATGGGGCACCAGCTCATTTTGGCATTCAGGTGAGGCATTTCCTCGATGAGACATTCCCTAACCGATGGATTGGGCGGAGGGGAAAAATTGAGAGGCCGCCCCGATCTCCAGACCTTACGCCGTTGGATTTTTTTGTGGGAATTCCTGAAAGATCGAGTGTACTGCACAAAACCTGCAAATTTGGACGAGTTGCGGCAGAATATCATCGACGAAACAGGGTTGATCACTCCACAAATGTTGGGAGAAGTCGAACGGAGTTTTTATGAGCGATGAGCGAGCTGTCAGGAAGTTGGAGGACACCAGTTCGAACAATTGCAATAGTGTGCCGAGTGCATGAACGTTGATGATGATTGCTCGAACCGACAAAGAAAACCGCGCGCACACACACACACAAACATACACGAATTCGACCACACACACACACCTACTTACAACCACACCCACACCCACCGACACCCACACACAACCATTCACCCACCCATACCCACACGCACCCACACAAACCTACTCACACACATACACACACACACACACACACACACACAAGGAATCAGGTTCCCGACACGTCCACGCCGTTGATTCTGGGTAATGCCAAGATTGGGGTAAAAAAAACCTCCAATTCAAAAAAAATTTGATCCAATTATCATGCCCCGTTCAAGAGTTATGGGAATGTTTCTAGACTTTGCCACATCAGAGTATCAAAATTACGATAACTCAGCGAAAAATGGTCCGATTCCAAAAAACAAAAAACCGCTGGGTTCGAGTTGGAACACACTATCGAATGACGTATGACAAGCCCCCCATCTCATTGAAAATTTTGCCCCCCCCCACCACCCAGCACCCTCTACAGGGCTGGAGAACTCAAAGTCTCCCGTTACCATAGCCCTTGATCCCTCCTCTGAATAAAGAAGGATTCGATCCAATTATCATGCCCCGTTCGGAAGTTATGGAGGTGTTTCCAGACTTTTGCGCCACCCTGTATAACTTTCTGTTCGCATGCTTTCAACAAAGTCGTTTGAATATAATTAAGGCTCTAAACTCACGTCATCGGCCGCGCCAAGGCTTCGTATTGACATTCATTGAAAAATCAGGAATAACCAACAGGTTTGGTTTGGATATTCGATACAATATTGCTTTTTCATGATCAAGAATTACTGTGAATACATTTTGAACAAACTGAAGTGACAATATACCAGAAATGGTTTACATCTCCCGAAACACAGTTTTATTGAGGTGATATCATTGCTATTACATCACAAAGTTATGTTTCAATTGCATTGAATTGATATAAAATGTGTGATTGTTATGTAACAGTAATGTTGAGGTTACAAAAGAGCCACTGTTGTATGACCACCACAAGCTGGGATGTGCAATTACTCGGTTGCCACATCGTTGTATCAACATCCTGTTCTGAATAACGGCAACAATCATTGTTTAGTGTGATACCATTTGAATACCCAAATGTACTTGGCAGCTCATATTGATTTCACATCTTTTTTCAGATGAGATATATCCTATTGTGTTCCATCAAAATTTTGAATGTAGTACAATCTTCCTTTAGAATGTATTTTTAGATTTTGTTTTTTTTTGTGAGTTTTGGAGGAATTTTCATGTACTTGGCGTCATTCTTTTACTTTTTTGGAGTTTTTTTTATTGGGATTCCACTTTTTTCTTCTGAAAATGCCTCTAATTGAAAACACAGGAATTCAACAGTCTGGAAATTCTGTGCATCTCATTGGTCATTCTATTCAACCTGAGTCTGTAGTTGATCAGTCTCGTCAGAACTTCCAGACTGCGGTCACCCTGAAACGAATAATAAGAATTGAATATTCATGTGGAGTTCAATGCCAATCATAGCAATGAAAGAAATATTCCAAAAAAATAAAGTGGAGTAGAACAAAAATTTTATAGGTTTTGAAATTCATGTCGATGTGAAACAATTAACGTGGCCCATGGAGAGTTTCAAGCTTCCATTATCAAACAGGAACTTGAATCATAGAATTTTCATTGGCCACGCCAAGTGTTTCACATTGACATGAATTTCAAAACCTATAAAATTTTTGTTCCACTCCACTTTATTTTTTTGAAATCAATTTTTTTCAACTCTTCTTTTTCAACTTTCCGCTGTTGCAGGATAAATCATATTGTTATATCTGTATACGGGCGGAACGATACGCTTGTTTCATCTATTTTCCAATACAATAATGTTTTTTTGAAAATCATCAATTACCTTGGATACAGTTCATACAAACTGAAGTTACAATATACCAAAAATCTTTCACATATCCTTTGGATAACCAATGTACTTAGTCGCTCATATTGATTTCATATTTTTTTTTTCAAAAAGAGCATGTCCTCTTATATCCTCTGGAAATCCTGAATGAAGTAAAATTTTCCTTTAGAATGTGTTTTGAGATTTTTTTTTGAAATTGAAACGACAATACAATGGGTGGAATTGAATTTCAAATATGAAAAATAATATCCACCCCAAGTAGCAACCGAACGTTGTATATGTACTATGCACGTTCATAGTATATCTAGATATACTATGAACGTGCATAATATATATCCAACATTCTGATGCTACTAGGTACCTCTTTATTTTTACCAAGTGCGGAATTTTTAATGAATTCAAGAAGAAGAGACCACGCTCTTGGAAAATCTCCGAAGATATTTGATTCAAAGTAATTTCTAAAGGTTTAGAGAGTCATAGAAACTGTTCAGAGACTTTGTGCGAATTCACACAATAGTTTTCCAATCAACTGACCAGTATGAATGCAGTAAATCATGAAATATTTTTATTTAGAAACTTTTCCGAATTCATACAGTAGTTTTCAAATCAACTGACCAGTATGAAATGGCTAGCGTTCAGGTGCTACACTGTAAAAAATCTTTCTTGTGAAGTACTCATATCTGAATTGCAAAATCACACCCAGTGAACAATATGTTATCATCCGGAGCTCTTAAAGATATCCTGAATATGTGTGAGAGGTCAGACAGACCTTTCAGAAGGTTAACATAAATATATCAGAATGTTATCAGATGCGTCGATTTCTGAGGAAAATAAGGGATTGCCAGAATATTATCCAAATGAACTCTTTGAGAGGATTTTTTTCTCACATCTCAGAAAAATGATACCATTCAGATATCAATATGATAACATTGACAGAGCTCTTTCACAAGACCTCTTAAAGAGCTCTTCCTCTCATAAGTGTTCACTGGGCAGTTTCTTTGTTGAAGTACTACGTTGAGCATAGAAAAAATAAATTCTTATCGTAAAAGGCTTACACTCAACGTACAAGAAACAAATTTTTTTAGAAAAGTCCTACACTCAGCGTAGTAATATTACACAAGTTTGGAAATTGTTCACACTCTGTGTAGGTTATAAAGTTTTCCACATTGAGCATGGGTAATTTACAAACTTTTGTGATACGACTTTCCAAAAAGTCTGAGTGCAGGCCTCTTCCAAAAAAAAATTTATTTCTTCTATGTTGAGCATAAGACTTCTACAATAAAAATGTATCTGTTCTATGCTGAACGTACAACATCAACAAAAAAACTGTGATTTTCCAATTCAAATATGAGTAATTCCCAACAAAGATTTTTTACAGTGTAGCGCCTGGATACTTGCCATTTCATACTGGTCAGTTGATTTGGAAACTACTGTATGAGTTCGTACAAAGTTTCTGCATAAAAATTTTTCATGACTCGCTGAATCATAATGGTCAGTTGATTTGAAAACTATTGTATGGATTTGTACAAAGTTTCTAAAAATTTTTCATGACTTACGGAACCTTTAGAAATTACTTTGAACGAATTTAATCCATAATTACGCGATCCTTAAATCTCTATGGAACAGAATATGTTCGTTTTATTATCGACATATATTGAGAATAGAAATTTGTGAGGATACAGATATTTAGGATTAATCATATTCATAAATAGACTAATTTGAGAACAGGAATAATTAGGAATAGAAATATTCGAGAGGAGAGATATTTACGAATAGAGATATTTGAACACAGACTGAATGGAGGATAGAGGTATATCTCTTTTCTCAAATATTTCTATTCCTATGCCTAAATAACTGTATTGCTAAATATTTTTACACTCGATAAGTTTATTCTTGAGGGGATCCCATTGGCCCCACAGTTACTAAATCTCTCTACCCACAATGCTTGGAAATAATTCGATAAAATAGAAAAAATCAACCAACCAGACGCTTTATTGGTACGTAACAAGGTCTGGCTGTTTGATTTGTCCCATTTCATTGAATTTTCATAGAGTATTTCGGGTTTAGAGATTCATTAACTCTAGGGTCTATGAAATGTTCAAAATTCATTCAAAGTGATTCATGATCATTAAAAAGCAATATTGTATCGAATATCCAAAAAATTTAATATTCATGATATTTGAGAATTGAATCATTCCAAAACCAAGATAAGTGAAAATGAAAACGAAGGTTTGTAAGAACACAAATATAATCCAGCTTGAATGGGACAGCTGAAAAGATGGAATTTTGGAAGAAAACATTCAGAATGAATTGTCACATCCAGTCACATCAGTCAAGTTGACTTGTAGTTGTTCTGCAGCAATTTCTATAATCAGAATATTGTATCTGCTCAATTTTCGTTGAGTTGATCCTAAACAGTCTCTCTAATCATTCGTCAATTGGTCAGTGGAATGCACCCGATGCAAAGATTTGTGGTATATCCACTGCGCTCCTATCTTTTCTGCATTTTCCTTCAACGTTACCTAATGATCATGGTAGGATTCAATGTACAGATGTATGGTACATTTACATCCTTCTTGCTTTTTGTTCTGATAGTGGTATTATTTAACGCAAGGACTTGTATATCCACTGCACTTCTGCCTTTTCTTCATTTTCCTATGACGCTACCTAATGGCATTGATCATTGTGGTAAATAACATAAAGATGTATGGTACATATGCATCCTTCTTGCTTTTTCTTCATCCACCTGTGATTCTATTGGAAAAATCTGATAATAGTGTACCTAACGCAAGGACCCGTGGTATATCCACTGCACTCCTGCCTTTTCTTCATTTCCCTCCTACACTACCTGATGATATTGATCGTGGTGGTACGTAACACACAGATGTATAGTATACCTGCATCCTCCCTACTTTGGCTTGATCCACCTGTAATTTTACTCAAAGAATCTACGGAAACCATCTTGTACATAGTTCAAAATTTTGATTCGAATGTCATATTTTAGTATACCTGAAGTGCTTGGTGACTAACCTCATTTTCGAATGTTTTTCGAACTTGCTATAATTGAATTTCCATTCATCATCTATTCACTATTTTGTTTCATTATTTGTTCACGGTTCTGATTGCAGGATAGTGGATAGTGGCAGACTGTCCATTAGAGATTATGGTACATCCATTATACTTTTGCCTGTGAAAAATAGCAGATGAACCTCACCTTTGACCAGACTTGCTATGACCCATGTAATCTGTCTCCTTCAACTCCAGTTGTATAGATAGAACCACACGGTAGCAGATTATTCGTCCAGGGGTTGTCCAGTACGCTTATACCTAAGAAGTAACGTATAACTCCGAATCATTTTCCTTCACTAGACCCTGCACGATTTGTTCCATGATTCGCCTTTAAATCTGGTTGCAGAAATCAATATCAAACAAACCATCTGTCATCTGTCATTGATGATCCCTCGTCAAATTTTTCTCGTTTTTTTCCTCACAAATAACCTTATTCATCAATTAAACTCTGATAAATTTCTCTGTTATAGAATAATTACTGTCGAATCAACAATAATAAAAACCTGTACCGTGAAAACCTGTAAGGCATCCATTTTATAATATGATAATAATTTTTCGAATATTATAATCATAACCTGTCAATCGCTCCGTTGACAAACTATTCGTTTACGTTCCTACCGTTCCATATACATATGTGCTTCAAATGGACACTAGTCTCCGATTGGATGTTGGAAAAAAGAAAGAGACAGATTACATCTAACCATTAAAAAGAAAGAGACAGACTGGATGAACAAATCTATAGTTAAGAAGAAATCGCCGATGAACCAAACGAGTGGTATTGAAGATATTTTGAAGCATGAAAATTTGAAAACGTTTGTATTTCGGAATCGCGTGAACAGATCAACTTCGTAGTGTGCTCAATCGAAAGGGTATATTCGAATTATATAATGGAAGTGTCATTATTTTTTCGATAAACATAATGTGTGATGAGTTATTGTGCATGAAAGTTTCTTTTTGTGGGTCAAAACTCGGTTTACGCGTATAGATACACGGTAGCGCACGACTTCTGCTCTTTTTTTCATTTACATGTTTTCACATGTCCTCGGCGTCGAGACGCTACCGCGTCTCTTGATTCATTGCATTATATATATTCCTGAGTTTGGTTCGTCCAAAATCAACCTGAAACATGGCCGAACTGTCCCAAGGATTTGGGCATTTGGGAGGGCATTATTGTAATAGGTGAGAAAATATTTCCCTCACAGTTCAACTGCCTACACTGGGAAAAATTCCAGTGACCACAACAAACTCTCATAATTGATTTTGGGTTTGATCGTTTTATCTGGTTATCACGATCAGATTCATGTCATCTTGATTTCTTCATCTAGGAAATGACAAGTTCCTGGAATCACTGCAATCATGGAGCCTGCAACCATTTAAGTATAATTTCTATTCTTATACTGCTTTTTTCAGTGGAGTGGTCGTGTTACATTACATTTTTCCAATCAAGGCACTTGTATCGATATAAGATTGATTTCCGCTATTGTGTTTTTTTTCACATAATCTTCTCCTCCTTTACCTATATTCATTTCTACGATCTTCATGAATTGTATTTCCTGAAATGAACCACTCATAATTACAAACACCCAGTGAGGAATCATTTTTTCGCGGTTTTTGAGATCACTTGTTTCCAATAAGTCTATCACTCCTGTTTTGAAGAAGATAACGATCGCTAACATTTTTTGATTATTTCACAAACCAGCTTTATAGTCGTTCTGCGAAATGGAACCAAAACGTCGTAGGTCATCTAAGACTCATTCTAGTCTTATTGAAAGACAGTGTTCTTCTGGTCATTATGATTATATTGTTCTGATGCCAAATCCTGACGATTCTGATAGTTTCGATGACACCGATGATTCTGATATCGAATCCTTAGATAATAAACTACCTGAGATTACGTATACGAAGGCTTCCAAACATTACACAGATGAACAATCTAGATTGGAGAAGGATTAGGTTTATGAATGGATAGACGGGGAGGGAACGTATATCAATAATGTTGAAAATGGAGTGCTTTTGTCTGATGTTGATAGGCAGAAAATTCGAAATCTGAGCCGTGTTGAATTATTTGAGACATTCTTTTCTGAAGGAATTGAAAACATTATTATCGAATCAACTAGAATGAATGGTTACGATTTAACAATGTCCGAATGAGACATTTTCATAGGAATGATCATTCTGTCTGCATTTAATAAGAGAAAATCTCAGAGAGATTATTGGTCAACTGATCCCATTTTATCTTGCCAAATGGTGAAATCTGCTGAGTCACGTGATACATTTGAAAATATAAAGTCTCGCCTAAAATATTCGAAACCAGAAGATCAAAACAGCGATGACAGAGCTTGACGTATTCGTACTATAATGGAGGTGTTCCGGTGCAATATTCAAAAATTTGGATACTTTAAAACTGCTGTTGTCCATTGATGAAATAATGGCGAAATATTACGCTCGAACTGTTCTGAAGCAATTCATTCGGGGCGAGCCAACGAGGTTTGGCCTGAAATTTTGGAGACTCTGTACTGCGGATGGATATTTGTTGAATTTCGATTTGTACCGCGGGAAATAAACTGCCCAAATGCGCGTTAGGAACTTGAGTGGTATTATATTTGCTGGACAAATTCTTCACCACTGTAGGTCGGAAAATACCTTTATATCATCTCTACATGGACAACTTCATCATCATCATGAAGTAATCAGTCTTACGACTGGTTTGATGAAACCCTCCACCCCTGTCCATTATCCGCCAAACGTTTAATTCCTACATATCTACTACATCGTTTGTCTTGTACGATTTGCTTCATATAACTTGATCAAGGTCTACCTTTACCAGTTTTACCATTCATTTTCCCTTCCAATATTGTTTTCAATAAACTCTCATGCCGTAATGTGTGTCCTATAAGATTGCTTCTCCTTTTCACGATGAGTTTCAAAAGATTTCTTTTTTCATTTATCTGCTCGAGTACTTCTTCATTTTTGACTTTGTTCATCCATTTTATTCTGAGCATCCTCCCATAACACCACATTTCAAAAGCTTCAAGTCTTCGTTGATCAGTTTTCCCCATTGTCAGAGTTTCGCAACCATATACTAATGTGCTCCAAACGTAACTTTTCAAGAATTCCTTCCTTACTTCCAAGCTTATATTTTTTAAGCATAATAACTGTTTCCTTTGGTGAAGAGCCTGTCTCCCTTGTGCTATCCTTGCTCTTATATCTCTTTCGCTACTGCCGTTTTCTGTAATTATGCTTCCTAGATATTTGAATTCTTTCACCTGTTCAATTGTCTCGGTATCTATTTTGATTTTCGTTCTTCTAGCTGTTTTCGCTGCTGTACACATCATGAATTTTGTTTTGTCTTTATTTATATTCATACAATAGTTTTCCAATGATATTGTTCTCATAGTGTTGAGAATATTTTCTAACTCAGTACTACTCATGGCAAATATAGCTATGTCATCCGCGAATCTCAACATACTTATATTTTCTCCCTGAATCTGTAATTTCGATCGAATTTCCTCCTTCACTTCGTTCATTGCTTCTTGGACAACTTGTTTACCACTTTTGATCTCTTCTCACATTTGCAATCGCTTCGTCTCCGTTGTACTGGCACAATGAGGGAAAATATAGTAAAGGAGAGGAATTTGATTGACAACAAATCTCAAAGAAGTACATTTGCCGTAAAGCACGAAAAAAAGTGGGATGAATTATATCACTATTCTTGACTCTGAACAGGTCACCATAGCTCCCACAGCAGCGAGGGTAACACCTCTTCTACCTTCGAGACGATTCAGTGAAGGAGGAAAGTCTAGAATTGGAATACCTTTTCCTAATGCTTTCCACCTCTATAACCGATCCATCAGTGGAGTTGATGTACACGATGGCTACTGTAATCATGTTTTGCCGTGTATTAGATCTGAGAAATGGACATCAGTAGTCTTCGTCAGACTTCTAAAGGCTTCAATTACTAACTCAGTAGTAATTTCGAGTTGTGCTGGTCGAAATAGTGAAAACATTGGTTCGAAAGAATTTATGATTGACATAAGGAAACATTATCTTTCTAAATCAACAACGGGAAGAACACATGAAGTCATAAAATCAGAGGAGCAGAAAAAGTGTTCTTTTGGAGCGTGCGTGATCAGAACAAATAGATTCTGCAAAACATGCAACAAGTATGTCTGCAAATCTTATTTTCCAAAAAATCATTGAGGTTTTCAAAATGTATTTTTTTCCTACATCACAAGATTTTTATGAGACGAATGAAAAATAACAAGGAATGAAATATTGGAAGCATAAAGACGTATTGGGAGACTCATAAAATAAATTTAAAAAAAACAAGAAAAACTACCAAAGAAAACAAAAAAATATACAAAAAAAAACAAGAACCACACAAAAAAACGGGAGATATTTGAATTCATCCACCTCCACGCGGTAAGTATCGAGCAACGTTGTTTACCAACAGCTGAGGAATGATTCATGATTATGAGTGAGATATGGAATCATGTTGGGAAATACATAATGCGATCAATATTCATTGTCTCAGTAAAAAAAAGAACACGGAAGAATGAGAAACAAGGGAGGAAACCGAAGACTCATGAATTCCAATCAAATTAGGCCGCCATATTGGATCTACTTTTTTGGAAAATACATACTTCAATAAATGTTTCCTATCACAAGATGGAAAACCAAGGGATCATAGAAAAAGATGAGAAAATGGCGAGAAAGAAACGGAAACCCATAAATTCCAACCGAATTGGACCGCCACATTGGATCCAGCATTTTGAAAAATGATAAATTTGTCACGATCAGGTTCCTCACACATGAATATGTATGATTGGCAGACGAAAAACATATGAAAAACATATTTCGAGTACAGGTTTTGGTGGATTTCAACCAAATTGGACCGCCATATTGGTCCCGCCATATTGGAAAGTACATACTTGAATCAATATTCGCTATCACAAGATAGAGAACCAAGTGATCATACAACAACATAGGAAAATAGCGGAGAAGAAACCGAAACCCATGAATTTCAACAAAATTGGGCCGCCATATTTGATTCGTCATTTTGGAAAATACATACGTCAATCAATGTCCCCTATCACAAGATGGAAAACCAAGGGATTATAGGAAAACTTGGGGAAATGACGAAAAAGAAACGAAAACCCATGAATTTCAACCGAATTGGACCGCCATATTGGATCCGCCATTTTAAAAAATGATGAGTTTGTCACGATCAGGTTCCCCACACATACACATGTATGATTGAGTGACGAAAAACATATAAAAAACACATTCCGAGTACGGGTTTCGGCAAATACCGAATTTATACCTTTTTCGCCGCCATTTATGCCATATCCTGGCCGCCATCTTGATTTCCAAATTACATCATAGTAGGTTTTTGTCAGTCCAACTATTTCATGCACTGATGGTTTAGCTTTCCCGTTACTCTCTATACTTTATCGACATGAAAACGTGGATTAAAAAATAAATAACGTCCAATTTTTCACGTTTTCTTGGATTGAAAACGTCATTTTGAATTTTTATGTCAAATATCTCAAATTCTGATTGTAGATTCAGAAAGAGCACCAAAGTTACACAAGGAATACATGATTTGATCAAGATTTCCTAAGCATCAGTCAATGAAATTACAGCTTGAAAATGAACAAAAATCTCTGCACTTCTGGGCGGTAATGGGTTAAGAGCACTTCCCGTACAACACCGGGCGCTAACAGCACTCGGAGGTTGAGAAAACGTTCTAAGACCGTCCGGACATGTTGAAAACATTCTTAGAATATTCTAAAAACGTCCAGGGAACATGGTGCTGTCTGGGAGGGGGGGGGGGTTTCGAACGTCCATCAGATATATCTTTTGAGAGTATCCTTTTGAGAACACTCCCCACATAGCACAAATGTCTCAGTAATATCTATAGAATATTCTGGAGACATTGTGATATTGTCAAAATATTCTGGAGATATTACTGAGACATTTGTGCTATATGGGTTCCCTGACAGCACCAGGATGTTTTTCGAACGTTCATAAGACGTGCTTGATTACAACACAGGGAACGTGCAAATAATGTTTCAGGTGGTTCTAAGAACGTTGCACGTATGTCCAAATGTAATAATACACTCATAGATTCCTTCATAGATAAACCAATAATCCTGGATTTCAATCAATCACCCGATTAAAGAATCCCCAACGGAACGGAAACGTGCAACGAACGTTGGTTGAACCTGAAATGAGACCATGAACATGTGCAGGTTCATTGAATGTTTGTTATATGTAAGTGTATCTGAAATAAACTCAAAATTGATCCGATCGAATCGTGGTCTGTTGGCGACGGAAATCGCTCTTCAATAAGGTCGAATTGAGATGAATGGATTCTGATAATCAGTGAATTCTCTAAAAAACGAGAACATAATTGATGAGTCCATGTGGAACAATCAACCAATAGTACACCCACTGAGCATTTCTGTTAGAACCTCGCATTAATATTGCAGCGATACTGATGCGATCCTGAAAGTACCTGTCATGAGAATTACAACAGTAATATTAAAGCATTCAATTACAAGTAAATTACAGCGATGTTACGTTGTCAAGTGATATTCCAACGATATTTCTGTGAGTTACTCTTGTGATATTGCATTTGTGAATTGAAAAACAGGTACTTCAAAGATCGCATCAATATTGCTACAATATTGATACGAGGTTCTAACGGAAATGCTCAGCCGGCATCTAGTTGTCATTCCGCCCATTTCTGAATGATAATGATAAAAAATCTAGTGATGACGAAAATTCAACTGATCAATAGAATTACCAACTTTTGCCTGGTCACGGTTGAAAATAATACAAAATCTTGTATCACAAATGATCTTAAATGTGCTAACAAGCTATGATATGAAATTTTGTATCAAAACTGATCCTCAATTTTATAACAATGATATGAACAGATATGGCCACATGATTGACATGATACAAAATTTCGTAATACTGATACGTAAAAAACTTCGTATCCGTGTTGTGAAGTTTTGTACAGATTTTTCTAACACTGTAATTCTTCCGTGGTTTGTTGAATCCCAGGTAGAAATGGAGCGTATAGAACGGCGTAGAAGCGTAACCAAATAGTCCTCTAAGTGCAATTTGAGAAGTTGATTGAAACCTTTCCATGTTTCATTCGTTTCGATCTCCGCATTCTTGAATTTTGATTTACAGCAGGATGTTGAACGATGTCAGAATAAATAATGTTTTAATAAAATTTTTTCACGATCGATTCAAGTTTCGGGATTTATGGAAAACAGATTGTACACAATCAAACCCGGAACGAACCATTGCCAACCGACGTTTCATTTGAAAGAGACTAGTATTATGAGCCACATGTCAAACAAGGTCAAGGTCAAACATTGAGAACCCATATTTTTGACGATATTGCTGTAGACTGGACAATATTGTATCACATTTCTGGATCAAATTTAGACTCTTTTCACGAATAAAATTCGCCTGAATTTCGCGCAAATCTGACATCATAGCGTAGATGACGTTTCATTATCCACGGTGTAACCTCAGATTATGTACACCTGTGACCAATCGTATTGATGTCGATGTAATTGACAAGTTCTGGAGTTTTTCAGATCTTCATGCATGGTTCAGAAGGTACTTATCTAAGAACCCTGTTCGAAAATCTTTCTACCACGAGAATCAAAGAAGGGGTTTTTGATGGTCCACAAGTAGAAAAACTGATGGAAGATGAAAAATTTCGGACATATTTGCCCCCTGATGAAACTGCAGCCTGGAATTCGTTTAGGTGAGTTGTTTCTGGTTTCCTTGGGAATAATAAAGATCCAGAGTACAAAATGAGTGTGACCAATTCCCTTAAGAATTGTGCAAAAATAGATATACAATACCGTTCTTCTATTCCATTCTATTCCATCTCTTGTCATATGTCCTGTATCCCTTCACTTCTTCTAACAGGAGTGAATATGTCTCTCAAGATCCATTTTTTCACATTCCCACTTGGATTTTTTTCCGGAGAATCTCGGTGACGTGAGTGGTGAGCATGGTGAGAGTTTCCATCAACAATTCAAGTCCATGGAGCAGCGTTATCAGGGATTTTGGAATGCGAGAATGATGGGGGATTATATTTGGTTTCTCTTAGGCAGAAAGATGAAACAAAAAACGAACGACAATCGAGGAGTCAAAATTATTCCCAATAAACTCATATTATATCAAAATCTTGAAATAAAGATGAATCAAATCAATCAAACTTGAGTATACGCTATGGATAAGATAAGAGTCCAAGGATGAAGAAAGAGCTGAATTTCGGTACTTGTATATGAACGATTGCAACTTCGGTAATGTTCCATGAATTCTCTTTTGTAAATACCTTGTCCTCTTCGTAAGAGTGCCAACTTCACGTGAAGAATTCGTAACTGAACATATTTCCATGATTTCTATTTTTCCTCGGCAAAACAGTGACTTGTTTATTTTCATTTTTCTTAAAAAACATGATTTTTTCCTCGTATTTCGGTTCGTTGCACTCAAACCACCTAACTGATCAGCAACAGCGGTAATGATATTCATCAGCGATTCAATTATGTTCAATTTGAGACGTCATGCAACCAGATTGGCCATTTCTAGTTCCAGATATACCTCAAATAGTAAAACTATCATCGGAAAAAAATTTTAAAAGTGAAAAAACTCATAACTCGAAAACCGATCCATAAAAAAATATTGTACTGTAATGTTCGAGTTCAGCAATCCAAAATGCATAACGAAAAGTAATAGCATTCAATGTACAGACAATTTTTTTTATTTTGTAAACTAGTGTAATTATTATTCGTAGCCATAATCGGAATCAAGGAAGGAGTGATCAAATCCGATAAAGCCAAAATAATAGATACGACATGGGGTTTCAGTTCCAAATCATTTGAAGACAGAAAAGGAGATCAATATCAAGCTAGACTGGTGGGTAGAGGGTCACAGTCAAAGAATTTTCAATATGAAGGAATATATTCACCTTCAGCAAGAATGTCAACAATAAGAACTCTTTTGCCGATAGAAAATCAATTTTCATATCATTCCAGTCAGCTGGATGTCAAATCAACATTCTTGAACGGTATTATTGAAGAAGATGTTTATATTCATCCACCAGAGGGTGTAAAATGTAGAGAAAATTGTGTACTCGAACTTAATAAGGCAATCTATGAATTGGAACAATCCTCCAAATGGTGGAGGGAACGTATAAATGATTCTCTGTTTAGAATCGATTCTGAAAGATCCGAAAATGATTACTGTTCATATTCAAAACTGTACAGAAAAGGATGTGTTCATTTATTACTGTATGTGAACGATTTAATTCTAGTTAACTCAACTTTGAAGAATTTGAACGATTGTGAATACAAATAATGGAAAATTTTGAAATTGAAGATAAGAAGGGGTTGGAAAATTTCCTGGGTCTCGAGATAGAGCATAATAGAGAAAACGGGATTATGAAATTAAGTCAGAAAAAATATGTGGAAGAATGATTGAAATGGCCTGATTCAGAAAATTGCAAATCATGTATAACGCCAATGGATCCGAAAACAAATGTGAAGAACAATAATGATGGGAAGATGAATGAAAATAAACCTATAAGAGAATTTGTAGGATGCCCAATGTATTTAATGTTAGGAACTCGTCCTGACATGAGTTATGGGGTGAATTCTCTTAGTAGGTACCAATATAAGGCTAATAATGGAATCTAGAATGATTCGAAAAAAATATTAAGATACAAGTATGTTTGTATTATACGAGGAGGATTGATCAAGAGCCTCTAATGTGTCATGCTTACGCTGATTGGGGAGGAGATGTAAATGATAGAAAGTCGGTATCTGGATTGTTGATGAACGTATTTGGCAATACTGTTTCGTGGACCACTACACTGGGAGGGATTGATAGTTAAATTTACTATGTAATTATAGGAATGGGGGAACATACTAACTTCTAGTGAAATTCACTATAATATAAGGAAATTTGCTATGGCATCACAATAGAAATCCGACAAATCTACGATGTTTCACAGTAAATTTCATTAGGAGTCAGCAGGTTCCCGCATTCCCATAATTCCATGGTAAATTCAATTGCAAATTTCTCTCGACATGAGAAACAAAACCGTGTAGCCTTGTCGACACCAGAAGCAGAGTTAAAATATCTATGCAGTGTCATAGAAGAAATTTGTTGATACAAAGAAGTCTCAAATGATGTAAATATGAGTGTTGATTCCGTCACGGTTATTGAAGACAACCAAGGATGTATAGCTATTTTCAAGAATCCAGGGAATAACCGACGGGTGAAGCAGATAGATTTGAAACTCAGTTATTTATACTAAAAATTTAAAAGTAATTTCATTGTAGTGAAATATATGGATAGCAAAAGGCAACAAGCCGATATTCCAACTACAAGTTCGGCTTCACCACAGTTTTGTAAAACTTGGGAAGAGTTAGATTTGAGAATTTAAAACTAGAGAGGGTTGTACTTCTACATAGATGTGTATGTATTTGTCTTTGCGTTTTCCTCATTTTGTTAATGATGGTGTATCAAAGAGGGCTCAATAACGAAGTGTGTTGAGAATGTGTCTGTTTGTACCATCCACGCTTTGTATAGGCAGACACATTCATATATGGGGCATTCCACGTCAGATCGGCCGAAAAAGAACTAACATGTTTCCGATTTAGACCAAATTTGGCGGGGTCGAAGAGGTGCTCGAACAAAGACAAAACCTCAAATATTAGCCTTTTTCATGCAGTTTGTGACGTAAAAAATTGTCACAAAAAGAGCCGCAAAATGGCACCGCGCACAATCCCCATCGATCGTAGTCGTATGTTTTCCGAACAAATGAGTTCACGCGAAAGAACACAGCTGTCGCTCGCTTACACGAGAATCGGGAACACATCTCCTCTCCCTCCCTATTCCTGTCCCCCTCTAATCCCAGCCCTTTTATGATTTGTCGAGGTTTCCTGCCCCGAGGAGGCAACGCCATCTGCCACAAGGTGACACGGCGGTCCCTTACCACCGGAGGACGATCCACTGATCATGGGAGTCCATCTTCTCTCACCCCAGGCCAACCAACAGCGGAGGAAGGAACGCCCTCTATCGCCCTCTCGCCAAGGCCGTCAACCCGAAGGAAAGAAGCAGGCCGCATGCGCCATTCAACATGCCCCTAGAAAAGAAGAAGAAATGGACGAGAGACGACCTGAACCCCGACACTTCCTGTCACTCTCACAGGGGAGAAATCAGTCAATTGGAGAAGGACAGAACCCCTGCCCCACCTATACCGACACTCACCCAACGACTAATCAGAGACCACCACCGACAGGACCAATGAAACGAGCTCAACAGGCGAGCTCCAACGGAAAGTCACCGACGGGGTTCCGTGTATCACTTTGCGGACTCACCCGTCGGTGAAGAAGAAGGAGAGGCCATCTTGGATACTTACTTCTTGTGTAACCGAGCGATCGGAACGTTGAAAAAAAAGAAGCAGCTCGCGAATTCTTGGAAATACGGTGAGTGTGCTGTGCCATCGGGGTTCGACATCCCATCAAACTTCTCTTCTTTCGCATTTGTCAAGGAGGTTTACCGGTGTGAAGTGGAGTATTTTCCTTGGATTTACGTGGTAAGACAGTGTCGTTCACGTGGCCTCCTCCACGTGTCCCTCTTTCTGTCTTTTCCTTTCACCCTTCGTATTTTGATATAGAGACACCCCCTTCGCCCGTATGTGCCCTCCCTCGATTGATTTTTATTGTCGCGGTTCCCCTATAACCCCCTTTGACTTGATCCATGTAAACGGCATAGTCCGTATAGTATATTCCCTCGTGGTCGTGCCCTCCGTGTTTTCTTGACTTCCCGTGTTCCCCTAGATACATTGAGCCTCCTAGAATTGGTTATATTTTGATTGTTTTTCTCTGCGACGAAGTCGCATGTATATTGTACGAATCTTAACGTAAAATATATACGTGCTCTGGCACGTGGTCAATTGTATGTCAAACTTGTTCACTCAGTTGGCTTAAAATCAACCCACCCCTCTTCCTGAGCTATCCTCATCGCTTGAACACATCCCCCTTATCGTGAACTTTTCACTTTTTCGTTTCCAATATACTTCAGGTGCCGCCACGTCTTATAAATATCCACGACGGGAGTCGTGGAGGCGCTCAAAGGATCTTGCGCCTTTGTGAGTGGAATGCGAAACTGTCCCTGACAAGTTGTATGGATTTTACAGTACAATCAGAGGAAATCACATTTTTATTCATTTTCTATTATCTCAACAGGGAGATGGAATGGAATTTGGGGGAAATTCACACATCTGCTCAACTCAATTCTCTTTTCGCGGAAATTTTTGGAAAATTTTTTGGAAAAAAAATTATTTTTCTCAAAAAAGTCAATTTATCTCGGAAGGCCCGGTCTTCGATTTTTTTGGAAAAAATATATGTTGTAGCTGCATTCTTCACGAACATGTTTGAAATTCGAGGAGCCTTCAAAATTGTGGAAGTTACGAACGTTTCAGTGAAACAACTCACGTTATGGCGTGATTTTGCGCGAGACTAAAATTTCTTAGTGCGAGGAAATTATACAATTTTTGGCTTGCTTGTCGATAATTAATTTGCAATCATTTTTTCTCAGTTTGTTATTGTGTACCTGATCATTTAAGGATATCCCAACTGAATTTTATAACTACCAAGTACGTTGGTGACACAAATGTGAGTTGCAATAAAGAAGTCTTCTTCGGGTTTTTTCTTTAAAGCTATCACTATGTTGATTCAAGACATAATCTTCCATTCCTGGGAGTTCTCTTGAGTTTTGCTCACATAGATGAAACTGCTTCATTGCAGCGATCGTTTCATCTGGGAGTCCTTTTCCGAGTTGTGCGTCAGACACAGAAAGCACTCCCTTTTCTTTTCTCAATTTTATCGCTTGATTGGGCATGTATTCAGAGCAGTTGAATCGTTTTGTTATATCAGTGACTTTGAAAGAAGATGGCGAAGATGTCAAAATTCGGAACTTATCGTCTCTGGAATAATCACAGTTTATTTCATTAATCAAACTACCGAATCACAAGTGGCGGTACGTACAGAATTGAGGGAAGTATTGGGATTCGATACATTTCCATTCCATGCAATTATCGTTCAACAATGTTTGAAGTTTTCAACTGTGAAATATTACCGGCATGTATTTTCGACCTGGAACTTTTCTGGGTACGTGGTCATGACTTCTTCGTGCATTCAAAATGTTCCACTCGGCTGCGATGTGATTAACTT
The DNA here is from genome assembly GCA_018340375.1 of Gonatopus flavifemur. Classification (NCBI taxonomy): domain Eukaryota; kingdom Metazoa; phylum Arthropoda; class Insecta; order Hymenoptera; family Dryinidae; genus Gonatopus; species Gonatopus flavifemur. The sequence goes on from JAFFJZ010000039.1 coordinate 843,760, forward strand.
CAGTTTATTTAGATAACTATCAACTTATATTCGGCTCATTTCAAGTGTTGTTACGCGTTATTCATATGTCGATGCGACTGAGGTTAGTCTATTCAGATCACAATCAATTCGTTTCCGGCTGATGTTAGTTCTTGTTCAAAAGTTGTGTGGAAACCTTTGAATTTTCGTAGCGGATTTTCGTTTAGTATTCAAATTATTCGACTTTACTCATGAATCGATATGAGTCCGCCAAAGAAAAAGCTTCGCTGGGATTCATTCGGAACCTGCAGTGGCCGTAAGTTCTCGTATATCAGTAGTCTTTGTTCACGCGTCCAACTTTCCAATTGTTGAGTAATGCTCTTCTGCATTATTGACGTAGCACTTTTTGGCTCGCTCCACTATTGTTGTGATCTCTTTCCTTTTTTGTAGGTAGTGTAGAAGACTTGAGAAGATTATCGGAAGGAAATCAACAGAAATTTGAATCAGTACCTGATCATGCAGTAGTTTGCACCAGATGTAGGATAAGAATTGATTGGGTCCAACCAGAACAAGCCCCCCAATCACACTTAGAATTATGCTCGTCGGACAACGACGATAAAACAGAAGAATTCACAGAACAGAGTGCACGTGAACAAAACCTCAATACTGCACTTGCTGCTTTAGATGAGAGCCGAATTGAGGATAGCAAGTATGTAAATGCATCACATTTTTGATTCCATTGAAAGACTCTTCTTATACACGGGGAGATTTATAGGATTAATGTAACTAGAAGGTCTCAACCGAATACTCTTAGAGGAATGAATCAACTCCGAGTTTTTCATTGAATCAATCAAATTTTCAGTAGATCCCATTAAGAATGTTCAGTTGAGACGTTCTAGTTACAGTAACTATATAAATTTCTTTCAGTATAATCATTACTATCTATTAATAATTTCTTCATCTCCATAGACTTTTTGAGAAAAAATATGTGACTGAAGAAGTAGAATCTGCACGAGCAACCATCAAGCGAAAATTCGGAAAAATCACAAATGACAAAAAATTGCTATCGACAATGACGATAAAATGAAAGCTTACGAAGAAGTCATGACCACATACCAAGAGAAGTTCCAGGCCGAAAATACATCCCGATAATATTTCAAAGTTGAAAACTTCAAATATTGTTGAACGATAATTACATGAAATGGAGTTGTATCGAATCCCAATACTTTCCTTAATTGTGTACGTGCGGTCACTTGTGATTCGGTGATTTGATTAATGCAATAAACTGTGACTATTTCAGAGACGATAAGTTCCGAATCTTAACATCTTCGCCATCTTCTTTCAAAGTCACTGATATAACAAAACGATTGAACTGCTCTGAATACATGGCCAATCAAGCGATATGAAAAGGGGGGGCTTTCTGTGCCTGACGCACGACTCGGAAAAGGACTCCCAGATGAAACGATCGCTGCAATAAAGCAGTTTCATCTATGTCAGCAAAACTCAAGAGAACTCCCAGGAATGAAAGATCATGTCTTGATTGGAAATAGTGATGGTTCCCAAGAAAAAACCCAGAGAAGACTTCTTTATTGCAACTTACAAGAATTATACCAGTGCTCCAAATTTGAGTTTCCGGAATTGCAAGTTGGATTTTCCAAATTTGCCGAACTTCGGCCAATCAAATGCATTTTGGCAGGGGCTAGTGGAACTCACACTGTATGCGTTTGCATTATCCATCAAAATGTTAAACTGATGATCGAAGGTGAATTATACATACTTTTCAACAGCGGGAACTTCGAATTACTTCTAAACGACATTCTACTAAGAAATTCATTTTCAGGTCGCAAATTGAGTCAATTGACTGAAACTTGGGACATTCCTATCCATGGGAAAAACGCATACAAATTGCTCCTTCAATACTTGTTGTGTTCAGTACCAAGTAGTGAATGTTACGAAGGCCAATGCAAATCGCGCCCGGACAAAAATATTTTATGCAATAAATTGATTGAAACTTCTGATAATGCAAGAATTGATAAGATTACTTACAAACAATGAATTTCCACCGATAGGTAACTTTTTTCTCACATTGAAACGGAGTTATTAATTCTTGTCATGACGTATCTCAATTATTATAATTTAAATTGAGATCCACTTTGAAAATTATAACTCACAGTAAGGAAGAATTTATTTCGTCGCTCGTGGAGAAATTGACGAAATTAAAATTGCATGATTTCGTTGCTACGGAACAATCTCGGCATTCCAAAAATATTAAAGAAAATTCACAACCAGGCGAATTTGTGGTGACGCTTGATTTTTCAGAAAACTTCGCATTTGTTGTACAAGAAGCCGTTCAAAGGTATCATTGAAATAATAATCAAGCGACAGTTCACCCATTCGTCATATACTATCATGATATTTCAACCAATAAGATCGAGCATTTATCCTATGTTGGGATATCGGATTGTCTTGAACATAATACTATCGCTGCGTTCATGTTCCAGAAAAAAATGATCCAGTTTCTGGAAGAAAAGTTTGCAGTTGTTAAAAAAATTATCCATTGTTCCGATGGTGCACTACAGCAGTATAAAAATAAGAAAAATTTTTGTAATTTAAGTCATCATAAAAAAGATTTTGAAGTAGAAGCAGAGTGGAACTTTTGTGCTACTGCTCATGGGAAAGGAGCTTGCGATGGTAATGGGGGTACATTAAGACGCCTAGCAAGACGATACTGCCTACAGAGAGGGACAAGAAATGGGATTCTCACAGCTGCAAAACTATATGATTTGGCTTCAGATAGTTTCAAAAATTATCATCTATGCTTTTGTCCTCAGGGCGACTACAAAGTTGCAACTGAGTATTTGAAAACTAGGCATGAAAAGTGCAAAACAGTGAAAGGAACACTCTCGTTCCATCACGCATCCCCGATCCGTGAAAATGTTGTTGTATTCAAGACTACTTCGAATGATGTAAAATCAACAATAAAGGAATTGTAACTCTAACATTTGTGTAAATAACGTATTTGGTAGTTATGAAATTTCATTGGTATATCCTCAAATGATGATTTACACAATAAGAAACTAAGGAAAAATGAGTGTAAAATGACTATCGACAACCAAGCCAAAAATTATATAATTTCCTCGCACTGTGAAATTTCAGTCTCGCGCAAAATCATGCCATAACGCGAGTTGCCTCACTAAAGCGTTCATAACTTCCACAATTTTGGAGGCTCCTTGAATTTCAAATATAGAAAATGTTTGTGGAGAATGCAGCTACGACATATATATTTTTCAGGAAAATCTAAGACCGGGCTCTCCGAGATAAATTGACTTTTTTGAGAAAAATAATTTCTCTCCAGAAAGTGTTCCAAAAATTTCCCTAAAAAGGGAATTCAGTTGAGCAGATGTGTGAATTTTTCCAGAATTTCATCTCATCTCCCTGTTGAGATAATTGAGAATGAATAAAGATGTGATTTTTGTTTGTTTGTACTGTAAAATCCATAAAAATGCATGAAAAAGGCTAATATTCGGGGTTTTGTCTCCGTTCGAGCACTTCTTCCACCCCATCAAAGTCGGTCTGAATCGGAAACATGTCACTTTTTTTTCGGCTGATCTGACGTGGGATGCCCCATATATATGGGGCATCCCATGCCAAATCAGCGGCGATTTCCCTTCACATCTTCGATTTGTTCCAAATTTCGAGGGTCGATAGAGGAACCCAATCGATGAAGTTTCACCAAATTCCAGCTCCTTCGGAGCATTATTGCAGATCTGGCAGGATATACGAAGGAAAATGTGTTTTTTTTTCATTTTGGAATATTTCAAGAATGGAATGATGAAAAATTCATACATATGTATTTCAAGCGAGTCTTTTCACATAATCGTTTTTTAGGAACCACAACTAAAAATTTGATAACAAAAAAAATTTAGTTCATAAACAAATCGATTTTTGGAGAAAACGCCCTCTTTAACAAATTTGAAAAAATTCATAGTGATAGCCCAAGTTTCACGGAGATTTTCGTTTTTTGAAATTTCGGGGGACTGAAGAATTGTGGAAGTTATAAATATTTTCGTGAAGTGATGCGCGTGAAATCGCTTCCCGGTCGATACCGTGCATAGCGCCTTCCAGTTCCAACGGAAAAACCATCGAAGGCTGATTCTGGGAAACTTCGGACGACCAAGTCTTTGCGCTATGTTTGGAAAAGGTTTCCTAAAATCCCCAGATTATTCACTCCAACTTTGAATGAGGTACGAACGATTTTCTATCAGCGCGGCGTATCGATGATTTTGATCTCGTTGATAGATAATCGTCCGTATCTCATTCAAAATTGAAGTAAAAGATCTGAAAATTCCAGGAAAACTTCTGCAAACATAGAGGAAGAACTTTATCGCTGTTTCTTGGAATTTCATTCTATCGCAAGTTATCGATAGTTCCTCGGAATCGGAAGTTCCTGCGATAGTTTTTTCCCCGAGTTGGTCATATGGATTGAAGAAAAATATTACGTATAAAAATATCATTCACCACCTCTATTTATGAATTCGTATAATTGCGCGTGTAATGTTATTCTTATTTTTGATCATATGTAGTTCTTTTCTCTATTATTAGTAGAATCATTTTGTTCAACTCCGGCTGTAGTCAAGCTGTAAGATATCGAATACAATTTCCCATACTCAGAAGCAGAATTGAATTTTGTACAGAATTTAATGTTTTACATCGGAACTGAATTATTGCTTTCAATATCAAAGAATGAAATATTATCAAATGAGACTGATTTCATTCATTTCCATTCCACATCTCTTCAATTTTGAATGAGATACGGACGATTTTCTATCAACGGGATCAAAATTATCGATACGCCGCGCTGATAGAAAATCGTCCGTACCCCATTCGAAATTGGAGTGGAAAATCTGGGAATTTCAGGAAACCTTCTCCAAACATAGTGGAAAAACTTTGTCGTCTGAAGTTTTCTGGAATCAGCCTTCGATGGTTTTTCCGTTGAAACTGGAAGGTGCTATTCACGGTTTCGACCGGGAAGCGATTTCACGCGCATCACTTCACAAAAATATTCATAACTTCCGCAATTTTTCAGTCCCTCCGGATTTCAAAAAACGAAAATCTCCGTGAAACTTGAGGCTATCACTATCAATTTTTTCAAATTTCTTGAAGAGGGCGTTTGTTCAAAAAATCGATTTGTTTATGAACAAAATTTTTTTTGTTATTGAATTTTTAGTTGTGGTTTCTCAGAAACAATCATCTGAAAAAAGTCGCTTGAAATACATATGTATGAATTTTTCATCATTTCATTCTTGAAATATTCCGAAATGAAAAAAAAACACATTTTTCTTGTCCATCCTGCCAAATCTGCAAAAATGCCCCGAAGGGACTAAAATTTGGTGAAACTTCATCATTTGGGTTCCTCTATCGACCCTCAAAATTTGGAACGAATCGAATATGTTAAGGGAAATCGCTGCTGATTTTGCATGGAATGCCCCATATATACAGGGTGAGGCATTTATCTTGAGACAACGAAATATCTTGGTGGGGTCACTTTTTATTGAAAAATGTTTCATGCAAAAGTTGTGAGGTGTCAAAGGGGCTATCCAACAGTGACCTTGGGAATGTCCTTGAGCTCGATCTCCAAGGTCATTTGGAAGTCAAGTTCAAAATTCCAAATGAGCCCCCCCCCCCATTTGACCCCGGGAATGGAAAGAGCGGAAAATTTTACGTCGAGATATGACCTCGACCTCAAGGTCGGGGCAATACCAAGATGATTCCAAGGTCAAAAGAAAAGAAAATTTTGTCATACGAGAGGTGTTGTGCAACACGGAGGCTGGAACAGGCAGGACCTTAAAATGACCTCGACCTTTAAGATCGTTTGAAGGTCACCTTAGAAATTGAACGAATTCGTTATTGAACGAGTTTGTTTTTGTCTTGTTACCGTGAGTCTGGGTGCTTGTTTTCGGTGAGTCCCCTCGCCTCTCGCCGTTTTGAATGGTTTTTTTGTTTGGAATGAACTTATTCCAACAAATGCTCAAATTGGTCACCTTCAACTCCAATGCATTTATTGATCCGTGAGTTCGTTCAAGTTGACGGAATTTTGTTGAATTTCATTGAAACCCCGCTGTGCCAAAAGTGAACAAAATTCAACAAAATTTCTCCGTCAGGGATCTATCAGGAAACTATCATTCTCATACGGTTCCATCCAGTTCTCCATGTACTTCTTGCGAGAAATTCTCAGTTTTGGAAATTTCAAGATGGAGGTTTTAGTATGGCACTTCAGAAAATCATAAGTGATCGAATTATCAAAGCTGCCATTTTGGAATTCCTGAAATTGGAGAATTTTTTTGAAGAAGTACATGGATAACTGATTGAAACCGTATGAAAATCATACTTCCCTGATAGTTGGTCTCCATAATTACATGATAATGGAGGTGAAAGCAAATGAGGAAAAGTAGGTGCCCTGCGGCACCTGTTCCTATTCAGAGATAGTGAAGTCCTCTTGCAAGGATTTTTTTTTAATGTTTTTGGAATGCATGCAGGCAGCGCACTCATCGAAATTTCAGAATAGCCCGAATAAGCGTCAATCTAAGCCACACATTTGTTGCCTTGAAACGACATTTGTTGGTTTACGGCTAACATGACGTCCACAAGCAAAAGCGGAAGTTGGTTTCCCAAAAGATCACGATATTTTCCATGGTTTGAGTTACCTCCAATGAAGAGGGCACTCACAACCTTGTGATCAATTATTCCACACCAAATGTACACAAACACGGGCATAAACACAGTCGTACACGGTCGTTGAATTCAAAGCATTGCATGGGAACAAAGCATATCACATCGAACCGGTGTGTGTAATTGCGTTCTGTCTCTCGATATTTTCGGTTCATAACTCGGCACGTCAACGGATATCGTGATTTGTGTATTCTGATTTCTCTAATCTTCTCCTTTGCTGACTGTTAATTTCTTTCTGAATTTCGTCTCCGTAAAACTTTCTTCCAATAATCCAGGCCATTTCTGTAAGAGGAAGAATAGAAATGATCCTCATTCATGGTGAATGTGCCAGGAATTCTCATGCCGCTGTCACACTTTATGCTGAACGTTTTCCGAACAACGTGCGATCTCGAGCATCTTTTTATCGGGTCGTTGGACAATTGATGGAAGAGGGAAGTGTGGGAACAGAAAAAGAGTCCGTCGCGACACAGTTACTGGATTCAACAATGTAATTGCTGTATTAGCTGCAGTGAATGCTGATCCTCATGTCCGTACTCGAGAAATTGAACATGATTCTGGAATTTTGCAACGTAGTGTATGCAGGACATGAAAAAACGAAAATTTCACCCCTACCACATTTCATTGCATCAAGAACTCCATGGTAATGATTTCCAAAACCGAATTATTCTTTGCCAATGGGCACGTCAACAGATCCAATTAGATCCTGATTTCTTTGCTGAAGTGCTATTTTCGGACGAGTCCTCTTTTACCAACCATGGCACAATTGATAGGCATAACATGCACTACTGGAGTAATGAAAATCCACATTGGTTACGTCAAGTCGAACATCAACCTCAGTGGTCTGTGAACGTTTGGTGTGGGATAATTGATGACCAGGTTGTGGGTCCACACTACATTGAGGGTCACTTGAACGGCGGAAAATACCGTGATTTTTTGCAAAACCAACTTCCGCTTTTACTTGAAGACGTAACGTTAGCTGTGAGGCAACGAATGTGGTTTCAACACGATAGATGTCCAGCGCATTATTCTCAAGTTGCTCGTCAAGTTTTGGATCGCGAGTTCAATGGACGCTGGATCGGTAGGAGTGGTCCAGTAAATTGACCAGCAAAATCACCAGACCTCACCTCGCCAGACTTCTTTTCATGGGGTTACTTGAAGGACGAAGTTTAAAAACAAGTGCCAACATCTCGAGGAAACATGATACAGCGTACCAAGGATGATTTTGCCAAAATATCACCTGATATGCTTCGAAGTTGTGTACGATCTTTTGAAGTACGGATCAATAAGTGCATTGGAGTTGAAAGTCACCAATTTGAACATTTGTTGAAATAACTCGATTTCAAACAAAAAACCATTCAAAACGGCGAGAGGCGAGGGGACTCACCGAAACCAAGCACCTCGACTCACGGTAACAAGACAATAACGAACTCGTTCCATTCCTAAGGTGACCTTCAAACGATCTTGAAGGTCAAGGTCATTCCAAGGTCCTGCCTGTTCCAGCCTCCGTGTTGCACAGCACCTCTTGTATGACAAAATTTTCTATTCTTTTCACCTTGGAATCATCTTGGGATTGCCCCGACCTTGAGGTCAAGGTCATATCTCGACGTGAAATTTTCCGCTCTTCTCGTTCCCGGGGTCAAATAGGGAGGGGGGGGGGGTCTCATTTGAAATTTTGAACCTGACTTCCAAATGACCTTGGAGATCGAGATCAAGGACATTTCCAAGGACACTGTTGGATAGCCCCTTTGACACCTTACAACTTTTGCATGAAACATTTTTCAATAAAAAGTGACCCCACCAAGATATTTCGTTGTCTCAAAATAAATGCCTCACCTTGTATATATGGGGCATTCCATGCCAAATCAGCAGCGATTTCCCTTAACATCTTCGATTCGTTCCAAATTTTGAGGGTCGATAGAGGAACCCAAATGATGAAGTTTCACCAAATTTTAGCCCCTTCGGAGCATTTTTACAGATTTGGCAGGATGAACAAAAAAAATGTGTTTTTTTTCATTTCGGAAAGTGGTGAGGATGGAAGTGAGGGTATCCATAACTGTCACTATGTCCAACCTCCGACATGCCTACTTCATATCAAGAGGATATCAGAATGATTTCAAGGAGTGAGAAATTCCGAGATCGTTCAGAGTTCAAGAGAAGAGAGAGGGAAAGTGGTGGGGATGGAAATGAGGGTATCCATCACTGTCACTATGTCCAACTTCCGACATGCTCACTTCATATCAAGAGGATATCAGAATGATTCCAAGGAGTATCTAAGATGCATGTAGTGTGAGTGAATGATGATTCAATCACAAGATCGTTCTCGCATGGAGTAATAGTGAGCATTTTTTTTTTCAACAGAATTTATTGAATGCATATCAAGAGGATATCAAGATGATTTCAAGGAATACAAAATTTCAACATCGTCCTGAGTCCATATTTTGTTTTTTCATTTTCTTTTTCATTCTTGAAATTGATTATATACAGTGAATGTGCTCATACATGATATAGGTTTACATTATTCATAATTAAAATACGTTATTGATGATTCAAAATAACAATCAATAATATCTACACAATAATAAAGCTAACACAATCTTGCGCAACATTTTTGTATAGAATGAAACCGTTTTCCCATAAAACTACCACCACTCAAAGAATTCGTTGTACATCTGTCTTGATTGACACATTTGTTTTTTCTTCTTATGAACGCGTTATAATATTCACGTGCAATTTCATCATTTTTATTCAAGTTACTAGAAAATATATCACAGAATTCATGCATACCAAAACCTGTAGAAAAATGATGCAAAAACATTACACAAAATTGTCCGCATACATCTGAATTTTCGCTTTGGAGTTGTTGTGTGTTGAACTTGAAATAAGAACAATTCATCCTCAATCTCATAAGGTGTTGTGGTATGAGTGGCGGTAATCCATAACTATCAAATTATGTTTCACGACCGATTCTATCAACATACATTGCAATCCAATGAGTTCCAGGTTTCGTATGAATGTTCGTATTAACGATGATTGCTGCAGGTTTCGTCCAAACCTTCGGGATCTTGTCTGCTGGATATACCCCTACTGTATGGTACGGTATATAGTGTAGATCTTGCTGAAGCTGGACAGTGTTCATACTCTGGAATTTCTTCACAACTTGAGTTACTAGTCACAGACAATGCATCTACCGAACTCTGTGTGTTATTTTTGGCTTGTAAATCAATTCTCCACAAAGGAGCAAAATCATCAGGTACGTCCACAAGCCATTTTTTCAATTGAAAAACATGTTTCAGAGCACACGCAAAATCGAGATGTTTTGAGCTTTTTATACCATGAAGCATACACAATTCATCCGATGATGGTAATTTTCGGAATGGTGGACAGTTAACTTCGTCCTCTAGATTAATGATGTTTCGACATGCTGAAGAATGTAAGAAATTTGATTTCTTCACACCACGGGTGAAAATTTTATTGGAAAGGGTTACTAAATTTCTGAAAGTATGGACAAAATGTTTGTATTCCACATCACCTTCAAACCATTCAATACCATGAAAGTTCCGAGACAACCAATTATTTTGTATTTTCCACTTATCGGGTAATTTTCTGAAGGAACAAGGCGGTGATAAGATCCAATGACCAATGTATGTGACGTCCAGCGATAATATGGCAATTTCTTTGGGAAGAAATTTCCCTTCACTATCTTTGACACCTTGAATATCCACTATTATATTCATTTTTGACATTCGCGATAGTTCAAGTTGATGTTCTGTTACCCAAAGTTAGAAGCGAACTGAATCATTTTGACATTTCAAATGTAATTATATTGTATGGAAATCAGTATTATTTTGTGATTGATCAGCATCTTTGAAGAGCATATGAAGGTCACTGTGATCAACTTGCAAAATCAGCAATCATTTGTCTTGAAGAATCAATTCCCGATACATTGCCGTATTCAGCATAGAGTATACAAGTTACCGTTGATTCGAGGGCTTCCTCAAAACGCACTTCTATTCTCACACTATCATGTTCTACAAGATTCCAGTATGTGTTGCTATTCGCCGATAAATCAGGAGTCAAATCAAACACGAATAAACAATATCCATTAGGATAGTGTTTTCGAGATATGGAATTCCCTTCGTATGATACGCATCCACATACAGATTATCCTTCTTGAGATCTGTTTGCAGTGGTTTGGCTAAAACAGGCGTACCATCCACGTATAACGCGGAGAGATTCATTTTGTAATTTTGAAAATCGAATGGGTTACGTTTTCTGTCATCGCTTCATTGTCGACATACCCTACTATAATCCTTCTTGGTAATTGACCAAGAACCACGTTATCCAATATTTCGCCGTGGACACCTGAATGGATTGTGAGAGTTTTGACTCCTACACGTGTGAGAGGATATTTTGCCGTAGATTTATTCAAAGCTATGGCATGTGCTAGTAAAACTGATGGTGATATTTCAGCACGTCGCATAATAAGCGTCGCTTCGACAATATGCACCGTGGAATTTGTCCCAGCGTCCATAAGACGAAATGCATCTTTTGTACGAACAAGTCATAAACGAACTTCCACTTCATTGATGAGAAACTCCTCTTGATTGAATACGTCGCAATGCAAATGACCCAGTAAGTCCACAGTTTTTTCTCCAGTGATCAATGATCTCCGCCAACTGTATCCTTTATTACTAGCGTTCATAGAATCCATTTATTCAGGTGTATCATCATACCAAAGCACACTAGTGAGATGCGATTCTTTTGCAGCAGGTCCATAATTCAATAATGTTTCGAAATAAGCTCTATACGCGTGAGCGTTATTGAGTGGCGATACCAATTTTTGATTGAAGTAAACATCCACTTGATTGAACATTGAGTGCATGAAATCATCAACGGGACCATACTCAGGTATTTCCAGTGGCTTACCATCGTTTGCCTGAACATTATGTTTGATTCGCACTTGGAGACTGAGCATTGTATGAGCTAGATCTATGTACTCTTCACCTTGCCCGGGAACAACAAATTCTATTGGAGAATCATCACTCAGAGACGATATAGGTTCGCAATGAACCCATTGAGATCCTTCGATTGTTGATTGTGTTGGAGGTGAAGTGAAAAGTTCCAATTCTGATTCGGGACATTCGCACGAATGTGTATGAAGGAATGCTATTTTAATGTTCTATTATATGTTCATCGTTTATGAAAATATATCAGCCACCGTACGAGATTTGATTTTCCGTTCAGGTTGTTTCAATACTGACTCAGCACCATGGATTCTCAAAATTTTCTTCCTCTTCGGAATCTTTTCCTTCTTCTCCTTCGTACTCCCCTTTGTTCTCACTGTCCAACGTTTGGTAGGTTTTTCCGTTTGGATACGAGAGCGTGTCTTCGTACGCCGACGGGTTGTTTTGGACTGTGCCCTCTTTGGTGTCTTAACCATCTTATATCCTGATCCTCGCATCAGTCGTTCGATACGTTCTTCTGCTTTCCTTTTTGAATTTCTACCAGCACTTTCCAAATTTCCACGTCATGCTCCATCTAATGGTATATCAATTCCTCATGAATCGTCCGCAACATCCAACCCTGTACGCAAAGCTTCTTTCCCGACAGCACGAGCATCTTTACGAATTAAAGGGAAAACTTTACGAAAAAGTCCACCAAGAAAACTGCCTATACCATGTCCTCGTTGACATGGTGCCCCTACATAAAAATTCGACACCCCACCACCAACCTGGTCTTCGGAATAATCTAAATAGTGACTCATATTTTTGGAGTGGTTCACAAGACACGTTTGAAATGTAGTGACGTCGTTAATGTTCCGTGTTCAAATGGTATTGGTTGGCCAAACTGGTCTCTCATATCGATATCTACTGTTTGAAAATTTGACCGAAGCGATGGAATATATTTGAGAGGCGAGAATGTTCTCACTGTGACGGTTCCGTATAAGTATTTTGTTATGTCTAGTGGTCCCACACAGAATAACGGAGCTTGTGTATCACCTGTTATATAAGATCAACACAAATCTTTATATACAGACAGAGTAGTAGGAGCGATTCCGGCCAAGCCTGCGGGTCTTGAAGCCTCGTATTCAAATTCATTGTTAGCATCCACAATTCTATGTGTATTCATAGGTGGGACGAAACCAAGCAAATGACACAGCACAGGTGAAAGTAAGAACGAATGTTCAATTTGATCGCATTTTGCACCACGAATACGTGTAACTGACACGGAGCCTCCATGTTTGAGAAGAAATTTTAAATGACCTCTCATAGATGGCGTCATGTTACCAGCCTCAATCAGTTCATCAATCGATCTGTATATTCCTGGTGCAACACATGATCTTTCTTCTTGATAATCAATATCATTTTTTTGTGGATCATTACTGTTTGAACGGGTTGGTACACCGTTTGTTATCATACTAACATGGTTTGATTCTCCATCTTTAGGTACATGGAGAAGAGTGATAGGAATTTGAATTCCAGCTAACGCGACTACCCATTCTCCAGTCAAATGAATTTGTTGGGGTAGTCTTGTCGTGAAATAGGTAGTTGTATTATTAGGGAAATACTTCATACTACTATTACTAGGGAGAACGATATAAAATTCGTTTCTCATGCTCACTTTTTTGTTCATTGAGCAAAGTTTTTACACAAGTCAATGGTATCCGAGAATTGAATACTTCGGGATATCCAAACCAACGAACCAATGCTTTCTTATGTACTCCTCGTCCCTTAGTTTCTAAGACTTGTTCAATATGTAAATGTTTTTCCTTTGGATTCTCAGCCACTTGATTCAATTCCCGTTCATGGAAAATTCCGTCCATTTCCTCATTGTTTACATCACATAGTATATAAACGTAAGGTCGACGCTGAGTAGAGATTCGTACGACAGTGAATATCTCTTTGCTCCATCCACCTTCGTAACCTTCATCGAATGCTGCTTTGTATTTACTGATTCGCACATGATTACCCACCTTGTATTCAGGGGTTTTTGTTCCCATTCGCGCATGAGGAAGCAATAAATTTTCACGAGCTGAGGCCGCGTTTCTGAGTGTCACTTCGTCAGGGCGCATTTTTATAGATGTATGTATTGTATGGTTATATGAATCTACAATATCCTGCAGCACATCAACGTAACGCTTAGTTCTTGTATATGTAAAGAAACGCCACAAGCGCTCTCTCAAAGTGAGGTTGGATCTCGCTACGACAGCGGCTTTCACGTCAGGATTACGGGCTGTTCTGAATTGTATGTTCTTACTCTTCAGGAATCCCTGAAATTTCGAGCATAGGAATTCTTTTCCACTATCAGTTTGGAGATAAATTGGTGATTTATTATTGTTGTTTTCGAGTATGTGCTTGAAAGCTCTTGTGACCGTTTCACAGGTTTTATCGATTAGTAATCTTGTCCATGCATGTTTACTGAGTACATCTATAACGACTAAAATATACGTAAAACCATCGTTATGAGTCTTGATTGAACGTACATCGATAAGATCGGCTTCCCAAAGATCGTCAATGTTATAAACATGATAGCTTCGTCGCAAAAACCTCTTCCGCGTAGGTTTATGAAGTGAGTACGTGTCCTGTGTTTCAAGCCATGTCAAAACTTCTTCTGGTTCTATTTTACCACGAGTAGCTTGTGATAATTGCCTTGCACCCGAAAACGATGTTTGTTTTCGAGGATCATAATACAAGTTTTCCAATATTTTCATTATTTCTTATAATCGTTGCCACGATGTTGCTTCTATCGTGTTTCTAGAGGGTATATGATCGTCCTTACTCGGAACAAAAACACTATCTTCCGCGTCTTTGTAATCTTCGCTGTCATTCTCTTCGTCTTCATCTTCTCCTTCTTCCTCTTCTCGGTGTTGTGATGATGTTCTTGAAGATGTCGGAGAAGGTTGTAGAGGGGATAGAAATGTACCAAAATCACCTTCTGTCCATAATTGAGTATTACATACCAATTCTCTAGGTGTCCCAATAGACCAAAGTGAACGCGCAGAATGCCGTCGGCCATGAGAGTGTGTCGTTTTTCTAGCACACACAGCCTCGTTGATTGAATCAATGATATTTGAATGACGCAATTTTTTCCCCTCAATTGAAACCAAACCTCTTTCATCCCACGTGATATTATCTTTGGCATTGTTATGCGGATAACTGATCAGCAATCGCGCTTCCTGACGATACTTTTGAGGTACACTTTCAATGATTCGACTATCACTCAAACGTCTTACGGGTTGTGGTGATTTGATTTGGTGGTGTTCATGATCCTGTTGTACATTTTCTGAATCTTTCTCATCTCCTCGTTGCTCAATACTATTGGAATATCGTTCACTACTTATGTATCTCAAGTATCGTTGTCTAATTTGAAAATATGCTTTACATTTTCCTCTCTCATCAGAAAAATCAGACGAATTGAGAATTTCATTCATTTCAGCATCCAAACGACTGGAAGGGTTCCCAGGAGTTTGGACAGACTTGATGGGGTCCGCAAACATGTTTTTTCCATGTTGCTGTTGCTGTACAGTGCTGCCAGAAATGAAGGAGCTCCAGCGTTTTACCCTCTCCATATACCATTGCGAAGCACGCACGCTATAACTATAGATGTCATATACAGGGTGGGGCATTTAAAGTGTCGCGGGCGTTTTTTCCAAAAATAAAATGAGATACGAGAAAATTTTTCAGACAAAAATTGTAGGGTATCGAGGGGGACATCCGATGGTGGCGTTGGCTTTGACCTCAAATCTCATCTTCAAGGGCATTCTGAGGTCAACTTTTGTTTTTCAAATAGCATCTCATATTTTCTACTGCAGATTTGGGTTCTAGGTCAAAAACCAAGAAACTTTTGTCTGAACCATTTTCCTGAAATCCGCAAAGATGGCGCTCTAATCGATATTGTTCCATACTGAATCTGACATTAGAATAACTCGAAAACGAAGGGTCTTGGAGGAGAATGTTTTGGACAAAAGTTGTCTGATTCCAAGGGGGACCCCTTGAACTGAAACGGAGGTGATGGGGTATAACAGACAAAACACAACACATTTCAATCGTCTACATCACTTGGATAATTTTAAGGCAGTAGATGCTCAAAATGATGGCCTTCGACTTCAATACACATTTCAAAACGTTTTACAAAAGATTGCTGAACTCGTGCTAAAATATCTTCATTGATGCTCGCGCATGCATTGATGATTCGTTGACGCATATTCCCAGGTGTAGTCGGTGCTTGTTGATAAACTGTATCTTTTATGTATCCCCATAAAAAAAAATCTGGAGAAGTAAGATCCGGAGAATGGGCAGGCCAATGAACTGGTCCACGACGTCCTATCCATCGTCCAGGATAATCTCTGTCCAATATTTCTCGAGCTGTGACTGCATAATGGGATGGACAACCATCGTGTTGATACCACATATTCAATCGTTCCTGAATAGGTATGTCTTCAAGTAATGTTGGAAGTACTTGATCTAAGAAATGTCTGTACTTCTCTCCATTTGGCGTATCTGCAATGAAGTACGGTCCAATTACTCGAGATCGAAAAATACCACACCAAACATTCACAGCCCATTGTCTTTGATGCTCTACTTGACGTAACCATCTTGGATTCTCTGTCGCCCAGTAATGCATATTATGTCGATTTACTTGACCATGATTGGTGAACGTCGACTCATCAGAAAATAATATGTTGATGAAGTTGTTATTGTGCATTTGCGCTTAGACCCCATCAACAAAACTGTACACGATTTTCGAAATCATCACGCTAAAGGTCTTGATGCAAACAAATGTGATACGGATGGAATTTGTGACGTTTCAGTATTCGAAGAACACTTCTTCGAGAAATTCCCGAATGGAGTTCAATTTCACGAGAGCTCACGTGTGGATTATTGGCTACTGCAGCTAGTACATTAACTTCCGCATTTTCTCCGCTAACAGTTCTCATTCGATGTCGTTTTTCCCTTGTAACACTTCCCGTTTCTGAGAATAATTTTGTAATGCGTTGGAAATACCTAATGGATGGCGTTGTTCTTTCAGGAAATCGTTCTGCATACAAGTCATATGCTTGTCTGGGGTTCTTATGCACTCCACCGTGAATGTAGATCATATCGATCTTTTCAGAAACCGTGTATCGGATATCCATGATTTTCAATTTGTCATAAACCAAGTAATAATCAAATGTAACTGACAAACTGACTTTCAAAATCGTGAATTTTCACTGAACCCCGTCGTTTGTTTACATCGCGTGAGCTCTGAATGGTGGTAATGTAGACGATTGAAATGTGTTGTGTATTGACAACTTTTGTACGAAACATTCTCTTGCAAGACCCTTCGTTTTCGAGTGATTCGAATGTCAGATTCAAAATGGAACAATATCGATTAGAGCGCCATTTTTGCGGATTTCAGGAAAATGGTTCAGACAAAAGTTTTTTGGTTTTTGACCTAGAATCCAAATCTGCAGTAAAAAATATGAGATGCTATTCAAAAAACAAGAGTTGATCTCAGAATGCCCTTGAAGATGAGATTTGAGGTCAAAGCCAAGGCCACCATCGGATGTCCCCCTCGGTACCCTACAACTTTTGTCCGAAAAATTTTCTCGTATCTCACTTTATTTTTGGAAAAACGCCCGCGACACTTTAAATGCCCCACCCTGTATATAGTTATAGCGTGCGTGCTCTGCGATGGTACATGGAGGGGGTAAAACGCTGGAGCTCCTTCATTTCTGGCAGCACTGTTGCTGTATCCGTTGTACATCCATTTCGGGTATGAGTACCATTTTTTCAGCATACTCCATTTTGTTTTCACACTTTCTCAGTCACGAATAACGCGGGAGAGCAATGTACTTCAAATTGGTGCTGATAACAAAGATAAGAAAGCTCCGCCACCTGTGTGTAAGATGAACTGTTTTATCTTCCGATAAGTAATATTTTTGGATGCTAATTTTCTCATTAGATTCGCATATGAAGGTCATTTACGTGTTTGATTCGAATTGTGATGTTTTGTTATAACTGAATTGTAAAAAGAAAATAGAACAAATTCGTCATATAAACCACAAAGTTGGTTTCATGTTATGCAGATGACACAAGTCAGGTTCTGACACCAGTTCGTTTTATGGTTGAAACGAACAAACCAATCTATACCGATAGAATTATAGTCAAAATTTACGATTTGTAGATTCGGATTAAAATTTGAAGATGAGGCGAGCATTAGGGACACTTCCCATACAGGAAGCCAATTTGATTGTGGTTCTCGTTGTATTTTCACTGAAGGTAGAATGGAGAATCCTCCAACTTACTTTTACTGGATAACCACTCTCTTCTCCCCTTGGATGGAATGATGGGCTTAGGTGATTTATATTTGAACAAACAACCAAATTTCACTGATTGTCACTTTTATTCGTATAAAAAAATGGTTCTTTGTATCACAAAATGCACTTGATTATTAAATTCTTAACCGCGGCAAAGTTCCTTACTTGTATGGAAGTTTAGACCTAAACGCCCACGGGACTTCGAAAAACCGAGCGTAACCCACGACTTTAATTAGTAATCGAGAGTGAAGTTCTCTTCGTTCCAACTCTTCTCGTCAACCTCGACACCCCTTCTTTCAAGGTGAAGGCACGTCAAAGATGATGGAGTTCTCTGGTGAGCGACCATTCGATCAGCTCTTTTCGTTCACACCGATGGCCGTCAACCGCATTCCTTCACGTATTGTTATGGGAAAGAAAATGAAATAGGATATTGGGTGCTGATAGCTGGAGATTTGAAACAGTGGTATCATTGAGTCTATGTATGCTTTGCATGCTGAGATGATGGAATTCACATTATAACTCTTGGGAACGGGAATATTATATTTCTATTTTATTATTTGAATGTTGAAATTCGATTTATTCGCAAAGTGATTTAATGGATAAAATTTCGATTGAATTTGTTGGATTTCAGAATTGAAATTTGAATACAGGATATTATGATGTGTGAATATCCATCACCTCAGCATCGAAGGCGAAAGAAGGTAGAGAAAACAAGAGAAAATTCTGACCTCGGAAACAATAGGTTGACCGGAAGTGTTTTTATACCCTGGTTTTCAAGGTCAGTTGTCTCAACATTGACAGGTTTATGGGGGTGACTCGAAGTAAAAGGAAAAATGCAGGATGACGGTCCATCAATATAAGTATAGCCGCACTTCCACTGCATAATGTGGAGATTCGATTATCCTCAAGACTGCTCTTCGGACATATTTAATTGATCAGAGAAGATGAAATTTCAAATGTCAAGGGAAATTCTCTGAATATATAGGAAAAAAAAGAAAGAAATGGTATGGGACGTAACATCCCTCCCCCCTTATTCCATCGTCGTCCCGACGATGCGATTGGTATATGAGTAGCAATCTTGAGTTCCAGCACCTCTCACAATGCTCCGACAATTTAAGACCCCTAATTAATTGACAATATTCAAGGTTTCAAGACTTGAGGCGCTGGAAATATTACTTGTTTCACATTCACAATAAAAGACATCGCAGTCTCCATGCGCGCTAGACAATTCACACGGTCTCTGCCATCATAATGTTCTACATTTGCGAAATCATTCCGCTTGTATTCTTTGTACGCTATTGTTTGACATTTGAGAACGGAATTTTGAAATTTCTGACGCAGTGATTGAAGAAAAAGAAGTTTATAATATATTTATATATATATATATATATACATATGTATGTATATATGAGGTTACATTTAACTGAGGGAGGAATATTCACCATCGTTACTATGAATTACTAAGGATCGATTGGTCAGTCTATCTTGACAAAGGGGGTTCAGAAATGTATTCACATCAATCAAGATAGTCATCTCTTCTGAAAATCGATGGTGTATTTTTCTCCCTCTTATCCTATTCTTTAGTTTCTATTATTGATAGTAATGAGATTTATCATACGGTTATAGTTGATGAATCATTTAATTCGAAAAGAAAAGGGAGTTCCAGACATGTTCATCGATAATTCCGAAGAAGTCAATCACCTCTCACATTGATCGAAGTTATTCAGAGGTACCTTTTGGCACCGGATCACTATGAATTGCTCAATTCTCGCAGTTCCAATCTAATTCTTCCTTTTTCCTAATTTATTTGCAGGAGTAATCAACTCACAATCAGTTGGAATAAAATGAACTAAATTTGACTTCTGGTATGTTAAATTTTCATGAGAATATTTTATGAAATTCGCATCTTGCAAACATCGTCCCAAATTCAACGGGCTGATCGGGTCAATATCTGGTGGGATAGATTCTCTAACCTGAATTTTTTTAGGATTTAATGCGGTTTTTGTCCTCGAATCAATCATTCTTCTGAGAGCAGTTGGTTGTTTCAGATTTTGTGGTAGATCTTTTTGAAAGGGAGTGGATGGAGCTAGAGGTTTCGATATCATCGATGGTGTGGGAATAGTCTGACTGTGTGGTTGTCTGTTTATAATTGAATGATCCAAGGTTTGGTTTTGCTTACTAATTTCTAATTCTTCGTTCTCCGGAATATTTTTCAGATTAGGATGTTGCACAGGTTGTCCTTCGAATTTTTGTTCCATTTCCCTCTTAAACTTTTGAACGTTTTCTGCTAATTTTCTCAATTCTCCAATCTAATTCCTTATCTGATAATTCTGTATCATGAGGGTCATTATCGAGCAATATATCTCGGGTTGAATCATCTAATGATCCACCCTCGGAAATAACTTCGGGTAATTCTAATTCTTATATTTCTTCCTCCTCTTCATCGAAGAGATGGCTCTTATCGTTCAAGGATTTTTCAAATTTTTCAAACGAGTGTTGTAATTCATTCAAATCGATTGGGAATCTCTTCTTTCCCGGTCTATTTTCTGTTTCGGAAACCTCATCATCACCTTCATCGCTTCTCTCAGGCAATTCAATTCTAGTTTCATCATCAGGCAAGGGAGAAGGGGTATCCTTCACCTGTTCTGCTTCTATCTCTTCAACTTCAGTATGGACTTCTGCATGTTCCCCTTTCTTGGTTATTTCAGGCACTGCCTCTGATTCACCAAGACCCGGTAACACACTTTTTCGTCCTCTGTATACAGGTGGTTCCTCTTTATTTACTTCCGATTCTTCTTCGTCACGCGAGAAATCGGTTGCTTCTTCTCCCTGAGTACCTGACGAAGGCAATGATGTGGCTTTTGATTGATTTTCTCGTGATTTTGATTTCAGTCTTGTACGACTTGCTATAGAACTAGTATTCACTGGATTAGAAATTTTAGTATTTTTGCGGAGGGGTGGTTTAGATGCTGGTTCGGAAGAACTGGGTGCACTATGTACACGCTCCCGAGATCCTATTTCCTTTATTCCATCTTTTTGTTTGGATTTTTGGTCAGTCGCGGTATCTTTAGCCGGATTTTCTTTTGGATTCGCGGATTTTGCAGGACGAGCGGGTTCCTTCCTCAACATCATCATGCTAGCATCTTCTACTTCCGAATCTTCCCTTTCATTTTTTGAAGAGGAACTACTTTCGATGGTTGATTCCAAATCTAACTCGTCGGAGCTGTACAGGGTTTCTTCGTTCACAGGATTACGCAGAAGGACATCAGCATTGGTATTCAGTTTTCCCGGTTTGTGCACAAAATTGTATTCATAATCACGCAATTTCAATCTCCAACGGACAAGACGTTGTCCAGGATCTTTAATCGAATCTATCCATTTCAAGGGTTCGTGATCGCTGAATGAAGTGAATTTTCGTCCGAACAAATATGGTCTGAAATGAACTATAGCGTAAAATACGGCTAAACATTCTTTCTCAGTAGTTGAATAATTTTGTTCTGGCTTTGTTAACGTTCGAGACAAATAAGCGATTGGAAGATCGAACCCATTGAAATTTTGGCTCAGTACTGCACTGATGGCAAAATCTGATGCATCTGTGGTTAACGTTAATTCCCTATCAAAATTTGGGTACTGGAGGATTGGTTTTTCGCACAATGCCTTACGCAATTTCCGGAAACTTTGAGTACGCTCTTTTGTCCAAACAAATTTCGCATTTTTCTGTAATATTTCGGTTAGAGGTTTAGCTATCTCCGCAAAATTTTTTATGAATCTTCTGTAATAGCCCGCTAGACCTAAAAATTGTCTAATATTTTTCTGGTTCTGAGGTCTGGGAAAATTCTTTACAGCGTCAATTTTCTGAGGATCGGGTTTCACACCGTCCTGAGTGATAATATGGCCTAAATAAACTACTTCTTCCCTCAAAAGTTGGCATTCATCTGGTTGTAAGGTAATTTTCGCTTCTCCTAATCTTTTGAACAATCTATGGATTTTGCGTTTATGTTCCTCCAATGATTCCGCGAAGACCACAATATCGTTCAAATAAACGAATAATTCAACACCCTGCAATCCCCTTAAGACCGTGTCCATCATCCGTTGAAACGTAGCAAGTGCATTTTTTAAACCTTTGGGCATCCTAACGAACTCATGATGTCCGTGAGGGGTCGTGAACGCTGTTTTGTGTCTATCTTATGGATCCATTAAAATTTGTTGGAAACCACTCGCGAGATCTATTACCGTGAAATACTTAGCTCCTCCTAACTGATCTAGGATTTCATTAACGTTTGGTGAGGGATATGCATCGCCTATGGTTTGAGCATTTAATTTTCGAAAATCTATGACCGACCATACGCCAACGCGGATTTCCCTGCGAGTCGGGTTTCTTAGGCACGATCCAAATGGGTGAGTTGTACGGAAAAGTTGAAGGCTTGATTATGTTATTTTCCGATTTAATGTCGATTTGTCGTTCTACTTCGTCTTTATGTATCGGCGGAAATCTATATTGTCTCGTATTAACCGGTTTGTTTCCATCAAAAATTCTATGTCTGCTATACAGAATGTAACGTAATTTATCTCCGGGTAAAAAAAAACTGAATTGGTATTCCTCTATGATATCTACAACATGTTTAATTTCTTCCTGGTTCAAATGCCCCAAATTGAGTTCATTCAAAATTGAGTTCGACCTGTCTACTCTATCTTGTATGGTTAGAGATTTTTCTTCAAGGTCTAGATTAGAGATATCGTTCTCATCAGGACAGCAATGATATTCAAAAGGAATAATTTCCTGTGGGGGAATTTTGATTTCAATATCCTGATTCAATGTATTCATTGCTAGAACATAACACGTTCCATTTCCATCAGGTGTAACCAAAGCTTCACCTATGTAAACCCCATCCTCTTTTTCTGATTTTGGAAGGTATCCTTCCTTCAAAACTGGATTTATGACATCAATGGGTATGGATTGCCTCGTTCGTGCCTGTATAAGCAACGAACGTGGTTTCAAATTCCTTCTTTGCGAATTAAAATTCTCTTTCCCTAAAAAGGGTATGGGTTTTACAGGATCACTTTTGGTTACTATGGTATGATGAGAGAAATATATCTCTGCTTCCTCTTGTGAGAGGTATTCTTTCCCTTGTATACCGGAACAATTCAAATGAAATGATGATTGAACTACGTGAAATTTGACAGGTTGACTTAGTATATATATTATGGCTGTCCCTATGGTGTTAATTTTTTCATTGGTAATACCGGTTATCGGAACGGATTTATGCAAAGGAACCTGTACGTTTTCATCTAACGCGTTCAATTTCATAACGTTCACATCGGCTCCTGTATCTATTAGAAATATACCTTTTCCGTTACGTAACTCTTTCGATTTCAATTTGATCATTGAAAACTTGAATTTTTCGTCCTCACTTATTCCATAGTTCCCAGGATTTTGACACTCGCGTGACGCTCTTTTTCGGGTTTCTGACTCGTCACTGCGTCCGTATGACGAGTCCCTGACCGGTTTGAATTATCAAATGAATTTTGACTAAAAGAAACTCTTCCATTATTCCCCGATGATCTTGATTGATTTCCCGGATTGGCAAATCTAACCGGCGAATTTTCTCGACTACCTTCCCGAGAAGAAAACTGCCTATTAGGTGAAAATGATCTGTGATTTGATTGAGAAGGTTGTGGATGAGGTGAGAAGGATCGACCTTTTTCCCGATATGAGCCGTTATCGCGTGGATCATTTTCCTGATTTCCGTCACCGTATGGATTTTTATGAGGTTGATTATGGTGCATCGATTGTTGATACGGTGCATATGGATTTGGATATGAGGGTGGATATGGATAATACGGATATGGCATTGGCGGTGTGTAGTATGGTGGATATGGAGGATATCCCATGGGTGGAATTTGTGGTGGATTGTGGTCAAAATTGGAACTTCTAGGCGGTTTTGAAATTCCTACAGGATTCAGGTTTGGAGTTGATGGTACTGGGCTCGGTGTTCTTGATCCATCAGGTGAATTCAGAACAGAATAATTTCTATAATTTTTTGAATCTCGACTATCATTATCTAATTTATCATAACGATCATAGCGATTTTGCAGAGAGAACGAAACTCTGGATGTTTCTCCTCCCGGTATGATTCCAGTTCTCATTTTATTTTCAGTTCTTACCGCGATTTTATAGGCTTCGTCCAAATCTTGTGGGTCTCGAGAGTCCACTGCTCTTGCTATTTCGTCCGGTAAACCGCGTAAGAATGATTCTAAAGCGCACTCCTGTACGGGCTCCAACATACTTTCAGCGTCTCCATATTTATCTTGCAGAGCGATTTTTGCGCCGCTTAATAACAAATTCAACCTATCATGAAAATCGCTCACCGACTCACCACGATTCATTCGAATTCCCTCTATTTCGTGTTGATGGTATGGGTATGTTTTCCCGGAGGCGAATCTATTCTTCAAATGTTTAATCAAATCATCTACGATGTTGACATTTTTCCCATAAGTGCTTTCTCGAGCGGCACCGCGTAACTTTGCCAAAACTCCTTTGACATAATTTGGTTCGGATTCCGCTAATACAAAAGCGGCTCCGTTTCTGATATCTTGCAAGAAATCTTCTAAAGGGAGGTATCTCCCATCGAAATTAGGAATGGTACGTAAGCTTTGCTGCAAGCTCATGCACTCAGCTATGGATTTCATCATGGAATCGGAAAGGGTTGTATTTGCTCCTACTCGGCTGCTTCCCGAAGCTTCGTCTTCGTTTGGAATTTTGGCGATTTACTACGACGCGATTTAGAACAGGAAAATCCAAAAGTACTCTTCAAGTATTCCAAAATGTTTGTTCAATCCCTCGGGAACAATTGGCATTCAAGGGAAATTCAGTGAATCTTCCATCAGGAACGTTTTACTGCTTTCTTTTCAGATTCCAACAAAAAAAGATTTTTCGAAGTTTGTTGATGAGAGTAAAGTTCTTAGTAAGAGGCAGTCTCATTTGGTTTACGGAACTCCAACGATTTGATACAGTCAGGTTTGCATAGAAAAGACTAGTTCCAACTATTCGGATCTTCCTTCTCACCCTTGAATTCCAAGAAATGGAGACTCAATTATATAACTCTGCAAAGTAAAGATCAGAAATGTCTACGACATCAGCAGGAAATTATACAATTGAGTCATTCACACGGAAAGAAAAATTCTAAACCTTGACTGTAATCTATCGTCTTTCTTGTTAATTGTAGTTTTACACAAATCTATTTACAAAAGTATTTGGACACGAATATCAGTGCATATGTACAATAACTCGCGTATAGCAGGATTCCTTCCGATTATAACTGACTTCTCTCATGGATTCTTGTTACGTTTTGACACAGATATCTTTTGCATCTCGAAAATTAATTATTCAGTAATTCGTTTGAACAGAACACCAAAGTTATTGCAGAGATTGCTTACGCAACCGGGTGTTGTTCGATTACAAGTATTTTCATGAAACAAAAGCGTTAATTATATTCTCTCTTTCAATTACACGTAAAGAGCTACCCTTACGTGTCCTAATCACGAATTTTCAAGTCCCTGAGTTCTCTGATCATTCAATTTCGGGCGCAACACAGAACACTGTGACGCAATGTGACGTATTAAGAACACGTATACAAAGAGAAAAACATTATACAGTTATAAACATATGTTATATGTACCGAATCTGAACTCTTTAGTATTCCAATTTCCGAACATCTCAACGACAATTTCTCACATCTATTTCACTCTTCCAAGACAATTCTCCAAATTTCAATATATAACTGTCGGGCCTTCAAACTGGAGGTATGATACAATTTCGCATTCTAAAACTTAATCCAAGAATCGATCTTTATCTGATTTCGAATTATTCAAAATTAAGGGAATTGAAATCTCAGCTCTTCAATAATTTGCAGTGCTGGACCAGAGTTCAGCTTCGTATAATTTGATGGAAAAAAAAAGAATTCAAATGGGAATAAAAAAAAAGAATTGATATATATATATACATATATATATATATGTACATACATACACAAATGAGTCCAAATTTGCATGCACGGAACCATAGAATCCCTGAAACACTGATGAGTCCGCAAATTTTATCAACTACGTTCTTTCTTGTTCGAATACGCGGACTCGGGGTTCAAAACACTCAGTCAAAAAAAATTTTGAATTTCCTAAAATTGAATTCTGTGAAATTCCATCCAATGGTCATCCGTGCTCGAACGGAACGCCAAGATATTCCAGAGATCGCCATGCAACCGGCATTTTCGTTCGATCATAGAACATTTCCCAATTCACTCATGAATTCTCAACTACTCGAATTGTTCAATGTCAAGGCAATAAAAATGAGAATTATGCAATCTTGTAATGGTTAAAAGTACACCCCAGAATTCAATTTCGTCACAACTCAGAAATGAAAAATATATACGAGTGGATATCAATCGTCAAGCACAATTCGAAAAAAACCTGTAAAGTTTCAAATATTCATGCAAATTTCAATTTTCACTCCTAATTTGCACATTGAAAGACTCACGTAATTGGCTCAAATAATGGTTGACAAATTGATTCTCATGCAAAATTAAATTCATGAATATTCACATTATATACACTTTTTATACAAATTTTTGTTCAGAGCATTTGGAAAAAAAGATAGAAAGATCAAATTTTACTAATAAAAAGGGTTTTGACGTGTAAGTACGAGTTAGAAGAATTTTTATCTGTAACTACACTTGAGTTCAAGTTCGATTTGGACATACATTCTTCTCCAATTCACGCTTCGACTTCACATATAGTTTGAGCAATCCTTATTTTCTGAAAATCAGTTATAAATGAAAATTCCACAAAATTTGTACTCCACTCGAACTGAATCTGCGAAGGAAAACTGAATCCACTTTTACATCATTCTCGAGAATTTAATTGGAAGGATAACTCTCGTGTGACACATTAAAATCACTCTCACAACACTTGCTGGAAAGAAGAAAAATCACAAGACACTATTGAATCCTCAAAGTTCAGATTATTATAATCAGTCATATATCATGCATAACCTGTAAAAACATGAGAGATTGATAATTATTGAATTATGAATTGATAGGAAACATCAGATATATTCCTTTGTTAACACTATATTTGAGATTATCGCGAGGAAAAGTCTTTGTTGAAATTTGAAATTTGAATCGAAAATGAATATTAACCACAATCAAACTGAATGGAACTTTATGAAACGATTCCACTCCTGACACCAATTTTCATTGTGATGTTTTGTTATAACTGAATTGTAAAAAGAAAATAGAACAAATTCGTCATATAAACAACAAAGTTGGTTTCATGTTATGCAGATGACACAAGTCAGGTTCTGACACCAGTTCGTTTTATGGTTGAAACGAACGGACCAATCTATACCGATAGATTAATAGTCAAAATTTACGATTTGTAGATTCGGATTAAAATTTAAAGATGAGGCGAGCATTAGGGACACTTCCCATACAGGAAGCCAATTCGATTGTGGTTCTCGTTGTATTTTCACTGAGGGTAGAATAGAAAATCCTCCAACTTACTTTTATTGGATAACCACTCTCTTCTCCCCTTGGATGGAATGATGGGTTTATGTGATTTATATTTGAACAAACAACCAAATTTCACTGATTGTCACTTTTATTCGTATAAAAAAACGGTTCTTTGTATCACAAAATGCACTTGATTATTAAATTTTTAACCGCGGCAAAGTTCCTTACTTGTATGGAAGTTTAGACTTAAACGCGCACGGGACTTCGAAAAACCGAGCGTAAACCACGACTTCAATTAGTAATCGAGAGTGAAGTTCTCTTCGTTCCAACTCTTCTCGTTAACCTCGACACCCCTTCTTTCAAGGTGAAGGCGTGTCAAAGATGATGGAGTTCTCTGGTGAGCGACCATTCGGTCACCTCTCTCCGTTCACACCGATGGCCGTCAACCGCATTCCTTCACGTATTGTTATGGGAAAGAAGATGGAATAGGATATTGGGTGCTGATAGCTGGAGATTTGAAACAGTGGTATCATGGAGTCTATATATGCCCTGCATGCTGGAATGATAGATGAAATTCACATTATAACTCTTGGGAACGGAAATATTATATTTCTATCTTATTATTTGAATGTTGAAATTCGATTCATTTGCAAAGTGATTTGATGGATAAAATTTCGATTGAATTTGTTGGATTTCAGAATTGAAATTTGAATACAGGATATTGTGGTGTGTGAATATCCATCACCTCAGCATTGGAGGCGAAAGAAGGTAGAGAAAACAAGAGAAAATTCTGACCTCGGAAACAATAGGTTGACCCGAAGTGTTTTTATACCCTGGTTTTCAAGGTCAGTTGTCTCAATATTGACAGGTTTATGGGGGTGACTCGAAGTAAAAGGAAAAATGCAGGATGACGGTCCATCAATATAAGTATGGCCGCACTTCCACTGCCTAATGTGGAAATTCGATTATCCTCAAGACTGCTCTTCGGACATATCCAATTGATCAGAGGAGATAAAATTTCGAATGTCAAGGGAAATTCTCTGAATATATAAGAAAAAAAAAGAAAGAAATGGTATGGGACGTAACAGAATCTAATGGAACATTACCACGAAGTATGTCGAGGGCACATCCACATACAGCACGTCATAAAGGAACATCAGCTTTGTGTAATAAAGCTGTGCGTTGTGGTTTATTCAAAAAATACAATGCTCCTAGAATAGAAGAAATTTTCTTATTGGAAGGTTCACGGTGATTTCTAGGATGTGAATTCATATCTATCACAAATGAACTACTGGTATATCGCGGGAAGTGTCGTGACCTTTCACACCTCTGCAAGGGACATAAACGTATTCATAAAAATCACAAAGAAAAATACATGTCCGAAATCGACAGTTATTGGGTGTGCTTTGTTTCAAATCCAAGAGCGAATAGCCGTGTGGTCGCGATGTTGCATCGTAATATATTTCTCGTAGGAAACGCGTATTATCAGGACAAATTTGTCGAGCAAGATGATTGATTCCCGCACGATCACGAGGGTTTTTGAAAACGACAATGTGACCAGCATTCAATGAAATATCACGTTGACCACGCCCTTGATGAGAGAGGTTTTGGGCGATATAAATGACACTTAGATTTTTGTGATGGCTCCCTTTGGTAAATAGATCGACCACAGCGGTATTGTGAGATTCACGCATGAGGTCATCGATTACTACTAATTTGGAACATTCTGGATCGTTTGAATAATCATGTGGATTAGGAACACCTTCTCGAAACTCAATATTACGGCCGATGAAACGTTCTTGATGAGTCTGTTGCCATTCCGCATAGTAAAAGAGTATCCAATCAAACCGTGTATCACTAATTTGATCCATATATCGAAAGAAACTTCCAACAAAATGTGTCTTACCGCAGTTCATGGCCCCGCAAATTATAGCTGTCCAAGGGTGTTTCCACCTGTTGCCCATGTCGTAGAATGAATTACATTTCAAGTGTTAGGACCTAAATATACGTTGCATCTACCTCACTATGATGATATAGGAAAACACAATTTTCTGATTTTTTTTCCATTGATTTCCACATCCCATTCCCTCATTGGTTTTCTATCATGAATCTTCTTGTATCGTGTCCATCGTTGTTACGACCTAAGCTATTACTTTTCACTTACTCAGCAACATTTCGGTCTCGAGATCATCACCATCATCATTTTTTGATCTTTTTATCTGATGATTGGGTGTGAATAGATGACGTCATTCGAAATGTTAATATGACACTTTGATGGTAGATTCATTTTTTATGAGATTTGCAACTTTGGTCTCCCCACTTTTTTCTGTACATATCTGCACTATCTATGTAGAGAATTTTTTTCTGGAGGAGAACGGTTTGATCTCATTCTTAACAAAATATAGTTCCAAGTGATATCATCTAAATACAATGGGAAACACGGGTGTGTCGCGACTTCATCAAGAGAAATTTCCGTACAAACGGTTGCCTTCCAATCTACTACTGTCTACGACTTATGATTTGAACGTGTCAGGCACCGAAAAAGTGACTGTTGGGATATCGCCAGATGAAGACGACAAGCTTACATCTGTTATTCTCTTGGGAAACAATTCTTTGAATCAAGGCCTGAAATTTGAACGCGATAATTAGACACACTTGAGAGATCATTTTCCTGAAGTACGGCAATATCTCGGATTTGTCGAAAAAATCAGTCCTGGACCGATCGATATGAAAAATGTCCGAATGTCGTTCACCACGGCAATGTAAGATCTTTCTCTTTCGAATCATGTGAAAAGATGGGAACTTTTTCATCATCATCATTAGTATCAAGTGATCAACCACCGCTGAAAGAGGAGAAAACGTATATTCCCAGTATAATGATGCAACAGCCGACTTTCAGTTAATTAGAAGATATACACAGCTGTGTTCTTTTGGAGTACGTAATTTTGAAAACAATAATTCATGAAGTGCAAAAATGTTATGAATTATATAAGGAGAAGGTTGAATTGAATCTTGCGAATGATTTCATCGAAACTGAAGACATACATCGAGTGACTCATGTCAACGATTCCCATATTCAGAGTAACATCAAACCAGAGCTATCTGACAAGTTTCAAGAGGAATATTTTCATTTGTTATCTGCAGAAATGGAATCAATATATCTACCGTACATCGCGGAAGCTATAGTTTCCAAGTGGAAAAGACAATTCGCTTATTGAGTCGGAAATTCAACAAATTTCAAGAAAACTGTTTGCGATCACATTTATTCTCATATGTTATATGTTATTTTTCATATGTTGTGTTTGATTCCGTTTACTTGATGGTTTCCATGGAAAAGTTTTCATGTATCAAATGTAAAATACATTTCCCGCATGAGTTTGTTATGAAGAAAAGAGAGAATGGCATAATTGGTTTTTGTGAATAAATGAATAAATAACCGAATAAATTGTATGATAATCTGTGATGTAACAAATCATCACAAAAGAGTCGCGGGATGACACCGCGCACGATCCCTATCGATCGTGATCGCAAGCTTTCATAACGAGTTAGTTCACTCGAAAGAACATAGCTGTCGCTCGCTTACACGAGAATCGGGAACACATCTCCTCTCCCTCGCTATTCCTGTCCTCCTCTCATCCCTGCCCTTCTTCTATTTGTTGAGGGTTCCCGTCCCCAAGGAGGCAGCGCCAACTATACCACGGATGCTTGGTAGGATTGTTTCAACGCCATCTCGGCCGTTCCAAAATCGACAACCCCCAGGAGACTGGGAATCCCTCGTGGGCAACACCATCTCTCTCCAACCCTGGACTAGAGAGAGAGAGAGAGAGAGAGAGAGAGAGTAAGATGAGTCGTCTCCGAGGATGCCACCCCGTTCCTGGATCGGCGGAACAACGGCAGAGACCAACCCGACCACGCTGTACCCCTTATCCCGGCCCCACCAAAGGAGAGAAGAAGACATAAACACCCGCACCCAGAAGATCTCCACAACGCACATGCGCACACTCACCCAACGAGTAGTAGGAAGCCACCACCACCCGAGCGCGCAAAACGAGCTCGAGAGTGCGCTCCAACGGAAAGCCACCGACGGGGTTTCGTATATGATGTTGTGAACTCACCCGCCGGTGAAGAAGAAGGGAGTGGGCATGTTGCCTGTCACTTCTTGTGTAACCGAGCGATCGGCGAGTTCGCGGAAAGCTTGTTGCGAAGAAAATCGAGAGAATTTACGAGACGGTGAGTGCCCGATGCCATCGGAGTTCAACACTTATTAGAAGATTATTCAAGCCTCAAGGATTGTGACAGTGTGGAGTGCCGGTGCGGTGTTTTGGTGAAAAGTAAAAGTGGTAAAACGGTGTCACTCACGTGGCCTCCTCCACGTGCCCTTTCCTTTGATTCCTATTTCACCTCTTTGTTCTCGTATAGAATCACCCCCTTCGTTCGTATCCGCCCTCCCCCGGTTACATTTGATGGTCGCGGTTCCCCTGTATTTCCCTGTGTGTTGATTTATGTGAACGGCATAGTCCGTCAATAGATGTTCCCTCGTGGCCGCGCCCTCCGTAATCTTTTCTTAGTCCCTGTGTCCCCCAAATCAAATTGATGAACGAAGGAGTTGTTTGTATTTTTCTTTGCGCGACGAAGTCGCTTCCTTTGTGTAACCTTGTTAAATTGAGAATATATACGTGCTCTGCCGGGTCAGTGCCGAATCAACGAAAAATCAAATCAACGAAAGAAAATTTACGAGCAGTATGAAGTTGTCATTTTGTTGCAGTATGAAATGAAATTAGTCATAGATCATTGATTAAATTAAACGAAAATTCTTTATGTTAACCTATTCACTGCACCCGTTTATTACAGTACACACGTAATACATCATTCTAATAAAATTAATAATGATCTTCCTAATCGATCGGTACAATCAAACTGTTCCAAACGTCTGTAAAGAACGAAAATCGGTCTGTTGTTATCATCAACATAACCATACCATAATCATAAACATAACAAAGGGAAATATGACTAATTTCATTTCATACTGCAACAAAATGACAACTTCATACTGCTAGTAAATTTTTTTTCGTTGATTTGGTTTCTCGTTGATTCGGCACCGACCCGCTTTGCCAGGTGGTTAACCTCATCCGGAGATTGTTCATTTTGGTGAATTGGAATCAACCCACCCCCTCTCCCTGAGCTTATTCCTTCTCCCTTGACCCCTGAAAATTGTTGTGAGCGAGTTACTTGTTGTCTTTCAATATTTCGCAGGTCCCGCTGTTACAAATAAATATCCACGACAGGAGTCGTGGAGGCGCTCAATGACCCAAGCGCCTTTGTGCATGGATCCCAGGAATATCCATCACAAATCACAGTGTCCTTGTTTCTGATGAGTTGATGTCATCTTGAGTGGCGGAACCTCAATTCGCAGATCTTAAGAAGGCATCGATTCATTTGAACAGTTTTGTTTTCATTCATCATTCCTATGACTTTTCCTTCAAATTGGATCCGTCCATCTGATATTCAGATCAAGGTTATGGAATGGAAGCAAGTAACAGTGTAGAACAGAATCATTTTGAAGTAATACTCAATAAATAATACGTGATGAAGAAACATGATACTTATAATTTCACGTGCACTAAACCGTGTATAATATGCGTTGACCTCGTCGGCACGTGCATCTTGCTGCATCTACGATTACATTCATGTCTTCTCCCCGACTTTGTAGACCAAAATCAGTAAAAATCATTGCCTTTAAGAAATGAATCACTAGAAACAAGACAGAGATGCGAATCAGCGTTGCCAGTATTCCCTAGAAAAATCTTCAGCAGCTGATGATTGGTTATTCCTTGTACAACCGGCCAATCATATTCTTCATTTGGAAAGGAATGACCAATGCCAAAGAATCTGAAGATTTTTCTAGGGAATACTGGCATCACTGATGCGAATATGTTTGAATCAGTGGAAGATGGTACTTCATAAAAGGATGACAATTACACAGTTCTGTTATTATTAAAATAGTATTGGACCAAACTTACACAAAGTGACCAATCAAAGAAGTTGAATAGTCTCTCCTTCCATTTCATGAATCAGGAAACAAAATCTCTCTACGGGAAACTGTGTTACGATGTGCAGGATATGTGTATCGTGCTAAGAAGTTGTTCAATATTGCATATTTTGAGCGCTCTTTATCCTCTGAAAATGTATCATACCAAGTTATGTTGAACTTGAAATGATATGTCGAAGAAATGATATGTCATTGTGAACTCTTTATATTCTCGATATTGTATGTTGGAGGTTTATTCAATGATTTCAACGTGTTACGTGATATGGTTGCTGAAAGGATGTTATATTTGGAACTTGACTTTTGGGACGAAAGCATGAAGAAATTGATGAAAGACTATTATTCTTCGATCGGTGAGTTATTTTACATATTCTTCGCACGATGGGAGTTTGGAGTAGTATGGGAGTGGGTTGAGAAAAGCTCTGATATTACAAACTGTAATATTCACATTATTCATATAAATTTTGTAATCGAAACGTACATGTTCTACACATTATTTTGAATCAGTTTATATCCAATCCACATCTAGAATGGAATCAATATATGAACTGAGTGTGTGTAATACTATAAAATTTTAGAATCATCAATGGAACTCGACGAGAATGATAATCCATCTCCACAGTTACAAACTTCATATGAGCGACTATCAGTTCAGAAAAGTATGTATTATTATTGTAATTAAATAACTCACAATGATCATTTCTTGTTTCCCATCGATATTCTTCTATAAACAATGAAATTCTTTCATCAGCTTCGAATGATGTCAAAGAGATTCTCGCTTCAATACCACGAAAAGCTGCAAATGAACGAATATCACCACAGGAAGGTCATATATGAATTTTATGATAGAAGTTGTCATAACTATGGATTATGTAGATATTATTCGGAAGATGTATTTCCATCAGATCCGAAGGGAATTCAGGAAATTATTCTGAGTGATGATGATGATCCCCCTGCAGAGGCGGAGGAGAAGGAGGAGGAGGATAATCAAAAGCTGCTTTCTCGTCGAAAACCTATGATCATTGAAGATGCTGTTCTACTTGATCATCCTCTTTGTGTTTGTGAGGGTATGTTGAAAGAAAAAATGTTGATGAAAAAAATTTGTGATACATGAATATAGTGATTTTTCCAAGAGTTATTATCAAAATTCAACGATTCCTTCGTCCTT
This sequence comes from Gonatopus flavifemur, assembly GCA_018340375.1. Taxonomy (NCBI): domain Eukaryota; kingdom Metazoa; phylum Arthropoda; class Insecta; order Hymenoptera; family Dryinidae; genus Gonatopus; species Gonatopus flavifemur. Next base: position 878,466 of record JAFFJZ010000039.1, read on the forward strand.
AAAAAAAAGTAGTTCCAACTTCGCGAGGTATTTTGAGCGATGATGATGATTCCCCTGCAGAGGAGGATGATCAACGCCTGCGTTCTCGTCAAGAGCCTATGATTATTGGAAATGTCATTCTACTTGATCATCCTCTTTGTATTTGTGAAGGTATCTTGACAAAAAAAATGTCAATAAAAACTTGTGATACATGAATATAGAGATTTTGCTTGAAAAGAAATCAACATGAAGAATACCATTTCTTTTAAGAGCAATTATCAAAATTCAATGATTCATTTGTGCTCAGAAAGTAGCTTCAACTCTGCGAGGATATTAAAATCAACGTGGACGGGGTCGCAGATTTCCTTGGAAGTATATCGGTATGGATGAAACCGCTGACAACGAACATAACACCACAGACTGTGATCCAGTACACGGAAAACCAGAAGGAGGGAATGAAGAAGAAGAAGAACAAGGTGATTATGATGATTATCATGAAAAAAGAGAAGAGGCGGCAGAGAGAGGAGAGAAAGAAAAGGAAGGAATGGAAGAACAAGTAGAAGGAGAAAACAGTAGGGATAACAATAACGATGGAATACTATCACCGGGACACAGGTTCGTGATCATGTCACAGCATAGAAAATACTTTAAAAAATTGAAAACTCGTGGCCGTGAAATCGAACTGAAATTCAATCTCCCTCAAGCTCAAAATACGAATTCGTTGAATTGGTTGGAAACAGCCTCCCGTGATATACATACATCCCTCACCAGTTCATGTCAAAGTCATGATTATATAGGATTGACTTTTTCTGCGGATGGATTCGAACATGGTGTAGTCTGGCAATCTTTTCGACCAGTTCGTGATTTCTTTTTTGGAAATCTGTGGGAACTTGTGAGTAGTGTTGCTCAAAGTTCGCGTAGTTTCAATATAGATGAATCTTGTGCCATAAATTCTTGTATTGTTAGTGGTACTTCTGTAGGTTGTGGTACAAAATCTTCAAATTTTGAGACTGCATCAAAGCGATCGATTTCAACTATCCGGTAATGACAATGATAAATTGTGTTCACCATGCTCCCTTGTAGCATCAGATGTCTATGTGCGGAGGGGTACTGTACGTTCAGGAACTTGACAAAAAGGATGGAATAAAATAAGACAACCGCGATCGTCTTCACAGCGAATAAGAGCATGTGAACTGATGAGAAATGCAGGGGTGTGTATCACTGCAGGCGGTTGTGGACCAGATGAAATAGAACGTTTTAAAAATTATTATACGCATGAAGGTACGGCAATTGTCATTTACAAATTCGAATCTTTGGGAAAAGGCGTGAAACCCTCATTTGATGGACGATCAAAAGCTTCCCGATTCTTCGGACATGTTGTTCATACTTTACACATCGCTTATTATGAAAAATTAGCTCCCTTCGAACTCATTTTGAGTCTACGTGGAGCTGCGGGTAGTCGACGATTTTGTGAGGCTTGTCATAAATCTTATGAACAAAATGCTATCAGACATCAATGTACTAAACAATGTTCACGATGTGAACACAGTCCTCCATGCAATGCTGCATCGAATCAAATGTTCTGGAGAGATTGTAATCGATATTTTTACGGTATAACTTGTTACGATTCACACAAAAATAAACATCCAACACGTTCGCAAATTCAAACTCGAGTGTATGCACGTCATTGAAAAAATGTAATAAGTGTTTAATTTCAATACCACAAGATCGCAAACACGTATGTGGGTGCACATTTTGTAACATTCGTCGTAAGCAACAACCTTACAATCACCAATGTCATATCATGCCTCTCAAACATAGAGATTGACGACAACCAGTTATGTTCATTTTCTATGATATCGAAACGCGACAAGATCGAAATGTCAAAGGCGACCAAAATACCCGTTTGCATTTACCTAGTAATCGTGTGGTACAAAAAGTTTGCACATATTGTATCACCGAATCCAATATCATGATAAAATGTGATTATCGCGACGTGCGTGAATATGTTTTTGGTTCAAATCCTATTCAACAGTTTATCGAATTGATTCTTCGACAAAAACGAATTTTCCCGAAAATCGTATGTCTAGCACCTAATGCTACAGGCTACGACGCTCAATTTATACTAAAATATTTGGTAGAGCAGGAACGCGATTCATATCCTCTGTTAATACTTAATGGGACTAAAATCCTGCAGATGAAAATGGGTCGCATTGTTTTTATAGATAGTCTCAATTTCCTCCCCACGGCCTTGATTAACCTTCCAAAAGCTTTCGATCTACCTGGTGGTTCCGGAAGAGGGATATTCCCCCACCTTTTCAATACTCCAGAAAATCATAATTACACTGGATCATCACTACCTATCGAATTTCACATGCCTGACACCATGAAAATGTTTTGTGGGAAAATGGGATCTCGATGAATGATATTTTTGCATTCGGTTCTGACAATGCATCTGTGATGATGGGGAACAAATCTTCTTTCAGAATAAAATTATTAGGAAAAAATCCAAACATCCTCACTTCTCCTGGTGTTTGCCATTCTTCTGCTTTAGCAGCAAGCGCTGTTTGCGCTGAATTTCCTCAAGAATGTGAACATTTGATTACAGGTTTGGCATGAATTCCATTCATGGCAGTCCTAAGAGAACTGCAATATTCAAAGAGTTTCAGGAAACTTTCCAGGAATTTGATTTGAAAATTTGCCAAAACTCGTTGGCTAACTCGTCACTTATGCATTGTAAGAATTTTATAGAATTGGAATGTTCTGTAGAATTTCTTACGTAAACAAGTTATATCTGAGCGTTTTCAGCCTGCAGAAAAATCATTGAAATTGTTGACTGAACCTTTCATGAAGCCATATTTTCTCTTCTCATTCTATACTCTTGATCAATTCAATAAATTCAATGCATGTTTCCAGAGACAACAAAGTATGATTCATTTGTTGCAACCTCGTTCTTTTGAGTTATCAGCGTCATTTTCACAAAAATTTCTGAAACCAGGTTTATTGAAGCATTCAGATCTAACCAGACAAGTGAATTTGAATCTTCCTGGAAATAAACTACCTTCAAAAGATATCGATCTGGGCACCGAATGTGACGAATATTTGAATGAATTGAATGATAACGGCATCTAGAAATAGATAAAGTGCACCAAAATTGTTTGAATTTTCATGTTACTGTTGCTAAAGAGATATTGAAACGTCTCCCTCTGGACGATCCTTTCTTGCGTTCGATGACAGTTTTTAGAGGAGAAATTGCTCTTTTCGATCCGGATCGAAGTACTACATTTGAAAGAGTGGTGAATGTTTGTCAAAAGTTGGGAGGTTGTGATGAAAATTCTCTCAAGAAGGGATGGGATTCTTTGTATCTTTTAGATCCAGTGCAAAGATGTAACTTCGCGCAACTTGGTTTGGATGAAATGTGGAATCAAATTAGTTCCCTTCTCACATCTGAAGGTGATATTCGATTTCCGAATTTACGATCTCTCTCATGTGCAGTGAGGATTCTTCCTTATTCTATGGCCTCAGCTGAGAGAGCATTCTGTATGATTCCAGACATCGAAACGAAGAGGAGGAATGAGATGGGTTCTGAAACATTGAATTCAGTGTGTGTGGTGAGAGCTTCAGTGAAAAATGCAAACCAGAACGCTCGTACCATGACTATCGATGAAAGCCAATTGGCTTTGATGGATTCTGATAATTCATACAAGAATTCAAAATCATCAAAACAGCCAAGCGGGTCTCATTTATACGCAGGGTAGGATATCAATGGAGCACCTGTGATTCTTCCATAATGTTTTCCTTGTGGAACAAGCTCAGAGCTTTGATATATTCAATTTCATCTTCTTCGGCTTAGTTTATATTGGAATTGTTTCTTTTGATGTTATATTTTATATATGTTCAAAATTTATTATATCATATTCTATAAGTGTTATATTTGTGATGACTCTATGGATAATATATTTTTCTTGTAGGAATTTTTCATCACTTCAGATGGGATTTCATACTGCTTGATTGTTATGATATTTATGGTCACTTCCATTTCGGATGGATCCATCAACAGACTGAGAAAACTGCCATCCGAAAATATAAGACTTGCTCTTTTTTTGTTAGCATGTTACGTGACGATGAATCTCGCTCCTGGAATACAGAAGAATACAACCCCTATTCCCGCCTGTATTCCCGTGCGTGGACTATTTCAGATCAAAGAGAAGTCGGGTCCCAAACATTATTTCAAATATATATCTTCAAATATATACATATATCGACCCATAGTATGTAAGAAATAAACGTACGCTCAAACGAAACGCTGAGCAGGAAGAAAGAAATCAAGGTCAGAGCTCGCATCGATGTCCACATCGATGCATATTCTCGAGGCACCGTGAGGAACATACCAACGCGGAACCAAAGTCCAACGCCCGCGGAATCACTGTCTTTGTTCACGGTACTCAAGTGCCCGTGTCTCTCTCTCTTCCCGAATTGACTGATCACTGCTGATCAGGCAGTTGAGTCGGCAGAAAAACCCCTCTTGCCAGGATCTGGCGTGTTCCATCATCCAGATGGAGAACACGTAAAAAGGACGGACAATGAAAAATCGGCAGATTCGTTACGTGAAAGTTTTGTTGAACAGCCGATTCTCCATACGCGAAGACAAGTCCGTCCTTTTCCGCAAGAGGGTAGAAACGAAGATACGATTGAAGCCAAGTGGACGTTAGATACTTCAAGTCTGCAATAAATCGTGAAAGTGTGTCCCTTTGGAAGGTTCCACGGCATCTTTTGTAGGAAATTCATGTTTCGAGAATCTTTTTTCAACGCAACGTTTCTCAAAAAGATTAATCCTTTTGCCTTAGTCACGATTGCAACGTAGTGAAACGTGACTTTGTAGAATAAGTCCATACTCCAATCGAGATTCGCGAATAGAATCAGTTTTTTTTTGTTATAATAAAATCAGTGAAATCCAGTGTAATTAATTGGTTTTTGGCATTCAAATCGCGATAAAAATTAATCGTGAACCAGCACGTCTTCAATCTTCGTCCGAGAGAAAGAGAGAGAGAGAGAGAGAGAGAGAGAGAGAGAGAGAGAGAGGAGGACCATCAGAAGCAACCATCACCTCGTTGTCTTTTTGTTTGGAAAGAAGTACCTAACGTGTACTCTTCTTTTCAAATTATATATGTTCAATCTTTGTACCTTGCGAGTTTCCTTGTCAAAAACTCTCGTGGAAACATCCGTAATTGAATTATATACGTTCAATCTTTGTACATTACGAGTTCTCTGTTCAAAAACTCTCGTAGAATCATCTGCAATGAGTACATATTTGATTTTTCATTCATTGTACATTACGAGTTTCTTTTCGAAAAACTCTCGTGGAAACATCCGTAATTAAATTATATACGTTCAATCTTTGTACATTACGAGTTTCTTTTCGAGAAACTCTCGTAGAAACATCCGTAATCGAATTATATCTGTTCACCTTTGTACACTACGAGTTCCTCTTCAGGAACTCTTGTAGGAATATCAGTAAATCAAGATTATATCTGATTTACTCATTGTACATTCAGATCATTTTCGGAAATTCTCATAGAAAGGTTTATAAACAAAATCTCATATGTTTCATGTTTCCATAGATTCTTTGAACGGAATAAAGTATTTGTTAAACGAATTCCTCCACATCTAAATTTCTTTCACTTTAACCTTAACCACTACACTGGGGGTGCAAGATAAGAGAATCTATATCTTATCGAGAGCTTGAAACCAGGAGCGGGTACCCACTCGCATTTCCAATCGAGCCACTCCGGTTGGGGAAGTGCTTCAGTTCCTTTTACGTATATGACGAGATTTTTCGTCTTTCACCTACGGAAAAACCCGTTATATAACAAGTAAACTAGGAACAGGAAGGTTTGTAAAATGAATTTTCACATGAAAATACGGAAAATTATGGATTCTGTAGGAAAAATGATAGGTAGAATTGAAATCTTAAACGCTGAACGTTGAATTCTATAAAGCGTATAGTCAAATTCATTTATTCATTTGTAATCTCCTGTATTTTTATGTGAAAATTCATTTCACGAACCTTCCCTTCTCTGGTCTAGAAAGTGGAGTGAAGAAAAGTCTCATATTTTTCTCTCCGTGTAAATGTGGATACTAATGTGAATGAATTGCAATAATCACATGATAAAAATATTCATTTCGCTGTTTTCGAATACACATGAAAGTAAGTACAAATATTGATTCATCCACCATTTATTAGGTGATGGAAACATTTGTTTGAGAGAACATCAAAAAATTCCAGACTGACACTCAGTGATAGCAAAAATCAGATGAAGGTTTGAAGCGGCCCACATAGGGCCGAAACTGCCATTTACGACGACAACATTCAAAAAATGAAGTTTACAGTTGGGGATATTTCACCATTGAGATGAGTAAAGTAATGTCTGAAGTATTCGAATTCAGATATGAGAAGATCTGATTCTTCTCCCCTGCCCTTTTGTACCAGTTCCAAAGTACCCTTCCCTGAGGTATCATTCGCATGACTGGAGACAGTGAAGTAACGACTATGTTCAAAGAGACGTTGTATCTCGAAAAGTGAACCGATTGAACTTTTCAAGAATGGAATCTACTACTGGAAGTATATAGAATGAACTAAAAATCACAGGAATATCAATTCATTGAGTAACAAATTATGACAGAGCAATGATTGCATGTGGTTTTATACCTCTGCATCTCAAAATTCGTTTGGTTTCCGAAGAAAAAGTGGAAAGTTCCACTGAGTTCCATTACCTTACATATTGGAGGTTGCAGATGAAAGCCTTACCTACGAAATGGAACAAAAACCGGCTCCAACAGTGTCCAACTAAAGAATTCTCCCAATTTTTTGTGAAGGAAGGTCTCTCAGATCACATGGTAGCAATCACGGAAAATTTGTCAGAATCATAAGGCAATGTCTAATTTGCTCGGAATTTGTTCCTCGGAGGTTTTCAAGGTCGCTGATTACGATCTGTTATCGAAATTTCCTAATTCAAAATGGCGCATCCAATATGGCAGACCAAACGTCTAAAATCGATCAGTTTCCCCTTAAACTCTGTACTCAGGAGTTTCGGGAGTCAGTGATTAGGGATATTCTGTCAAAATCTCGTGATTCAAAATGGCGGATCTAATATAGCAGAGAAAAATCCTCAAATTTTCTCTAAACATGATGTTCACTGATGCACCTCATATCTCCGGAGGTGATTTAAATGACGATTTTCCTTGACTTTCTCAATTCTAATCGGTCATACTGAATCCATGATTTTAAGTTCGGGGATTTCAACAACCTGTTCACAATCAGTGATTCACATAAGGTTAAACAAGTGAGGTATGATGACAAAAATCAATTCCAATATTTCCTCCAAACCAATGTACAATACTATCAGAAGGTTCTAAATAAACCAGATTCCTACACAGAGAAAAGTATTTCTTTGAATCTAACAAATTGTTATTTGAAAAGGTCCGAATAGATATTTATTTCAAGAAAATAAATATCCATTTGCAACTATTCAAACAAAAATTGGTTAGATTCAAAGAAATGCTTTTGTCTGTGTATGAATCACCCAATATTGTTTTGTTAACGTAAAACAAGCCTATGCGCGCATGTAAAATTAGGTCATCTGTTTTATGGCTAATATCGGTTGCATACGGTTGAAATGTCAATGGAATAAATTCGCTCTTCCTACTTCCCTCAATTCGAAATCATAAGATTTTCACCACAGATACAGAAGCGTCAGGTATATACTTTAAATTTCAATTATCATCAACATGACAAGTGATACGCGGTATACCTCTCATACATGTTTGATGATATATCAAATTCTGGCTTCCCGAAGTACTACATTTTTCACAACAGTTTGAAATACCATTTGATCCCTAGTATGAAACAATAAAATGAAAAACCATGTATTTCCCTTTTTAGTAAATCAAGTGTATTTTTATTAGGTAGTCGTGTTGATCCTATTTCAAAAAAAAGAATGAAGATTCAAAGGAGAGAACTATTCACGTTATTGGAAAGTTCAAAATTTCACGACTTCTCGGCATTGAAGGGTGAAGAAGAATTATTGCAGTATATATTAGATAAGTATGATGTTACTGGAATTCCTGAATATTATAAGAAACGAATAAAACTCATTATCGAAGTTTTCATCACAAAACCGCTTATCAAATGGCGGCATTGTAATTATGTGTATCAGCATTCCAACAAGAAGCACATGAAATGGCTTGACGGAAACTTGGAATTTCCGGTAATAAAGCCATTACAGCTTCCGCCTTTAACACCTAAACATTCGTATTCAACAAGACGTGGCAGGCCAAAAAAATTGTTGGAAGAGAGTTGTGTACGTAGTAAGCGAAGACATATCAAACCAATTGTGTCGAATCTTAGTTCAGAAAAAGTGTGCTTGACTGCAGAACGAGCTTGGTGAAATCAGGCAAAAGAACTGCAGTCGAAGTTGTGAAATTTGCCGTTCAATCCACGCCCCAGCAATTGAAAATGATGAAGAAGATGTGTGATACACAATCCTCTGCGATTGTCAGACCGTACAGCCCTGAAAAAGCCTTAGATCTCCTAGTAGATCTTCAGTTGACAGAAGAAGATTATAAAACGATGCGACTTGGAGCAAAAAAAAAAGACGCTGATATATATCCCTCATATCATGTGCTAGCAGAGGCAAAAAAGAAATGTTATCCTGCAAATATTGGGGTAAGTGAAAACGAGGCTGTGGTGCCGCTAGTGGATCTTCTTACGCATACTATACAACGCCTGGTACAAGTACAGGCTGATGTCATACTGCGGAATATTTCGGAGGACTGTGATACTATCGACGTTTATTATAAATGGGGTTTAGATGGCAGCGGTGGACACAGTATATACGAACAAAATTTTTCAAGTGATTCAGAATATGCAGATTCGAATATAATTTTAAGTACGATTGTACCCCAACAGATGTGTGAATCTAATGGTGATGATAGAAAAATATATTGGAAGAACACGACACCATCATCAACGAGGTATTGCCGTCGGATTGTATTCACAATAAAGAAAGAAAATGTTCAGAATGTGAGAGGAGAGTATAACGAAATACAAACACAAATATCGCAATTGGAACCTACAGTAATCGTTTTGAGCTCTAAGGAAATGAAATTCAAACACATTCTCCTGTGTACAATGTTAGATGGGAAGACAATTAATATTTTGACTGATACTTCAAGTTCGCAAGCGTGCAATGTTTGTGAGGCAACGCCTAAAGATTTAAACGATCTAGAGAAACTCAAGAACAGAATCTGTGTTGGAGACGTTTTCAAATTTGGTATTTCTGTCCCTCATGCACGTCTCAGATGCTATAAATATTCACTGCATATAGCATATAAATTGGAATTGCAGCAGTGGCAAGCGAGAAGTGATGATGCGAAAGGAAAAATTGAGGAAAGAAAAAGTAAGCTGGCAACTGAATTCTACAAAAAAATGGGACTCGTTGTTGACCAACCAAAACGAGGGGGAGGTAATAGTAGTGATGGTAACACGGCACAAGAATTTTTTGAGAATCCTTCACTTGTGTCTGAAATAACAGGAATCGATAAAGAACTGATAGAACGGTTTGTGAATATACTTTCCATTATTTTTTGTGGGCACCACGTGAAAGGAGGAGAATTTGAAAAATATTGCTTTGAAACAGCACAAATGACTGTTCCGCTTTATGGTTGATATAAAATGAGTGCCACTGTTCACAAACTGTTGATACAAGGAGCTGATATTATTAAATCTTTACCTTTGCCAGTGGGTCAACTATCAGAAGATGTACTTGAGACAGGCCATAAGTAGTATAAAAGATTGAAACGTTGTCATTCCAGAGAAACTTCGAGAATTAACACGAATAGTGACCTATTGAACTGGATGCTGGTATCCTCAGATCCTATTGTGACGAATGAGCGAAAAAAACCCCGAAAACATACAGCCCACTTTAATAGCATTGTATTGAGTGTGTTAAGATCGCCTATGTTTTGTTGTGCTGATGATCAGACGTTCGATAATGATGGTGATAATAATCAGGAGTGTGGTAATGATGATGGAGATGATGACGATGTGGATTCAGAATAATAACTTGATTAAAGTTATATATGATGTACTTATTTGAATGATTGGAAATACAAATATGATTTCAAATGGAATTGTTGTGTTTATTCTGCATAACATAGGGACTTGCGGCTGAATGACCCAAGACAGGCATTATTTGGCTGTACTGACCCGAGTTTGAAGGGAATCCGGAGAATTTTCGCAATTTTGTCTGCAATATTGGATTCGCCATTTTGGGGTCTGGACTTTTGATAACGGATATGTAATTAGCGACGCAAGAAATCCCCCAGTACTGAGTTTCAAGCAAATCTGATGATTTTTTTATCATTTTCGTCCGTCATGTCGAACTCGCCATCTTGAATCTCGGTTTTTTGACAACAAATTCATAATCAGTGATCCTCAAAACCACTCAGACACGAGTTTGAAGGAAATCCCAAGAATTTCCGAACATTTGTCCGCTAATTTAGATACGCGATTTTGAATTCTGGAATTTTAATAACGGATCTGTAATCAGCGACCCAAGAAAACCCCTAGTACTGCGTTTTAAGCAAATCTGATGGCTTTTTATAATTTTCGTCCGCCATATGGGGTCCGCCATCTGGAATTTTGGATTGTCCACAACGAATTCATAACTATCCATCCCCAAAACCATTCGGACACAAATTTGAAGAAAATCCGAACAATTTTGGAACTTTTTTCCGCCATATTGGATACACCATTCTGAATTCTGGAATTTTGATGACGGATTTGTAATCAGCGACCAAAAAAAACCCGTAGTACTGAGTTTCAAGCAAATTTGATGGGCCTTTATCATTTTCGTCCGCCATATTGAATCCACCTTTTTGATTTTCGGTTTTTTGACAACAAATTCGTAATCAGCGATCCCCAAAACCATTCAGACACGAGTTTGCAGGGAATTCGAGGAATTATCGTAATTTTGTCCGCAATATTGGATGCGCCATTTTGAATTTTGGGATTTTGATAGCAGATTTGTAATCAGCGACTAAAAAAACTACTAAATACTGAGTTTGAAAAGAATCCGATGAATTTTTGGTTTTTTGTCCGCCATCTTGAATCCGCCATTCTGAATTTGGGAATTCTGACTACAAATTTGTAATCAGCGACCAAAAAAACCCTGGGTACTGAGTTTCAAGCAAATCTGATGGCTCCTTATGATTTTGTCGTCGTAATTGGCAGTTTCGGCCCTATGTGCGGCCGCTCTCATGGACAAAATAAAATAATCCCCTCATAATGGATCCATGAAAAAAAAGCAAACATCGTCCGGGCGGAATCGAACGACCCTGTTTCCCCGGAAGGGCCATCAACTTTGCCGCTAGGCTATAGGGTGCGTTGATTGGATCGACCACATATTAGCTTGATATACTATTGTAGCTGTGGACAAAATGTATGACATATTATCAATTTGAATACCCAACTCTAATAATCTTATAGAATTTGCGAGTTGTTTTTTATGTAATAACATCGTCATATGTGATAAATTATTCTGAAGTTATCCGAACATCGTTTCTCGAAAATACGATGTGAGCAATTGTAGTGACTGTTCCATGTGCTGGAAATAAAAATTGTTCCGATATTATGCATGAAACTTGTGATTTATGAAGAATCAATCATAATCAAGAATTCATCAAATGATATTGGATTCAATTCAATTGAATAATAAAATACATTCAATTCATGATTCATCATTAATCGCAAGTATCAATATTTCCATTCTATTTGAAATTTTCATTATTATTGATGTTTCAATTCATACGTGCATCATCATTCGATAATCAGTATTTGACTGACCTTTTAATTGGAAAGAACAAAAAAAAATATTGGAAGGCCCCTCGCGATTTCCGGCCGGGGCACCGGGTAGACCAGTTCGATACTGAATATAATAAAATTGTCGCATGGTAAAGAGAAAGCAGTGAGACTTTTCTGTGAGTCAACCACGTGGGCTTCAAAATTTTCCCGATCTTGCACAGAGTTGGCCGATTGTAGAAAAAATAAGAACGATAAAGACAGACGGATACTTATTCTCTCTTGATTGTCCAAGTCCATTCGGAGTGGAACGAATGCTTCCGAATCACATGAATACGGGTTTCATTGTATGCGTATGCCTGGCACGAACGGTCTCGGGTCTCGAATCTGGCATCACTGGTTACAACAGCTGAGTATGAGTCGTGATGGCCTGCGCACAAAGACAGGGGAGACGTCAACGTAAACGTTGACGGATGCACAGAACCACGTTCTTGGTTTCTGCGGAGCCGTTTACGTTCCCTCTCACGTTCCCAAAACTTATGTGCTCATGCTTTTGAAATGACTATAATGGAAAACAGTCGTGACAAGAGCTATTCTTAAAATGCCGCAACTAACCACCTGGATCATAGTATCTGTGAACTGTCTCGTTCCTCTATGCTAGCAAGCAAACTCACTAACATTCGGGTACTTACTCAGGAGTGTTCTGCTTTGAGAAATGCAGAAGTCCTCGTACCTGGCTAACAATAATTTCCACTCCGGGAAGCGACGTAATCACAAAGAAAAGTGATGTCGACTAGCGGCAGCAGTAGGTATCAAGAACCACGTTTGTACCATCGCCTCGCTTGGATGAGTAGTGTGTGGCAACGCCAGCCAGAGCAATTCAAAAGAGGCGTGGAAATAGAGAGAGGACGTCTCGATCAGACCTCTCACTTCACAAGTAGAAAAGGGAAAATCCCACGCGGGCCAACGGATGGCGCTATTGAGACCCCGTCTCGTATCTGCACCATATCGTTCACCGACGGTAGTTGGCTTTGTTGAAAAACCGTCATCAAACGTCATTGAGTAGTGACTCGTCACAGACAAACCACTCCTCTCCAGTGTTCCGATTTCAAACCGGTCATCTAATTATTCTTGATTTGTTATTAAATCCTTTGCTGACCTTCAGGCGAGTCTTTGAATTATGGTACGAGGGTGGATTGATAAGTTTCCGGCCTGACCAAGAAAAACAACGTTTTTAAGGATTTTTTTTTTTTCATTTCTCAACATAATCTCCTCCAAGGCTGATACATTTCTCATAGCGGTGTTCTAGTCTAGTAATGCCATCTCTATAGACTGATCCGTCAAGCTCCTCAAAATACCCATTTACAGCTTCGATTACTTCTTCATTGTCCGCAAATCTCTTACCGCCAAGCCATTTTTTGAGGTGAGGAAACAGATAATAGTCACTCGGGGCTAGGTCTGGAGAGTAGGGAGGGTGCGGCATTAATTCAAACTTCAGATCGTTGATTTCAGCCATCGCAACGATTGACGTGTGCGCTGGTGCGTTATCGTGATGAAACAAGATTTTTTTCTTCGCCAGATGAGGTCGTTGAATTTTCACTTCGTGGCTCAAACGTTGCAATAAGTCTGCGTAGTATTGACCAGTGATAGTTTTACCCTTTTCAAGGTAATCAATGTATATAATACCTCTTGCATCCCAAAAAACAGTAGCCATAACCTTGTTCGCCGAAAAAATTGTTTTTGCCTTCTTTGGAGTTGGTTCCCCTGGTCCAATCCACTGTTTAGACTGTTCATTGGTTTCAGGAGTGTAGTGGTGGACCCAAGTTTCGTCAACGGTTACGAATCGACGCAAAAATTCGCTTGGATTACGCTTATACAACGCCAAATTGGCGGTAGAAATGTTCTTTCGAATCAATTTTTGGTCGACTGTTAGCAAACGCGGCACCCATCTTGCACAGAGCTTTTCCATATACAAATGTTGGTGCAAAATATTTTGTACACGTTCATATGACATCTTACAGGTCTCAGCTATCTCACGAACTTTTAATCTGCGATCTTTCAGCACTATTTGATGGATTTTTTCGATCATATCTGGAGTTGTGACCTCAATGGGGCGTCCTGAGTGAGGCTCATCAGAGGTGCTCACACGACCCTTTTTAAACTCGGAAACCCACTGCTTAACGGTTGAATATGATGGGGAGGATGTCCCCAGTGTTGAGTCCATCTCTTCTCTAATTTCCTTCGGCGTTAACCCCTTCAAATAAGAGTATTTGATGACAGCACGATTTTCCAGCTTTTCCATTTTTACGAAAAACACAGAGGCGTCTTGGTCAGCGTGCTCTCAAAACTAAACTAACATGGCGATCGGACTGAAACTATAGCTACAAGCTATCTAAGGATGGTACTATAGAACGCCACCTCAAGGTAGGCGTAGTGGCGCCATCTCTTGGTCAGGCCGGAAACTCATCAATCCACCCTCGTACATATTCACGGAGCTCATTCTAGTATCATTGATTTTTTTCTGTGAATAATTCTGACAGTAGCATCGCTGAGGGGGGGGGGGAGTGCAAAGAGGGCGATCGCCCTCGGTGCGTAGAAAGAGGGGCGCCAGAATGCACGGATTAGGAGCGTTTATATATTGACTGGGGGTGAGAAGTGCGACCTGAGTAGTGAAATTTTCACGATTATGTATAATACGAGGGCTGGAAAGTCCCGGGCCTAACACATAGATGGCGCGAGTTTTGATGCATTCACCTGTCTTTCAGTTAGGACTGACCTTCAAAAGATGGCTGTCGAAATTCCATAATATTCCATTCACTAGTTTGTGAGTTATTGTACTAAGAGTGATGCTACTTTTATGATTTTTGAAACGATGGATCGAAAAGAATTTCGTGTTTCAATTCTACACTGCTTCTTGATGAGAGAAAATACCGTTCAAGCGACGCAATGACTTGGAAAGTGTTATGGCGACTCCGCTCCATCAGGAACCACAATTAAACGTTGGTTTGCTGACTTCAAACGTGGTCGTAGAGACACCGATGATGCAGAACACAGTGGACGTCCAAATGAGGCGGTAACACCAGAAAAGATTGGAAAATCCACAAAATCGCTCTGAATGATCGAAAAGTGAAGTTGCGAGAGTTAGCTGACATCGTGAAAATATCAAAAGAACATGTTGGCTTTATATTGCATGGGCATTCAACCATGAGGAAGCTCTGTTCAAAGTGGGTGCCGCGTTTGCACACTGTTGATCAGAAATGAGAACGCGTTGATGCTCCTGTGCAGTGTTTGGCCATGTTTGAATGTAGCAAGCCGCAATTTTTGCGTCGATATGTTACAATGGATGAAACATGGATCCATCACTTCACTCCGGAATCAAAACGATCGTCATCTGAGTGGACAGCCACTGGTGAACCTCGTCCAAAGCGCTCGAAAGCACAAGAATCAGCTGGAAAGGTTATGGTCTCGGTATTTTGGGATGTGCGTGGTGTGATATTCATCGATTATCTTGAGAAGGGAAATACCATCAACAGTGAATATTATATCGCATTATTGGAGCGTTTGAAGGCTGAAATTGCGAAGAAAGGACCGCATATGGCGAAGAAAAAAATTTTATTCCACCAAGACAACATATCATGTCACAAGTCAATCGAAAAAATGGCAAAACTACATGAATTGAACTTCGAATTGCTTCCACATCCACCGTATTTGCCAGGTTTGGCTTCCAGCGACTACCAGCTGTTCGCAGACCTGGAAAAAATGCTCGCTGGTAAGAAATTTTGCTCGAATGAGGAGGTTATCGCTGAGGCCTATTTGGAGGCAAGAGATAAATGGTTCTACAAAAGTGGTATTGAAATCAGTGATGGGCGATATTCATCGATATTTGTGGATATCGATATTTTTTAGATGATATATCGATATTTTTCATCGATATTTCTCTGTCCGATTTATATCGTTATCGATATATTTCACCCTAAAAATACCGAAATTTGATATATACTTTTTGGTGATGGATTCACAAGAATTTTCATCTGATCAGAAGAATAGAATATTAGTTAATTTTCCATTAGCTTGGAAAATCTTCTCTTGTGAGAGTGACCAACTGTGCATACTGTATGCACTTTTTCCCTCAGATCAATTTATCAGAATATTCAATTATATCGAATGGCCAATGAAAGAAATTGAACGATTTTAGAATTGACCATATCGACTCTGGTTTACTCAAAACACCTATCGGAAGTATGAATATACAAGTCTGGAAACTTCGATGGTAAGGGAAGTCTCTATTGAAGGCTATGTTATCTGGAGAAATCTCCGCAATCTTTCGTAGTGTCCAACTCTAGGTATAATGCCACGCGAAATTTCACTCACGAGTCGCGACGCTATGCCTTGATTATAGCGCCACTCATACATTCAATACATCAAATTATGAATTGTGTATAAACTTTTTTGATCTCGACGGTGATATTTGAATTTTCAACATTCATGAAAATCTCAAGTTCGATATTCGCGTTCTTTTTTTTGTTATTGAATTTGGACATTTTGTACGAATGTCGAAAGCATCTATCAAGTATCCACATTCCCATGCTGGTAGGAGCATTGAGAAAATAATTCAATTATATTTAATCAATGTTTCTTTGAATAGCGCGATTTGATTTTTCCTTCAATATAACCAAATTTGATTCTAATCAATCCACATTTATTTCCTGTAAATAAATGAGAATTGCATTCATAATAAATAAATATTCACTGGTAATAAAAACAACTTCAGTTCAATGAAACATCATTCATACCAAACGAATATTCAATTCGTTGCATTTTATAAAACATTTTGAAAATATGATTGAACTGTTCCTTCCGTATTTGAATAACAATTTACAAATGGTATTAATGCATTACAAATTCTCCAAACAATATTTATAGATGTGTATATGTGATCATCAATATCATCGATATAATATCGAAAGAATATCGATACTTCGGTTCCGATATTAATCGCACATCAATATTTCAGTTACGATAAACATCGATACCCCAATATCGATATTTTTGTAAATATCGCCCACCACCAATTGAAATTTTGTTGTTGTTTTATTGTTTCAGATCAATAGATCTATACAATGGAGTTCAACATAATTGTGTCGAATTCAGATTAGACAGTTTGATAATAATAATAATAATAATAATAATAATAATAATAATAATAATAATAATAATAATAATAATGATAATAATAATGATAATAATAATGATAATAATAATAATAATGATGATGATGATGATAATTTTTTTTTTTTTCTTTTGTAGAGGGGGAAATGCGTTACGCACCATCAGGGAGCTGAGTTGCTCCCCGGTGTGTGGGACTCCTGCAGTGGCTGACGATGGTTGTTGCCTATCGCAGTCTACCCACTAAAACCCCCTCTTCACAGGCATTGATTCCCCCCCGGAACTGTTTATCACATTACTTCGGGGGGGATGCCCTGGCCTACGGGCCGTTTTCACCTGGCCCTTCTGCCTCCTATGGGGCCTCTGTTGTTGTAAGGCCCTCTCCTTATCCTGGACTCTGCTCGAGACCGTTCGTCTTTGTCATGAATACATACAAAGGACAGATGGAATACGACAAGGACGTCACAGAACACAAAGAAAAGGTGTAGTCAATAATAAAATAGGATAAATACATAAATAAATCTGGTCAGCAAATAAAAACGTTGTAAAGATAAAATCGGTGTATAACTAAAAAACAATGTATGAGTAAAAACGATGTATAAATAGAAGCACTGTGAAGATAAAAGTGGTGTATAAATAAATAAAAGCTGTGTATAAATAAAATTGGTTAAAAGTCTCGACCCTAGCGGTGGTATCACAGGTGATGTCACAGATGGTGGAGTCATGAGAGTTAAAAAAGAGACACACTAGGGTTGTCGTCGGGTGTAATTAAAAGAAAATAAATAGGTGAATGAATAAATAGATAAATAAATAAATAAATAAATAAATAAGTCGACACGTAAATAAATAACGTCCCCATTGGAATTGACCCGTCTCTTTCATTCATTCAGGGCCCTCCCGTCGAGAGCCCTCTTCTTCCGTCCCAGGACTGACTCCACGAAGCGGGCGACATCGGTCCATGCGTCCTGGCCTAGCAGCATGACCCCAACGATGTTCTCTGGGGTCACGCAGCCGTATGTCTCTTCGAGACATCTCCTTTCCGCCCTCCACTCTTCACATTCAAAAAACGTGTGGAGGGCGTCATCTCGTTGGGAGTCGCAGAAAGCACAGTCTGGTTCCGCCACTTTACCCATTTTGTGTAGGTAAGCTTGGAACAGACCGTGCGCCGCCAGCAGTTGGGTGATGAAGTAATTAACTTCCCCATGCTGACGGCTGAGCCAGGGTTCGAGGCTAGGGATCAACCTCGCCGTCCACCTGGCTCGCGACTCCCCTTCCCACCGTTCTTGCCAGGCGCGCATGGACACATCTCTTGCTTTGCGCCTCGCTTCTTCTCTTCCTACGGTGGAAGCGCCGTGGTGGACGAACTCCCGCTCCTGGGCGAGGAGGTCGATCGGAATGACCCCCGCGACGACCAACGCTGCTGGCTCCGAGACCGTGCGGTAGGAGCAGGCGATGCGGAGGGCCCCTCTCCGCTGCACTGCGGCCATGCGCTTTCGGTATTTTTCGTACCACAGCGCGTCAGCCCAGACTTCGGCACCGTAGAGCATGATGGACTCGGCGGTTCGTAGGAGTAACCTTCTTCTTGAGGGTCGGGGGCCGCCAATATTGGCCATGACCCTGCTCAACAACGTGGTTACTCCAGCCGCCTTGTCCGCTCTCCTCCTTATCTCCTCCCAGAAGGTAAGCCTGGAGTCTAGGCACACCCCCAGGTACTTTACCGATGCCTTCGTCTGGACCGTCGCCTCTCCTACTTGCATATCCCTGATGAGCGGGATATGCTTTTTCGTGAGTAGCACGATCTCGGTCTTCGCCAATGCCAGCTGCAAGCCGTGGTCGTCCATCCAGGAGCGGACGCGACGCATGGTCTGGTTGCGCAGCATCTGCGCCTCATCCACAGTTCTAAATGATGATGATAATAATAATACTGATAATAATAATAATAACAATCATAATGATAAAAATAATAATAATTACTCATTCAATTTTCAATATAAGTTTGAATAATGATAATGATACATAAAAGTGAAGAGAAGAAATACATGAATCATTTTAATTCAATGAGAGGCCACAGCAAACCTTAGATATTGATACAAATTTTGGATTTTCCACTTGTCTGAGTTATTGATGAGTGTGATCCATGCATCTCTTATATCGTTTATTGTTTCGATGTTCCGAAATATAAGTTCTCTACGGGTACTGAGAACAGGGCACTCGACCAGGAGATGATACAAGCTCAAGTCTAGTGTGATTCCACATAGATGACAATTTGTTGATTCACGCGAGAGGTATGCTTCAGGATCTATAATGATACGCGTTGTTATATCGCTAGTCAGACGTATTTGGGCCATGAGATTCCTCTAGGAGCTTCTAATTCAGAGATCAAGATAAGAGATAAGAGATTTTGATGCCCTTGCGTAAGAGTAAGATAAAGATATATCTGCAAAGTAGAAGATGCATGCACTTTCTGCTTATCATTTTCTATTAATACATTCTCAAGGATGTTGAGCAGTTTGTGCTTATTAGCTGCTAATGTTTCGAAGGTTAGGGATTGCCATAATTCGAGTGAGTCGATGGTCTGGGATATTGTTCGGAGTTGGAGAGCCCAGTTATATTTTTTATGAGCGTTAGTGGAAACCGCTAAGCGTTTTAGTTTGTTGAAACATATTCTGGGGTACCGTTCTTCTGGCATTCGAAGAATTCTTTCTAACCATCGTATAGCTTGTTCGAAGATAAATTTGATTAGTGGCGGTTTGCCGACTTCAAGTCTGACAGCGTAATTCGGAGTAGATCGCGGGAGTAACAAAGCCTTTTTGTGAAAACAGGTCTGAATCCTCTCTATCTCATCCGGATACCCAAGTCCCCATATACTCGCGTTATACAAAAGCACGATCCTCACTAGGGTTTTGAATAGTTTTGGGATAGGATGCCACGAGTCTAACTTCAACTTATTTATAATATTTAACGTCGAGCTGATGGCTTGGTTAGATTTATTCAAAGCGGATGTAAGGTGTTTGGAGAACACCACTGAAGGAGAGAAGGTGATCCCCAGGTGAAGATACTGATTCGTAATTTCAATCGGGCCCGTGCCGAACTGGAGAGGGGGGTGTACTTCCGCATGGGTACGTCCACCCTTATGAAAGATGACAATCTTGGTCTCATCTGTGTTAACTGAAAGTCCACGTTCTAGACAGAAATCATAAAGGGCCTGAAGTAATTTCCTGGTCCCAATTAGGGAGTCGGCGAACAAAACAAGGTCATCTGCATAGGCCAGGGCAATGATTCCCGACAAATGCGAGATTGATACTCCTCTAATTCCCTTCTTCTTTAGGAATTCTTCCAGATCCGCAATGAACAGTGAGAAGAGTATGGGACTCAATATCTCCCCCTGTAGAACCCCCTCTGTAACGTCAACTGGTCGAGTAGTCCTTGTTTGAGTTTTAACTGCTACTGTGGCCTTCTCGTATGAACTGATAAGTATTCTAATAAACTTACATCCTAAACCCATGGAATGAAGTTTGTTCCATAAGAGTGTATGAGAGATTGAGTCAAAGGCTCGGCGAAAGTGCACAACAAGGGCGTAAATTTCACCCTTTGGCCGGGATAAATGAATCTGGATTACAGAGTTCAAAACAAATATGTTATCAATACAACCTCGGGCAGTTCGAAACCCTGCTTGCCATTCTGGTAGTACTTCATTCTTTTTCCACCCCCCATTGCATTGAGCGAGAGTAGGGGATTTGTGTGAAAATTTTTGTTATCGAATTGACTAGTGCAATGTGTCGGTAATTAGACGGGTTGTCTCTTTCGCCCTTCTTGTGGATCATTCTAATATGAATAGCGGCCCAAGATTCCGGAACCTCCTCTTCTTCCATGATTTTATTGGAAAAAGTGTTGAGATATAATATCCAATTTTGCGGTAAATGTTGATAAAATTCAGAGGGAATTCCATCGGAACCCGGGGCCTTCCTAGACTTGCATCTGCGAAGGCCACGAATAATCTCTTCTCCTTTTATCGGAGATTCGAGAATAGGGTTGTAAGTGAATCTTAGTGTGTAATCAAATACTTTTCTTGGTGGGTATAGAGTAGAAATAAATTCTCCCTAGGATTTGAGGTTTACAAATTCTTTTGAGGTATGTCGATATCTGAGTTCATTTATGATATTCCAGAATGAAGAAGAGTCTGCCGCAGATGCAAGTTGATTCAGAATATCTGTTTTACAAGCATTAAATTTATGTAAAGTCAGACTTCGATAGTTAGTTTTCAGTTGATTATGAACAGTTAAAGAGTTTGGTGAGAAATGTGATTTTTTACAGATTTTTAACTGATTAGCAATCATTTCCTTGTAAATTTTGCACTCTAGATCGATCCAGGGTTTGAGATTTATCTTCGTGTTCTTCTTCTTACAGTATAAACCCAAGGATTGAGCGGAGTGTTCTATTGATTTTGTTAATTTTTCCGCAAGTTCACTGACTGAGTCGAAGATTCTGTTAACGTTTGGGGGAGATTGCATGGACAAACAAAAAGATTCAGCTAAATATGGTTTCCAATTGAAGGATGGGATAGCAGAGGTGAGAGATTCGTTACATGCTAATGGAAAGGAGATCGAGACAGGGAAATGGTTCGAAAGAGTTGGGAGGTGTAGAACTTCGAGAGATTCTATGTGATGAAGGCCAGCAAGATTACTCCACACTAAATCTATGACTGATGCACCTCTAGAATCAGTATAGGTGAATTGAGCTGGGTAATCATCTCTTGATCGACCATTCAGTAGCATCAGCCCGTTACTTTCCATAAGTTCTACTAATTTCAATCCTCTGCCATTCGATACCTGATCAAGAGAGATCCTTTGGGAATAAAAATGAGTATTATTCATATCTATAGTGCCTTCTAGTTGGTTTGCATTTGCCACTCTGGCGTTGAAATCACCCCCAACTCCCATTATATTATCGATATATTTCTCCGAAAGTGTATAAAAAATATCATTTAATCTATCTCATAAATCATCGAAGTCAGAATTAGGTCTAGCATAGATACTACCAATGATAATAATTGTAGATTCATAAGAAATTCTCAAGAATATGTGATCACCAGAAGAGTACAGGGTTTCAGAAGAATAAAATCTATTGTTGAAGAATGACATTAAGCCACCACTGGCTCTTCCCACATTATAAGATCTTACGGCCGGTTCGATGATCAGCTGACATCCTCGGAGATATGTTGGTAGAGTGGTAGGGGCGGTCGAGAGCCACGATTCGGTTATACAAAATATATCCATCGGCGTAGTGGTGTCAGCAAGATCAGGAATATCATTAAATCCATGGATATTTCAGAAGAGCACGCGAGGGTACACAATGTCGTGGCGTTGTGGTTGCTATTCTTCAACATTCTGAGTTGTTCCGTCATCTCTGGTATTATCACTTGTGCTGAACGGTAGTAGAGATTGATTTGCATCGGTATTGACATGAACTGTTCTCTTATGTTTGTAGATTTTCCGTGAGATCGAACCTTTCGGTCTTCCTCTTTTCCGGCTATGTGAAGAAGCAGTAGAGACGATAGAGTCCCCACTGTCGGTACTATCCCCACCATCCAAGTGCCGTGGAACTCGATCATCATTGCTTTGCAGAGATTCCACTAGTGCTTGAGCAGACGTTACATCATGCACAGTGTTGTCAACGTGAAGTTTGTCTCCTTCTAGCGATGAGGTTTTCCCGCACGATGTTAATGTTCCTTGCAGTCTTCGGAGAGTCTTGCGAGTATTTCGTTGTTCACGTGAAAGATCATTCGAGATTGATATACCTAAGTGACGTAGATTTTGCAGTTTAAGGGAAAACTCCTTTTTCAAATATACTCGTGACATTTTGATCAAAATCGGTCGAGAACCTTCAACTCTACCAAGTCGATACACACTTTCAATGTTTTGTCTTGATATATTTACGCTCGCTTTGGTAAGAGCTTCGAGGACAGTTGAGATAAGATCTCGATTTGTTTCTGGTGAATCACTTATGTTATATACTATCATATTTTTCGCTCTTTCTCTATTTTTAAGCCAATTAATCTCACTATTTAAGTTGTCGACTTGTTTTTCGAGGTTCTCACATTTCGTTTCCAGTTTATGACACGTTTTTTCTGAAGTCTTTCAGTTCACTGCACAAGGATTCATTCGATGCAACTAGCATCTTTGTAGTTGCTTCTAAGGCATCCAACTTATTGTTAGAGCTTTTAACTTCGCTTTGAACGTTGATCAGAAAATTTTTTAATTCCTCTAAAGTGGTCATTTTGAGAGATTCTTTGAAATATATATATGCAGACTCACTCAGGGTAAAAGCAAGCTTAGAATACTAAATTTAACAAGAGCGCGTTGTAAACACGTCCGTATACGATAAAGGCCGAAGTCGAACTCCTACTAATTGAAATGTTAGACCCGCACTGGAATGATTGCGTTGTTCTTGATGGACATTACGTTGATGAATAAAGCTAATTTTGAACAAAAAAAAACGTGTTTTCTTTGTTAGGCCCGGGACTTCTCAGCCCATGTGTTACTCTTTGCATGAAGACTATTCTTGAAAACAATGGAATCATTCATAAAATGTTTGAGACCCCAGACAGTGTTGAATTATCTCCACTACAAAAAAAACGTATTATTTCATGTATTCGGGAACATTATTAGGAGACTTACTGATCGAATTGTCTGTGAAGATTGTATTCGGTGTTCAATTGAGAAAAATCCTACGATTTCCAATAATCATTCCACAGTCAAGATTGAAAAATTTTCTGCCTTCACCGCTCACGTTAACGGGAAAACTTTATTTCCCTTCCAAAGGTGCCCTTTGAGTCATTCGAACTACAGACATAGCGTTTCGAACAGACATAAGAATATGTGGATCTAATAATGATAATTTAAGAAAGAAGACCATGACCGTTACTATCCAGAATCTTTTACAAAGTTTATCTCAGTCATTTCCTCGACATCCTGTAGTTGATGTAGTTAATAACGTGATGGGTCCGGATAACGATGATAATTTTTCACTATTGCGAATTGATGTTATTACCTTGATAATGGGTTGAAACAACTCAAAACGTCGGCTCTGAAATTCAATAAAGAGGCTCGACAATTTACTCGGCAGATCGGACTACTCTCTCTATTTCTGATTCCTGATCCGAGTATCACCCAAACTGATTTGGTTTTTTACCCTCTCCACACGTGATGGGTCCAAACGACGATAATAATTTTCCACCGCTTCGAATTGATGTTATTACCTTGATAATGGGTTGAGATAACCCGAAACGTCGGCTCTAAAATTCAATAAAAAGGCTCGACAATTTACTCGGCAAATCAGACTACTCTCTCTATTCCTGATTCCTGATCCGAATACTACCCAAACTGATTTGGTTTTTTACCCTCTCCACACGTGATGGGTCCGAACGACGGTTATAATTTTTCACCACTCCGAATTGTTGTTATTACCTTGATAACGGGTTGAAACAACCCGAAACGTCGGCTCTAAAATTCAAAAAAAGGCTCGACAATTTACTCGGCGAATCGGACTACTCTCTCCATTCCTGATTCCTGATCCGTGTATTACTCAAACTAATTTGGTTTTTTTTACCCTCTCCACACTAGGGCTGTGCGATTAATCAATTGATTGATAAACGATTAATCGATTGATCGACAAATGCCGATTAATCGGTTGCAACAATTAATCGATTAATCGGCATTTTCCAATTAATCGATACCCACGATTAATCGGTTAATCGGCAAAATCCGATTCATCGGTTCCAACAATTAATCGGTCTTATCGATTAATTGATTTCATGATTAATCGTTTAATTCAGCTTTCCACCATCTTCTCACTAACATTATAAAGTTGGTCAATTCTACTGGTTATTGCCTTTCCATCAGGGGCCTTAAAATCTGGTACTGCTACTGATTATTACAATTAATGGCACTCATTATCCATTCATAGGATCTAGGGATAGCCCCATACAGCACCAGACATTTATACGTTGCCTCTACGTGGCATCTTCGTTCATCCACTCTGGCATAAAAATCCGACAGAGAACGACTGGATTGGTCACTAACCATATACAAAACGATGGAGTTCTACACGGAGAAGAATGCAGTTCGGAAATACAGTAATCTTTAACAGGAAAATGAAAAATATTTCTTATGATCTGAGAATGTTCATTAAACTCTGAAATTTTTCACCGCTTCGAATTGATGTTATTCTCTACCGGTTTTGTTCTAACTCTGACCATCATTACGCGTTTGCTATGTTGCAAATAATTTTCTATCCTATTCCCTACCCTCTCATGCATTTCAATTCCCACACCTGCTTGACCATTCTCTGATCCTGTGTGAATGATTCTATAATCCCCACTCCAGAAATCCCCTCCTTGCGGCCATCTCATTTCATTAATTCCCATTACATCGATACCCAACCTCTTTATTTCCAGTTCCAAATTTTCTAATTTTCCTGTTTGTCTCAGTGACCTAACATTCCACGCTCCGACTCGAAGAATGTTCTCTTTCTTCCCTATCTTCTTTGGGTTTCTATCTTGTTTGATGAGGTTCTCTCGAGCAGCCTCCACCGGAGATCCGAACGGGAGGCTATTCTACCTCCGGAATCTTTTACCCGAGAGGACGCGATCATGTTGTTGTTGTTGCTTTTTTTTTCAATCAATCAAAATTCAAAATTCCAGGTTTGGAGAAAAGATTTCATTTCATCGGGAATATTGAAAGATGTCAAGGAAGGTAGTTTCCCCTTGCTTTCCCTCCGTTTCTGCCGATGTTCCTGGCGTTGGGATGATTTCGTTTCTCTCAGTTTGTATTCTTCCTCTCGAGTAGTTTATTCCACCCGAAAAAGAGACCCAAATCTGAGATACTTATCCTCCCCACCACGTAAAAGAAGCAGATACTACCAAGGATGGATAAAAAGGATATCAAGGACAGGTATCAAGAATATCCCCCTGGAAGACCCGCAATCATCCCACGGGGAGGAATTCAATAAAAAGGCTCGACAATTTACTCGGCAAATCGGACTTTCCTCTCTATCTCATTATCATAATTATTTTGGGCTATTTCAAATGCGTGCTTCATTCACCTTATATACTTTGTCAATGTTGTTATTATATGCGTACAATAAAATCTCATGGACGATCATACGTTCAATGAGATCTACGAGGATTTTATCCTTGAATTACGACAGAAAATTGGAAATTTACGATTGAGAAACCGAATTCAAAACAATAGGAAAAATTTTTCGTCTGTTTGAGACATTCAAAAACTTTCTGATGTCTCTAAACCATGAGAGTTCAACTCGATGAAAAATATATATTATTTTTGTTATCGCTCGTTATTTCCTAATCTGTTCGTCAGAGATGCTGATTGTACTATCAGAAAGTCACGTGGTCCGAAATATACAAAACAAAACACCACGTTTACGGATTTCAGATGAACTATAGTTGCATAATGTGACTACAAAACGTTCTACAAAAAATTCGAGGCTACGTTTCCCTGCTCTAAACAAAGCTTCCAGAAGAATACCATAGTTGAACCAAAAATACGTGGAGTTGGATAAACTTCCTAACAGCACACCCACCGTTTTCACGTCGCATCTCTGTGGAGTGGGGGATGAATCAACGAAACGAAAAATTACTGCAAGTGTGAAGTTGGCTATTTATGTGGTATATAATGAAGTTGGTAATAAAATATGGATTAAATAAAACGAAACATTGATCATATTTCGAAGCAACACAAACCGGAATGATACCAGCGTACCAGCGAGAATCAAATTCATAACTCGGGAAAATCAAGTTGGTCATGAGGTTATGTGTTTTGTTTTAACTAATCACTGTTTTCCATGTTTCGTTTTATTCAATCCATATTTTATTACCAACTTCATTATATACCACATAAATAGCCAACTTCACACTTGCAGTAATTTTTCGTTTCGTTGATTTTGATTTTCGTTGATTCATCCCCCACCCTCTCTGTGGACTTGACATGTATGGAAGAGAGAGCAAAAACGAACCGGCGCATAAATACAAGATTGGGTTATGTGTTGGTTCATTTTTGCTCAAGCTTGTCTGTGTTCCATTTTTGCCCGGAAATTTCTGTGGTTGCTCTTTTGTTCTGATTCATTGGTGTCCCGCTTTTGCTCAGAATTTTTGACGTTTCATTCTGGCTCTCAAAAATTCCTGTCCTGTTTTTCCTTGACAACAATTTGAGTGTCACTTTTGCTCTTGACGTATCATATGATGCATGACCATAGTAAATATACGATAGACCATCTTCTTATATGAAAAGGATTGTGTGAACCATTTTTTAATTCAGATGAATTGTAAGATGAACCACAATCATGAAACATTTTTCGAAGTATAATTCACTCGCTGACTGACAGTATTTACAATGTTGCGGGGAATGGTGGTTAGATGCAATTTAATATTAGGACTTTGAAATTTTCCGTCTATAAACGACAAAAAAACGTGGACCGTGGTTTTAAATGATTGCGCAGATATTCACATTGAGGTTGTACGCAGCCGTTTACGTTCAAGTTTATGTTTACACAATTTATGGAGATAATCTTCCAACCGATTCAGTCTTATGAGATTCCAATTCGATATGATTCACTCTGATCCGTACAGATTCGTATCTGGCCTACGTAAATTCTATTGAATTCATTTTACAAACGAGTGATGTAATTTTAATATTGTCAACAATGTTAATATTGTTACATTGTTAATGTTTTCATTGTCAATTGACACAAATAATTCACTCTTAATGTGTGATACCTTTTTTTACACGAATATTCTGAAAAATCCCAGCAGATTCCAGTTAGTGAACTGACACATTATTTATTCTCAATCTCTGTGCAGCGTTAGAATCGTGTGACTCGAGAGTAAACGATCCTTCGCCTAATCCCAGCACTTTTTACTCAGAAAAATATTCCGACAATTCTGATATTTGATCTTCACAGATGGCCCCACATGAATTGCTGAAGTTAACCTAACGAAATTGAGGGATTACATGCAATAACTAGACAAGCGCTCGAACACGGTTCAGATGTGATCCGGGAGACCAGCATAACGAGAGAAAAAATTCTTAACAATGGAAAATAAGAAATATAGCCTGTTAGAACTTATCACAACACACATTCTTATCATCAAACATTTTTCTCTACAATCAATAGTTTGTGGGATAAGAATTAAAAAGTGAAAATTTCAATTTCCCAAATGAATACAATTCAAATTATATTTTGCGATTACTTGGCGAGGAGTTATTAGAATGATTTGAAATTTGGTATACAGCTCCAGTAATGATCCTTGAAGACAACAAGGGAGGTCAATTTGTTCAAAGATCCCATCATCCAATGGACATTTGATAATACCCAAATGCCATTGAGGACACACGCTTCGGTGTTTTCACGGTGCGTCTCGCTCACTATCACTGCAATGCTACACTGAGACAAAGTTGGTGCTCCCTCCATACTTGAGGTCCACTGGCTGCACGTTTGAGCCTGTTAGCGCATGTACGTGACATCGCAGTAACAGCTACTTCGATCAGTGTACATTGTGCGCAATGCGCAGTAGCTCCTGCTCTGATAATGAGTATAGTTCATACGCGAAGTATTTGGAGTATCAGTGGGGCAGGTGAAACGCAATAGCTACTCCGTTTAAGCGCGTAGCCCGTCCTCACTGATGGGCGCTGCTGTCGCTCTGAGCCGAGTATAACCTGTGCGTCAAATTTATTTCAGTGTTTTAAATTACGATACACGACGCTATACGCTCGACTAGAAATGCGCACTGAGAGAAAGTATTAGTCATTGATACCTAAGAAAAATGGTCGAAAAGGGACCCAACCAATTATTTTTGGTAATTATAACTGAATATGAATTAATCATCAACAATCCTTTTATTTTTTCAATGATGATTAAATGTATTACTCACCATAAAAATTGTTAGCTATTACTAAAACATGCTGGTTATCTTGCCTATTTCATATCGATTTTACATACAATCAGTAATTCATATTGAAGGGTAACACCACGGTGGAATTTCAAGGAGATCAAAAAATTTGTTTTTGGCTTAGAGTACTCTTTGAGGACCCGAAAATGATATACCGTAAACTACAAACATAGGTCCAACTAAACACGCACGACTCAACTGTTACAAAAACTACCAACGCGTTTATTTCAAAACAGTATGTCGAAAGTCAGTGGGAGCGCTAGCTCCGCCGATTTTCAATCAATTACCCCGGGGTTTTTTTTATTGTATTCGTGGTATGGTTATTTAGTGAAATACGTATGGGTTTTTCGAAATACTGATATTTGCATTTCTTATTCAACATTAGGTAACGAAATTTGGGGTGGAAATCCTACTTTCTTCTCCAAACCAATGCCATTTGGTGGGAAATGCACATTTTCCAAAACGGATAGTTATTTCACTAGCTTTTGGATTACAGAAAACAATTATTTTTGGTTCTGTGTTCTACGTCAATTCTGGACTGAGTCATTTATCCCACCACACGACCCTGAATTTTCACAGTGCTCCAGTCATTCACCTGTCAAGCCGCCATTTCTCACAATGAAATTCCACAAAAAAATTATTTTGTACTTTAATAATAGCGAAACACCTTCATGTGATTCAATTTGAATAAGAACTTTCTAATTCTCGAAAAAAAATCTGAAAAAGCGTTATTTTTGGGGAGTTCACTGTGGTGTTACCCCTTAATAACCAGGAAGGATTTCTGAAGGGAACATTTTTTTGGAACTTGCCTAATGAGTCACAATTGTCGCGATAATGATGAATCGATAGTAAAGGGAACATGAGTAGAACTCTTATTATTGTTTTGCAAAAGTACCACATCTTTGAGAATGAGCGTTCATTGAACATCAATGAAGTGAGATCCGTTGTCATTATGCCATCGAACTTTTTTTTTTCTTGCAATACACGGGTCAGCACCCTTTGATATAAAAAGTAAATACAGAGTCAATACAAGACAGCGTCCAAAGACGCATAAAATACAATTACAATATGGTCATGCATTAACCGACAGTTTGAACCGATTCAAGGAAACACCAAACAATTCCATCGACCGATCGAAATTATTTGCTAATTCACAAATGCGAGAAATCGGATCATAATTTCCAAATCTAGATTTGAATTGTACAGGTCTGAATGAAAGCGCTCTCCTAACTGGTCTACCGGGGATGTTAAAATCAACTTTACTCAGCAATGACTCGCAATCAAGAAAACCATTAATCAATTTGAACAGAAATAGGAAATCATTCATTTGTCTCCGCTCTTCGAGGGTAGTTATATTCATTCTGTTAAGAATTCTGGAGTAATCATGGTCAGAATATCTCATAGGGCAGCCTATTCTAAAAGCAGCGAAGCGTAAAAACTTGTGTTGCACACTCTCAATCATTCTAATATCCTTCTTCAAGTACGGAGACCAGATAGGGGACGCATGTTCAAGATGGGGTCTAATTAAAGAGGAATATAGTACTTTCAATGACCTGACATTTTTGAAATCACTGGAAAATCGTTTGACGAAGCCAAGATTTCTCAGCGCAGTACCACAAGCTTTCACAGAATGCTCAGAAGGATCAAAGTCATCATTTATAGTTACACCAAGATCAACAAAAGATTTAACAGTATTCAATGTAACATTTGCAATCTTGTAGGAGAATATGAGAGGATTCCTTGACCGCGAGATTCTCATTACACAGCATTTTTCTAAGTTCAGATGCAGAGAATTACGGGTGCACCAAGAATCTAATCTCGATAATACTGACTGTAAGTAATGAATATCCGCAAGACATTTTATGTTCTTGAAGATTTTTAGATCATCAGCAAATACCAGGGAATCACAATCATTGAGAACCTGTCCAATGTCATTTATGAATAGCAAAAATAAAAGTGGACCAAGGTGGGAACCCTGGGGCACTCCCGAAGAAGGTATAATCGGTTCAGAAAAACAGTTCCGAACTTTTACCATCGGCACCCGATCAGTTAAGTAACTCTGGAACCAAAGTTTCAGATTACCAGATATTCCAAAGCTACTCAACTTAGATAGAAGAACGCTGTGAGATACAGTATCAAACGCTTCACTGGAATCAGTGTAAATAACATCAACTTGTGAGTTATTCTCCAGCGCAATGGCGGTGAAATTACAGAAAGCAGCCAAATTCGTAGTAGTAGACCTCATTGACATGGAACCATGTTGTTCCGGGATAATAAGAGGAGACCACAGAGGAGTACTCTTGTCAACTACCACGCGCTCAAAAATCTTAGACATAACATTTAAAATACTTATAGGTCTATAATTCTTAGCATCCAGTTTATTACCATGCTTGAAAATAGGAGGGATCAGGCTCGTTTTCAATTCAGCAGGGAAACATCCGAAAGATAGAGATTTATTAAAGATAATCCAGAGCGGTCGAGAAAGAATAAATTTGCAAGACTTGAACAGCAACGGCGGAAAGCCATCAAATCCTGGGCCCTTGCTCGTATCTAACGAATCAAGAACAGAGTAGATCTCTCCTATGGTAATAGCTGAATCAGAAAGCATGTTAAATGACATATCATGTCTAGAATGGTTAACATTAACCGAGTTATGTGAAACAAAAACCGATGAAAAGTGATCAGCGAAAAGGTTAGCCATTCCAGCTGCAGAGTCCGCAACTACATCATTTAACATGATAGTACTAGGTAAGTCATTAGATGAACGCTTACTGTTAACAAAATTCCAAAAAGATTTAACATCCTTTTGAATATTAGTCTCAACTTGGCGAATGTAATTCGAATAACAAGCCCGAGCTCGTGATTTACATTGAGCACGCAAAAAAGAGAACGCTAAATAATCGCCGCGACTATAAGACGATTTGTAAATCATATGGGCAACTTTCTTTCTTCTAATTAATGTTTTGAGCTCAGGAGTGAACCAAAGAGGATAAATAGATCTTTTGATCAATGTTTCCGGAACGTACAACTCAATAGCCACAGAAAGTTGATCATACAAAGAACTAATAGCAGTATTACAACCATGCATTTTAACTCCATATCCCAATCAATTTGATTCAAATGCTGTCGTATAGAAAAAAAATCAGCCAATTCATAATTATACCGGTACGTGTCGGTACAAGACAAAGATCTCAATGAAAGAGAATACAATCTAATTTCGATGGGGGGATGATAAGCATCACAATGTAGGAGGTAATCAACCGGACTAATAGTTTCAACATACTCATCGGTGGTGAAAATCAAGTCCAGCGTACCATTGAAATCATTGTAAATATTGTCTTTTTGATATAAACCAAAGTAGTTGAAATATTGAGTCAAAATCTCCACCGAAGACTTTTCATTCAGTGTCACACCAGGACGAAATGATGCCGTTAGAGAAGAGTCGTCATTGCGTCAAACCACATGCGGAAGATTGTAGTCACCGAAGAGAAAAATTGAAGAATCATAATCCTGACACAGTACCTCGGCCAGAGAAACACAATGTTCAAGGTGAAGAGATAATGATGAGGCAGGGGGGAAGTAACTTGCTCCAATAAAAACAGACTTCGAATTAAACTGCAACTTGACAAGAATATGTTCCACGCTAGTAGGCGGCAAATCAACCAATGCACTATTCAAATACTTTTTTACCGCAATCAGCACACCACCTCCTCGAGAAAAAACACTGGCGCGCCTGCTCCTGTCCAACCGATACAAGACATAATCATTGAAGGACAATTCTTCATCAGATATGTTATCCGTTAACCAGGTTTCAGAGAAGATAATGACATCATACGTAGAAGTAAGAGATGAAAGTGAAATTTGCAAATCTTGGAGTTTAGTACGAAGACCACGAACATTCCGATAGTATATCAAAGGGTGAGTTATAGGTTTTTTCTCTGGGGCACAGTACGTGTGTCAACAATCGTTGGCAATCCATTTATATACTTGATTGTTTTGTTGGTATCACCACCATCGATCAGATTCTTGAGTTCCGTACGTAACGTCGTCAAATAATTTCTTTCTTGAACAGTTCGATCTTGATGAATTTCAAACGGTCCATTGTAATTAGATTTACGTTTCAAGATATTTATAAGATCCTGAGACGATGGAAAAGAAACACAAATAGGTCTGTGTTTGTTCGCAACCTTTCTACCGATTCTATGCAACCTAATATTATCATGAACGGAAGGATAAATGTTTCGGAGTAGTGTTTTCACCTTCGCTGCATCATTTTGCTGTTGATTGTCCGGCGTCTCATCAATACCAACAATAATAATATTGCGAGATCGCTTCTGTCGCTCGTTGACTTCATTATTAATCGTTTCAAGATCACGAGAATCGCGGTCTTGTTTTGAAACGTCGAGTTTGCTCCCAACTTCAGTCAATCTCGCAGTGAGGGAAAGAATTGTTTGACTAAGAGAAACTATTTTGTCCTAGTAAACCCGAGTAATTTCATCACGAAATTTCGAAAATTCTTCAGAAATGAGCTCCTTTATATTTACCAGCAGAGACGAGTCTTCTGGCAAAGATGAATCATTTTTATGTGAAGAAGCATCTGAGCAATCGATGAGTTTGTTCACACTCCACGGATGATGACATCTGTGCACACATCCTGGATGCGAATGAATATCACACGTAAGACAGCTCACAGGATCAGAGACAGGTTTAGTACAACCTTTACAGATTTTCTTTATCTTGTTGTGACATTGTGAATATATGAAAAGATCAAAACGTAGAGCAGATGATAGACACTGGTACTAGTAACACACAACACACATACACGAGTAATGGTCTGTTTACTATTTTCGTATCACACAACGAAGCGGCAATGTAAGTGACACTATGTATGTTAGGCTACTGTATCCGTGAGACGAAACTTTTCGACAAGTGATGATTCCAAATCAGTAAAAACGTGAAAGATAAGGCACAAACCGGAAAGTGAAATACTACACGAGATGCACAGTAAAAAACACTATACCGAGCAAACTGAATAGCGGTTGAATAGACACTTTTAAAAGCAGCGGATGGGAAAATTGTCGGAGCAGCAAATGCACGTCAAACTCGCATGGCGTCTTGTTGATGTATATTTTGAGTGAAATATATTTGCACTTTGAATAAAAAGGAGCAACATCCTAAATTATTATTCATGTGGTATTTGCATCACTGGCGTGGTTGATTGTTTGGAATCGAATTATGCAGATAAAATAACATCGAAAAATTCAGAGATTAATATTTTTCGTTTCAAGGTTATGTTTTCAGATTGATATTCAATTTCCATAACCTCCATATGCACATATTGTATCGGTGCATGTTGATTCAAAGAGAGGAATTTCATTCCAACTTGAATGATGATTCTTATCGTTATTTCTGTAAAATATCTCTTGATACTCAAAGTTTAAAATCACAATTTATCATGAATTATCATTAGGAATTAATATATTTGACTTGGTGTATTCCTGATAGTTCTGAGAGCTTTGTGTTGGCAAGCTTCATCGTTAACAATGATGAAAAATCATATCAATTTGGTTACAAGTACCTATATTTTTGGTACCAATGGTCATAAGATCATTGTTGAGTCCTTTTGGTGAGATTAACTCATTTTATTCCTCTCAGTGCACAATGTTGTAGAAGAACATTGGAGGACTCGACTATTCGACACATCGATATCGATGTATCGATTGTTCGCTCGTCACATTGATGCATCGATGTTTCCCATTATCAAATGTATATATATATATATATGTATATATATTTATTCATTTATTTCTCTGGGCGCTCTTTACATTCGCTCAGAGCGCTCTCTCCCCTCCCCCATTACAATTTCCTTAACAACCATCTTACGTCTATTTCTCATACCAACTTACATCCACTCCACATTTTCCTTCGTGTGTGCGTGTGTGTACGTGTGCGCGGGGTCACTCACTCTCTCCATTCATTCTCACACTCACCCACCCCTCCCCAATTTCTTCCCTCTTGTTTTATTCCCCGCCCCCCTTCATTCCCACCCTCCGTCTCTTTTTCTCTCTCCTGCTCCTCATCTTCCATTTCCCCTCCAGTTTTTCCTAATTCTCTCATTCATTTCTGTCCTGTCCCACCTTCATCTAGTATTCTTTCAACTACCCCCTGCATACTATTCACATTCACCTCTACCCTTCTCCTACATCTTTCTCATACATGTTCCCACGATTCTATTTCCCATTTACATACCCTACGTTTCCTTTTTTCCTCACCCTTCCTCATCTCATCACCTAATCGGCATCTAGCTATCCTCGATTTCCCTTTCTCTTCTTTACCCCGTTCTACTGAGTACCTCTGTCGTTCCATTGTCCATATCTCATTATACCATCTATTGTATTTTAACTCCCAAATCTTACTGCAGTTTTCCTGAGTTCGTATCTGTTTGTACCTGTCTATCTCTCCTCTAATTCTCAATATATTCCATTACGTTT
The DNA here is from genome assembly GCA_018340375.1 of Gonatopus flavifemur. Classification (NCBI taxonomy): domain Eukaryota; kingdom Metazoa; phylum Arthropoda; class Insecta; order Hymenoptera; family Dryinidae; genus Gonatopus; species Gonatopus flavifemur. The sequence continues at coordinate 913,927 of JAFFJZ010000039.1, forward strand.
TCCCTGTTGTATTTCTACTTCTTTTTTCGGGAACCCTCTTTCTTCACAAAATCGTCTCCTCTCTCTTTCCCACTCCGCTTTTCCTTCTCGTTTTCTGATCTCTTCCCAACAGATTCTTGCTATTTCACTTCCGTTATCTTCCCTCAGTTTTTCCTCAAATCCCCAACTCCTCTTTCCCATTTTCGTTCTTATTTTTCCTCTCTTCGTCTCTTCTTGCATCATATACCCTGGAGTTCTGCAATCTAAATTCAGCGCCCATCTAATGTATTCTTCCTGCAATTCCTCTATCGATTCTCTCCCTTCCCATCCCCATATTCCAGCTCCGAAGCTCGCTACCATTCCTACTAAACAATCGAATAGCCACATTCTTTCCCCCCAATCTCCTTCAAATCTTCTCTTTCCTATTCCCCATACTTGCCCCATTACTTCTGAAGCTTTTCTGACTCTCTCTTGATTATGTGCATCCTGTCTCTCATTTTTTTGTATCACATACCCCAGATATTTGATTTCTTTTACTTCCTCTATATTTTCTTCCCCCCATTTCCATTCCATTCCTTCACTTCTTCCTCCCCCTTTCCTAAATCTCATCACCTTCGTTTTGCTTGCATTCACCTTTATCTTCTCCCTATAGAAATAACTTCTTAGTGCTCCTATCGCTTCTTTCATATGTTCTTCGTTCTCCGCTAATACTGCTATATCGTCTGCGTGAGCTATTGTTCTTATCCTTTTATTACCCATCTTGATTCCTCCCTACATTCATTCCGTCATTTCTCCTTCAAGGTCTCCTATAAAGATGTTGGATAGGTCCGGACTCAAAGGGCACCCCTGCCTCACCCCCCTTGCTAGCCAGCCTCACTTGCTGATTTTTCCTCCTACTGTCACTCTGACTTTTGTCTCTTTATACAGTTCCCTTATTCTTTCCACTAACCTTTCATTATTCTCTTTCTTCTTCATTGTTTCTAACAGCAGATTTCTATCAATCGAGTCAAATGTCACCTTCAGGTCCACAAACATGCCTATCATACTTCCTTTTCTCTTTCCTAGCTCCCTCCCTATCAGATAATTAATAGTCTATGTATTATTCACTATAACTCCCATATCTACGAGGGTGGATTGATAAGTTTCCGGCCTGACCAAGAGATGGCGCCACTAGGCCTACCTTGAGGTGGCGTTCTATAGTACCATCCTTAGATAGCTTGTAGCTATAGTTTCAGTCCGATCGCTATGTTAGTTTAGTTTTGAGAGCACACTGACCAAGACGCCTCTGTGTTTTTCGTAAGAATGGAAAAGCTGGAAAATCGTGCTGTCATCAAATACTTTTATTTGAAGGGGTTAACGCCGAAGGAAATTAAAGAAGAGATGGACTCAACACTGGGGACATCCTCCCCATCATATTCGACCGTTAAGCAGTGGGTTTCCGAGTTTAAAAAGGGTCGTGTGAGCACCTCTGATGAGCCTCGCTCAGGACGCCCCATTGAGGTCACAACTCCAGATATGATCGAAAAAATCCATCAAATAGTGCTGAAAGATCGCGGATTAAAAGTTCGTGAGATAGCTGAGACCTGTAAGATGTCATATGAACGCGTACAAAATATTTTGCACCAACATTTGTATATGGAAAAGCTCTGTGCACGATGGGTGCCGCGTTTGCTAACAGTCGACCAAAAATTGATTCGAAAGAACATTTCTACCGCCAATTTGGCGTTGTATAAGCGTAATCCAAGCGAATTTTCGCGTCGATTCGTAACCGTTGACGAAACTTGGGTCCACCACCACACTCCTGAAACCAAAGAACAGTCTAAACAGTGGATTGGACCAGGGGAACCAACTCCAAAGAAGGCAAAAACAATTTTTTCGGCGAACAAGGTTATAGCTACTGTTTTTTGGGATGCAAGAGGTATTATATACATTGATTACCTTGAAAAGGGTAAAAATATCACTGGTCAATACTACGCAGACTTATTGCAACGTTTGAGCCACGAAGTGAAAATTAAACGACCTCATCTGGCGAAGAAAAAAATCTTGTTTCATCACGATAACGCACCAGCGCACACGTCAATCGTTGCGATGGCTAAAATCAACGATCTGAAGTTTGAATTAATGCCGCACCCTCCCTACTCTCCAGACCTAGCCCCGAGTGACTATTATCTGTTTCCTAACCTCAAAAAATGGCTTGACGGTAAGAGATTTGCGGACAATGAAGAAGTAATCGAAGCTGTAAATGGGTATTTTGAGGAGCTTGACGAATCAGTCTATAGAGATGGCATTACTAGACTAGAACACCGCTATGAGAAATGTATCAGCCTTGGAGGAGATTATGTTGAGAAATGAAAAAAAAAAAATTCTTAAAAACGTTGTTTTTCTTGGTCAGGCCGGAAACTTATCAATCCACCCTCGTACTATAACTACAACTTCAGTATAACCCCATACCACTTCTAAACCCTGTTTGAGTGTCCGGTACTATATTCTTATTTTTTATGTCTTTCCTCAATCTTTTCGTTAATATCGTTGCATAAATCCTGCACAAGGTATTCATCATCGTTACTCCTCTATCATCCTCCACCTTGTCTCCTCTACCTTTCTTCCTAATTTGAACTACAATACCTTCCTCCAAATCCTCCGGTATACCCTCCCCACCTTCAAATTTTATCACATATTTTTTGTATTGCTAATTCTTCTCCTTCCCCTCCAAATATCCATACTTCGTTCGGAATCTCATCTATCCCTGTCGCTTTCTCCTTTTTCAAATCCCTCATTACTTGCCTTACCTCTTCTATACTCAACTCCTCATTTCCCTCTCTCCTTTCGGTCTCCTCTTCTACATCCATTCTTCCATTCTTCTCCTTCTCTGTTCCTACGCCTACTCTTTGGCTTACACCCCCTAAAACTTTTTCAAAGTATGCTTTCCATTCCTCTAAGCTCATCTCCTCGTTCACTCCTTCTTTTTTTCCTCTTTGTGATTTATGCCCCATACCCCTTCCTCTGATTTCGCTTTGCTCACTTCTTCCGCATATTTCTCTTTTTCTTCTTCCTTCTTTTCCTGATATTTCTTTTTGTATATCTTCAATCTCTCTTTATACTTTTCTTTGATCCATTCATTCTTCCTCCATCTTCTTGATGCTTTCCTTGCCTCCTTCTTCAATTCTTCACAATCCTCATCTCACCATCTATACCTCTGCTTACTTCCCAATCTTTTGATTCTTCCCCATTGAACAGCACTCCTCACTTTCTATTCGAATTCCTTTTCCTTCTCCCCCACCTTCTCTTTTGTTGTTCCCAACCCTTCATTCTTTCCTTGGATCTTTCGATTCCTTCTCTTGACTAATCCATTATTTCTTTCTCAAGTTCGTCTCCTACCTCCCTTCTAAGTTTTTCTTCTCCCATGGATACTGTTAGTGGCCTATAATTTGATACTATTTCTTCTCCTGTCTCTATCTCCTTCACCTCTCCCCATGCTTCTCTGTTTCCTATGATGTGATCTATCACAGTATCTCTCCTCGCCCCACTATATGTGTATTCTCCTCCTCCTCCTTTTGCTCCATTCATGAAACCCCATCCTTCCTCCCCTATCATTTTTATCAGTCTTTCCTCCTCTACATTCATCCTATTATCCTTCGACTGCTTCTTATCAAAAATCCCTCTCCCTTCTAACCCTCCTTTCATTCTTGTCCTTGCATTGAAATCTCCCCCAATTATTATCCTTCCTTTCGACCACATCTCTTCTAATGTTCTCTCTTATGATTTCTATTTTCTCGTTTATGTCTTGGTTAACATATACGCTTATTACGGTCCAATCCTCACCTTGCCACTTCACTCTTTCCCCCATGATCCCATTCCCGTGTACTTCATTCTCGTTCTCTTTCATTTCTTCTATTTCTTTACTTATTCCCATTTCAATACCCCCATTGCTCTCCCCTTTCCACTGATCCTCCTCTCAGTTTGATAATCCCAGTTATATCCCTTCGGTAAATTTCTTTTCAATTTCTCCCAATTTTTTTCTCCCACCCGTGTTTCTATCAAGCTTATTATATCCCATTTGTCAATGATTTCATTCACCTCACGTTGTTTCTCCTTTATTCCCGCTACATTGCAAGATCCTATTTTCCACCCTCTATCTTTATTCTCAGTATCTCCTCCCTCTCCCTCTTGTAATTCACTTCTTTCAAACATTTTTTCCTCTCAATTCCTCCCAGCCTATATCCTTTCCATTCACCCTCGATTTTCTATACCTCACTACTACATTTTCCCCTTTTCCCTTATCATTCTAGCTATTCTTGTCAATTCCTTCTGTGTCTCTCTTTCTTCTATTGTTGAATCATCATCCATATAACCATATGTTCCTCTGAGGTTTGCTCTTCTACCCATTGCCTCTCTTTTGTCTTCCATGCTTCACATTCCTACGAATACTATCTTCCCCTTCTCTATATATCTCGCGTTGTCAATCCCTCTTGGCATCCTCAATACCCTCTGCTACCTGTATTGCAGTCTGTCCCTCCCCTAAATTAACTTTCTTCTTCCCTTTCTCTTGGCTTTCCATTCCTTTCCCAATGTTCCTAATCTCCTCTTTGATTTGTATGATGTCTTTCTGTTCTCCCAAATTCACTAATCCTCCCCCTCTTCCGGTCGAGAAACTCTCTCTTCCTATTTTCTTCTCCAATTCTTCAAATTTATCCTCAATTCTCTCTTCTAAACTCTCTCCTATCTTCTGTATGTCTTACTTTCTTCTCAATTCCTCTCTTTGCTTCTTCCTCATCTCCATTATTTGTGTATTCATTTTCTCTTCTAATATTTCTCCTGTCATTTTCCTTATCTCTAGCCTCCATTTTTCCATTACTTCTCTCATTTCCACTCTCTCTTATCTCTCTTCACTAGTTATGGCTTCTCTGATTTCTATCACTATCTCTCTCTCCATTTTTTCCATCTCTCTCTCTCTCTCTCTCTCTCTCTCTCTTTATATTCTTCCATTGTCTCGCATCTTTCATAGGAGATCACTTCATCATGAGACTTATTTTAAATGCTTGTAATCCTCCTTCTGGACTATCCTCCCCTATACTCCTCTCCCTCTTCTTCTTCACCTCTTCCATTCCATCTATTGAAGATGCTCCCTCGGTCTTCCAGGGCGTCATACCTCAGTTCTTCTTTTCCTACCGGGTCTCCCATGATGGATCTCAAATATTGCACTTTACCGCCTATCTACTATACCTCTTCCCTTATCCTTCTCTCAACTATTTCTACCCTACCGACTGCTTATCCTTCTGCCCCCTATTCACTTCACCTTTCCTCCCACAGGTGTCACTAGTTGTCCCTCTCACCGACTATATAACTTTCTAATCCCGCGGTCTCTCTCTAACCTCTTCTCCTACCTGAATTTTTCACTCGCTTTTACTTTCTCAATTTTTCACCTACCCTTCACCCCTTCTTGACACCTTACACTACACTTTCTACTATTTCTTCCTCTCAACTATTTATTTCCTTCTCTCATATCCTTCTCTCCTAAATCCCGAATCTTTCAAACTGCTTACAGTCTCAATCGCCGACCGGAAGTCCCGTTTTCCAATATTATTTTCCAATAAAACTTTATTTAGAGTGGAAACTTAATTATTGTTCTCCAGAATTGTACACATTCAAGTTTACTACTCCACTTTCCAGAGTCCCTGATGTATGCATAGCTATATTAGATAATCTTCTATTGATCATCAGTTTTGATCAATATATATTTTCCAAATTGGAAACCGTATTTTTCATATTGAAATTTTGAATCGGAATTGATTTTAATTTTTGGTGAGCGCTCAATACGTCGGATCCCCTTTGTTACCAAATACTTATTGTGCAGGAAATTCAGGTTCCGAATGCTGATAAGCCGAAGAATTATTATGCCGAATGTGTTTTGTCGTATGAAAACTGCAATTTCTTGTGGATTTTACAAGGAGGAGGGATATGATGGCTTCAGGTATAATCAGGGTCCACCACAGCCTGGGGATTCGATGGATTTCATTGGTAATTGCATCCAACGTGAATTTGTGATTGATCAATTCCGTTAGAATTTCCAGATTGAGACAACTATGGGCCAACAAACCTCCGGTCTATTAGCGTTTGGAATATGAATTTTCGGTATAATGAGCATTAGATGCAGAAAAGACTCGATGTATTGGGGGCCCATCTATTTTTCCTCATTTCTATGAAATGGATAGACAGCTCGGCGTATCACTGGAACGTTTATTGAACGTTTATGAAACGTAGGACAGGTTTTTCTAAACTTTTAGAAAATTTCCTAGAGATACATTTTGTATACCCAGATAGCTCAAGCGTTCTGGAGAAGAGTGTTTTATGAGTATATGGTCTTCGTTTCGAATTTCTTCAGAATTCTTATGTTATCTGGGTTGATATTATTTCTGTGCTATGGAATCTACAACCGTATTCTTCTCAGTGCATGTGGAATAGTATAAATCAACATCTTTTAGAAAGAATGCGGGCCGAATACACCGATTCTAGATTCAGCGAACATTCAATGAATTTTTAAATGTCCACAGCTCCATTTCAGGTGGAATTATAGTTTCTGTGACTGTTTTTTCACCGTCCCAATTGAAGTACCAGGATAAACAAAATGTCCGGAGGATAAGTGGGAAAGAAAAAAAAGTTTGATAAAACTCGATTTTATCATTCAACATAGTTGTCTTCGGGGGCGATACAACGAGTATAGCGACTTTTCAACTTTTCGATACCACTTTTATAGTACAATTCCTCTTCCTCTCCAAAATAGGCCTCAGTTTCAGCAATTACTCCTTCATTGGACTTGAATTTCTTTCCAGCGAGCATTCTCTTGAGATTTGAAAACAGGAAAAAATCACTGGGGGCTAAATCTGGAGAATACAGTGGTTGGGTGAGCAATTCAAAGCCCGATTCATTCAATTTTGTCATCGTTTTCATCGGTTCGTGACACGGTGCAATGTCTTGGTGAGACAACACTTTTTTCTCTCGCAAATGAGGCCGCTTCTTCGCGATTTCAGCCTTCAATCGGTCCAAAAGTGTACAGTGACAGTCGCTGTTGATGGTGATTCCTGTTTGGAGATAGTCGATGAATATCATTCCCTTCGCATGCCGAAATATAGACGCCATCACCTCACCAGCTGATTGTTGCGTCTTTCCTCGCTCTGGATTCGATTCGTTGACTGCTGTCCACTCAGCTAACTGTCTTTCGGATTCTGGGGTGTGATTGTGGAGCCATGTTTCATCCGTTGTCACATATCGACGATAGAATTCGATTTTATTGTGGGTCAACCCATTAAGTCCGGGAAAAGCAGGATTTCAACTGTAATTTAACCCTTAGCTGCCACACTTCGCCAGTGTAACATAGCTGCCACACTGGGGTCGATGATGACCCCAACTGTAAATGTATACCAAAGCCAAGCTATGCGTACATGAGCCTTGGGAAAATTTTAGAGAGTACTAAAACTATTCCCATTTCCAGTCAAATAATTTACCTAAAGGAAAATTGATTTCGAAGTTGTGCAAAAATTATGTGTGCAGCACACATGGCATCGCTTCTTTTCATCGATCAATGGGTATATTCTCGGTTCTAGATGAAATTATCACTGTATCATGGAAAAAAACTATATGAAACATGGATAATCATATCACGCTAGGGTGGAGTGAGGTGAAGAAACTCTAAAGTGGCACCAGATTGCGCGAAGAGTTCGAATTATTGAGTTTCTTGATGGTAATTCAAGATTGAATCATGTTGGGGTCAGTCTGACCCCAGTGTGGCAGCTAAGGGTTAAAACGTTGCAAATGACATATAAATCATTGAAAACTCATGGCGAAAATACCTTACCTACTATTTTCGAGGTTGCTCTTCCGGTTGCTGAGGTCGAAATTACCTCCAGATGGCGCTGGAATACCGATATGACCGATGTAAAATAAAGAGTCGACAAAAAATTGGAGGATATTTGACTTTGTGATTTTTTCACGGGTTGAAAATGCACTCAAAATTATTCAAATCATCAACCAAGGGTGCACAAAATATCTCAACTTTACGATAGAATTTTTTCCCAGACTTGAAGGAGACCTAACCTCTCCCAATTTCGCATATATTCACCCAAATAACTCGCAATTCTGAGAATCTAGAGAAAATTGACAGAACATTCAATTCTATTCGTTCAGTATTCTTCAAGAGAAGTACCCGGAGGTTTTTGAAGTCGCCGACTACGAATCAAACATTAGATTTTCAAAATTCAGAATGACGGATCCAAGATGGTGGATGGAAAGTCAGAAAAAGCCTCGAAAATGGATGAAAATCGGTATGCTTAGGTTTTTGAAGTTCCTGATTACGGATCCATTATCAGATTTCCAAAATTCAAGATGGCGGGGCTAAGATGATGGATGAAAAGTCAAAAAAAGCCTCAGAGATGGATTGAAATCGATCCACCGAGGTTATTGAGGTCACTGATTACGAATTCAGCATTGGATTTCCGAAATTCAAGATGGCGGACCCGTGATGGTGGACGAAAATTCGAGAAAACTCTCGAAGATGGATGAAAATCGGTATACTGGGGTTTTTGAGGTCACTGACAACGAATCCAGCATCAGATGTTCAAAATTCAAGATGGCGGATTCCATATGGCATACCGAAATTCATGAGATCACTCAAAATCATGCAATAATGTTCATACGTGAAGTTTCCGCAAGAGAATTGGTTGCTTCGTCCATTAATCATTCCTTGTGCACGTTTCCCAAGTCAAACTACGTAGCAAGTTTATATTCTTGTATGTTTCCCAATAACTCAGTTCTTCATGCGATAAACTCCGTCCTTTTGTTCTCCGATTCACTTGATGATAATGTCAAATCCAATTACCCTAATAATAACTGATATTCACTTCTAATATTTTCATCACGTGTCACCAGTCTAATTACACTTTAGAATACTAATATTTTCCAAATCATTGAACTCGAAATTCAGACATACTATTGTTTATCCTATACGACTATATTGATTGTTTTTCTTTGATATTCGAATATTTTTCCTCACTTGCCGAGGGTAATTGATTTTCGGCCCGCTTTTTTTCCTTCTCGCACTTATTATCACTTGAAATATCGCACCAAAACGCAAAAGAGAGTCAACAAATCGTGCAGATTATGAGGTTGACACATCGGATGATGGTGATGATAAAATATTACTCCTACCGAATTCAAATGATTCTGGAGACTCAGATGAAGAATCCGAAATCGATTACGATGGCAATTCCAATGAAATAGATGGAATTCTATCCGAGTGTTCATACAAAAAAGTATCTAGGTCATATGATGACAACTAAACGAAGTTGCAGAAAGATCATGATCATGTTCGGGTTGATAGTGAGAGAAAGTATAACAATGAATTAATGAATGAATATTTTCTCAGTGGGAGTTAGAAAAGATCTATACGTGAATCTCCACATGTTCAACTATTTGAACACTTTTTTCCAATTGAAATGAAAGATTATATAGTGGAAGCCACCAAAGAGGGTGGATAAACTCTAAGTCTGAATTATTTGGACACTTATTTAGGAATTTCGATTTTATCAAGCTTCAATAAACGTCAATCTCAAGAAGATTATTGGTCCCTCAACCCTCTTCCAAGTTGCGAAATTGTTCGATTTGCCATGTCACGTGATACTTTTCTTGGAATCAAATCCAACATGAAGTATTCAAAAACTAGCAATGAAAAAAAAGATGATAAAGCTTGGCGAGTTCGGGTATTGTTGCACAAGTTCCGTAAGAATATTCAAAAATGTGGGTTTCTTGAATCTGCGTCATCGGTGGACGAAATGATGGCTAAATCTTATGCCGGAACCAGCTTGAAGCAATTCATCCACGGAAAACCGATACGATTCGGTTTGAAATTTTGGGGACTTTGTTCAGCAACCGGATATTTGTTTGATCCCGATCTATACTGTGGGAAGGGATCACCAACAAATGCGCCCTCGGTACAAAAGTGGTCATGCATCTATTGGATAAATTTCTCAAGGATACACCCTCCTCTACCATATCGAAATATCATTTGTAACATGACAATTATTTTACTAGCATTGATCCCATGTTGTACCTGAAAAAATTGGGACTGAAATCCACAAGAACTATTCGAGACAACAGAGTATCGGCTAAAAACATAATTGATAAAAAAGCTCCCAGAGGCACATTTGTTTCAAAACATGATCAAAAGAGTGGAATCAATTATGTCAGTGTGATGGATTCTGAGCAGGTCTCTATAGCTTCATCAGCTACAGAAGTGACTCAAATGTCACCCTCGAAACGATATAGTGCAAAAGATCATTCAAGAATATCTCTTCCATTTCCTCACGCTTTCCATGTTTACAATCGATTCATGGGTGGAGTAGATCTCCACGACAGTCACTGCAACAACGTGCAGACATGTATACGTAGTGAAAAGTGGACTTATGTAGTTTTCACACGTTTAATTCAAGCCGCTATCACCAATGCACTTGTGATTAATAATTTATCAAATCCTGAATCAAAAAAGATTGGTACGAAAGATGTTGCTATGAGTTTTGCTAGACATTATTTAGATATTGGACAGAAGAGGTTTAATAAAAAACATAACTTTCGTCGCGAAACAAGTCAAAAAAAATGTTCCACGAAAGAATGTATTATTCGCACATACATATATTGCTGCACTTATGATTTGTATCATTGTAAAAATTGTAAAGACAGATTTCATGGGAATCTTCAAGGAAAAAAAGTGGAAGAATAAAAGCTCTCTATCGATAATTCAGGCTCAAAGATCAACAGAATGAGCTTGTCCAGTCATGTATAAAGTCATGAGTGGAAAAGAGGAAACATCAAGAAGATTATGAAAATAAAATTGAAAAATTGGGGAGGAAAAATAAAAAATAAAAACAATACAGAAAAAATTTAAAATTCAAAAAATACAAAAAAGAAATGAAAAAATAAGAGACTATTGCCGTCCACCTCCACGTGGTTTGAGTTGGGAAACGTCCATATGAAACGGCTAACGGACGGAAATAACAAATTCTCTTCCGTGAAACCCCGTATAAACATGATTGCATGATTTTGAGTCATATCATGAATTTCGGTATGCCGATCCGGTATTGGATCGGTATTGGATCCGCCATCTGGAATCATTGAAATCCAACTGCAATCACGTTGTCAGTGACCTCGAAAATCTCCTCGTATACACATTCTCCCGTGATTTTGAAGCGTTTTATGAATTTCAGTATGCCATTTTGAATCCGCCATCTTAGATTTTGGAAATCTGATGCTGGATTCGTCGTCAGTGACCTCAAGAACCCAAGTCTACTGGTTGTAATCCATCTCCGAGAGTTTTCTCGTATTGTCGTCCGCCATCTTGAATTTCGGAAATCTGATGCTGAATTCGTAATCAGAGACCTCAAAAACCTCAGCATACCGATTCTCATCCATTTTCAAGGCTTTTTTCACTTCTCGTCCGCCATCTTGGATCCGTCATTTCGAATTTTGAAAATCTGATGTTTGATTCGTAGTCAGCGACTTAAAAAACCTCCGGGTACTTCTCTTGAAGAATACTGAACGAATAGAATTGAATGTTCTGTCAATTTTCTCTAGATTCTCAGAATTGCGAGTTATTTCGGTGAATATATGCTAAATTGAGAGAGGTTAGGTCTCCTTCAAGTCTGGGAAAAAATTCTATCGTAAAGTTGAGATATTTTGTGCACCCTTGGTTGATGATTTGAATAATTTTGAGTGCATTTTCAACCCGTGAAAAAATCACAAAGTCAAATATCCTCCAATTTTTTGTCGACTCTTTACTCTACATCGGTCATATCGGTATTCCAGCGCCATCTGAAGGTAATTTCGACCTCAGCAACCGAAAGAGCGACCCCGAAAATAGTAGGTAAGGTATTTTTGCCATGAGTTTTCAATGATTTATATATCATTTACAACGTTCAAAATTACAGTTGAAATCCAGCATTTCCCGGACCTAATGGGTTAACAGAGCCGAACACTCCACTGAAGCATCAATTCGTTAATGTTTTTGGTTGACTGTGAGCTCACGCGGCACCCACTTCGCACAAAGCTCTCGCATGCTCAAATTTCCGTGTGGAATGGTAAAAACACTACCATGTGATATCTTTACAATGTTAGCGAGCTCGTGCACCTTAAATTTGCGGTCGTTCATAACCAATTTGTGGATGTTCCGTATGTTTCCTGGGATAACGCCTCATTTAGGTGTCCACTGCGCTCTGCATCATTTTCGCTGTTACGACCATGTTTGAATTCAGCAATCCACTTCTCTACTATTTGTTTTGATTGAGCAGAGTCCGGATGATGTTTATCGGGCCATTGTTTAGTTTCCACTGTATTTTTTTTCATCAGAAAGCAATGCTTCACCAAAACTCGAAATTCATTTTTTTCAATAACGAAAATTGCTTCACACAGAATGCTATACCCCACGAATCAATAGTCAGATTGCTATCAAACTTACACACGTATCGTTTGGAGGTGAGCACTGAATAAAAATCAAATGGAAAAAATTTTAGGAATGTCATCTATGTGTCATCCTACAGACTTTTTGAATGGACTGTTGGAAGCAAAATGAGATTATCAAATCACGATGAAGAATAGGGAGAATCTAAGGCGCTTCCGGTTATAAAGTTACATATGATTGGATAATCTCATTTCGCTCCTGCGTCAATCCAATACAATGGAAACTTGAGTTCCGTTCGTCTCACGTCTCCGGAGCTGCTCCAACTTGTACCGAATAGTGGTGATACACCTCCATGGGGAACTCCCTCCAGTTGCCCTTTTGGCGGCACCCCATAGTGATGTAACAGTGGGTGGTCCAGACTTCGACTCAAGCAAGATGGTTCACATAACATCACAAACCACAAAGACGAGGTCCTGAGATGATGAAAGAGAGAATTGAATGATGATGTAAATATAATTGTTTGAAATTTCATAAGTGAATGAATAAATAGAATCAATGAAACTTCCGAAAAGAGGTTCTTCTTCTTGTATCGGAGTTAAAGGTCTCTTGTAGGACGTATTAAAGGATGTCTCGAGAGGTATATGAATCGACTGAAATATAATTAATCTTGACTAATTCCTATGAAGAGAATAGTGTTTTTTGCATTTAATTTTCCTTGAGAAGGCCCCATATAATCTGCTTTGCTTTTGTCTGCGAATCATAATGAGAACATCAACAATCAACCGCAGTGCATTCAAAAAGCAATCGGTGCAAGGAAAATTAAATGCAAAAAACACTATTCTATTGATAGGAATTTGTCAAAATTGATTATATTTCAGTCCAACTGAAGTGACGACTTACGTTAAGATAACCTGAATACATCATTGTGTGTGAAATAACAGAATTACATCTTACCCCTGCGTACAATATGACTTGCAACCTCGATTTCCAATATAAGATTAATTTGAAGTATCAGTTGTCTATCCAATTGCTCCAGCCAAGCTGAAATACAATTATTCTTCACTAGTTATAAACTGGTCTCTGTACAGAAGTTCTGATTCCATATGCTCGATCCTCTTCACGCAGACTTTGTAAAGTTTGCCTCACATTCGGTAACAATTCCGAATGAAGAAACAACAATCCTCTGAACGCAAGGATTTTGAATGGATGCAACTTCCACTATATATTTTTCATTCAATACAATCACGAATCACTTTGAATACAATTTGAACAAACTGAAGTTACAATATACAAAAAATCGCTCATATACTTTGATTTCATATTGAACATTTTATATTTATTTCACATCTTTTTTTTCATATGAAGCATATCCTGTTGTATCTTATCACAATCCTCATTGTGGGGACATTTTAGTTTGAATGTTCTTCTAGATTTTTTTAGAATTAATTGCATTTCCATGTACTTGTCGTTATTTTTTTACCTCTTTGAAGTTTTTTGTATTGTCACACCTACTTCTTCGGTCGACGAAAGGGAGGGTACTATTGTCTCTACCGACAAGATGGAGGAAACGGGGTCTCATTTTCACATTCCGAATTATTCTTCCGTGTAGCTTGCGGAAAATTCAAGATTTCATTCATTTGTTCATTATTCGTTGTTGAATGATAGCTTTATATTATTCGGGACAGTCCTCCCGTTTCGTATGTGTTGTACATACATACATACAGTTCCTATCATACCTCAGAGTGTCATCTTCGAGGCTTTTGTACCTGACGCTTCGCTCAATGAAAGGGACCGACCGATGTTGTCAACTTTGCCGATCTACTCTGCGAGGAAGGGTCATTTCACGTGTCGGAACATTTTTCTGTTCCCTTTGCGAAGTATATTCATATACCTTCCGAGATATTCTTCAATACGTCCTACGATACAAGAAGAAGAACCTCTTTTCGGAAGGTTCATTGGTCTATTTATTCATTCACTTATGAAATTTCCAACAATTATTTTTACATCATCATTCAATTCTCTTTTTCATCATCTCGGGAACTCATCTTTGAGGTTCGTGATGTTATTTGAACCATCTTGCTCGAGTCGAACTCTGGACCACCCAGTGTGACATCACTATGGGGCGCCCCCAAAAGGGCACCTGGAGGGGGTTCCCCATGGAAGTGTATAACTACTCCAAAACAATCATTTTGGTTCTATCACCAGAAATAGCGAATCCAAAATACTTGGAGTGAGTTGGGGTAACTTGGGATACCACTGAACAAACTCAACTTTGGTCTGTGTTTCCTTGAGGCTGTTGGAATGAATCATATCTCCAATGTGTAAGAATATCAGAGAATATGATCGAATCCAAACAATACAAGATCACTCTTCAGGTCACCAAGAAAATAAGAAAAACATTGGTCTGATTCATCCAAAATCATTCTCCTCGAGTTCAAAACACTGATTGAAGATACCCACGGACAGCGATGCCAAATTACCTGTCGAAAGCTATTCTTTGGTATTTTACCGGTTTTTGAACCAGTACAATGAATTGCGTGAAGTACGTTCAACTCGTAGATAGCAAAGGAGTTCTGAAAGAGTTTTTCACGAATACATTGTGTCCATTATCACTTTTTCCAGAACTTTCTTGCTATCTGGATCACTTCTGCTATGTCATTGATCTGGAACTGGTGATTTCGGGTGGATTTACCGAAATCCCCCGATGTAAAACATTGTAGTCAACCCAACGTGTGGATTATATAATATTCTGCTTACTTTGTGTTAACTGACTCACCTCGAATAATTGCTGGGGCTACTTGGGGCCAGAGTTGCTATCAGAATCATCTTGTAAGATCAGAGTGGGTCATTCTTCCAAGACCATCGAATCAGATTATGGTCTTCATAAGAATTACTCGATGAGTAAATTACGCGATAAGTTTGATAGCACCTCTGCTTAGGGCGCATTGAACGAACATAGCTATTGAGATGCTACGGGATGCTCCCGATTGCAGGCATCCATAGCCCCTGGGGCTTGTAGAATGAATTCTCATTGGCTAATTCATAGCTTTTGGGGCCAAGGGCTCTTGCGTTCGGGAGGAGACACGGAAACATTGTTATCAAACTGAATTTCTATGAGCTCAAAGTTGCCTAATTCAGGTTCTTTTCAATTCAAGCTGAATTTCTTCGAAAAGGCTTGAATTGTTTGTGTTCATCGTGATATGATGAACAAAGTTATGAACAAAAGATGAATTAGGAATTCTGCTTAGGATTGGAAAATTCGGGATTATGCAACTTCAGTCCCACAGGGAACCGGTCTTATGATACTTCATTGATGCTACGATTTGGCGGATGGTGTTGAGTCCAGCAATACTGAATACTTCTATTCTCGGAGGTGATTAATTCCGAACGGAATAATCCCGAATCAATTTTAGAAACTCTTGACGTGCTTGATGGTTGACTTGAAACTCATAATGATTATTCGGTATTATTTCTGTTCGAGATCATCCCATTTGGGTTTCTTGACCTTCGGAATTGAGGTAAGGTAGCAAGTGCCTGAAAAGCCATCCACCCAAAAGCAGTGAAGCCCATGGCTGTCTGAGGAGGGAAAAGAATTCCTAGTAATTATCCTCGGATTAACAAATCATTACCTTGCAGGTGGATGCAATTTCGGACCCTTACTACTCTACCGGAATTGGAAGTATTCGGTATTGCTGGACCCTACCGGCGAATTGGGTAGGGGCTGGATTCACCAAATGAACTTCTCGCCGAATTCAACCTTTATCGTGAATTGGTATCCTGAAAGATGAAAAGAAACGGTGAGAGGTTGTGACGAAATTCCACCGAGGGGGAAAAGAAACGCGGGTTGTAGAGAAGGGTGATCGATTCGTTTATCAATATTAACACGACTTCCCGGTGAATTTATCACCAAGTATAAAAGGAAATATACAAAACTAGAGGTTCAATCTTACCCGGTAGTTGTGGATGATAGGTAGAGGGGACGGTTCCTTGGATTATTCGAACGATTTCCTTTCCATTCCCCATGTGTTTGGATACTTAGATGTCTGGAAAACCTGAGGATGATACGAGTTGGCGATGGCACCTTCCGTGTTCGGGATACAAGTTCCAGAATACAATTCAAATACTTCTCTCGCATATACACTCAGCTTACAAGGGACATTCCCGGACACACACGCCAAAACTATCTACGTCCAATGGATCTTACCGCAGTTTTTCCGAACTTATTCACACGTGGTGGGACAAAGAAAATCAAACTATCGAACTACTTAATTATATGTCTACACCTTACATCGGTCAGGCTACAAGTGGCGTAACCGTGTGGCGCTGTTGCCCTCCTCGATCTTCCCGTGACGTCACGTCACGCGTTGCGCTTTTGACCTAATTGATAATTCTCGTGGTGCGTAAGGCCCACAGATGGCGGTATGAGGGCTGGGCCTGGCTACGGCGGGCACTTCAATCTCGCCACGGGTTCACATTCTCATTCCTACGGTGATTTGTCCTGATCCTTGGAAATCATTCATCATTTCACGGGACACAAACCTTACTCCGTCTTACAACCGAATCTAAATGAAATGAAACTAAACTCAAGTTTACTCAACTCTCTTTCACAGATCTATTTACAAAGATAGTTCCACCTATCCGTTTGTTGATATCAATTGATACTTCATCATACTTAAAACGATTATACCTCAGATAATCTTAACCGTGAATTAGTGAGCGTACCAAATATTCCTCGCGAGCACCCGATTGAGAGTCATAACTGATCCCCATTCCTAGTGATATAGCTCTTGTAACAATACCTATCGGCGATATTAATAGGTGAACCAGCGTGAAGAGGATGGAAA
Organism: Gonatopus flavifemur; assembly: GCA_018340375.1. Lineage (NCBI taxonomy): Eukaryota > Metazoa > Arthropoda > Insecta > Hymenoptera > Dryinidae > Gonatopus > Gonatopus flavifemur. The sequence continues at coordinate 931,192 of JAFFJZ010000039.1, forward strand.
GATACTCGCCTACTCCTTTTTGAAAATCCGGATGGGGGCCAAATCAACGACAAACCAAATCAACGAAACCGTTAGTTCGGAAGAATAAGACACCATACATCATACATCTCTTCCTTTTCAACCAATGGTTTCGTTGATTCGGCTCCCACCCGAAAATCCTTACATAATGTGCTAACGCTTTAACGTTGGCTATACATATGTACTCGTGTGGATATACACTCGCTTGGTGTACTTTTCTCCTCACTTTGATATAACATACGGGTAGGAATCACTCATTCCATCTCTACGCTTGACGAGGAAAAGAGCAATTGAGTGAGCTTTTGTGCACTCGAAACTTCCCACATGGTACCCCTTCCGCATCAGTAGTGTAACGGAGTTGTTATGGGTATTCCACACTCGTCGTAGGCGATCATTTTGATAACGTAGCATCTGACATTGGAGTACGGTTGACTGGACCTCTATCCCATCCGTTGGCCGATTTTCACGGGATCGTAAGCACCGTTGGGCTCGGTGTCCGTTTCCGAGTCTTCACACACACCCTGACATCGGACGGCGTAAGCAGGTTGAGGTAATTCTCAATATCCTCGTCTCAGAGTTCTGGGTGTCGGGTGTTCTCGTTCTTTCACCAGTTCCCTCAAAAATTATAACATCAAAATGACTAAACCTAATACTTAAACCTAGACTGTGTCCGGGACTCGTTTTGACTCGTACTCTGACCGCAGAACTCCCTCTCAGAGGTAATAATCGTGACCTCAACGTAATCTTTGGAACGTGTTCCACCACGTTACAGGGTCATTCCGCCGGGGATTTGGTCATGTGCAAATCCAATAGAAGCAACTACAAAATTCCTAGGGAATACTAGTCACTCCCCAATGCAGGAAATTTGGCCAAAAACTTTTTCGGCAAAAAGACGTCGATGTTTCGTGTGAAAAAATCGAACATCGATACATCGAGCTTTCGAAACATCAATTAATCGACCTAAGAACATCGATGCATCGGCGAACATCGCACACCCCTACGCTCGACGCTCCAGAAGCGAGTCGCGCTATTGTGAATCATGTTCAACATGTCCCTCATTCTTCACTCGATCGATCTAAAAATTCCAGGAACACTTCTTCGAACATTGACGAACAACTTTGTCGCTTTGAGTTTTTCCAAATCGAAAATTCCTTCGACATTTTCCTCGTAGCAACTCGCAAGCATATGTTCACTACAACATTTGTTCATTATTGAATATGTATTGGATTAAACTGAGAAGAATTTTACTGTGAGAAGTCCCAGCAAGTTGGCACTTGTCAGCAAGTTCAGGATACTTTGGGAATCCAACTCAATGTAGGTTCGATTTGATGGAAGTTTACTGTCATTATAGTACATTATCAGGTTATTATTATAGTATGCTTGTCCGTGATGGCGTTTTTGTTTTCATAGAATTGAACCTACATTCAGTTGGATTCCAAGAGTATCCTGAACTTCCAAACAATGATGGGCCTTTCAACAGTACAATTTTCCCCAGTGTATGAGATCTTTTGACAAATTCAGCTCACTAGTTGTCTTCGGGGATCATTACCGAAGCTGTACTAGTATAGCAAATTTCGAGTCATTCCAATAACTCCTCGCTGAGTGATTGCAAAATAGAATTTGGATTGTATTGATTTCAAGGAAATAAAAATTTACACTTCTTAATTTTTATCTCACAAACTAGAGAAGAATCTTTCACGACGAAAATGTGTTTTAATGAATCCCCACAGGCTATATTATTCATTTTTTATTCATACACATTCTTTTCCCTCGTCTCGCTGGTCAGATCTGAAACGTGTTTGAGCACTTGTCGAGTTATTCCATGTACCCCCTCAATTTATGGTTCCCTGATGAAAATCCAAAAGTGAGGGAATCGTGTATTGAGATAACTGAAGCGAGAAAATGTTTCAATTCTCTAAATTGTGCCTAGATGATTGTTTGTTATTCTTGAATGACTCTCAGCTTACGCTTTCGGTGCACTTTCGTCGCATGACAACGCTTCATTTCCACCAGATGTTATATTCGTTGTTGGGCGTCCAATTGTATTCAATGGAGAGACGAATAGTTCAAGTGCCAATAATAATTTATCAGAAAATCGATAATGGATAATAAGAGTAATCGTTCTGAATAACTGTCAATATACGCCACGTTTAGCTTACGGATAGTTTCCGTCGACTTGAGCGACAATAACTTATAAAAACGTGCACGTTGCACACTCATCCCTTGACCTAAGCCAATGCACCATAACTCCACTCATTTGGTCATGAACCACGCACTCCACGCAAAACACAACGGCGCCCTCTATTGGCATACAGCATTCGGTCATCCTGACCTTAAGCTTGCCCTCAAGTTCACAATAGCTTGAATAATTGTCTTATAGTTAACGGAAGAAATTGAAATACATACATGTTTTCAACTCACTCATTAGACAAAGTCTATCGAATCACTACATCCATAAGTCACATGAAGATGACGATACAAAAAAAGATAGTTTCCAATCTAATACAAAGTCATTAAGGTATTGATGTATCTTTCGTGTTCTGGTAGGTCGTCAGAAAACGTTTTGATCACTATTCATGACATTTTAAACAGTTTCAACTTCTACATCGACATCTTCACTCATCATTTGATCATCTTCCGAATTCATTTCAGTACCTTCAGATTTTGAATTCGTAGCTTTAGTTGATACAGAATTGTTTATAATTACATTTTTTTTCCTCTTCGTATTGATCACTATCTTGCTCAACCACAGTATCCAGATCATTATCCAAATCACAGTCCGTATCAGCACTACGCCAAATTCTAATCTGACTAACATGAGCAGTAGTATCCGCCCTTTTATCCAGACTACGGTATCATTAAGTATCTGACGGTAAGACTTCCGTAATCAACATCGGTCCTTCATAGCGTAAATGTAATTTGGTTGATTCTCCTGTAGCTATCGGATTTGTTTCGACATAAATGATGTCGCCCTTACAATATTTCACATTCTTGAGCCTTGTTCGATCGTGTCGCTTTTTCGCGTTTTGTTGTTCTTGCTCGATTTTCTGTTTTACTTCCTCTTGGATTCTTGAAGGTTTGAATCAACCGATCTCCCTCGAACCGTGGTAAATACCCACATGAAACCTCAACGGGTGTTCGATCAGTTGTTTTTGACATCTAAGTATTAAGTTCTCTTATCAAGTTTTTCAACCCCGCATCCCACTTGGAAGGATCCGCAGTGTTTGCTTGCAGTGCCGGTGGAATTGTTTGATTCGAACGCTCCACTTGCCCATTCGCTTGGGGATGTCTACTTGAATTCAATACATGATTAAGGGGTGATATCACCTTGTAACTTTTTTTTCCATTTTTTTCTATTGGCTTAAACACTTTCTAAACTATTCAAGAATGATGGGAAATGTCGATTATGGAGGGGGAAATATTTTGAGTTGACCCTCAACACCACCTTTGCCCTGAAGGTGAAAAGTCATGGTGCTCTTGGCAATCAACGAAGGAGATTTCGGAAGATGTACAAAATTAAAAACATCAAACGCCTATGCCAATGGAAGTATTTGAAGCTGTGAAGCCAATTTGCGGAGAATTAAGTAGAGATGAGCTTCTTACTCGTTGCTTAGGTGGATATACACAGAACTCCAATGAGAGTTTCAATTCACTTATATGGTCCATGGCTCCTAAGAACATTTCTAGTGGCAAAATTGTCCTCAATTCGGCTGTATTCCTTGCTGTTTTATATTTCAATGATGGTTATAGTGGAATACTTGAAGTAATGTAGCAATTGGGCATCAAAATTGAAGAAAAATGTTACAATTTCTGCTCAGAAGCCGATGCGGTGCGTATCTCGCTTTCCGAGCGTTCCATCACTGAAGAGGCTAAAGCGGCTCGGAAAGATGCAACTTCTGCCAGAAAGATGAAGACCAAGAAAACCTTCATATGGAAGGCCAATTATATGGAGCAGGCATTGCAGATTAGAGGTAAAACAAAAATTTCACTACATACATACTACTTGAAACTTTGAACGCATTTATCTCAAAACCATGTTTTTGGAGTCGGCCGTACCGATAACTCTGCCAATTTTCAACCGATTCCTTTGAAATTTTCACTGTATCTTGAAAACATGATTATCTATAGAACATCGTGGGATTTTTTCTATATTTGTTGTTCAACCGATTTTATAGCCGGTTTTCGATCGATTTTTCCGGAGAAAACAGGTTTTTCAACTTCAAAACGATGCAATTTTTTTTTAAATTTTTCAAAAAAATCCCACGATGTTCTATAGATTTTACCATATATTTTGAGAAAATCTTTGGTTCTTTGTTCTAGATCAAAAATTGTGACCAGTAGCGGTACGGCCGAGCAGGTATATACAAAAAAACGGCTTTTTTCAATGTATTTCCACGCCGCCATTTTCCATCTAAAAAATTCAATGAAATATGTTTCTCATACTTAAAGACTAGTACTTCCATTAATACAAAACCTCATAATGAAAAAAAATTTTCTTGACTTCACAGTAAGCCTTCGAAATAAGGGTCAGTTTGTCTGGTTACAAGGTGATATTACCCCTTAATACCGTATTTTTCGCAGATAGACTTCGAACTATCCAACGTTAATGCGGTTCCTCTATCGGTGGTAAACCCAACCGGGGCGCCAAATCGATCTATACATTCTTCGATACGCTTCATCGTGATATTACCATTCATCCCCTTCCACCGCAAACGATAAGGAATATTTAGTCGAGTTGGAAATCAAGGCCAACACATATTTGTTACCACGAGTAGAAGTTACGAACGGACCCAAATGGTCAATATGCACCACGGAAAAGGGCCTTTCCCCCATGTGAATGGGATTCAATTCCCCGGCCTGCTTGCCTCCCCTCTTTTTGGCGAATATACACTCTATGCACGAAGCGATGTGCTTCCTGATATATCTGTCCATCCCAGGGGAATAATAATTTTGTTCAATCCACGCCTCTGTTCTATCTAGACCAAAATGACTCCATAAGTCGTGACTCTTAACCCATTAAGTCCGGAAAAAGCAGGATTTCAACTGTAATTTTAAACGTTGCAAATGATATATAAATCATTGAAAACTCATGGCAAGAATACCTTACCTACTATTTTTGAGGTCGCTCTTTCGGTTGCTGAGGTCGAAATTACCTTCAAATGGCGCTGGAATACCGATATGGCCGATTTAAAATGAAAAGTCGACAAAAAATTGGAGGATATTTGACTTTGTGATTTTTTCACGGGTTGAAAATGCACTCGAAATTATTCAGAACATCAACCAAGGTTGCACAAAATATCTCAACTTTACGATAGAATTTCTTCCCAGACTTGAAGGAGACCTAACCTCTCTCAATTTACCATATATTCACCAGAATAACTCGCAATTCTGAGAATCTAGAGAAAATTAACAGAACATATAATTTTATTCGTTCAGTATTCTTCAACAGGAGTACTCGGAGGTTTTTGAGGTCACTGACAACGAATCCAGCATCAGATTTTCAAAATTCAAAATGGTGATCGAAAAATTCAAAGAATATCTATCAATGGTTTCAGTGAAGTTTTCAAGAGGGATATCACGTTTCCGTTGTGATTGTGGGGGTGAATACTCGTCAAAAGAATTTAAAAAGTTGTGTCGAGATAACGGAATTCAAATTGAATATAACATCCCAAGAAATCCTGAACAAAATGGAGTTTGTGAAAGAATGGATGGAACCATCGTGAATAAGACGAGATGCTTGTTAGAAGACTCGAAATTACCGAAATCTTTGTGGGGTGAAGCAGTACGGACCGCAGTATATACGATAAATCGATTACCAACATCAGCTATCAAAACAAAGGATTTACCGGCTACTTTATGGTACAATGAGCTATAAATTTGGATAACATAAGGAAAATTGGATGCCAGATGTGAAAAACTATTGATGATAGGATACACAAATAATGGATATCGCCTGTGGGATGCTGTACATCAAAAAGTAGTAGTTGCAAAAAGTGTCATATTCAATGAAGCTCAAAATGAAAAAGAGACATTATTACCTATGTGTGTCTCGTGGAATGATGGGGAACATGAAGAAACGAATGAGGAAGAAGAAACATTTGAAGGAGCACAAGATATAAGTCAAGGAGAAGAGGATGAAGAAAATGTAGGTGTACGAAGAAGTGGTAGACAAACAAAGTTGCCATCGAGATTTGAAGAATATGAAATGAACCTAATGGCAGCACTAACTGCAGGAATTTTGCCAACGGAGGTCCCGCAAACTTATAAAAGAGCCATGCAAGATAATGGATGGGAAAAGGCCGTATACGAAGAATTGAAATCATTAAATAAGAATGAAACTTGGGAAATTGTTCCTATTCTTCCAGATGAGAAGATCATTGATTCAAAATGGATATTCACTACAAAAACAGACCAAACAGGGAGACGAATCAAAAAGGCACGTTTGGTTGCACGAGGTTACCAACAGGAAGATGATTTTCAAGACCTATATTCTCCAGTAACAAGTATGGTGTCACTCAGAATTATATTATCAATTGCCATGGAAAAGAATGACACCATTAGTGTAAAATCAGCGTTTTTGAACGGAACTTTGAAGGAACCAGTGTATATGGAGATTCCGGATGGCATTTCGGAAACAATAGGTTATTGTTGTCGTTTGAAAAGGGCACTCTATGGGCTTCAACAAAGTCCAAGATGCTGGTATGAATGTTCAAGCGAATTCTTCAAAAGTATTGGCTTCTTAAGATCACAATTAGATCCTTGTATATTTATAAAAGATGATACGTACATTTTAGTATGGGTAGATGATATATTATTTGTTTCTAATAACGTCAATGATACAAGAATTCTGAGAAATCATTTAATATCACAATTTGAAATGAAAGATTTGACAAGTAATGATCAAAAGTTTATGTTTTTGGGTATAGAATTTGAAAAGATTGAGAACTCTCTATTGATATCTCAAAAAATTTTAATTGGAAAAGTTTTGAACCGTTTCAATATGAAAGATTGTCAAGGAAGCGTGTTACCTGTACAGCCAAAACTAAATCTATCATCAGGAGAAATTGATGAGAAAAGTATGGATTCGATTCCTTATCGTGAACTGATCGGATGTTTAATGTATATTATGTTGGGCAGTAGGCCTGATATTTGTTTTTCAGTAACTTATTTCAGTCAGTTTCAAAATTGTTTCAATTCAATACATTGTAAGCATCTGATAAACATTCTGAAATATCTGAAACACACACAGAACTATGCATTGGAGTTGGTTGGATATAATACATTGTCAACATGTAATCTTAGTGCTTATGTTGATGCCGATTTTGCAAACAACATTAGTGACAGGAAAAGTATAACAGGATTCATTTTGAAAAATAATAATAATACTATATTCTGGAAATCTAAAAAACAATCAGTTGTGGCTGTATCAAGTTCAGAAGCTGGATATGTTGCTTTGGCAGAATGTGTGATGAAATGTTTATTCGTAAAACAACTAATAGAAGAATTATTGGATGAACCAGTAGATCCAGTTAACGTTTTCGAAGATAATCAATCATGCGTAAAGATGGCATCTACTTTAGAAACTAAGAGGTCCAAACACATTGATGTAAAATATCATTTTGTGAGAAATAATCTTATTGAAAAGGAGATATTACTTCATTATATATCGACGAATGAGCAGATTGCAGAAACGGTAACAAAAGCTCTTCCTTTAACTGAGTTCTCATATTTTAGAGAGAAGTTGGGTGTTATAAGTAAAGATACATCATAAGGATTTTATAATACTTGCAGAATTGAGGGGGAATGTTGAATTTCGCCGCAATTCTGTTCTTTTATGTATGAATCACTAGGTGGCGCTACTGTAATTATAGAGAGATTGTACGTCATTTATTTTTCTGTTGTTGGTCGTGTCACCTCGGAGAGAAAAGCCGTGTCATACTTTGTATTAAAAACATTCTCGATGAATGATAAATTGAATACATTTCAATCAACATAAAAGTGGGCTAGTTCAATATAAAACGCTTCTAAATCACGAGGAAATGTGTATACGAGGAGATTCTTGGGGTCGCTGACAACGTGTTTGGAGTTGGATTTCAATGATTCCAGATGGCGGATCCAATGTGGCATACCGACATTCATGATATGACTCAAAATCATGCAATCATGTTTATACAGGGTTTCATGGAAGGAAATTGGTTATTTCCGTCCGTCAGCCGTTTGATATGAACGTTTCTCAACTCAAACTACGTGGAGATGGACGGCAAGAGTCTCTTCTTTTTTTCTTTGTTTTTTGTATTTGTTGAATTTTCAATTTTTTCTGCATTTTTGCTTTTCCTCTTTTTCACCCATGACTTTATACATGACTGAACAAGCTCATTCTGTTCATCTTCAAGCCTGAATTATCGATAGAGAGCTTCTATTCTTCCACTTTTTTTCCTTGAAGATTCACATGAAATCTGTCTTTACAATTTTCACAATAAAACAAATCACAAGTGCAGCAGTATATGTATGTGCGAATAATACATTCTTTCGTGGAACATTTTTTTTTACTTGTTTCGCGACGAAAGTTATGTTTTTCAGTTGAACTCTTCTGTCCAATATCCAAATGATGTCTAGCAACACTCATAGCAACATGTTTCGTACCAATCTTTTTTGATTCAGGATTTGATAGATTATAAATCACGAGTGCATTTGTGATAGCGGCTTGAATTAAACGTGTGAAAACTACATAAGTCCACTTTTTACTACGTATACATGTCTGCACGCTGTTGCAGTGACTGTCGTGGAGATCTACCCCACCCATGAATCGATTGTGAACATGAAAAGCGTGAGGAAATGGAAGAGATATTCTTGAATGATATTTTGCACTATATCGTTTTGAGGGTAACATTGGAGTTCTTCCTGTAGCTGATGAAGCTATAGAGACCTGCTTAGAATCCATCACACTGACATAATTGATTCCACTCTTTTGATCATGTTTTGAAACAAATGTGCCTTTGGGAGCTTTTTTATCAATTATGTTTTTAGCCGATACTTTGTTGTCTCGAATAGTTCCTGTGGATTTCAGTCCCAATTTTTTCAGGTGCCACTTGAAATCAACGCTAGTAAAATGATTGTCATGATACAAATGATATTTCGATATCGAGGAGAGCGTATCCTTGAGGAGGGCGTATCCTTGAGAAATTTATCCAATAGATGCATGACCACTTCTGTACCGACGGCCCATTTATTTAGTTTATCAACTCGTGATCCGTTTGCTGAACAGAGTCCCCAAAATTTCAAACCGAATCGTATCGGTTTTCCGCGGATGAATTGCTTCAAGCTGGTTCTGGCATAAGATTTAGCCATTTCGTCCACCGATAACGCAGATTCAAGAAACTCAAGTTTTGAATATTCTTACGGAACATGTCCAACAATATCCGAACTCGCCAAGCTTCATAATTCTTTTTTTCATCGTCAGTTTTTGGATGCTAAATAAGTGTCCAAATCATTCAGACTTAGAGTATATCCATCCTCTTTGGTGGCTTCCACTATATAATTTTTTATTCCGATTGAAGAAAAGTGTTCAAATAGTTGAACATGTGAAGATTCACGTATAGATCTTTTTTGACTTCCACTGAGGAGATATTCATTCATTAGTTCATTGTTATACTTTTCCTCACCATCAACTCAAACATAATCATGATCTTTCTCCAACTTTGTTTGGTTATCATCATTTGGCCTGGATACTTTTTTGTATGAACACTCGGATAGGATTTCATCTATTTTATTGGAATTGCCATCGTAATCGATATCGGATTCTTCATCTGAGTCTCCAGAATCATTTGGATTCGGTAGGAGTAATATTTTATCATAATCATCATCCGATGTGTCAACCTCATAATCTGCACGATTTGTTGACTCCCTTTTGCGTTTTGGTGCGATATTTCAAGTGATAATAAGCGCGAGAAGGAAAAAAAGCGGGCCGAAAATCAATTACCCTCGGCAAGTGAGGAAAAATATTCGAATATCAGAGAAAAACAATCAATATCGTCGTATAGGATAAACAATAGTATGTCTGAATTTCGAGTTCAATGATTTGGAAAATATTAGTATTCTAAAGTGTAATTAGACTGGTGACACGTGATGAAAATATTAGAAGTGGATATCAGTTATTATTAGGGTAATTGGATTTGACATTATCATCAAGTGAATCGGAGAACATAAGGACGGAGTTTATCGCATGAAGAACTGAGTTATTGGGGAACATACAAGAATATAAACTTGCTACGTAGTTTGACTTGGGAAACGTGCACAAGGAATGATTAATGGACGAAGCAACCAATTCTCTTGCGGAAACTTCACGTATGAACATTATTGCATGATTTTGAGTGATGTCATGAATTTCGGTATGCCATATGGAATCCGCCATCTTGAATTTTGAACATCCGATGCTGGATTCGTTGTCAGTGACCTCAAAAACCCCAGTATACCGATTTTCATCCATCTTCGAGGCTTTTTCTGACTTTTCGTCCGCCATCTTGGATCCGTCATTTTGAATTTTCAAAATCTGATGTTTGATTCGTAGTCAGCGACCTCGAAAACCTCCGGGTACTTCTCTTGAAGAATACTGAACGAATAAAATTATATGTTCTGTCAATTTTCTCTAGATTCTCAGAATTGCAAGTCATTTTGGTGAATATATGGTAAATTGAGAGAGGTTAGGTCTCCTCCAAGTCTGGGAAAAAATTCTATCGTAAAGTTGAGATAAAGTTTGTGCACCCTTGGTTGATGTTTTGAATAATCTTGAGTGCATTTCCAACCCGTGAAAAAATCACAAAGTCAAATATCCTCCAATTTTTTGTCGACTTTTTATTCCAAATCGGCCATATCGGTATTCCAGCACCATCTGAAGGCAATTTCGACCTCAGCAACCGGGAAAGCAACCTCGAAAATACGAGGTAAGGTATTTTTGCCATGAGTTTTTAATGATTTATATATCATTTGCAACGTTCTTGCAAATCTGCATCTGAATCTCATCCTCGTGTACCGTTACCGATTAAATACATTCTTGGTCACTCTCTACATTTCCATTCTCTACAGGTGCACGAGATAATGCATCCACGTGCTGCATTCTCTCTCCTTTTCTGTGGAAAAGACTGAAATCAAAGTCTCCTGTCGAATTGAGCCATCTTATTACCTGCGGATTTTTGGTTCTTAATGTGTTAGTGTAAGTTAAGGACTGACAATCTGTATGAATATCGAATCGAATTCAAATTAAAAATGGCTCCAAACGCTCCAAAGCCCACACAACTGCTAACAGTTCTAGCTCACTCGAGTGGTATACCTTCTCGGTATCACTGGTTCGTTGACTAACAGCATAAATTGGGTGCAATTCTCCCGCATCATCTTCTTGTAGTAAAATTGCAGCCAGTCCCTCAGCGGATGCATCTGTGTGCAATTCAGTTCTTTTTGCTTTGGGATTATATAGTCCTAGCACTGGTTTCGATGCTAATTTATCTTTGATGAGCTGTTACGAGAGTCATTCCATGTCAGTTCATCCAGCCATAATACCCACCACCTCGGACTTCTAGGAAATTTTTTTCATCGAATCTTATCACCATCCCAACGACCAATCCAAAACTGTTTCCTTTTAAATCCCATACTTTTCGAGTTATAAGATAATAAAGTTTCGCGGAATTGCGTATCAACGCTCCCCGACAGGCCACGCGCCACATGACAAAAATTCCAATAACTTTTGATCCAAATGGTATTTCATGCTCAAAATTATATGAGAGTCTCGTGGGGATATTTAGATTCGGAAAATACACGTTCCATTACTTCAGATTCATTGTGAGGGGGTTCTCAACGCTGACTTTATGAACTTTTGACCATCCGGACGGGTAATTTTCAAATTCATATTTCGAGGTGGGGCGCAGCAGCTACAGGACTGTTTCTTTTCAAATGAAAGCTGAGGGTGCCTGCTTTGAGAATATGAAGAGAGAAATCTGGTTTTTTGATCGCACCCATGGTTTTTTAAATTTTCTTATCATTTTGTGTCATGACTTACGTTTTGATATTGAGCGATCACCTGTTTCTTATCCACGAACCTGGAAAACGATCGTATATTCTGAATATTGACGTATACAAGGGTTATTAGAAAATTTGAATACGATTTCAACATGGAGAATCCAAAAATGACGAAGCAAACATCACAAAAAAATTGATAAAGTGAGAGAAAAATCTGCACAGTGTAGGGGGTCGAAATTCGATAATCCGTGTACGAGTTCTAAAGATTTCAGTTTTCCTAACACAACTGGATGAATTTGAAGGAGTGACACAAATAATTTTTCCTATCAAATTTTATTTCAATTGGTCTAAGAGGGGAAAAAACACGTGTTTTGACTACAAATGTATACTGTAATATGGAGAATCAGATTTGATTCCACATTCGACGGAGCAATTCAGTGGATATTTATAAGATGAAAACCAATGACACAAACCCCAGATATTTTCACTTCATTCATTAAAATATATGAACATCCGCAAATAGGCTCTACTACTATGAGACTACCCTCATCACACAATGAGACCAAAACCGACATTAGGCTGTAATGCATATTCAATCAAAATAATTCCATCAGTCGAAAACCTTCAGTGTTCTGGACTCACTTGTTATAGGAATATTGAGTCATCGGCAAAGCGATAGGTCAAGAAGTAGAATTTCCAGTAATGTGATGCAAGACTAGTCTCTCTAAGAAACTGTCGTCAACTTATTGTCGATGTCGTTTTTCTCTCAGCATTTTATTGCAGGTAATATTAGTCGAATTAACCGCCTCCTTAGAAAAATAATACATTCTCCCGGATCCCTCTGTGGCCGGGGTGTTAACACAGAAAATAATGTTGCATATAGGGATCCAACAAATGTCTCCTTTTGATGGCCAGTGGAAAGATGGAGAAGGACCGAATGGATGTAGAAATTTCACTCAAACATCACCTTCTTCATTCTTAGATAAAATTAATCCAAAGAACCAATGTTCATCATAAGTGCAAGCAATATAATTGTTCACACCAATGTCTGACATCTTGACAAACGGATTTCCACCACAAAAATTAAACACAGTGCAGAAGTCTTCATCCAAACTAATACGTTTTGTTGAGCAACAAAATTCATCCAGTTGTGTTAGGAAAACTGAAATCTTTAGAACTCGCACACGGATTATCGAATTTTGACCCCCTACACTGTGCGGATTTTTCTCTCACTTTATCCATTTTTTTTGTGATGTTTGCTCCGTCATTTTTTGATTCTCCATTTTGAAATCGTATTCAAATTTTCTAATAACCCTTGTATACGTCAATATTCGGGATATACGATCGTTTCCCAGGTTCGTGGATAAGAAACAGGTGATCGCACAATATCAAAACGTAAATCATGGTGCAAAATGATGGAAAATTAGAAAAACCATGGATGCGATCGAAAAACCAGATTTTTCCCTCCATATTCTCAAAGCGGGCTTTAGCTTCATTTGAAGAAAACAGCCCTGTAGCTGCTGCGCCCCACCTCCAAATATGAATTTGAAAATTACCCGGCCAGATGGTCAAAAGTTCATAAAGTCTGCGTTGAGAACTCCCTCACAATAAAACAAAAGTAATAAAACGTGTATTTTCCAAATCTAAATGTCCCCACGAGACTCTCATATAATTTTGAGCATGAAATACCATTTGGATCAGAAGTTATTGGAATTTTTGTCACGTGGCGCGTGGTCTGTCGGGGAGCGTTGATACGCAATTCCGCGAAACTTTATTATCTCATAACTTGAAAAGTATGGGATTTAAAACAAACGATTTTGGATTGGTCGATAGAATGGTGATAAGATTCGATGAAAAAAATTTCCTAGAAATCCGAGGTGGTGGGTGTCATGGCTGGATGAACTGACACGGAATGACTCACGAACTAATTTGCTCATCCCCCCATACAAATGCACAATTCTTCTCCAATAAATTGTTGAGAGGGCTAGCAATTTGGGCAACATGAGGAATCAATCTTCTGAAGAAACTAGATAATCCCAGAGAGCGACGTGATTCATGAACATTCTTTGGTGACGGAGACTCGGTAATGGCTCAAACTTTCTGTTCACCCGGTTCTAACCCGTTTCTTCCTACAATAAAAGCCAGATACTCAATTCTTCCCAACTCGAACTCACATTTTTTTTCAGATTGAGAGTGAGTTTTGTTTCGGATAATAATTTCAACACTTTTCCCAACTTATCCAATAATTAATGCCATGTTTTGACAGATATTAAAATGTCGTCGAAATAAATTAGAGCTTATTTGTTATTATAATGGCCAAACATTTTCTTCATCATTTCGGCGGAGTAAAACGGAGCATTCATGAGCCCAAACATGGCTCGCTCGAATTGACCTGTTTCATGAGGTGTAATGAACGCCGTTTTTTCTCTCGCACGATCTGTTAACGGAATCTGATGGTAACCATGGGCTGAATTCAAACTAGCGTATACGGTCGCACCATGGAGCTCTTCTAGTCCATCATCAATGTTAGGTAGGGGAAAGTTCATTCTGACGGTGTCGTTGTTCAATCGTCGGTAATCAACAACTAGTCGAGGAGTACCATCTCTTTTTCGAACTAATAAACATGGGCTTGCATATGGTGAATTCGTTTCTGTGACCAAGCGGGCCCTTTTCCAGTCACTAACAATATCGTGAATAATTTTCCTCTCCTGTGGGCTTGCTTTATATGGCTTGGAGAAATTAATGACAGAGTCATTTTTCAGGACAATATCCATTTTCTCAACAAGAGTGCAACCCAGTTCAAAAATATCTTCCGCAATACAATGTCTAAACTTACTGAATATTTCAACCAATTTGGAAGCTTGATCTTCCGACCATTGAGACCCAACGATCAAGCCCGACTCAGCCACAGACACCAGTTTGTACTTTGATGAATATGTACCCTCGTTTACGCATAAAACACTTTCCAACAATTTTTGCCTCTTAGTAATGGAAATACTCCTCGAATCATCATTGCAATACGGAATTTTTAATCTACAATCAGCAATCAAAACGTCAATAAAATTTATAGAATGAACGCCAAGCTCAATAGATTCATTAGCTATGATATCACTGCTAGTACACAATTGAGAATCAAATCCTTGAAGCAGATCAGGATTGAAATTCTCACGATTCATGAACTTCTATCCCCTATTTTGAAGTGAACAATATTCGGCAACTCTGTAAAATTTCGGCCAATCAATCCTCCATAATCTTGCGGATCATCAGGCACAATTCCAAACATGATGTCATGTGCCACACAATCATCAATTTTCGATGTTTCAGAAATTATTCCACAAGATTTAACAGAAACATTACGATTACCGAAACCTCTGAGTTCACTATTGCATTCATCGACTGTAAACTTTTTATTCAACACTGTTGACGCTCTTATTGTGCACGTCGAACTACCCGGATCAACAAAGGCTTTTGATTCGTTATTCCCAACTTTTACAGATTTGATGTATTTACATATATGATTACTACCCGACTGATCAATCGTATCAACTACAGCTGTTGATAATTTCTTCGGTTTCAAGCAATGTTTACTAATATGTCCTACTTCTTGGCACTTGAAACATTTAACAGTTCCTGATTTTGGACAACTTTTAGCAACGTGCCCTACCGCTTGCCATCTAAAACATTGATTATTATTTTTAACAGTATTATTTTGACGCGACAAATTCTTCGATCCTGCTGATGTAGACGAATCCGTGACAGTTTCTCCGATCTCCGATGAATCTTCACGACGATTTCCTATCGATGACTGCGCATCTCGTTGTCCTGCGATTTGTTGATGCCTCGATGATTCATATTCTTCTCGCTCTCGTATGGTATGCAGCAGGTCGTCGACATCCAGATACTCCTTAGCCATGACAGCATCGCTTAGATCTTTGAACCATAATCCAATGGCAACTTGCTATTTACCAGGTGTGTAAGTATGAAACCGGAATTTTTATACAGAAAAAACACGTTTATTGTAATGATATGATACAAAGTAACTTATTCAAAGTATTGTCCGTCGCTATCTATACATTTTTCCCATCTCTCTGGCAACTTGTGGATTCCGCGTCAAAAGAACTGTTGCTCTTTTGAGCCAAACCAGTCATCGAGCCATTCTCGTACACCTTCGTCAGAAGTGAAGCGCTGCTCAGCGGGTGCGTGTCCCATCGATGCAAACAAGTAGTAATCGGATGGGGCAAGGTCCGGTGAGTAAGGCGCGTGCTGAAGAATCTCCCAACGGAACGACTCTATCGTTTCCTGGACCTGTTTTGCTTTGTGTGCTGGTGCATTGTCATGCAGCAAAATCACCTTGTGTTGTCTTTGTTGGTATTCTGGTCATTTTTCACGCGAAACTCGATCCGAATCGATCATTTGTTGTCGGTAGCGTTGAGTATTGACAGTTTCCCCAGGTTTAAGCAACTCGTAGTAGATTACGCCCTTCTGATCCCACCAAACACACAGCATTGTCTTCCGTCCGTGGCGGTTTGGTCTTGCCGTCGATGTTGATGGTTCACCCGGAGTAACCCATGACTTTTTACGCTCAGGATTCTCGAAATATATTCACTTTCCATCGCCAGTCACAATTCGATGGAGGAATGACTTTCTTTGGAACCTGGCGAGCAGCATTTCACATGATGTTTTGCGGTTTTCCTGCTGTCTTTCGTTGAGTTCATGTGGAACCCATTTCCCCACCTTTTGTATCCTTCCCATGGCTCCCAACCGGAGGGAGATGACTCCTCGGGTCACCTTCAACTGATCGGCCAGTTATTGTTGTGTTTGAGCGTCGTCTTCGTCCAACAAGGCTTGCAGGTCAGCGTCTTCAAACTTTTTCGGTGGTCTTCCACATTCTTCGTTCATGGCGTCAAAATCGCCACTTCTGAACCGTTTGAACCACTCGAAACACTATGTTTTACCGAGAGCATGCTCACCAAACGCCTCTACAAGCATTCGATGCGATTCGGCTGCGGTTTTCTTCAGATGAAAACAGAAAAATAGTGCTGTCCGCGAATCGTAATCTGTTGGCACAAAACTCGACATGTTTATCTTTAATAAACTAATGCTACTGAATGGAACTCGTGTTATTGTGAGTTGGAAATCTTTGTCGGATATCAATACAATAACAAAACACCGCTGACGTGATGTGTCGATAACTGCATCGACATCTAGCGCCACCTATGGGCAAATTCCGGTTTCATACTCACACACCTGGTAATTTCGTTTATTGACAAGTTCAGCTCTTTGCATAGTTCACTCTTATCAAAGGAATATTCGACAGTATGCTCACCTAGACGTTGAGAACGTTTTTTCATATCTTTCCATTTTTGGGTTGAAGACTTCTCTTCCAAAAATGTCGTGGCAAATGCAGTTCGGAATGATTGCCAATCTTTCATGGTATCGATATGTGCAAGATACCAATTCTTAACGCCAGCTGTCATACGTGCGCGAGCTGTCTCGAATGCGACCACCTCTGTCCGTCTGTGTAGATTCGCTGTCGACTCCAATGGTTTTATCCATGCTCTCGCTACTGCTGCGCCTTCTGATCCCGTGAATTCCGCGATGTCATGGGATAAATCCGGCAGTACATTATACAGGGTGGTCCATTTGAAGTGATATAGTCAAATATCTCGGAAACTAGTGGAGATGAAAGAAATGTTGCAGATGGAAAGTTTAGGGTTCCAAGGGAGAAGTATAATGCTGACCTTGAAAAATCCCTCAGAGGTCATTTTGGAGGTCATTTAGGGGTCAAGATGGGTTTTTTTAAATAGAACCCCCATTCTTTCATCATGGCATGGGAAAGCTGGTTTCAAACCCTTTACGAAACACTGGTCATGGACCACTTTCCGCCCATTGGGTGCAAGGTGTGGACTGTCAGAGTTATTGATGAACTACTCTCAGCGCTACCCAGGAACAACGACGTGGACGTGGTAGTTCTCTGTTCCCTCCGGAGTGCTTGATAATCGTGAGTCCCCTTGCCTCTCACATGAGGAGTGCTTGATGCTGTTACAATAATTACTCGAAGTCACCCCCCTCTGCCTGGATACATAATCCCAGTCTCCGCCGAAAATTTGTAACCGTCTTCAGATACACTGATCACGGTATGTTGGCACAAACAGTACGGATGCGATCGATCATGTCCTCCCTCGTTGTTGGTTGGGCCTTGAATACTTCGTCTTCCAGAAATCCCCACAAGAAAAAGTCGAGAGATGTCAAGTCGGGTGAGCGTGGAGGCCACGCAACCTCACAAATCCACATCGTCCAATCCACTATCCCGGGAAATGATGATCAAGGTATTCTCTCAAGATCAATGTGTAATGGGGTGGCGCTCCATCTAGTTGGGCCCACATCCTCTGCCTTGTTTGTGAATTCAGATCCTCGAGCAAGCCTGATAAATGATCCGCCAGAAATTCCAGAAACATGGGGCCGTTCAAAGTGCCGTTGAAAAAATTTGGACCGACTAAATAGCCATTGACGATCCCGCACCACACATTTACGCTCCAACGATGTTGGTTGTCGATTGCTCGATACCAATGCGGATTACCATCCGACCAGTAATGAGAGTTGTATCTATTCAAATGCCCAGTGCTCTGAAAAGATGCTTCGTCGGAGAACATTACATAGTCGAAGAATTGAGAATCGTCAACCAGCCTTGCTCGTGACCAGTTGCAGAATCTAATTCGAAGTCTCATGTCGTTTGGAGTGAGAGCTTGGGTTAACGTCATCTGGTATGGTCAATACTCGACATGCCCAAAGATTTTCAAAATAGTTGTCCGGGGTATACCAGTCACTCGTACCAATGATCTGCAACTAATATGAGGGTCCAAGTGAATCAATCCCAATATTGTAAGTACACGGATATCATTCTCATCGTGTTGCTGATGTCTTCTATCGCGCATTAATACCCCTCGTCGAGCCCTCAATTCGAGTTGACGGATAGTCGGCGAGTGGGATTCACGATGTAGCGGTCGGGATACCGATCCCGGTAAACTCTTGCGGCTTCGTTGTAATTAGTCCGACATTCGCCTAGCACAAGTAACATATCAACTATTTCAGAGGGTGATTCATTTCTTCGATTGAATGGAATGGAATAGACTGATAAATGTAGATGATCGAATATGCAAAGGAGAAGAACGATTGTGATGGTCTCAGTTTAGAACCAGTGTTTAAATGATCGCGTATTTCCCTAATCATCCACATAACCAACCATAATAAACAGAAATTCGATGTTTCTGTTTGTTTATGTATTCTTGTTCATCGCTTTTCTCCGAAGATCGGGACTGATTTCAATGCAGATGAGAGTTAATTTCATTGGAAAAAAACACAAACATAAACAAACGGGAACACTGAGTCTCTGCTTATTATGGTTGGCAGTCATGTGTACGATTTATCACGATAATTGCGTTCCAAATCGAATAAATTATTCCATTTGATTCGATGAGGGTTATAAATGAGTATCGACTCTCAAAAATTGTTAAAAGGTCGCTGGAAACATTGGAAGTATTGACCATAAGTTTTCAATCAATCCTCAGACTTTTGGAGATTGAAAATTCAGTTTTCATGTACAAAACCAGCGAAATTTTTCATACCAATTTTTTCGACAATGATTTTACATTCTATTAATATTTTAGAATAATTGAAATAAAAATCATTCAGTTCAATGCTAGAAGAATTTATTACAAATTTATTACATAATTGTATATATTCATTACATACACTAATGATTTTAATGAAATAACAATTTTTCAAAACAAGGAAAATCAATTTTGTTCACAATAAAAGTATTTTCTTCAGTATATTCTAATATATTATCTGAAACAATAAACATTACTACACAGGAAATTGACTTTTGTAATCCAATGGAGGCATTTCAGTTCTGGATTGCAATCTGTTTTTTATAAATCCATCTCTAGATTTTCCCCCATCAACACATTGAGAAGCTTCTGTGACAGACTTGACACAACGTTCAACGACTTGCATGTGACATGGAAAATTAGATAGTAATAGATCCTCATTGTTAACCAATGTTCTGAGTTCCGCATTAGAAATATTCTAAAGATTAGGAGGTGGAGTTATCTGACACTTGTTCCATGCAATCATGTTGGAATGATCTTCGGCAGCGAAATTCAGTTTTGGTGGCTTCAATACTCTGATAGAAGTAAATACGTTCTCTTCTCTGGTTTCTAGAATATATTTCAGAGAAAGTTCTATAAAAATGTTAGACGCTTCGAATTCTTGTGGAATTATATTCGAAAAACGATGAAAAAAACCCTACCAATTGATAGGCACGAAGCTTCCTCGTTTCTATCGAAGTAGCGTCTGACAGGGGCTATATTGTCCTCAAAATCAGAATTCGCGGTGCAAGACGCATGATTTGACCACAAAGGGACTGTAACTGAGACGTGGCATAAGTTTGATTGTAATCGGATACTCAGAACAAAAGATATGCGCGTTTACACAGGGTGTCTACTCCTTGAAATTTCTAGTTTTTTCATTGGTCCGTCTTTTTGAGGGGACCGCATGATTGGTCCATTCCATTGAATCTCTAGGACTGGTAGACACCCTCGTTTACAGCATCACAATGTTTAAACACATTCTTTGCGGATTCCGTTCCTTTGAGCGGATCAATGTGGAACTGATATGGAACTGATAACCTCGAAAATAACACTGATAACAAACAATTTCATGAAGATCGGATGATGAAAACGGAAGATATTCACATAATAGTGGCATTTATGGAAGTTCGAAATTTTGTATCAAAGCTTAGTGTTGACACTTCTCTTTCCCGAATTCCAATTTGCCTGAAATTCATATCGTGTCATCGATATCTTGGGAATTGAATATGCTCGAAGTTTCATGGCGTTCTGATGATACGGACACAGGGAAGACATGCTTTCTAAGTATTGTCACATCATGTGAATCGTGAATGAAACGTTCACAGTTTTCAACCGATTAGGATAAAACTTTCATAAGGCCACTATCGGACCACAACTAGGACATGGTGTGAGTTTAATTGCAATCGGATAATAAGGAGCGGAGATATGCGCGTTCGCAAAATCACACTTATGATAATATTATTCCTTTCCTTCTCGCATTCTCTTGTGAGAATCAAGTTGAAACTCATGTGGGACCACCATTACCTCGGCCCATAACTGTGATATTAGGTGTGCAAGTTGAAACTCGGCTTTTTTTTTGTCAAATTCAATTTTAGTAAAAAAATACTTCTTTCAAGAATTATCAATTACAATATTCGCCGTTATTATAAGGTGTATGATTTTGCTTCCACCGTTTTGCAATAGATGGCTGTATCAGTGAGTGATAGTTGAAATGAATAGATCATAGATGTCATACAATAATCTTAGGTATTTGTGAACATAACGCCATCGAAGTGTTAGTCGATTTGTGTTCGCATCATAAAATTATACTCGATTAGACATGTCAGCTCACGAGCCAAATTCTCATCATTTGCGGGGGGTTTGAATATTCTGCTTCAATATGAAGAAATCTGCGGCTGAGGTTCATCGAATGCTCTCAAATACCTATGATGAGGCCGCTATCAGTGGAAGAACGTGCCGAGAGTGGTTTCAACGCTTCAAGAACGGTGATTCTAATGTCGAAGACCAGCATAGCGGTGAAAGAGGGAAGGTTTTCGAAGATGCAGAACTAGAGGCATTACTTGATCAAGACTCGTGTCAAACGCAACAAGAATTCGCAGGATCATTGGGAGTGACGCAACCAGCGTCGCAACCATTTCGAAACGCCTGAAAGTCATGGGAATGATTCAGAAACAAGGAAATTGGGTGTCGTACGAGTTGATGCCGAGAGATGTTGGACGGCGTTTGTGTGCTTGTGAACAGCTGCTTGCGAGGCAAAGACGGAAGGGATTTCTGCATCGCATTGTGACTGGGGACGAAAAATGGGTTCATTACGATAATCCCAAGCGCAGAAATTCATAGGGATATCCCGGCCATGCTTCCACGTCGACGGCCAAACCGAATATTCACGGTTCCAAGGTTATGCTCAGTATTTGGTGGGACCAGCTTGGCGTAGTGTATTAGGAGTTGTTCAAACCAACTGAAACAATCACAGGCGATCGTTATCGAACACAATTAATGCGTTTGAATCGAGCGTTGAAAGACAAACGGCCGCAATACAACGAGAGGAATGATAAGTGATTTCACAGCATGACAATGCTCGACCCCATGTTGCGAAAATGGTCAAGACATACTTGGAAACTTTGAAATAGGAAGTCTCACCCCATCCGCCATATCCTCCAAACGTTGCTCCCTCGGACTATCACTTGTTTCGATCAATGGCACACGGCCTAGTTAATCAGCACTTCCGGTCTTATGAAGGAGTAAACAATTGGATCGATTCGTGGATGGCTTCAAAAGATGACCAGTTTTTTCAACGCGGGATTCGTATGCTGTCCGACAGATGGGGGAAAGTAGTGGCCAGCGATGGACAATACTTTGAATCATAAATGTATAACCAGTTTTTTCCAATAAAGCCTCGGATTTCGGGAGAAAACGGTGGAAGCAAAGTTATACACCTCATATCTACAGTCTTTTGCCGTTCATCAGGTAGTAGATGGATGTCCTCACGATAGGAACTTGGTGGTTTTGGAACAAAATAGTTATCCAGCCATTTTCGGACATCTTTGATATTCATGAAGTGCTGCTCCTTCAAATATGACGACATTGATCCAAATAAGTGATAATTAGAAGGAGCTAAGTCTGGTGAATATGCCGCATGAGGTACAACTTCCCAGCCTAAATTGAAGATGAGTTCCTAGGTTGGTTTTGCTGTATGTGGACGTGCATTATCATGCAGCAGCATCACTTTTCACCTTCCTTGCCCCGTGGATGATCTTTTTTTTCCAGAGCATCACTTACTTTGATCAGCTGAGTCTGCTAACGCTCAGCTGTAATAATCTGGCTAGGTTCGAGGAGTTTGTAGGAAATGATTCCTTTCTAATCCCACCAGACACAGAGTAAAACTTTCTTCGCATGAATATTCGGTTTTTCAACTGATGTAGATGGCTGGCCTGGATCAACCCATGTTTTTCTACGTTTAAGATTGTCGTAGAAAATTCAGTTGGCATCACTCGTTATGATTTTATGCAGAAAATTCTTCTTCTTGAACAGAGAAAGCAAATTCATGCAAATGGCAACTCTCTGTCTTATATTTTTTTCTCGTCAGTTTATGAGGAACCCATTTTCTTCCCTCCCGTATTTTTCCCAATGCATGCAATCGAAGTGGAATTGCTTGACGAGTAACTCCTAACCGTTCTGCAAGCTCTTCTCGAGTTTGACATGGATTTTCATTCGGTGAAACTTCAAGTTCTTCATCCTCAAATTTTTTGGATACACCTGGACGTGGATCGTCCTCAAGACTGGAATTTCCGATACGAAATCTTGTAAACCACTTTTCCACTGTCGAATGGCTCACAGAATGTTGACCCAATGTATTATTCAATTCCATAGCTTGAGCAACATTTTTATTCATTTGAAAACAGAATAGAATATAAAGGCGTAAATGTTGCTTATCGAAATCCATCTCATAAAATTGATACACAGGAAATTACTACTTGAAAATCACTGATATGACAACTGCAATGTCCACACTACAATATCCTAAATGGCGGACGGATTGGACGCATTCAAATATTTTGTTTCATGCAACCAACTTAAAGCCGAGTTTCAACTTGCACACCTAATAAAAATTCCGTGAAGATCGGATGATTCCAATGATAGCTATGGGCGTTCTTCAGGGGGGAGGGGTGCACAAATCTAGACAGATACACAGACACGGGACTGAAAATTTTCCCCGAGTTCACAGAAACATATTGATCAAAGAAATCTCGAATTTGAAGACAAAAAAATTTTCGGTTCCTCGAAACGATCACAAAGCTTCCCTCTCACGAGCAAGCAATATGAATACCCAATAAAAAAAAAGGAAACATATAAACTTTCCCAAAGTCGCGCGTGGAATTTTATAAAGTCAATAAGAAAATTCAAATATCTTACCATTCACTTCGCGCAATTTCATACGCGACTTTCGGAAAGTTCATATGTTTCTCTGTTACTGCCTCGAAAACAGGAAGCTCAGTGATCGTTTTGGAAACCCGAAAATTTTTTTCCCTCCAAAATCAAAATTTCTCACCCCAAACAACTCCCAAAAACTCGGAGAACAATTTTGGTTCCATCTCCGATGTCCGTTTGTCTGTCTGTATGTCTGTCTTTCTATCCTCTCTATGTCAACATTCACCCGAACGCGCATATTTTCCGTTTGAATTACCCAATCGAGATTGAATTTTTATTACAGTTGTATGCGAGGCAGTTGATGATGGTCCCATATTTGTTTCAGCTCGGTGCATGCACAAGAACTTGATGGAGAAGAGCAAATGTGGCAAAAATTTGTTATTCTGGCGAACGCGCATATTTTCGCTCCCTATTATCCGATTGCAATAAAACTTATACCACGCTCTAGTTATGATCCGATAGTGACCCCATATTAGTTACATCCCAACCGGTTGAGAATCGTGAAAAATTTGTTTTCGCGACTCGCATTATTTGACAATGTTTTGAAAGCATGCCTTTCCCATGTCTGCATCATCCAAATGCCATGGAACTTCGAGCATATTCACTCCACGAGGTGTTAATTGTACGATTTGAATTTCAGGCAAATTAAAATTGAGGGGAAAAAACGGTGAGCAATGGGCTTCCAAAAAGAATGTAAAAATTTCGTTAAGGGGTCTTTCTGGTTGAGAGTTTCAAGAAAAACTTTTTCTCATAGAAAAAATTGGGATATCGTTTTGAAAATTCGTAGGTATGTTTATTTCACATTCAATATTACAAAAAATTTTCCTCAGATTAGAAAATGTTTTTTTTTCGTCATACTAATCTACACAAGAAAGCACTAAAAAATGACGGTGGAAGTGATTTGGGGCGACCCAATGATCTGAAAAAAATGGCAAATTATTTCTTGTTGAAGTGCTTATCGCATGAACTAGGATATTTTTTTCCATCAAAAAATAACAAAATGGCTGCCATTTTTCGAAAAAATTGATTTTTGAAATTGGAAAGTCGGATGCAAATCGGAAAATTTTTTACCAATCAAAAAGATTCTAGTTCATGCGATAGCCACTTCAACAAGGAATAATTTGCCATTTTTGAAATTTTTTTTTCAGATCATCCAGTCGTCCCGAATCACCCACACCGTCATTTTTAGTCTTATTTCTTCTTCAAATTAGTATGACGAAAATAAAATGTGTTCAAATCTGAAAAAAATTTTTTTGTAATATTCAAAGTCTAATAAACATACCTAAAAATTTTCAAAACGATATCCCAATTCTTTCTATGAAAAACAAATATTTGAAAAAAATGTTTTTTCCGACAATCTTAACCAGAAAGGCCCTTAATGTCGCTATTATGCGGATATCTTCTGTTCCTATAGTCCGATCCTTATGAAATTTCCATTACAGTTGTACGAAGTGTGAATAGTGATCCCGTATAAGTTTTGACCTCATGCTTATAGGAGAACTGGAGAAGGAAATGGGATATTCTATCGAAAATTGTGATTTTGTCCCCGTTTATACCTACACTGAAAAAAAAATTCCGTTGAAAATCAATCACATTCTGTTGTTAGGGGTTTTCTTTGAGACAAATGAGTACCATAGTCAAGTTAACGAATATATTGTCGAACTGACATAAATTGCAGTCGACTCAACTGCATGTAGTTGAGTCAACAGTGAGTTTCAGTTGAACATATCCAGCGTTATTCTACTGTTGAATCAACTATATTACTGTTTCCTGCACAATCCCCTTCTTCAGTGTATGTTTCTGGTTATCCCATTGCAACGGAACTTATACCATATTTTAGTTACGATCTCATAGTGGGCCCATACGAGTCTCGTCTTAATTGGTTGAGAGATGTAGAAACAATGTTGTTGCAATATTTGACAGTGTTATTTTAGAAACGAGGAAGCTTTGAACTTATAAATCAGCAGAGTTTTTTTTATTAGGTATTGATAATTTCTCATTGTTTTTCAAATACAATTCCACAAAAATGTGGACCGTTTCACCTCCATTAAAAATTCAAGAAATACCGTCAAGTTTTCATTAAAGATTACTATATTTCCGACGTGCAATTTTCTCCGTGTGAGCATGATGATCATTCATCATGCGCCGAAATTATTGCATCTCTGTTATCCGATGCAGAAAAAGAACTGTATGAAGTCAGAACATAAAATGTATTCTCATGTCTTTTCCACATCTCAGAATTGATAGAAATTGCGTATCAGCGTTGTGCGAAGCTCTAAGAATCTTCCACACAACAGAATTGCTTGTGCTACTTCACGAGATAAGAGAGATATTTTTTTCAAATCAACTCTGTAAATGGAATGAACAGGGAACGAGGAAGGAAGAAAAGTATTCTTTGACAGCGTCGAATTCAATGTGAGTGAAGTTCTTTCATCCATCCACTATTGTGTATGTGAGTTTAAAAGATTTCCGACATCGGATACAAAGTAATTACTATTCTGTGATGAAATCGTAGTTGCGATTGATTTCATACGGAGATGGTCTGAATCTCTTCTCCACCTCCGTATTCCGTATA
Source organism: Gonatopus flavifemur (assembly GCA_018340375.1). Classification (NCBI taxonomy): domain Eukaryota; kingdom Metazoa; phylum Arthropoda; class Insecta; order Hymenoptera; family Dryinidae; genus Gonatopus; species Gonatopus flavifemur. The sequence goes on from JAFFJZ010000039.1 coordinate 957,874, forward strand.
TCGCATGGGAGATTATCTGATTTCGATTCTCTAAGACGAACATTCGGTATTTCAATACATCAATGAATATTCCCTGCTTTTGTTTCAGAGCGACGAAAAATTTTCCTCAAACCGCTCTTTGTGTATTATTATGATCTCTATTAAAGAGGAAGAAAAGATGTATATGTACTCATGTTATCACTGAGATTTGAAATAATAAAAGTTATTTTCACGTATGCATGGTCTCGTGAATGGCACGTGGCCATAATTTGTCTCAAGTAGTGAATAAGAAGAACAAGAGAAGTTTTTGCCCGGTTGAATCCCCTCCTGAACGTATTGTATATCTTCCTTCTCCGGATAGTTGTAAATTTTCGGTCAGAGTCGACCTTTCTTGCGTTGTTTATCATCTGTTTAACGACCGTTTACAGTTTACAAAAGCACAGAGAAATTCGAATGTCCTTGGGTACCTTGTTAAGAACTGGTCAATTGTTCCGTTTGGAATAATATACAGTTATGGTTGCTTTTGACTAATAAAGTGATGTTTATTTTTTACCGTCTGGAGATTTAACAGGTCGGAAGTATTTGTCATTTGATCTTCACTTCAACAATGTGTTTTCAGGATTTGCTTATGCATAGCAGTCACTGTTTCTAATCTACTCTCCGTATTCGTTGAGAGGATGAGACGAAGGTCTCCGCCCCTCTTCGGAATTTTATGACTCTACCTGTCGGACTCCTATATTTCTACCTGTGCTAAGCCTCTGAATTTTTGCTTTTCTTAAAGTACGATTAGGTTTTTTCCAACATCCAAGAGGATGTGTATTCTTGAATCAAAATATCTTTTCATCAACATAAATTAAAATAAGTAAGAATGTTTTAAATTCAACATAACCAGCGAGAAGCGAAGAATTGGTATATAAGATGATAATCTTCCCAGGGAAATGTCTTGCTACTGTTAATTTTTCATAATTCTTCACCCTTGTATATGAAACGTACAGTGACGGGAAAAATAAATCATACACTACTCACAACTATGTCGTATATAATGGATTGTTTTCGAATTTAGCATATTCTTCGTCATATCAGGATTCCTGCAACTGGATGCATCCTCATCCAGTTCTTTTGTTAGTACCTAACATCCCGTTCAGTCGTGAGAATAATTGCAATTTTGTAAGCAGTTTAGGGTTTATTTTGTTCACTACTGTATACATTGTGAGAAAATACTGTCCGATCGAGTCTCAATTGAGAAAAATTTCATTTGGATCAAGGAAATATATACTTGATAGAATTTGGTGACTCGGAGTAGCTGCTCAACAATGTCGAGATTGCAAGATTTTTGGATATTTTGGAATCTTCCTTCATCTGATATTATTATTCGAAAGGATCTTATGATATGTCTTTCGCATGAAGAGAAAATTCAAGATGTCTATAGGACATGGGGAGGTATCGAAGAAGTTCCTCTAGTAGGTGTTTGGAATGAAATCTGCCTATTTTCTATTAGCCAATCCGTTCCAACAACACGGAAAATAAAGGAAAGTGATCTTGATTCATAGAGTTATAATTTTTTCACGTATTTTGAAACGAAATTACAGTGTGCTGTTCGAATAGTACCGAATAGTGTCTCCCTCATTCGACTAAGGGTGGGCATTTGAGGGAGGAAGAGGTCCGCGGCATTATGCCGAGAGCGCACTATATTAATTGATATGAAACTGAAGTTTGGACAGGATTTATGTTTTTGGCCTTCCACAGTACCAGCCCTATGCCATTGCTGAAAACAGGTGGTACTTTAATTGTCGTCTGCCACCAGACGTCGCTAGTAGCACACTGGGTACGCTCCATTCGATCCGAGCTGATAACATAACCTCAATTAAACAAAAAGAAAACATAACCTCAATTTACCTCGTTCAGTAAATGGAGTAAAATGTTGATTCTGAGGTTAAATCTCCCATGTGTTTATCACGCTCGGTACCCACTGAATACGAAGCGCCATCTGATTCGGGTCACGTGACCACGACAATAAGCGACCACTTTCCGAGACGGGTTTCTGTTGGAGTGGCATAGGGCTGCACAGTACCTAAACTTACGATATTACGGTTACTTAGGAACACAGTACTGCTTTAAGGGGTCTCGAGCACGGTGATGTTTTGAATGTGTGTGTACACATATACACAATATATGAAAATTTCAAGCGAGGGAAACTTCACGCCAAGCTTTTGTGCAAAATAGCAATTGATATGAAATTGAAAAAATATAATACCATAATGCTTACAGTGGGTGGCCAAATTATTAGGCCACAATTGAGATCATTGAGATTAAGAGGGTGAGCTGAAGCTTTACCAGTACTGAGCCAGAGTTGGGATGACCATTCAATATATCCAATAGGCGATCGAGTGCCAGGATCGGTAGCGCAATGGCTGACTACAAAATCGGTAGTCGAACTACGTTAAAATTATGTCCATGGAAATCCGGCTGTTATGGTAAACCAAAGCGGCGCCAGTACTAAGCCAGAGTTGGGATTACCATTTCCTATATTTGATAGCCGACCATATGCCAGTATTGGTATGGCACTGATTGGCTACGGAATTTGTAATCAACTGAATCAGTGAAGCCATTTCTTCGCCCACCTAATATGGTAAATGAATCAGGTCATTTTTGGTACCTAATGGCGCAGCTTTGCTGAACCACCAGATGCATGTTTATTCGGGGATTCCTTTTGACGAAAGTTGATAACCGATTCCAAAGCCAGTCAGTCCCCCATTAGTTCAGGCACATTGTTTTCGACCTAACATATCATACTCCCTCCAACTCTGGCTCTGTTCTGGCGTAGCTTTGGCTCACTACAACACCCAATCTCCGCTATTTCAATATTCTGCCAATAATATCATTATAATGAACAGAGTTCACGCGAGTCATGTAAACCAATGTCTGGTTGTTTATGTATATGTATATATTCTAAGAGCCAGCAATTTCCATGCACGCTCGTTGGACGTATTCAAATTTTCTCGTACATTTATCAGACACACACAGAGGTTTGGGTGTTCTTAGAGTGTAGTTCTACGTAAAATCGTCGATTTGAATTCTCAAATATGTCTCATAATAGAGTGAAGAAATATCGTGAACTCCAAAAAGTTTCAGTCGATGATACAGATTCTGACGATGAAGAAAGTAACCAAGGTTAGTATATGATATAATCAGCATTTATGGTATTTTTACACCATTCAAACTACTTACAACCCTAACAGATCCCCAATAGTTTTTGAAATTTTCTGCTTGAAATTTTCAATAAGAACGCAAAAAGTACAGGAGTTTTCAAGGAGCTCATAATTAATACAATATATTTATGAAGAACTCTTTTAGAATTCTTGTGCTATTTGAGAAACTATTTTGGAAATGAATGATTGTCAGTAAGTGTTTTCAACCAGTAATTCACTATTGAACCGATACCGATATCGATTGTACTCAAATAGCACAAGCACTTTTCAAACATCCCAAGCTTGTGCAAGCTTGTTTCAAGCAATCTAAGCATGTGATCACGCATAGAATGTGCGAATAATCCACACAGTAAACAATGTTCCAAAATCACTCCCGATTATGTCAATTCATTATGACAAATGGCGTAGTACTGGCGAGGTTGTATTTTCCAAAGTTCGGCAAAAACAACTGTGCCTGTTTAGAATCATTACCGTTTTTCAACTGTCACCGAACATTCACAAAATTTCAGACGGTATTGGCTCGCGTGGACAGACGGTATAGGGTCAGTATCGAATGAATACTGTCTGGACAATACCCAGGATTTCGAGACACGGTACCGCGCCAGTATTCAGCCAGAGTCGGTATTATCATTCCATATGTACAACAGACGACAATATGCCAGTAATTATATGACTCTGGCTGACTACAAAATCGATAGTCGATTGATGTTGCAATTATGATCTTGACAACTGGGCTGTTGTGGTCAGCCGGAGTCGCGCCAGTATTGAGCCAGAGTTGGTATTATGATTCAATATGTTCGATATACGACATGGTACCATTATTGGTGGGACTCTGGTTGACTACGGAATCGGTAGTCGATTGACATTAAAATCACGATCTTGGCAACTTGATTTTTGTAGTGAGCTGGAGTCGCGCCAGTATCAAGACAGAGTTGGTATGATCATTCAATACGTTCGATAGAGAACAAGGAACCAGTATTGGTAGAATCTTGTTTCATTACGGAGTTTATGGTAAATTGCGTGACTTCAAGGGAATTGGTGCAATAAATGGGAATTTAAGTGGTCCGTTGTCAACTCGGCGATTGGCTGATGTGATAGAGACTCTGTTTCTCACTCGCAGGTCCCGGGTTTAATCCTTGCCCAGTGAATTTTCATGAAACCACTTCCAAAGCGTTTTTCTCGGAAAACGGTGATGAGAAAAATAGATTCACAAAGTTTCGAAAGTTCAAATAGTTCAATGTATTTCTTTTTTTTTCACTTGAAATATAACTCCGGGGATCTCTTATTACCAGCACTGTGCCAGTACTGGGTCGGGTCTGAATTCCTACATAGGATGTATTATTTTGACCCTTTACCACTTCTCATCCAGGTGTGGTAGAACAATTGGTTCTGTTGCCATGCCAGAGTTCCACCATAGTAGGCACACACCAAATATCGCTACCGACGTGGTGGTGAATGTTGCACTGGTCCTTATGTAAAATGATGTTATCATTCCGACTCCTTGCCAGTACCGTCCAAACCATTGGCCCCATAATGGTAGGGTTAGATTCGACAATACTGGCAACTCTGGCAACAGTGCTCAGCCAGTGCAGAAACACATCTGTCTATCCACATAGCACAAAGCTATGCCAGTGCGGGAATCATTCCATGCCCAGTACTGACCGAACAACTGATTCTGTTGCAATGCCAGAGTTCCACCATCCCGACTAGAAATTCAATCGGGTTAACCCGACGTTTGATGAGGACCCAATCAGGACCTGGTCAGGTCCTAATCAAACGCCGGACCAACCCGATGAAATCTGACTAAATTTCCGGTCGGGATAGTAGGCACACGCGAAATATCGCTACCGACGTGGTGGTAAATGTTTTACTGGCCCTTATGTAAAATGATGTTATCATTCCGACTCCTTGCCAGTACCGTCCAAACCACTGGCCCCATAAGGGCAAGGTTGGATTTGCCAGTACTGGCAACTCTGGCAACAGTCCCGCGCCAGTAGCGGCCCGTGTGTACATTTCCACATGGGAAGTTATTCATTGCTCATTCTCTGGACTGTACAGTACACTTAGAGTGAGTTGATAATTTTTCATCCATTCATATAGACTTAAAAATTATATTATAGCACCTTTTCAGCTGAGCTGAAGAAAATGAAGAAAGTATTAAAAAAGGATGTTTGGTACATTGGTGCGATTCTTTGCTCACTTTGTCAAATGACCCAGGATCAACCACGGGGAGGTGATCACACTTTGGATCCCTCCCAAGCCCTACCCAACCAACCAACCAATTAGGACTCCGGAGATTACTCGGATTCTTCGCAGATCATAGCGCTTCCATACTCCAGTTTATTATCGAACTTGGGTAATGCAGCTCTCGACTCTGGAGTCGCTCTGATTTTTCGATCTCTGGAATCTTGACCACACACTCTACTTGAAGTTTCCGTCACTGATTTCACCATCCGTTCCACTGTAACAGTGTGCCAGAGAAACTGACTGAACTCCCAGCAAGGTGAGGATTCCTCATTACAAAGTTTCATTACAAGTTCTTCATCGGTAATGTTTCTGAGCACTGGTGGCGATGTTATGGGGACACTCGTCCAATCAATCATTTCCCAATAATGTTGAGTCTCAAATTTCAGTTTAGGGATAATGTTATAACGTACGGTGCCAGATGTATCCCTCACAGCTTCTGCTCGAGCTCGTAGAATTTCCCGGAGTGCGTCTTCACGCACGTCCGACGGAGGATCTGTTACCATACTCAACAGTATGTTTTTAGGTAAAGCAAAAAAAGCATTGTATGTGATTGAAGTATGTACAACAGTGCGATACTTGGGAGGTAAGTATCTTGAGAGCCGAATTGTTTCGAAGAGGTGGCGAGAACCACTTTGATTGAATAGTTTGATCGAATCAAGAACCACATCGAAGCATAAACGGTGAGTATGAACTTACATATATCCCTCAATGCTGTTGAAGCTTTCGACGTCGAAATATATAATCTTAATATTCTATTAGCAGTAGTAAGCCAGAGAGCCTTGTTGATGTGACCTAGATCTCGGCTACTAAGATCGGAACTGCAATTTCCAGAACTCACTGCATGGCGTATGTCAAATAAATATTTCTGATCTTGGCTGAGATCTGCTGGATCTATGTCAGGTAAGTTACATTAGTGTTGCCGCGATATTATCGTCGATAATTGAGGAATAATCGATTATCTCAATTCTTACACGTTCCTATGGAATATATAATCCACGAATCTTCGATTATGCTCATAATGAAACGGAATAATGAATGATCTCAGACTTGTACACAAAATAAACCAAGATATGCTTCCATTTATCGTTACGATAGTGTAAGAATATTTTGATTTATTTTGTTTAAAAGACCAAGATGATCCATTATCCCGTTTCATTTCGTGCACAGTCGAAGATCTACGCGTTAAATGTTCCATGAAAACCTGTCAGAATTAAGATAATCGATTATTTCTGAATTTCGACGATAATATCGCGGCAACACTAAGTTACATGGTATAGCCTTATATTTTACAACAGGAAGACTCCCACACGTATGAAGTATTGATTCAATAGATCCTCTGTATGTTGTTGGACCTGATGTAGTACCATCTATGTATTGAACAAGGCTACGAACAGGAAGTTCGTTGAAATGGAACGGACACACAACCCACTGCAGGGGCATTCCGAGTTTTTCTTCAAGATTTCGAAAGATCCCACCCTTCCATCCTGTGTTGACATTAGTACCATCAGCACCTACAACCAAGAGCTCCTAGAGAGCACCTTTCAATTCTCTCGCAGTGTATTCTAAAATTGTAGTGGAGATATCGAAAGCAGAACCCAAGTTGGAAGTTACATGACCTGAATATTAAGATGAAGGCCCTGCCACAAGAGAAATATGCTCTTCTCCTATTTATTTCCGATGAAATTTAGATCCCTCTTTCACCTGGAATAGCGTATCATCTCTACGACCGTCAAAGTAAAGGCCAAGAATCGGTTCGTTATTATTTTGTGATCCAATTTTCAAATTGTTTCCTACTTTCAATTTTTCGTGTCTTATTTTTGCTTTGTCGGTTACCAAGCGTGTTCGCTTCGAAAATATTCATCCTACATCTTTGAAAACTGAAGTAATAAGAAGTGCTATGGTCTTTGTGAGGTAATTGCAGTTTCTTTCAACTGCAATCGTATTTGTGTTGAATCACGATGGTATGGAGGCTTCCATAAGTCATCTTTTTCGCAATCTTCATTTTCCAAATCAGAATCACTGTATTCAATATCTAATGAAGTAGAGGGTCCAGGTTAAAGTTCCATAACTGATTCCACCTCATGCTTATGGCACTTCAAGTTACGTTCAGTGATTCTAAGTAGTTTCTTTGTTTCAAGAGAATCAGCAACACCGATATGGTCTATTCGAGGACCTCTTTGGTTGAGCAGGAAAGCACGTGCCAGAGCAGGAATTTTCTTATCTTCCTAACAGCAACAAGTAGTGGAGTAGACTTAGAGGAGGCAGTGGCAAACAGTTTTTGTGCTGTTTTTTTAAATTTGTCAGCTTTCGATTGAAGTGCAGGGCACCTTGAAATATGTTCAAGCTCATTTTTCAATTTCGAATATTTTTTGTGATAAGTACATATCATTCTTACGACACGAGTGTGTGTTACGACCGGGATACTGGCTTCAACATAAATTGCTTCTACTTTGTTCGCTACTACATCAGCAATGATATAAAACGACAGCTCTTTATTCCCATTACTTTGTAAGCCCATAGATCTACGTTCATGAAAACAACATCTTATCACGTCCTCGTACGTCGGGAGCTGAGAATGAACCAACTCTTTTGGGTTGCCAAAGACTGGACACAGCATCGACTTTCGTGAGGAGAATGTAGAAAATGACATGACTGCGAAACCACTCCGCAGAGCAATGCATTGAATGTCCTGTGGACGTTTTAGAAACATAACCTTAGTTTTGCGCGCTTCGTCTCCGTGGGGTAGGTTTAAATACGTTCAGAGAACGTTCATTTTTGATGCACCTGAATACGTTCCGAGTACGTCTTTTTCATCTACCACGGGACGTTCTCGTTACGTTTCCCAAACGTACTTTCATGAAGACTAACCTATACAAACATACGCGTAGTATCGCAGAACGTCATTGAGATCTTGATTGAACACGTCCCCAGAACGTCGCGTGGTGGACATGAATTGAACATCACAGAACATTTGCATGTCCCTGGGACGTACATGCGACGTTTTTAGAACATCCTGGGATGTTATTTGGACGTCTTCTGTGAGAGCAAGTACGTTTTATGAACGTTCAGAAAACCTCCCGATGCTATCCGGGTGCAAGCGATCTATTACTCGATGAATAACAAAACTTCGATGATCAAATCAATTAAGGAATTTTTCCGAAACATAATGTGGAAAGAAAAATGTGATATTTTAATACGAACTAAAACACAATATTGGTGAAGTCAGTATGCAGAGAAAAGTGAAAAGACGATTTTGACGGATTATGCGAGCGATCTAGTATTCGATAAATAATAAAACCTCGATGAGCAAATCAATAGAGGAATTTTATTAAACTAGAATGTCCAACAGGAAATGAGATATTATAATGCTAGCTAAAACACGACGCTGATAGAGTTGATGCACAGGGAAAGTGAATTGAAGATTCAGACGGATTGTGCGTAGTCAAACTTGATTGCGCTTCACCTAATCGCTGTGTTTATTGTTACTTGGGTATTCTTCATTACATTAGTGATAATTGAATGAATCTTTAGGAAAAATTAATTGTTTCAGTCAATCATTGATATGAAGGAGTATAATTCAAGTCATTTAAAGGGAATAACATTGACCTCAACATTCCTAAATGAAGATGAAATGAGTTGCGATTTACCGCACATTTATGTATTTTCGGCTGGAAAATAAAAAATTCAAGCTCAGGTTTGGAACAGAAGATATTGTCTGATCGAGCTGGGGTTTTTGGTGGTTCATATTGATCCCTCAGAGTGACGCACTATTAGGTTTCGATCAGAAAAAAAAATTTTCTTCGACCTCTTTGGTCTATCATGTTTGCCCGACAACCTACATCGCATTAAGTATGAGCATTTTGCTCGATATTTCCTCAGTTTTTCAAACAGAAGGAGCTCGCAGGAAGATTAAAACATGGAAACACGAAAATGAACATTGTGTAGAGAATTTCCTCAGCTCCAAAACGCTTTTTTTATTTTCCTGGTAGAGTCATTTTCAGCGGAGTTATGTCATATTTTATGACTTGTAATTTTGAGACGGTTAAAGGGACCAAAAATTTCCTTGGAGGAAAAAGTTTAGTTTTGCTATGTATTATACGAAAAAAAAATACTTCGAGAGGTTTTTGATTGCTTTCAAAAGTATTTCCTGCGTATAATACATCTTAAAACAAAACTTTTTCCTCCAAGGAAATTTTTGGTCCCTTTAACCGTCTCAAAATTACAAGTCATAAAATATGACATAACTCCGCTGAAAATGACTCTACCAGGAAAATAAAAAAAGCGTTTTGGAGCTGAGGAAATTCTCTACACAATGTTCATTTTCGTGTTTCCATGTTTTAATCTTCCTGCGAGCTCCTTCTGTTTGAAAAACTGAGGAAATATCGAGCAAAATGCTCATACTTAATGCGATGTAGGTTGTCGGGCAAACATGATAGACCAAAGAGGTCGAAGAAAATTTTTTTTTCTGATCGAAACCTAATAGTGCGTCACTCTGAGGGATCAATATGAACCACCAAAAACCCCAGCTCGATCAGACAATATCTTCTGTTCCAAACCTGAGCTTGAATTTTTTATTTTCCAGCCGAAAATACATAAATGTGCGGTAAATCGCAACTCATTTCATCTTCATTTAGGAATGTTGAGGTCAATGTTATTCCCTTTAAATGACTTGAATTATACTCCTTCATATCAATGATTGACTGAAACAATTAATTTTTCCTAAAGATTCATTCAATTATCACTAATGTAATGAAGAATACCCAAGTAACAATAAACACAGCGATTAGGTGAAGCGCAATCAAGTTTGACTACGCACAATCCGTCTGAATCTTCAATTCACTTTCCCTGTGCATCAACTCTATCAGCGTCGTGTTTTAGCTAGCATTATAATATCTCATTTCCTGTTGGACATTCTAGTTTAATAAAATTCCTCTATTGATTTGCTCATCGAGGTTTTATTATTTATCGAATACTAGATCGCTCGCATAATCCGTCAAAATCGTCTTTTCACTTTTCTCTGCATACTGACTTCACCAATATTGTGTTTTAGTTCGTATTAAAATATCACATTTTTCTTTCCACATTATGTTTCGGAAAAATTCCTTAATTGATTTGATCATCGAAGTTTTGTTATTCATCGAGTAATAGATCGCTTGCACCCGGATAGCATCGGGAGGTTTTCTGAACGTTCATAAAACGTACTTGCTCTCACAGAAGACGTCCAAATAACATCCCAGGATGTTCTAAAAACGTCGCATGTACGTCCCAGGGACATGCAAATGTTCTGTGATGTTCAATTCATGTCCACCACGCGACGTTCTGGGGACGTGTTCAATCAAGATCTCAATGACGTTCTGCGATACTACGCGTATGTTTGTATAGGTTAGTCTTCATGAAAGTACGTTTGGGAAACGTAACGAGAACGTCCCGTGGTAGATGAAAAAGACGTACTCGGAACGTATTCAGGTGCATCAAAAATGAACGTTCTCTGAACGTATTTAAACCTACCCCACGGAGACGAAGCGCGCAAAACTAAGGTTATGTTTCTAAAACGTCCACAGGACATTCAATGCATTGCTCTGCGGAGTGGTTTCGCAGTCATGTCATTTTCTACATTCTCCTCACGAAAGTCGATGCTGTGTCCAGTCTTTGGCAACCCAAAAGAGTTGGTTCATTCTCAGCTCACGACGTACGAGGACGTGATAAGATGTTGTTTTCATGAACGTAGATCTATGGGCTTACAAAGTAATGGGAATAAAGAGCTGTCGTTTTATATCATTGCTGATGTAGTAGCGAACAAAGTAGAAGCAATTTATGTTGAAGCCAGTATCCCGGTCGTAACACACACTCGTGTCGTAAGAATGATATGTACTTATCAAAAAATATTCGAAATTGAAAATGAGCTTGAACATATTTCAAGGTGCCCTGCACTTCAATCGAAAGCTGACAAATTTAAAAACAGCACAAAACTGTTTGCCACTGCCTCCTCTAAGTCTACTCCACTACTTGTTGCTGTTAGGAAGATAAGAAAATTCCTGCTCTGGCACGTGCTTTCCTGCTCAACCAAAGAGGTCCTCGAATAGACCATATCGGTGTTGCTGATTCTCTTGAAACAAAGAAACTACTTAGAATCACTGAACGTAACTTGAAGTGCCATAAGCATGAGGTGGAATCAGTTATGGAACTTTAACCTGGACCCTCTACTTCATTAGATATTGAATACAGTGATTCTGATTTGGAAAATGAAGATTGCGAAAAGATGACTTATGGAAGCCTCCATACCATCGTGATTCAACACAAATACGATTGCAGTTGAAAGAAACTGCAATTACCTCACAAAGACCATAGCACTTCTTATTACTTCAGTTTTCAAAGATGTAGGATGAATATTTTCGAAGCGAACACGCTTGGTAACCGACAAAGCAAAATAAGACACGAAAAATTGAAAGTAGGAAACAATTTGAAAATTGGATCACAAAATAATAACGAACCGATTCTTGGCCTTTACTTTGACGGTCGTAGAGATGATACGCTATTCCAGGTGAAAGAGGGATCTAAATTTCATCGGAAATAAATAGGAGAAGAGCATATTTCTCTTGTGGCAGGGCCTTCATCTTAATATTCAGGTCATGTAACTTCCAACTTGGGTTCTGCTTTCGATATCTCCACTACAATTTTAGAATACACTGCGAGAGAATTGAAAGGTGCTCTCTAGGAGCTCTTGGTTGTAGGTGCTGATGGTACTAATGTCAACACAGGATGGAAGGGTGGGATCTTTCGAAATCTTGAAGAAAAACTCGGAATGCCCTGCAGTGGGTTGTGTGTCCGTTCCATTTCAACGAACTTCCTGTTCGTAGCCTTGTTCAATACATAGATGGTACTACATCAGGTCCAACAACATACAGAGGATCTATTGAATCAATACTTCATACGTGTGGGAGTCTTCCTGTTGTAAAATATAAGGCTATACCATGTAACTTAGTGTTGCCGCGATATTATCGTCGAAATTCAGAAATAATCGATTATCTTAATTCTGACAGGTTTTCATGGAACATTTAACGCGTAGATCTTCGACTGTGCACGAAATGAAACGGGATAATGGATCATCTTGGTCTTTTAAACAAAATAAATCAAAATATTCTTACACTATCGTAACGATAAATGGAAGCATATCTTGGTTTATTTTGTGTACAAGTCTGAGATCATTCATTATTCCGTTTCATTATGAGCATAATCGAAGATTCGTGGATTATATATTCCATAGGAACGTGTAAGAATTGAGATAATCGATTATTCCTCAATTATCGACGATAATATCGCGGCAACACTAATGTAACTTACCTGACATAGATCCAGCAGATCTCAGCCAAGATCAGAAATATTTATTTGACATACGCCATGCAGTGAGTTCTGAAATTGCAGTTCCGATCTTAGTAGCCGAGATCTAGGTCACATCAACAAGGCTCTCTGGCTTACTACTGCTAATAGAATATTAAGATTATATATTTCGACGTCGAAAGCTTCAACAGCATTGAGGATATATGTAAGTTCATACTCACCGTTTATGCTTCGATGTGGTTCTTGATTCGATCAAACTATTCAATCAAAGTGGTTCTCGCCACCTCTTCGAAACAATTCGGCTCTCAAGATACTTACCTCCCAAGTATCGCACTGTTGTACATACTTCAATCACATACAATGCTTTTTTTGCTTTACCTAAAAACATACTGTTGAGTATGGTAACAGATCCTCCGTCGGACGTGCGTGAAGACGCACTCCGGGAAATTCTACGAGCTCGAGCAGAAGCTGTGAGGGATACATCTGGCACCGTACGTTATAACATTATCCCTAAACTGAAATTTGAGACTCAACATTATTGGGAAATGATTGATTGGACGAGTGTCCCCATAACATCGCCACCAGTGCTCAGAAACATTACCGATGAAGAACTTGTAATGAAACTTTGTAATGAGGAATCCTCACCTTGCTGGGAGTTCAGTCAGTTTCTCTGGCACACTGTTACAGTGGAACGGATGGTGAAATCAGTGACGGAAACTTCAAGTAGAGTGTGGTCAAGATTCCAGAGATCGAAAAATCAGAGCGACTCCAGAGTCGAGAGCTGCATTACCCAAGTTCGATAATAAACTGGAGTATGGAAGCGCTATGATCTGCGAAGAATCCGAGTAATCTCCGGAGTCCTAATTGGTTGGTTGGTTGGGTAGGGCTTGGGAGGGATCCAAAGTGTGATCACCTCCCCGTGGTTGATCCTGGGTCATTTGACAAAGTGAGCAAAGAATCGCACCAATGTACCAAACATCCTTTTTTAATACTTTCTTCATTTTCTTCAGCTCAGCTGAAAAGGTGCTATAATATAATTTTTAAGTCTATATGAATGGATGAAAAATTATCAACTCACTCTAAGTGTACTGTACAGTCCAGAGAATGAGCAATGAATAACTTCCCATGTGGAAATGTACACACGGGCCGCTACTGGCGCGGGACTGTTGCCAGAGTTGCCAGTACTGGCAAATCCAACCTTGCCCTTATGGGGCCAGTGGTTTGGACGGTACTGGCAAGGAGTCGGAATGATAACATCATTTTACATAAGGGCCAGTAAAACATTTACCACCACGTCGGTAGCGATATTTCGCGTGTGCCTACTATCCCGACCGGAAATTTAGTCAGATTTCATCGGGTTGGTCCGGCGTTTGATTAGGACCTGACCAGGTCCTGATTGGGTCCTCATCAAACGTCGGGTTAACCCGATTGAATTTCTAGTCGGGATGGTGGAACTCTGGCATTGCAACAGAATCAGTTGTTCGGTCAGTACTGGGCATGGAATGATTCCCGCACTGGCATAGCTTTGTGCTATGTGGATAGACAGATGTGTTTCTGCACTGGCTGAGCACTGTTGCCAGAGTTGCCAGTATTGTCGAATCTAACCCTACCATTATGGGGCCAATGGTTTGGACGGTACTGGCAAGGAGTCGGAATGATAACATCATTTTACATAAGGACCAGTGAAACATTCACCACCACGTCGGTAGCGATATTTGGTGTGTGCCTACTATGGTGGAACTCTGGCATGGCAACAGAACCAATTGTTCTACCACACCTGGATGAGAAGTGGTAGAGGGTCAAAATAATACATCCTATGTAGGAATTCAGACCCGACCCAGTACTGGCACAGTGCTGGTAATAAGAGATCCCCGGAGTTATATTTCAAGTGAAAAAAAAAGAAATACATTGAACTATTTGAACTTTCGAAACTTTGTGAATCTATTTTTCTCATCACCGTTTTCCGAGAAAAACGCTTTGGAAGTGGTTTCATGAAAATTCACTGGGCAAGGATTAAACCCGGGACCTGCGAGTGAGAAACAGAGTCTCTATCACATCAGCCAATCGCCGAGTTGACAACGGACCACTTAAATTCCCATTTATTGCACCAATTCCCTTGAAGTCACGCAATTTACCATAAACTCCGTAATGAAACAAGATTCTACCAATACTGGTTCCTTGTTCTCTATCGAACGTATTGAATGATCATACCAACTCTGTCTTGATACTGGCGCGACTCCAGCTCACTACAAAAATCAAGTTGCCAAGATCGTGATTTTAATGTCAATCGACTACCGATTCCGTAGTCAACCAGAGTCCCACCAATAATGGTACCATGTCGTATATCGAACATATTGAATCATAATACCAACTCTGGCTCAATACTGGCGCGACTCCGGCTGACCACAACAGCCCAGTTGTCAAGATCATAATTGCAACATCAATCGACTATCGATTTTGTAGTCAGCCAGAGTCATATAATTACTGGCATATTGTCGTCTGTTGTACATATGGAATGATAATACCGACTCTGGCTGAATACTGGCGCGGTACCGTGTCTCGAAATCCTGGGTATTGTCCAGACAGTATTCATTCGATACTGACCCTATACCGTCTGTCCACGCGAGCCAATACCGTCTGAAATTTTGTGAATGTTCGGTGACAGTTGAAAAACGGTAATGATTCTAAACAGGCACAGTTGTTTTTGCCGAACTTTGGAAAATACAACCTCGCCAGTACGACGCCATTTGTCATAATGAATTGACATAATCGGCAGTGATTTTGGAACATTGTTTACTGTGTGGATTATTCGCACATTCTATGCGTGATCACATGCTTAGATTGCTTGAAACAAGCTTGCACAAGCTTGGGATGTTTGAAAAGTGCTTGTGCTATTTGAGTACAATCGATATCGGTATCGGTTCAATAGTGAATTACTGGTTGAAAACACTTACTGACAATCATTCATTTCCAAAATAGTTTCTCAAATAGCACAAGAATTCTAAAAGAGTTCTTCATAAATATATTGTATTAATTATGAGCTCCTTGAAAACTCCTGTACTTTTTGCGTTCTTATTGAAAATTTCAAGCAGAAAACTATTGGGGATCTGTTAGAGTTGTAAGTAGTTTGAATGGTGTAAAAATACCATAAATGCTGATTATATCATATACTAACCTTGGTTACTTCCTTCATCGTCAGAATCTGTATCATCGACTGAAACTTTTTGGAGTTCACGATATTTCTTCACTCTATTATGAGACATATTTGAGAATTCAAATCGACGATTTTACGTAGAACTACACTCTAAGAACACCCAAACCTCTGTGTGTGTCTGATAAATGTACGAGAAAATTTGAATACGTCCAACGAGCGTGCATGGAAATTGCTGGCTCTTAGAATATATACATATACATAAACAACCAGACATTGGTTTACATGACTCGCGTGAACTCTGTTCATTATAATGATATTATTGGCAGAATATTGAAATAGCGGAGATTGGGTGTTGTAGTGAGCCAAAGCTACGCCAGAACAGAGCCAGAGTTGGAGGGAGTATGATATGTTAGGTCGAAAACAATGTGCCTGAACTAATGGGGGACTGACTGGCTTTGGAATCGGTTATCAACTTTCGTCAAAAGGAATCCCCGAATAAACATGCATCTGGTGGTTCAGCAAAGCTGCGCCATTAGGTACCAGTAATGACCTGATTCATTTACCATATTAGGTGGGCGAAGAAATGGCTTCACTGATTCAGTTGATTACAAATTTCGTAGCCAATCAGTGCCATACCAATACTGGCATATGGTCGGCTATCAAATATAGGAAATGGTAATCCCAACTCTGGCTTAGTACTGGCGCCGCTTTGGTTTACCATAACAGCCGGATTTCCATGGACATAATTTTAACGTAGTTCGACTACCGATTTTGTAGTCAGCCATTGCGCTACCGATCCTGGCACTCGATCGCCTATTGGATATATTGAATGGTCATCCCAACTCTGGCTCAGTACTGGTAAAGCTTCAGCTCACCCTCTTAGCCTGATCCCCATCGCTACGATTTTAACGACAATACAACATCGATCTCGTAGTCAGCCAGTGCCATATTGATACTGGCATATAGTCGGCTATCAAATCTATGAAATGGTAATCCCAACTCTGGGGCAGCACTGGCGCCGCTTTGGTTTACCATAACAGCCGGATTTCCATGGACATAATTTTAACGTAGTTCGACTACCGATTTTGTAGTTATTCATTGCCCTATCGATCCTGGCCCTTCATTGTCGATTGGATATATTGAATGATCATCCCAACTCTGGCACAGTACTGACGCGGCTCCGTTACACTACGATCCGTGTATTTTCCGGCCAGTATTGAATCATTACTGGCCCAACACTGTCTGCCCACGCCAACCAATACCGTCTCAACTCCGTCGAACATGTACAGCCAGTTGAAAAACAGTAATGGGCCTGAACAGGAACAGTTGTTTTTGCCGAAGTCGGGCAAATACAACCTTCCCAGTACTGGGCGATTTGTCAACTCCGGCAATTTCCACATGGGTTAAATCACCTTCCTAGATACTTGAAACGTCAGGACTAATTGGCAAGAATCATATCCATTATTCGCTTCAAACCGTTCATAGTCACTAAAGTTTTCGTTGTTACATCAATGATAATTTAATGAATCTTCAGTAAACACTCATTGTTTCAGTTAATTATTAATGTAAAGAAGTATAATCCAAGTTATTCAAAGGGAGTAACATTGATCTTGACATTCCTAAATGAAAATGGAATGAGTTGCGATTTATCTAACATTCACGTGTTTTCGGCTGAAGAATCGAAAATTCAAGCTCAGGTTTGGAACAGGAGATATTGTCCGATCCAGCTGGGGTTTTTGGTGGTTCCTATTGATACCTCAAGGCAACTGTCCCGCGCTATTAGGTTTCGATTAGAAGAAAAAGAATTTTTTCGACCCGGCCCAGTGCTCACCTGGGATCGCACCGTGAATACAAATTTAGCAATGAAATCAGTGTTAATTTTCCGTAAAAAATTCATGAGTACGCGAAACGATTCGACAGTTTACCGCCGTCATGTTTATTTTGAAAATATCGTAAGATGCAGCAGTTAAAGGTTGCGATTTGAAGTGAAAATTCTTAAAAATTTCCATTCCATATTCCAAATACCAAGATTCTTGAAATGATTAATAAAATTTCTCGATTTTACATGTCATCATATGTTTCAGTAATACTTATTATAGCGAAAATATTTTGATATCAAAATCACGTTACACTCCCGGGAACCTTGAATACAGGTGATTGGTTCCAGATCGATCACACGGAGAAAAACAAACAGTAACTGTTACTGTTTATTTTTCTCCGTGCAGTTTGGTTATCATGCCATATAAAACTTTTCCGGCAAAATTCCGGTCCATATATAGAAAAAATGTTCTACTCCCTCAGAGAAAGAGTGAACTTTTGATCATGATGAACGAACAGTTTTACGTGTAACAGTCCTATACATCGTTTTATATCAAAATTTGATTCCAATCAACTATGGGAGATGTAACACAATTCTCACACTAAAATATTTTTCTATGTAGAATGTTGATTATAGTTTTGATTATGTACATTAGCAATATCACAACATATTACAACGAATATAACGTACAATTTTGAAAAATTCAATGATCATGGAAAGCAATAATAGTTTTATTCTAAATATGAGAATAAAGAAATGTTTACTTCGAAACGCAACGTTCATTTGCTGCATCCTACGATATTTTCAAAATAATCATGGCGGCGGTAAAATGTCAAATCGTTTCGCGTGTTTATGAATTTTTTACAGAGAATGAACAATGATTTCATCGCTAAATTTGTATCCATGGCGCAATCCTAGGTAAGCACTATCGTATAATATTTTTTCAATTTCATATCAATTGCCATTTTGCACAAAAGCTTGGCGCAAAGTTTTCCTCGCTTGAAATTTCCATATATTGTGTATATGTGTACACACACATTCAAAGCATCATCGGGCTCGAGCCCTCTCAACGGTTTATATTACATTAGGCATTCCGTAAAGTGTTTCTGCTGGTATTTTATACTGGTGTGGTTGAGTACGATGAGGAATATAATATTGATGAACATTAATCAAACTTTCATGAAGAAAAATGAAATATTCGTGGAAACAATCGCAGGCATTAATTCCAGCTAAGAATGAGTATCATTCCATTTATCATTCCTACCCAATTTGAATTCAGATACATAATTTACATGATTGTGAAATCGTTCGACATTGGAAGAAGAATCCTTTTCTCAAGTAAAAGTTGGATAGCACCACGTGATATAATATATTCATAAAACTCTAGAGAAAAATCATGACCAGAGATCAATTATACGCAAAAGTATCAGCACCAATGCAATGTATATGATTTATTTTGATTTTGATTTCATTGTTAGTATTGAAATATATGAACGTCTTACATTCGAAAAAAATTCATGTGAATCTTGAAATAACCATAGTTTCCGCGATACATTTTGATGAATATTTCAACATTGAGGAAGTTATTCCCCTTGAGAAGTAATTGAAATGATGCTACAATTCATGTCTCGATTCCACAGCAATATTCTATGTACAGGGGATCAGTGTGTATCCGTATTATTACACACTGAATTGTATGTGCATGAAAGGCAGTAGCCTTACATCACACTTTGACATGAACAAGGAATATATTCTAACACCTACTCGTAATCGAACGCTTGTGAGCTTCATTCAAATCCACATAAGGGTGAAAAGAGAGTAGTTATATGGAATAGGCATCTGAGAAATAATGGTGGTGGTAGATGATGGTGGTTGCTTAATACTTACGTGGTTCGTGCCTAATAACCGTCAACCCTCTATCAGGCATACTGAAACAGGGTGCTGTAGAGAAAATTACACGGACTTAGATGTGCAGCTTCACTCCCTCTTCACCTTCCTCTCTTTTCCTCTTCCTGTGAGTCTTGATATCCTCCCTCATCCATGGGGTTGTCTATTCTCTGAAGAAGTATCGTGGAGACAGGATTGTCTACGTGCCAACAGATGGCAAAAGGAAATTTCAATGATATTATTCACGGCCGTAATAATCCGGTATATTGCGAACTGCGTTCAAAGTCAAGAATTCCAAGGACCAAAAGTTAGAGACCGCTCACTCAAGAATATGGACACAAGGGAAGAAAAATGCTCACCCTTCAATTATTTCATACTCTCTACCTCTCTTAGCGACATATAAATACAGCACCCTATTTTTTGAGCCAGTTTTTCATTTTTTCCTCATACATGACCCCATTGCTTTTTCAGGAGTGATAAGGGAAAGAAGTTATTTAATGGAAAACAGACAATATTTTTTTTTCTCATGTTGGGAAAAACCTGAAATCTGTCGAGTCATAAGGTCTTTCCGTTTTTGATTTTCATTTGACTAAAAATTTTGCATTCCATTTAATGGATTGCAATGGAATCGAATTGAACATTACATTTCTAATCAATCCTGTAACATCAAATATATTCTGCTTCTGATTCACTGAGAATAGGAACGGAGATGTGTATTTGACAGAATCGAAGCCACACATCTCCAGATTCAGTGATATTTTTTTCATTAGATGGTTCTGACCTGAGGGAACAATTTTTTTGTTCTATAGTTTGGAAACTGAAAAGTTCAATTCAATAGCAAGTTCTTTCTATTAAATTGCTTGTTGACTCATCAACAAAACGGATATTGTATCCTTCTATTTACAAATATTGTAATGAATTTGGATTTTTCTCTTGCTTGAGATGGAATTAAATGTTCGTTTGAATTTGAAATATCTTCTTTCAAGGAATACCAATTGGATTATATCACAGAAATACATCGCAGTTTTATCATCAGAGTTCCAGAGGTTACGCGTCATTGCCGGAATACAAACACACTAGTTTACAGCCGTTTTGTAAATTCGATGCGACTATTTTTTTCTCATGCATTTTGGCTCGCTGAACTCGAAAATCACACTAAAAATTTTTTTCAGGATAGGTTTTCGAGTTATGAATTTTTTTAATTCAAAAAATTTTTCTCCGATGATAGTTTTACTATTTGAGGTATATCCCGAGCTAGAAATGACCAATCTGGTTGCATGAAGCTCCAAATTGAACATGAGTGAATTGCCAATGAATATCATAACTGTTGTTGTAATGTGGAAAAAATCATGTTTTTTAAGAAAAATGAAAATAAAAAAAGTCACTGTTTTGCCGAGGAAAAATAGAAATCATGGAAATATGTTCAGTTACGAATTTTCTACGTGAAGTCCGTACTCTTACGAAGAAAACAAGATATTCACAAAAAAAAAATTCATGGAACATTACCGAAGTTACAATCGTTTATGTACAAGTACTAAAATTCAGCTGTTTTTTTATCCTTGGACTCCTATCTTATTCATAGCGTATATTCAAGTTTAATCAATTTGAATCATTTTTATTATGATATTTTGATACAACATGGATGAATCAGAAATAATTTCAGCTTGTTCATCGTTTTTTGCGGCATTTGTTCCTCTGACATTTCACATCTGTGTGTTATTGTATCCCGTCAAATTGTTTGAATCGATGTTCTGTGTTGTGACATTGGGATTTTATTTTTCAATTCATTTTATATATCATGAGTAAAAGGAAACGAGATTTCGAGTGCGCGAATCATCCAGACAATTTTTGCTACGTATGTGGTAATTATGTCGTAGAAAAGAGTCGCCAAAAATTCACTAACCCTCTTCAAGATCATTACCTACAATATTTCAAAATGAAAGCTGAAAATCTTAATGAACCATGGACACCAAGTATTGTATGCTTTTCATGCCATATGAATCTCGTAGAATGGGCTTCTGGTTCGACAGGGTATGTATTGAGTAATGAGTGGATGTCAAGTCTACAGCTTGATTATAGTATATACTGCACTGAGAAAAATCTGCGTTATAGAAATCATGTTTCAATATAGTAATGTATTTGACAGTGAAAATACATTATTTTGGTTATTATTACCATGAGTTAGGTGATAAATACCATCTTTTTGGTGAATCAAACCGAATGTACGGTGAAATTCAACACTGAAAAGGTACTTTTCACTTTTGAAAGGCTGGCTTCAGTTTTCATTATTTGACGGGTGAAAAATATACGAAATAGAGGTTATTTTCACATTTCATTTTTCTCAGTGTGATTCACAATGAGAAAAATGCTCATGTATAATTTTCCATCATTCATAGTAAATTGAGTATATTATAACCTGAAAATATGCTATCGAACGTGCATGAACTATGCAGCAATTATTACAGCTGTCTTCACTCACTTCCGTCCTAAATGTTACTCGTTTGTATTGTGGATTCAACCAAATGACAGTTAAATTCATCAGCTTTGACAACACATTTGTTCGAAAATCTCCCTACCGCGAAAATCGAAGAAGGGGGTTTCGGTGGTCAACAAATAAGAAAACTGATGGAAGATGACAAATTTCTGATATATTTGCTCCCTGATGAAACTGCAGCCTGGAATTCGTTCAAGTCAGTTGTTTCTGGTTTCCTTGGGAATAGTAAAGATCCGAAGTACGGAATGATCCTGGCCAATTTACTTGAGAATTATGCGAAAATAGGTATACAATACTGTCCTTCTATTCCATTCTATTCCATCTTTTGTCTAATGTCATTTATCCCTTCACTTTTCCTAACAGGAGTGTATATGTCTCTCAAGATCCATTTTTTTACATTCCCGCTTGGATTTTCTCCCGGAGAATCTCGGTGACGTGAGTGACGAGCATGGTGAGAGATTCCACCAACAACTCAAGTCCATGGAGCAGCGTTACCAGGGATTTTGGAATGAGAGAATAATGGGGGATTATATTTGGTTTCTCGTAGGGAAACAGATGTAACAAAAAATAAACGACAATCGAGGAGTCAAAATTATTTTCAATAAACTCATATTACATCAAAATGTTGAAATAAAGATGAATCAAATCAATCAGACTTGAGTATACACTATGAATAAGACAGGAGTCCAAGGATGAAGAAAAAGCTGAATTTTGGTACTTGTACATAAACGATTGTAACTTCGGTAATGTTCCATGAATTTTCTTTTGTAAATACCTTGTTCTCTTCATAAGAGTACCAACTTCACGCAGAAAATTTGCAGCTGAATATATTTCCATGATTTCTATTTTTCTTCGGCAAAACAGTGACTTTTTTATTTTCATTTTCCATAAAAACCATGATTTTTTCCACATATTTCGGTTCGTTGCACTCAAACTACCTAATTGATTAGTAACAACGGCGATGATATTCATTGGCAATTCAATTATGTTCAATATGAGACCTCATGCAATCAGATTGGCCATTTCTAGCTAGAGATATGCCTCAAATAGTAAAACTATCACGCGAAAAAGTTTTCAAAGTTAAAAAAACTCATAACTCGAAAAGCTATCCATGAACAAATTTTTTACTGTCATTTTCGAGTTCAGCGAGCCAAAATGCATAACAAAAAAAATAGCATTCAATGTACAGACAATTCTTTGTATTTTGTAAACTAGTGATAATCTATGTCGTGGGACGATTACATGGAAAAAATATTTGATGAAACACTCACCGGTCCCTTGTATTCACAGACATACAATTCTTAATTCCACGCACAGGGGGAGTTTACTGGAAAGCAATTTTCAAGATGAAACCTACAATTTTCCGTTCGATTTCCACAGTAGAATGCTAAAATGTTCTTGAAGTATGAATCGTTTATAAAAACGAGACGAAAATTCAAACTCAGTAAATCTGATAAATCATCGCCATCTATCCTCTTAAATTGATTTCCTGGAACAAGAAACTTCATGTAAAGAATGTACCGTGAGATGTTTGGTCTTTGACAGCTGAATATTATGTGACTCGATTACTAATTCGTTTCAATAAACGGCTCACCACTCAAGTAACACTCTTCATGGTTCATATAGATGCGCACGCACGCATGTTGATTTCCTACAATTGCCGATGGACGCATTTTACTTTGAACCAGCCCTATGCCACTCCAACAGTAACCCGTCTCGGAAAGCGGTCGCTTATTGTCGTGGTCACGTCACCCGAATCAGATGGCGCTTCGTGTTCAGTGGGTACCGAGCGTGATAAACACATGGAAGATTTGACCTCAAAATCAACATTTTACTCCATTTACTGAACGAGGTAAATTGAGGTTATGTTTTCTTTTTGTTTAATTGGGGTAATGTTATTAGCTCTGATCGAATAGAGCGCACCCAGTGTGCTACTAGCGACGTCTGGTGGCAGACGACAATAAAAGTCCCACCTGTTTTCAGCAGTGGCATAGGGCTGCTTTGAACTTACATAGAAAGCAAATCAGAGCTGAATTTCACCCAATTTCCACGTCTGAACTGAGAAAAAAATTTTTTTTCTGTCAAGCGCGCCGGGAATTTGGCAGGTATACAGTTGAGTCAACAGAATAACGCTTGACATCAATTTCCCGTATGGAGATATTTTGCTGAAAAATTTCTGGAAGTCTCTGTGAAATCTCTGAGAAACTCTCATTTTCCTCTGCGAAAGTTTGAGAAAGTCTGAGAAATTCTGAGATTTAAATGAGAAATCCAATATTTTTCAAAGTTTTTCCAGGATGTGTCAGAGTTGTCTCGGAATGTATCAAAGATTTTCCATTAAAACTTCAGATAGATGATTATGAATTTATTCTTGATAAAACTCTGGGAAAAGTATGATGAATTTCCGTGTTTTCTCCGAAAACTGTGATAAAATCATAAAATATGAGTAATTGTCAGAATTTTCTCAGATCTTTTTCCGAGTTCATTAGAGATTTTTCATCGAAATTTTAGGTCGATGATTATGAATTTATTCCTGATGAAACTCTGGAGAAAGTATGATAAATGTCCATGTTTCCTGCGAGAAGTATAAAAAAGCCATGAAACATGAGTGACATATGACGTAATTTAATATAGAGTCAGAGGAATCGTCTACTAGACTTACGACTGCTAGTTTCAACTCAGCCTGAGAAAAAATGATTCATATATGGCTGCATATGAGCGTATATGAATCATATATGAACATATATGAAATACATATGAGCATATACAGGGTGGTCCATTTGAAGTGATATAGTCAAATATCTCGGAAACTAGTGGAAATGGAAAAAAATGTTCTGGATGAAAAGTTTAGGGTTCCAAGGGGGAAGTATGATACTGACATTGAAAAATCCTTCAGAGGTCATTTTGAAGGTCATTCAGGTGTCAAGATGGTTTATTTAAATAGGACTCCCATTTTTTGATCGTGGCATGGGAGAGCTGGTTTCAAACCCTTTACGAAACACCGGTCATGGACCCCTTCCCGCCCATTGTGGTGCAAGGTATGACCGTCGTAGTTATTGATGAATTACTCTTAGCGCTACCCAGGAACAACGACGTGAACGTGGTAGTTCTCTGTTCCCTCCGGAGTGCTTGATTATTGTGAGTCCCCTTGTCTCTCACATGTGGGGTTCCAAAATTAGGAAGTTTTTTTGTGAATGAGGGAGGAAAAATTCTGACAAATTCTGGAGAAACTCGGAGAATGATGTCCCAAAAATATCAGACTTTTCATCGAAATCTCAGAATTTCCCAGACTTTATCAGACTTTCTCAGACTTTTGCAGAGGAAAATCAGAATTTTTCAGAGATTTTATAGAGATTTTTAGAAATTTTTCAGCGAAATATTTCCATACGGGTTGGTACAAATATACACTTTTGGTTGAGTCAACCTCGCAGCGATATTGTAACTGAATGAGATGTGCGTTCCAATCAATCACTACGTCATTGATGGAAACACAACCAATTTTGAAGGTACCATCCCCAGCAGTTGTTTCAATCACATATTGGAGTGATTAAAATGCATGCAGGTGTGATTGGAAAGAATGAACATTTCAGATAGCATACTCATCCAATTGCTCCCAGTGAATTGGTTAACGGGTTATATTCCCCTTATCCTCTGAAAAAAAGCTTTTTTCAATCATTTTTGCTGAGCATTCCTTTATGATAATCATGAACAATCAACACACCAATCGATTGAGCAGCTCTTCAGGAGTGAGAAAACCTTCTTTATTGAAAATATTGTGCAAAATGGCAGCTGTAGGAGCGTTTTGGTGGAAAACATGGTTTGAATTCGGCAAGCAGCTGAACTCAAAGAGTTTTCATCCGATCCACTTGAAAATTGAACTGTAACTTCATCGTGTGATTATCTACTCTCTAAATCTGGAAGAATGGAAAATCATATATTCCACTCCACTAGGTCTCAGAAGTGAGCCAGTCCCCTTCGAGTGGGATATTCACTCATTTTGAGTGAAGTCTCACTCTTTTGGAGTGAAAAAGTCACTCTAGAATTTGAGTGACCGTAAGTTTCTAGCCTCAAACCTTAGATTATCACTCTGAAAGAGTGGAAATTTCACTCAAAATTCCGACAGGCTCACTTCTGGCTGCCTAAAGAGTGAAATCTCACTCTAAGAATTTTAGAGAGTAGTGAAATACCCATGATTTTTCCGATTAGTCAACAGGATTTTTTTTATGAACAATCAAAGTCAATTTTTTGCGAAAATTCGAATGTTTTGTTCAAGGTCTTGCCAGTCTGCGAAAAAAATTCCTAAAATTATGATCGTGTGTACTTCACTAGATTATCACACGATGAAGTTACGGTTCAATTTCCAAGTGGATCGGATGGAAACTCTTCGAGTTCTGCTGCTTGCCGATTTCAAACCATAGTTTCCAGCAAAACGCTCCTACAGCCGCCATTTTGCAAGAAATTTTCAATAAACAAAGTTTTCTTTAGTGCTCAATCGATTGGTGCATTAGTTGTTCATGATTATCATAAAGGAATGCTGAAAAAACATGATTGGAGAAAGCTTTTTTTTTAGAGAATAAGGTTGATACAACTACTCAATCGAAAAAATATTCAATAAGTCCTCTTATGGAAGGAAGAAGCACAATTTGGAACGATCACGATTGGTGATGGAACTATAGTTTTATTCAAGAATAATTTAACATCGGTCAATCGTGATTGTTTCGCGTTGTACTTTTCTGCTTCATGGGAAAGTGGCCTAAGGTGTATACAGTATCTGTAGCATTGAAAAACAGCTTGTGTCAAGTCAAGTTTTCTTCATTTACTCTCTCTCTTATGTTCATGTTCATGTTATTTGTGTGAATAGTCCTTCCTTGTGTTTCTTGAAACAGATTTTCTTGTGCCACGTTCAAAGATTACCCTGTTGGAAGATGAAGATAAAAATTGATTAGGAAAATTCACTTGAATTAAATTCGTGTCCTTGTTCCAAAGTTGGAAATTGAGGGGGATTTAAATCATTTCACTATTGAAATTGAGAATGATTGAAATAATCACTGTTATTTTGAATGAATTCTCACGAATTCGATGTTGTGCTCAATTGGAATAAATCAAAGCGGATTATTATGAATGCACAGACTCTAATGAAAATGAAGCTTTGAAACACGACGACAGCTCGACGGAAGTATAGACTAAAAGTAGAAGTGTAGACACTTTACACACACACACTTTACGCGAGCACAAACATAAGCATAAGCAGAATGCGCAGGAACGACATGCTAAGTTCTGCACCTTGTGCTTATATCTACGCTTATTCCGTTCTCACGTTTATGGAAATTTCCCCATGGGATTTTCAAATTTCTCTTTCTTTCCAACGTATCTAGTGTTATACTTATGATTAACTTCAAGATCCAATGATTCCAATTATTGTCGAAATAATTATGTTGCATTGGGAAATTTCCTTGAACTTCGATCGTGCATCGACGTGCGATGAAGCAACTTCTGTCCTTTCCTTTTTCTCCCATTCTTCTTTCCTATCTTTGCTCTCGCACCATACCATTACACAGGGTATGATGCGAGAATTCTTCGTCCTCTTTACTATTGACTCTTCTTCGTCCGTTGCGTTGCTGCTGTTACTTTGTTAGCATGTGTGTGCATTCCGGTGTGACCGCGCAACGGGTGTCTTCCTTCCACTTCGTGCATTTTATTTCTTTCTATTTACTTTCCTCATCCTCTTCCTACCTCCACCCATGGTCTGCACGGTGGCGACCACCGACCTTCCATGATATAATAGTATCTTTGTTTTCTCTTCTAAATATTTGGCTCCAAATTCATAAATCATTTTAACCATTCTTCTTAACCACGCCATTTATGGTTCCTTGCTAAGCCACGTGCCTGACTTCCGCTGTCGAGGCCGGCAAAACGCAAGCCTCAACAGTGATGAGTCACGTACAGAGGCCCGTTGACATGGAAATGTGACACTGGATTTCCTGGAAATCTTTGTGGCAAGTTTAAGTGCTGATTAGGTTGAGAACAATTGACCTCCCACTATTTCCACCATGAAGTTTTCTTGGTCGGCAATCGTAACTGGGGAAGGCAGTTTCAACTCAACCGCGAACCGCATAAACTTCTCTTTAAAAGTAAGTCTCTCTACTTTCTCTCTCCTCTCTCGGGGACTTTGTTCCAGTGAGGGAGGATGTCGGCGATGCAAAGGCTCCACCAGGGGTTTGTACTTTCCCCTGGTGAAGATCCTAAAAGTTGGCACCGTGTACCCGCTCTCCGAGCCATGAAGAGATGAGTTATGGAAAACTCGGGGTTCTTCCGCTCGGAGAGTGGAAACGCATTGGAGTTTCCTTTTATGTCGTCGATGTGTTCTTTGTCTCCTCTGGATGTATTTTCTCGAGCAGGGATTTGAGGGAGAGTCTTTAGAGAGTTGCGTTTTTTTCTTTCCTTTATTCTTCCCTTTTGTTTGTTCCAATATCAAATTTGAACTGTATTTTTCAGTTTCCCAGCTACGTGTCAGATGAAGTACAAATTTTAGAGCTATAACGAACTATCGCAAATCCAATAACTAAGCCCGCGATCCAAGTGTTAACGAGTGTTTCAAAATCCATTAACATAGCGAAGGTCCAGCTTGGGGACACAGTACTCAACATCTTGATTCTCAACATAATCACGCTAATATTGGTGAGTCAAAATCATCACTTTCCTTCTTCATGCTCAACTTTTCCATTCTTTCTCATATTGTTCTTCTCTCCCCGTCAGAAAATAATTAATAACGTTAAACCTAACTCGCAGTTACAACCTTTTGTTCTGGTATTCATAGAGGTTTATTATTTCATATCTTCGTTTCCCTTATAAATGTATACAAATTGTCACGAAATTCCAGTATCACGCTAAGAAAAGGTTTTCTTCCTGGCAAATCAATGTATAGTTCCCAGATTCCTCAAATTATATTAGTATGAGATTGCCTCAAACAAATGCGTGCTGTATTCATTAACAATGAGATCATTCGGTTGAACATTTTCACGAAGTATTGTTTCATGCAAATAGAATTTATTCATCACGACCAAACATTGTATTTAACATAAAAATTTCATATCCATTAACTATTCAAATGGGTATTTCTTCAACCACATGCAACTATATGATTTATTTACTATAGGTGAATGTTGTCTGATTCAAGGAATCCTTTTCATTCCTCTTGCGCATCTTAATCCCAACAGGGATTACATTGAGACAATGATAATCATCGTATTGCTCGACTCCCGATGAGAGAGCAATAAACAAATTCTAAATTTCCTTTAAAACGACTAGATTTCTTTTCCCTACCTGCCCTAAATTCGTCTTCAGCAGAAACGGGGGTGTTTCGACGCTCTTTAAAAACGCAGAAGGGACCACCGGGTTGTATCGGTCATCCGTTCGGGCTGATGGACCCTTATTCCAGATACCGCGCTGGTCTTCAAAAAACCATACGACGATGGTTCGACGACTTCTTATCTCGTCTCCTCCACCGTAGTAAGATCGTCTTAAGAGGGGAGATACAATCAATGGGTAGGAAATCGATAATACTTGTGCCGGAGGAGATAGCGAATTTCCCGTAGAGTACGACGGTGAAACCCTGAAATTGTATTTCGAAGTCTTCCTATCTTTTTTCGATGTTTTTCGAAGACGCCTTTCGGAGCGCTCGAAGGTTTTTTCGTTCAGTCGACGGGGGGACCTTCTCCTATTATATCTTATTTTGCTTTATTCATCAAGGGAATTGATATACAGCGCGCTCGCGGAATAGTGCCACGGACCTCTTTCTCGCTTCAATGCCTACCCTCAATTTCGAGCCGAAAAATGATTCCTCCTCTCCCCCCACATATGGAAAATCAGGGGATTTGCACCCCTTTGAGGAGCGAAAGAGCAGCTATTTTCTCCTCCTTTGCTGTTCAAAGTGGCAGCAATTTCCTGTTCTTCCATGTGCAGGGGGAAAGAAAGAATCACTTTTCGACCTGGGGCAGAATGGGGAAGACACCATTCAGAAGAAGACTGTACTTAAAAAGGTTTTATACGTGCATAAATATGGGAATGTATTGGTATGTATGTGTACATTACATATTACCAGCTGGAAGGTGAATAAAATCTCCAAAATTTCTCAACTGATTTTGATAAAACTTGCACGGGTTTTTCTCTACGGTATCAGCTTCTATGTCGATCAAACACATTCCTGCAATCCGACTTCGCAAAATATGAAAAATCGATATAGAGAACCATACATTACTATCATGTTCTTGATATTAGGTGTATAACTTTGCTTCCGCCGTTTTTTCCGAAATTCGAGACTTCATTGTAAAAAACTGGTTATACATTTATGATTCAAAGTATTGTCCATCGCTGGCCACTACTTCCTCCCATCTTTCGGGCAGCATACGAATCCCGCGTTGAAAAGCTGGTCATCTTTTGAAGCGATCCACGAATCGATCCAATTTTTTACTTCTTCATAAGACCGGAAGTGCTGGTCAGCTAGGCCTTGTGCCATCGATCGAAACAAGTAATAGTCCGAGGGAGCAACGTCTGGAAAATACGGCGGGTGAGGTAGAACTTCCCATTTCAAAGTTTCCAAGTATGTCTTGACCATTTTCGCAGCATGGGGTCGAGCATTGTCATGCTGTAACCCTAACAGCACGATGTGTCTCTGGGACGTTTCCTGAACGCTCAGGAAACCTCTCCTACGTTCTATAAACCTTCCATAAACGTTCCAGTGGCACGTTGTGCTGTCTGGGAAAATCACTTTATCATGTCTCTCGTTGTATTGCGGCCGTTTGTCTTTCAACGCTCGACTCAAACGCATTAATTGCGTTCGATAATGATCGCCTGTGGTTGTTTTAGTCGGTTTCAACAACTCATAATACACTACGCCAAGCTGGTCCCACCAAATACTGAGCCTAACCTTGGAAACGTGAATATTCGGTTTGGCCGTCGACGTGGAAGCATGGCCGGGATATCCCTATGAATTTCTGCGCTTGGGATTATCGTGATGAACCCATTCTTCGTCCCCAGTCACAATGCGATGCAGAAATCCCTTCCGTCTTTGCCTTGCAAGCAGCTGTTCACAAACACACAAACGCCATTCAACATCTCTCAGCTTCAACTCGTACGGCACCCAATTTCCTTGTTTCTGAATCGTTCTCATGACTTTCAGGCGTTTTGAAATGGCCAGTTGCGTCACTCCCAATGATCCTGCCAATTCTTGTGCCGTTTGACACGGTCTCGATCAAATAACGCCTCCAATTCTGCATCTTCGGAAACCTTCTCTCTTTCACCGCCATGCTGGTCTTCGACGTTGAAATCACCGTTCTTTAAGCGTTGAAACCACTCTCGGCACGTTCTTTCACTGATAGCGGGCTCGCCATAGGTATTTGAGAGCATTCGATGAGCTTCAGCCGCAGGTTCCTTCATATTGAAGCAAGAAAATCAAACCTCCCGCAAATGACGAGAATTTGGCTCGTAAGCTGACATGTTTAATCGAGAATAACTTTATGATGCAGACACGAATCGACTGATATTTCGATGGCGTTATGTTTACAAATACCTAAGCTTATTGTATGACATCTATAGTCTATTTATTTCAACTACCACTTACCGCTACAGCCATCTATTGCAAAACGGCGGAAGCAAAGTTATGCACCTAATATATTCATGCGGGAAAGATGTAACAGGGTGTCACAGGATCTCAGGGATGTAATTAGTACTGTTCATTGCATCGATGTTTTCAAATAATTTGAAATATCAAACTTCTTACGTTCAATTTATATTTGTTTATTGCAATAGTTGCAATCAAACAGTTACATGGAACGAACGAAAACTTCTTCCTCCAAAATGGCGAAACATTTTGTTCTACAGTTGTCCAACAATTGGGACGAAATCCATATGGAAATACTATGGAATTGGAAATGAAACGTGGTCTGAGCTTCATCGCAATCGGATAAAAGAATGCGAAGAGATACGATATCGCAAAATCACAATTTTCCATACAATGATCCCTAGTATTTTCAAAACGCGTTATCCGATTGATATGTGAGAATCGCCGGTTATGGGGCACGGTTTGTTTCACAGCCATAACTTTCTTGTGAGTTGATATAATCCACTGAACAATATACCATTTCGAAGGAAAATTTCACAACCGTTTTTTGTAAGATGTTCATTTTTCGTGGAAATAAAAAACGTCGCCGGTTATGGGACACCTACGAAAATCAGCGTATATCCCCAAAAAATCAGCTGAAAATAGGAGAATATGGAGCAAAACAATCAAGAATTCAATGATTATCAATATTTACTTGTTCCTTGACCATTTCACAATGGTCCAAAATTCACAAACCGTGGCCAAAATTCTCAGACGTTGGGAGGCATTTGCTGATCCATATGAAACCCTGTATTTGGGAGTTTTTTTGGTCACTAATCACGAATCCACGGTCAGATTTTGCAGATTCGAGATGGTGGATGCAGTGTGGCGGATTCGAATCTGAAAATTCACTAAATACCCTTTAAACTGTGCACTCAAATTCTATAAAAGTTGATAAAGTAGCGAAGACAACCAATTCACTTCGAAAAATTTCCTCCCTAAGCAGGCAGAATAAGTTATGCTCTAATGTGCATTTTATGGAGAGGTTTTGGATTGGAACGTACTGAAATCTCTATTCATTCTAGCACGTTAGCAGCAGAGATAAAATAATGCTCACAATCGATTGAGTTCAAAAACACAAGAAATTCCACAAAAAATGTTATCAATGAACTGAAAATCTCAACAAACCTGTATAAAGACTTTTTTTTCAAAGAAGAGTCAATTTTCGATCATAATTATGTCACACATCCGCTTTGAACATATGAAATTGGCTGTCTCACAACCGGGATAGACACTCAATCGCTGTTTAAGTCTTCAATACATTTTAAGATTCTCAAATTCATTGTTTCTTTTCATTCGAATTTTTCCTCATTCTTTAAATCTCATTCATGCAATTACTGTTATTCATATCATTCGAATGTAAAATGCATAGACACCAGCGCCATCTGTCGGCCATATTAGTGCTGTATTCAACCACGCATTGTAACCTACAACGCCATGACCACACTTGCAGGGTACCCAAGGTATAATGGGGAAGAGAAAACACGAGTTTCAGCGCCGTCAGGGAGTTGTCTCGGAACTATGAGTAATATATATATATATATATATACATATATATATATATTTATATATATATATGTATATTTATACATATATATATATATATATATATATATATATAAAGTATATCACGTGATGATATATCAAATGTAATTTTCATTCATATTGAAAAAATCATCGATTGATTCAAATGAAGAACTGTTCTTCTTAAAATCAAATTATCTTCAAGAAAAAAGTAGGATATGATTTAAATATCACGTATCCGAATGTGGACTGAGCATATATGAAAATATTCATGAAGTTTGAATCATTTTTTTTATGAGAAAAAACTAAAACATATATTTCCACATTTTTTCAGAGGATACTCAATAGGTATATTCAATTCAATAGAGTGGATGAGGTTTTGCCATGCTCAATTGAAAATTCGTTCCAATAAATGATTCACACTTTATCGGTATACATGAAGAGTGAGAATTGGAACAAAGAACTTCTGGAGTACAGTTTATTCCTTATTTGATGTAATTTTGAATCGAATGGCCTATTATGATAAATTTTTGAAGTGATTTTTGACAATAAATCTTTGTGAAGTATCTATCATACCAATAGTTCATGGTAATCAGAGTAGAGAAAACTCACTGCGCTCCCAATATATCAGTCAATTGCCCCATCAAATAAAGTTTTGTGGATGTCTGATTTTTCACATGCAATGATTTTTCGTGTAATCAGCAAGTGAAATAAAGAGATGTTATTCTTCCAATGACAAATCTGTATAAACTGAAATAACCAGGCATATTGTTGGAATAGATTACCTGCAAATCAGTAGTTGGTATCCACAAAACTCCAGTCAATGGAGAAATAGACGGATATATTGGGACCGCAGTGAGTTTTCTCTAATAATAATTCGTTCAAGTCTAATTATTTATCATTACATGTGTAATTCAACGCAGTTTCTTTGGACTAATTCTTGACAATAAATGTCTGGTAAGTATCTATTGTGCCAATAGTTCATGGTAATCAGAGTAGAGAGAACTCATTGCGGTCTCAATATATCAGTCAATTTCTTCATTGACTAAAGTTTTGTGGATACCTACTATTTATTCGCAGGAAATTTATTCCAACGGAGTACCTGGTTATTCCGGTTTATACAAATTTTTTATTGTAGGAATAACATATCTTTGTTACTCTATGAAAGAAGAATGAAGTTGTGGAAGATTGTTTTCCTCATATACTAATATTCTCTAATACTTTTCCAGACAAAATTCAATTACCGCCTCTGCTGAGTAATTACCTCCCTTGGTTGAAGTCGCATAGCAAGTCATAAGCAAATGCCTCCCAACGCCTCAGAATTTTGGCCACGGTTTGTGAATTTTGGGCCACTGTGAAATGGTCACGGAACAAGTAAATATTGATAATCATTGAATTCTGGATTGTTTTGCTTTATATTCTCCTATTTTTAGCTGACGTGTGACATAATCATGATCGGAAATTGACTTTTCTCTTAAGTAGACATCCACAAAACTTTATTTGATGGAGAAATTGACTGATATATTGGGAGTGCAGTGAGTTTTCTCTACTCTGATTATCATGAACCATTGGTACGATAGATACTTCACAAAGATTTATTGTCAAAAATTACTTCAAAAATTTGTCATAATAGGCCATTCGATTCAAAATTACATCAAATAAGGAATAGACTGTACTCTAGAAGTACTTTGTTCCAAATTTCACTTTTCATGTATACCGATAAAGTGTGAATCATTTATTGGAACGAATTTTCAATTGAGCATGGCAAAACCTCATCCACTCTATTGAATTGAATATACCTATTAAGTATCCTCTGAAAAAATGTGAAAATATGTGGTTTAGTTTGTCTCATAAAAAAAAAAAATGATTCAAACTTCATGAATTTTTTCATTTATGCTCAGTTCGCATTCGGACATGCCATATTCAAATCATATTTCACTCTGTTCTTGTGGATAATTTGATTTCAAGAAGAACCAGACAGAATTCATCAATTCTGGAAGGGCCCCTTGAATTTCAACTTCCTCCGGGCTCCATCAATTTTTTGATCCGGCCCTGCGTCATAATCAATGGAGCTATTCTCCCCACTACCGACATTCGACTATATGTACAACATTTCTGTTCCAACGGAAAACACGTCAGTGCAGGTTAAGTCGTTAGATGATTAGGCTGTTATTATAGGCAATAGGTAGGATCCAGGTTCAAATCTCTTCTGCACTTCAAAAATGTTATCATTGAAAGTTCATAAGAGATTTGATGCGCGTTTCCGATGATGGCTGTTCCCTAAACGGCAGTCAAGATCCCGCATAATCTGGGAGACGAAAATAATTTTTTTGAATGAAAATGATTTTGTCCATTCAATGTAATATTGATTTTTTTCAACTTAATTTTCTTACAGGTAATTTTTAATTACTTGCATATTGGAGAAAAACGTTTGTATATGAATGTACATACATATTTCATTCATGTGTTTTCGAACATTCATCCCTATCAGATTCATCATTCGAATAAGTCAATGATTTTTTTAATATGAATGAAAGTTATATTTTTCATTCATATTTATCCTCATGGTACGAATACATATCGGAATGTGTCAAATCATTTTTGCTAATTTTTAAATACCTCATAAGGTCCCGTGGTATACAGGACATATGGTCACGTGGTATATAGGAAATATGGTCACGTGATATACTTGGTATATATATGTATAAATATACATATATATGGGGCATTATTTGTGAAATCGGCCACCCCCTCCCTGCACATCTCAATTTTGAAGATAGAGATCTCGGAGACCAATCAAAATTTTCGTTGAAGTGTCTACTTTTCATTGCCGTATGGTGTTTTTGGACATGGCAGCCATTTCGCCAATATGGCGGCTGAAACGAAGAGGAAACGTGTTGAGAATAATCAAAACCAGTCCTAGAAATATGATACGTGGGTGTTGGATAGTTCTGTGGACTGGTGCATGTGATTCGAGCCTTCTGGATTAATAACATGCGGTTGGAATACTGAAATTGCAAATGACGGATCCAATATGGCGGCTGGAAAATCAAAATTGCTTCGAATTCCTTTAAACTTGTGGAAAGGGGGTTTTTCGGGTCGCTGATGACGAATCCAAACTCAGATTTCCGAAATTACAAATGGCGGATTCAATATGGCGGTCGGGAAAATTTTAAATCCCTTGGATTTGTGCGAACATTGTCATACTGAGGTTTTTGGGGTCGCGAAACGAGATCCCAAACCCAGATTTCCGGAATTGCGAATAGCGAATCCAATATGGCGGCCGGAAATTAAAATATTGCTTCGAATTTCCTGAAACATTGGAGAAGGGGGGTTTTGGATCGCTGATGACGAATCCAAACTCAGATTTCTGGGATTACAAATAGCAGATCCAATATGGCGCTCGGAAGAATTATAAATCGCTTAGATTTGCGGAAACTTTGGCATACTGAAGTTTTTGGGGTCGCTGATCAAAAATCCGGACTCGAATTTCCGGAATAGTGGATGGGTAATCCAATATGGCGGTCAGAACAATTATCAATCTCTTGAATTTGTGGAAACAATGTCATACTGAGATTTTTGGGGTCGCTGATAGACATTCGAATCCGGATTCTCGGAATTATGAATGGAAGATTCGATATGACGGTCTAGATATGAGGGATCATCCGTCCTCTGACGTAAATCTTTGTTCCGAGGGAGTTCTGGTCGTTCATCACGGACCCGAGGTCAGATTCCGGAAACCAGAACGAACGCACCACGTTCAATGATCCGCAAGCACATTTAATATGATGGGATCAAATATTATATTGATTTCAAGAATTATTTGGGGCCTGATCATACTCATCCTTTGATTTTGAAGTGCTGCTTCGCTCCGTCTCTGGTACGGATAATCCCATTCATCTTCCTCACATTCCGTTGGATTTGAGAAATAAACAATGTCTGAATAGCATAAACAGCAAAGGTGTGGTGTTTTAGACTTGCTGATCAGAATACGTAACTCTTGTGCTCAACATCGCGTCCTTGTGATAATAAATAGCAGGAAACACGGTGCATTGTTCGGTATCGAAATTCAAATGCTTCTGAGGCATCCTGGCTAACATATACTTAGTTCCCAAAAAATCAAACGTAATCGGTGCTTCGCCATCGCGAAGATTGTGTTTCCGTTCCTGGATGGAAAGATTCTGTCGCTCAGACATAAATCAATGAGGTTTGAGTATTGTCAGTCTATTGCACAATTGTTGTATTATATTATCAATTTTCATCATTACTGTTTGTAGAGTTGAACGATCCGTTGCCGTCCAAACTGAATATTGAATACCTGTGATCAATGAATTCTCCAGTAGATCATGTAATTTCTCCGAGAACTGCGAAACTCCTGGACAATCGAACTCTCAATACTTTCAATATTTCCACCTCCATCATCCAATTCATCAACCACCTTGTCATCTCGTCATTTGTACGATGAACCTTCTTCCATACAAATCCGTTCAAAACTGCCGGGCACGTTGGTAGAAATTTACGAAAGATATCGGAGGTCATGTTACAGCAATTTCCTGACTTATGCGCGAATTCGTGGATTTGTGCTGCATGTATAAAAAAGGGTTCATCGGACAAGTTACAAAATGACGATGTGGTTCATGATTCAGATGATAGCGGTGAAAATATTTGTAGTATTGAGAGTTTTATGAGAATGGATGTTCAATTGGAGAATGAGACACACGAAGGTCTCAATGATACACGCACGAACAGAGGAATTGAACTGGAAGGAGTGCTGGATGAGCTCAAGGAGGAATTCCCAACCTTGGAACCCAACAATCCATTGAAATTACGAATTTTAACTATCGCCCCATCATCTTGGAGTGCAAGAAGAATCGCCCAAGAATTTGTTACAACGCGATATTTGGCCAACAAATCAAAGGAATTGGAGATGAAAGCTGGCATTTTACCCGATAGTATTGCAAAGGAAGGGAGAAAACTCTCTCAAACAACTTTAGAAGAAGTACATGGATTTCATACGAGTGACATGGATGGCAGGATAATGCCTGCATCGAAAGATGTCGTTTCTGTGGAAACAAATGGAGAGCGGACGCTGAAACAGAAACATCTCTTACTGATGGGTTTGAAAGAACGTTATACCATGATCAAACAGTCTCACCCAGAGCATATTATCTGCTTCAGCGCGTTCGCTGAACTGAGACCAAAGAATTGCATACTCCCTGGGGCTTGTGGAACACATTCAGTTTGTGTTTGCACAATACATCAAAATCCGAAATTGATGTTGGATGCAATTGATATTCAAAAGCTGACGTTAAATACACAAAAGCCACTAACTAATTACAAAGACTGCCTCAATGAAATTGTTTGTGAGAGACCTCGTGCTGATTGTTATCCAGACGCATGTGCTGACTGTCCAGGAGTTTCGCAGTTCTCGGAGAAAACACATAATCTACTGGAGAATTCATTCATCACAGATATTCAATATTCAGTTTCGACAGCAACGGATCGTTCAACTCTACAAACAGAAGTAATGAAAATTGATGATTTCATACTTGAATCGTGTAAAAAACTGACAATCCTCGAACCTCATTCATTCATCTCTGAGCAACAGAGTGTTTTTATTCAAGAACGAAAACACGATCTTCACGATGGCGAAGTACTGGTTATGATTGATTTTCCTGAGAACTACTCATATGTTTGCCAGGATGCCTCACAAGCATTTCATTTCAATAACGACCAATGCACCGTGTTCCCTGCCATTTACTATTATAAGGAAGGGCGCGATATTAGGCACAAGAGTTATGTGTTCTTATCTGGAAGTTCAAAACACGACACTTCCGCTGTTCATGCTATCCAGACCTTGTTAATTCCTGAATTTCGACGCAATGTAAAGAAAGTGAATAAGATCATTCATACCAGTGACGGAGCAAAGCAGCACTCCAAAAATAAATTTCAAATCGCGGATTCAGTTCATCACAAAGAAGATTTCAATATTGACGCTGAATGGCATTACAGTGCAACTGCTCATGGTAAAGGTGCTTGTGACGGGATCGGTGCTACTTTCAAAAGAGAAGCATACAGA
This sequence comes from Gonatopus flavifemur, assembly GCA_018340375.1. Taxonomy (NCBI): domain Eukaryota; kingdom Metazoa; phylum Arthropoda; class Insecta; order Hymenoptera; family Dryinidae; genus Gonatopus; species Gonatopus flavifemur. The sequence goes on from JAFFJZ010000039.1 coordinate 997,259, forward strand.
GCGAGTCTGACTGCCAAACCTCAAAATGCTATATTGACGCTCCAAAAACTCTACAGCTGGGCAAGGAGTCATTTTGAAACCATAAGCATCATGTACTATGATGAAGTATTTCACGAAAAGATGAGACGGAAACTCAACAAACGATTCGAGAATGCCCAACCTGTACCTGAGATTCTGAAAAACCTTGGGTTTTTGATCCGATAATGAAGTGCTCATCAAAAGGTACTCTAAAGATGAACAAAACAGAGTATGGTGGCCAAATGGACAACCATGAGGTAATGTACGCGTAATTGCTAACGTGTTAATTGAGAGACATGTGACAATCAACGGGCCTTTTCAGGGCCACTCGATGTGCAAAGTCTGATCGCGCAACCTCCTCGTGGTGCACATTGGGTTATGCTAATGCCGACGGCTTGGAGCCTGAATACACAAATTCACAAGTCAAACATCAGCAGTATTCATGGTTTGGTTCGAGGGAGATTTGCAAGGAGTTTCATTGGGAGGGAGTCTATTGAAAGTTTGTGAATTTGTGTGACCAGACCCCAAATAATTCCTGAAATTTATATAATATTTGATCCCATCATATTAAATGTGCTTGCGGATCATTGAACGTGGTGCGTTCGTTCTGGTTTCCGGAATCTGACCTCAAGTTCATAATGAACGACCAGAACTTTCTCGGAACCAAGATTTACGTCAGAGGACGGATGATTCCTCATATCGAGACCGTCATTTCGAATTTTCCATTCATAATTCCGAGAATCCGGATTCGAATGTCTATCAGCGACCACAAAAACCTCAGTATGACAATGTTCCCACGAATTCGAGCGATTTATATCTCTTCCAACCGCCATATGGGATTAGTAATTCGCTGTTCCGGAAATTCGAGTCCGGATTCTTGATCAGCGACCCCAAGAACTCCAGTAATACAATGTTTCCGCAAATTTGAGCGAGTTATGATTCTTCCGAGCGCCATATTGGATTCGCCATTTGCAATTCCGGAAATCTAGGTTTGCATTCTCGTCCCGCGACCCCAAAAACTTCAGTATGACAATATTTGCACAAATCCAAGAGATTTATAATTTTTCCGACCGCTATATTGGATCTGCCATTTGTAATTCCGGAAATCTTAGTTCGGATTCGTCATCAGCGACCCGAAAAACCCTCTTTCCACAAGTTTAAAGGAATTCGAAGCAATTTTGATTTTCCGGCCGCCATATTGGATCCGTCATTTGCAATTTCAGTATCCCAACCGCATGTCATTAATCCAGAAGGCTCGAATTACATGCCCCAGTCCACAGAACTATCCAACACCCACGTATCATATTTCTAGGACTGGTTTTGATTATTCTCAACACGTTTCTCCTTCGTTTCAGCCACTATATTGGCGGAATAGTCGCCATGTCCGAAAAACACCATACGGCAATGAAAAGTAGACACTTCAACGGAAATTTTGATTGGCCTCCGAGATCTCTATCTTCAAAATCGGGATGTGCAGGGGGGGTGGCCGATTTCACAAATAATGCCCCATATATATCTATATAGATATATACTCCTTTTCAAGTAGGTTCATCGTGGTTCATCTTACGCTTTTCATTCCTTCATCTCCATTTTGCGCATTGATAACTATTGTATCACTATCTTATATCTGTTTTTTCCATTTCTCACACCTTTGTAATCTCATCCTCACTCTCATTCTCATTTCATCTTCATTTTGAAGTTCATTCATTGTGCCTTATTTTGCTTTCCGGGCTGTGGGTTTAATGATGTATATATATATATAAGTATTATCTTTGTTATTTTTCATACTTCTCTGTATCTCAATTGTTCCCTAGGATTTTCACCCTAGAACGTAAAAAACATCTATCTATCTATCTATCTATCTATCTATCTATCTATATTTGTTGATATTCTCTTGATAACGTTCTGCAATCAATCCTGGTATGAAAAAACGTGCATCATGGTAGTTCTCCTCAATCACTCTGATATCGGTGCACTTGAAATGAGTCGAGTTTGAGTGATTGGTACAATTGGAATCAGGTCAGTCTAGCTGGAACTAAGTTGATACTATATTGGTGGTTGAGTCAGCATGGACTATAACTAGCACCAGTTGCAACCAAGTTGATCGCATATTGGTTGTTGGATCAACCATCATGGTGTATAACTGGCACCAGCTTGAACTAAATTACACCGGTTGGAACCAAATCGGTCCCATATTGATTGTTGGGCCAACCATGATGGTCTGTAACTGGCACCAGCTGATACCAAGTCGATCCAGCTGGGACCAAGTTGGTCATCTGTTGGGCCATGCTGGGTTTTTCCAACAGGGTAGAGACAGTTGAGTTCAAACGGCAGAGAGAACTCAAACACGTGTGGGAGTTGCATGTACACTGTTGGAAATTGTTTGAAATTTCATACACTTTCCAATCACATTCTTACCTGAAATATTCAATCCTTGGTATTTGAATTGACAATTATTATACACGTGAGTAAATTTTCAGATTTCTTTATATCATATTACACATTTATGTATATTTTTGTGACTAAAATTTCATTCACATGTAATCAAATCGCTCAGTTACGTGATTGAGGATTGCTCCCGGCACGTGTAATTAAAGTGTCATCCAGAAGATATTAAGAGCGTATGATATTACTCGGCTTTCGATCAATTTGCTTTGTGAGGAAATAATAAACAGGCTACAATTGGAATCCAATATAGGTCCTATGTGTCCTTGTGGGAATGAAACAGCGTGCGTGAAGCGTGCATGGCCGCCAATTCACACTCCCCAAGTTTCCCATTCTCCTTCAAATATATTGTCAGAAAAAGCCAGATAATTTACAACGAGCGAATTTGTGTCTATATACGCTTCACATGCGGTGTTTCTTAAGAATTCTTCTTGAAAACCAGAGGTCTTCATAAAGGACTCATGTTGAACTGTCATAACGGGGACTCTTTGAGAATTCTGCGAAGAATCCATAAAGAATTCTTCATGACTATTTTGGGAACAACATGGGTATTGGTTTACTTCTTCTTATCAGATGATCTGATGCATTTTGGATAGAACTATTTCTATATTTCAGGATATTACATCGTTCTCATATGGTTTTTACACCAAATATTTTTGGAGTTCTATCATGCGTTACGAAATCGTAATTGTGCATTATTTGACGATAGTGATTTATAATTCCCCGTCAGATTTCATCGCTTCCGAATTGATTATTTTCGATTGCATTGCACATCGTACATCCACGATAAAATGCGATGACGATAGAATATTGATTCAAACAAAATATTTGTTCTCCATTCATATCGTCATTTCACTATGAGAAATGCCTCTAGATTCCTCAAAACCAACTGGATTTTCCATCGTGATCTCAACACAAAAACCAAAAGGGTTTGTTATTGGAGTTTGAATACAATATCTTATCATTTTTAGATCGCGCGTTCCCTGTATTAAAGAATAGGATTTTTACTGAAAAAAGATTTATGTTTCTTTTTGCATTGTAGTTTTTTCATGAAGAATGAACTAGACGCTATTGAAAACTCGAAAATGGATTTTGCAAAGATAATTCTTTCCGTTCATTTTTTTAATGAGAATAGTGAATCAGCTGCCTAAAAAAATTCATAATATGCAGAATAGCAGTTGTCAGTGATAATTTATGTAGTTCAAATTATGTCATAGCATCCTGCATTTTTGAATATTCATAGTTACGTGTACACAGAGTACAAATTTGGGTTTTAAATTCCTTTTGTACTGAAACACCCACCACACAGTTTCATTGAGGTGATTTAATTGTGATGGAACTTTGTCACAGCTGTTACATCACGAAGTTATGTTTCATTCACATTGGATCGATACAACATATTGGATTGTTATGTAACAGTAACGTTCATGTTTCGGAAGAGTGACTATTATATAACCATCACGAGCTGAATTATGAAATTACTCGGTTGCTGCCTCATTGCAACAACATGCTGTATTACATTACGGCAACAGTCATTGTTTAGTGTGCAATATTTCTCAAATAAACAACGAATTTATTTAGCCAGAAGGAATATTCTTTTCGTTACATGGAAGGAAACGGGTATTGAATCAAAATAACTTCTCCGTATATAGAATGGAAAATTATAGCATGAATTATGTGAAAAAATTGTAAAACATATGCGACTGAATGTTCCTGAAATTTTGGTCATCTATCAAGGGGAAATTTATGAGAATTCTTATCAAATTTCCAATGACTGTTTGGATTTTGCTCTTTAATTTGTTTTCTCAAATTAAATTCTTCTCATGACTCATGGTTTGGGCCCCTAAACCGTAGACTAGTCAGCGTACCCTTAAATTTGGCCCTGGGCGTCTCCACGAACGATGCAGTCACATTGAACGCGCATTCAGAGCGATGGACTGCATCCCCTAGCAGATCCGATCATACCGAAATTTTCATTATTCTGTGAGTATAATTGCGCGGCTGGATCAAAAAACTCGCCGAGCGCTCGAACGTGGGGAAAAGTATTGCCCAAGCCATGACGTTACACGGCGAAATCAAAAGTTGGAATTCCTAAAATTAAGAAATACTAGGCGATAGGTCTTGAAAAATCAATGTGAGTATCCCTTTATGATTTTTTCTGTGATCAATGGTTTTAGATGAAAGAGATGAAGAATAAAAACTGCACATTTTTTTGTATCAAAAATCAATGTTTTTCAATATTAAACTCGGTCTAATTCAGTCATTTTTCAAGATATCAAGGAAAACTTGATCAATTCTTCTTCGTAAGATCTGTCCAAAGACGATCATGTCCATACAATTTGTAACAGTTAATAATAAATTGATAAATTTTTAATCCAAATTGAAAACCGTGTTCTTGATACTTTGGATTGAAAAAGAGGCGGAGAAAATGAGAGCAACGAAAAACTTCCAGCGACGAAGTTGTTCGTTAATGTATGAACTAACTTTGTGGAATATTTCAGATTGATTGGACTATCAGTTGTTGAGATATAACAAATAATTCATTAGCGCGTAACGGAAATTTTCCATGAGTTCACGTCGTTCATCGAATGAATGTCAACGTGCGCAGCAAATAATGTATTCGCTCGATTCCTCGACATACATTTATACATTTTTTCTTTGAGTCGGAGAGTCCGCATATCAAAGGATTTTTGCAACATTCATAATCGATTCTTGATTATAAACAATTCAATTGTTTGAAACGTCTTTACAAACCAACTATTGATACTGAGAGAAAATCATTCGAGCAAAGGAAGTTTCTCATCTCTGAGGAATAAATGCGAAATTTTCTTTGCTCGAATGATTCTCTCCCAATGTGATGAATATTAGGATATTCAATTATTGAATGCCCTCACATTCATTCATTCCTCAGAAATGAGAAACTTTCTTCGCCCCAATGATTTTCTCCCAGTCTCAATAGTTGGTTTGTAAAGACGTTTTAAACAATCGAGGGTCCGACGATACGCTTGAACTGAGAGATAAGTATTGTCCAAGCCGTGACGTCAGGAATCGAAAAAGAAATCGGAATTCCGAAAATCTGAAAATACTGGGTGGAAGGGCTTTGAAAATCAATACAAGTCTTCCTTTCCAATTTTCTCGTATGATCAATAGTTTTTGAGAAAAAAAAATGAGAACTACTTATTTTTGCAACCAAAATCAATGTTTTCCAATATTAAACTCGTCATAACTCGGTCATTTCTTGATGTATCTGAGTGAATCTTACGGATTCTGATTCGTAAGACTTCCCCGAAGACGAAAATGTTTAATAAATTTGTAAAAATCCATGACAAATTCATAATTTTTCAATCCGAAGTGAAAAGCATGTTTTCTATGCTTTGTGATCAAAAAGTGGTGGGAGAAATTAGAGGTACAAAAAACTTCCAGCGACAAAGTTGTTCCTCAGTATATGGATCAACTTTTTGGAAAGTTTCATATCGATCGGATTATTAGTTTGCAAAATCCAGCGATTTTCTCATGAGCGCGCCACGGTTATTTCGCATGCCTTCACGACGTGTACCCGCTGAACATCGACATCTGTGAGAAAGATTGTGTTTGTTTGATTTCCCAATGTGGATTTATATTTTTGTGTCAGAGAATTAAAATATCGAACTATTTGTGCAAGCCTCCTCACCAATTCGTTTTTCATAAATAATTTTATGGCAAAAAACTTACACACTCATGTGAAGAAAAATATTTATATGAAGTATTTTTATACTTCTTCACATGATTTACCTTCATATATCATAAAAGGTACTATTTTTTTGTGACATTCTAGTTCCGCGTTTTTCAGAATAATCAGTTATCAATCATAAAGTGAATTGTAAGTAATACTGAACATTTTACCTCATATCACAGTTTTCGATAATGCAAGTACTCATCGAATTCATGGGCTGTATTCTCTCTCGTTTCACTCTTTGGTGTTTTTACTTTTCACACTCATTTCTGTCATGTATTTTTCGGAATATTCTTTCCCTTCAGCAGTTGAAAACTTCAACAAAGCCTCCAAATCTTTCATTTTTTCTGCACTTATTCTTATTTGTTCGACGGGTGGAGCATTTCTCAAATCATCATACATAACTGACTTGTCCATGAAATACGTCTTTGGAGTGCCCTTATAATTCCCATAAACATCCACTTTACCATTTGGATAATACTCGATTATCACAGCTTTTGTAATCTTCAGGTCTTTCGAAATTTTATATCTACCCTGCATCACATATTCAAAATCTTTCATGAGACAGTTCTCTCGTTCCACTATAGTAAAAGGCGGACTTCTTGCATTCCTCATTAATTCGATGTACTTTTCCTCAGTTCCAACAGTTTCTACCATTTGTTTCTTTCGACCGTACATGCCGAAATTCCTATCACACTGACAATATGGGTGTCCCTTAACGGGAAACAAATGATGGATGGGAACTTGAAATTTCTGTGAGAAGGGTGATAAGAACACCATCACTGTATAATTCTTATTTTGTCCGCCGCATGAATCAGAGAACAAAAATATTTTATTGTAACAATGCAACTCGGATGATTCCAAAATAACATGCAGCAGGAAATTGCACACCGTGTTTCCGCCTTTTTTTGAGGATCCTTCCATGAAAAAAAAACATTGAGCTTGGTGATACACTACCAGTAGGGACATGAACGTGAGCGTTAAATATATGAAGCCAAATCAACCGCAAATAAAACTGAGCCGAAACCGGAAGTTTCGGTGATGGAAGATTCTGTCCAGAATCGCATTCGAGGCATAAGTGTTCTCCACAAGTTGCTAACCTTGTGTCCTTCAAATTTTTATGTGCTTCAATTCTTCGTTTGTGCTCTTTCGCAGCTGGTTCATTTTGCTTCCCGAGTTTCTCATTCTCATAACATTCGTCGTAACAATCCGTTCTGGAAACATCGAATGTGAAATTTACAAAATGATTCAAATATTTAGAATACGTAGATTCTGGTAGTGGAACGTCATCATTTCCAGTTTCGGATTTGTGGTAATCAAGAAATTTTTTGTATTAACCCGTAAAACTCAAATGACTATCACGAGAATAATTCAATTCCGAAGTCGTATAATGCGATTTCGAATGAGGAAGACCTTGGCAGTGCTGAAGGATAAGCCTTTTCAGATTATTGGTTAATGTTGTGAAATGATCAAAAGTTTTCCCACGCATATCCTGAAGGCCTTCATCATTTTTCAGTTTATTTTGAACCGTTATTAATCAAGCTCTTTTGATACCAATGACTGCGAGTAAAAAACTTTGACAAATTTCGACACCATGAGCTTGAAACAGACGAGGAAAATAGTAATGCCATCGTACATATTTTACTGAGTCATTACCAGCAGCAGACGCTGTCTGCTTCATCAGTGTGCTTGAAAAAACATTTCGTGATGCATAATCCCCAAGTTTCCAAGAAGTATCGTGCACTTTTTTCTAGTGCTGGCTCTCAATTTTCGAGAAGCATTTTCTTCCACAGCGAAGGAAGATATCCCGAAATTCTCTCGCAGACACGGTTTTCCCCGTTGATGGAGATTTGTATTCTTTTCCCTACAGAATTCAAAAGCAACAGTATAAATCCATCAAAACATCCATACAGCACTAATATCTCACAGAATATCACAGAAATATTCTGGAAATATTGAAACATCCCAGTATCCATAAGCACACCAGTTCAAAAAGAGTTTGTAACAAATTCATTTGAAACTATGAAAATCCAAAATGCACGCATTGGAAACTTTTTCTGAAATTTAGTGCTGTGTCGGTAATACCTCAGAAATATTACAGAGATATTCTGGAGACATTGAGGCTTCATATACTGAGAAACATACTTTTCTGAAATGGGATCAACAGAAAATTTTGTTATTCCAACAAGGTTTTCGTTTTCTCAACTCAACCTTTGGTATTGAAAATGAGAATGATTCCTGGAAAAGAAGGTCAACCAAATTCTTTTGTTCGAACCACAAAAGTTTTGCTGGGATAACAACATTATTTTCTTGATGACATTTCGGAAACATTATTTTGTTGTTTTTCACAAAACATTTTTTCAAGTATAGTACACCCAATGCAACAAACACAACAAATCACATTTCTTTTGTACAGAGAATTCCTTGTAGCTGCATTTACTGAATGAGTATCGTTATATAATACCATTGTAGTTATTTTAAGTAATTATCTATACGGCACATGTCCCAAATGAACTCCCGTTATGTTAGTTCCGAAAGAATTCGTAATGAATTCTTGAGGATTCTCAAAAAATTCTTTTTGAATACCAAAGATTCTCAAAGCATTTATTCTAAACTATCATAACAGAGACTTCTGAAGAATCTCACGATGGATTTATAAAGGATTCTTTACGACCACATCGAGGCAAGCGTTCTGTGTTGGCATCGATGAAACTCGTATAGGCAGCTACTTTCAAATGTTAGCACAATTCAATGTCTAATCTAGTTGAATGTATGTTTTGCAGATTTTATTGGAATTCACACTTTAGACATGAAGCATTATAAACAGGACTTTAATACCAAAATATTAAGTAGGGGGTATTTTGATTATCACGTTTTATTTGTGGTTCAGAATTTTCAATCAGATACGAGGTGTGTTCAAAAAGTAAGGTGACTTTGTATTTTTAAGAAAAAATATTTATTCATTTATCAATATTTATGTTGTCCCCTTCAAAGTAATCCCCCTCAGATACAATACACTTATGCCAACGGTTTTTCCAATCCTCAAAGCACTTCTCATAAGCACTTTTCGGTATAGCCTTGAGCTCTTCCAGCGATGCAGTCTTTATCTCTCTAATCGTTGCAAATCTCCGTCCTTTCATAGGTCTCTTTAGTTTTTGGAACAAGAAAAAGTCACATGGGGCCAAATCCGGTGAATATGGTGGCTGAGGCATGATTGTGGTGTTGTTTTTGGCCAAAAAATCTCTCACAAGCAAAGATGAGTGAGCAGGGGCATTATTGTGATGCAAAAGCCATGAATTATTTTTCCACAATTCTGGACGTTTTCTTCGTATTGCCTCTCGCAAACGGCGCATATCTTCAAGATAATACTGTTTATTGACCGTACGACCATATGGTAAGAACTCCTGATGCGCCACGCCATGGTAATCGAAGAAAACAGTGAGCAAAACTTTGACATTTGATCGAACTTGGCGTGCTTTTTTCGGTCTTGGCTCATCTGGGGTCTTCCATTGGGACGATTGGACTTTGGTTTCGACATCATAACCATATACCCATGATTCGTCACCAGTTATGACCCTTTTGAGTAAATCTGGGTCGTCGTTGACATCATTCAACAGTTCTTGAGCGATGCTCATGCGACGGTTCTTTTGGTCAAAATTTAGCAATTTCGGAACAAACTTCGCTGACACACGTCTCATGCCCAAAACGTTAGAAAAAATTTCATGGCACGAGCCAAGCGATAAACCAACATCCTCAGCAACTTCTCTGATAGTGATTCGACGATTTTCCAAAACAATTTTCTTCACTGCTTGAACGTTCTCATCAGTTGTTGACGTGCTTGGGCGTCCAGAGCGAGGCTCGTCATTGGCATCTTCCCGGCCACCTTGGAAGAGTTTGTACCAATTGTAAACGTTTTTCACTCAGAACAGTTTCACCGTATGCTACTGTCAACATTTTAAGTGTTTCGGAGCACTTTATCTTATTTTTTACACAAAATTTGATGCAAATCCTTCGATCCATATTTTTCGATAGCAAGAAATCGCCGAGCACGCAAAACACTTATAACCTTCACGCCTCTCACAACCAAACAAAAAATGCCATACACTTGAAACTTGGTACAGATGTTCGGGAAGAGTGTGCCAACATAACAAAACAAAAAAATCGATAATCGAAAGTACGTTGCCCGCGAAATTTGAAAAGTCACCTTACTTTTTGAACACACCTCGTACATACTTGGTTTCGGGATGGTTTTGCGATATTACGTTTCCATGAACTTTCATTCCTCGTTCTTTTCCGGCCCTCTTGTGATTTTTTGGGACTTTGCATTTTCCCATCACACATATTCATACGTTAATGAATGATGATTTATCAATTACTTCAGGGACATTATAAAGGAAAAAACAACACTCAAAATTCTTCCTTGTTCATAAATTTTCATGCACGTTGAGGGGTGAATATCATGAAGGCTGAGTTTTGATACTGAGTGATCAAAACAAAAGAAAATAGAACAACCACGAAGATGGCTGGAGATTCTTATAATAAATGAAATACGTTTGCCAACGCGCAACTTTCAAAAATAGGATAGATTGTATTCCATCAGTGGCAGTTTTCATCAAGAATAAATTCATTAGATTTCCAATTATAATTTGTGTATACAGGGTGATTCAAAATTCCCGCACTCTTTTTTGGGAGTAGATTCCTGATGAAATTCTAAAACGATTTGTCCTTTTGCACAATGCTCTTCGACGCATAATTTCCGAGATATAATTAATTAAAGTTGACTAATTATGAGGTGGATCCATCGGTCATTCAGGAGCGTTATAACAGAACAAGAGAGGAAGGTGCTTGCAGAGGGCGCTCATACGATCAGCTGATCGGTATAATCGATACGATTTACCAACATACAAATCGGTAAATTTTCTATGTAGACCGATTGAATTCGTTGACACTGTGGAAAAATTGATTATTGTCATGAATTCTTATCACGATATGCTGTAGGTGAAAGTTGTAATTTCAGTAATGATTTTTATTCCGCAGACAAATGTGAAATAGTGTTATTTCGTAGGGATAGGGATTCAAGTGGGAGAAAAAAGTATAACTACCCCTTTCCAATCAGAATTTTCATGTAAAGAAGAAAACATGAGAATTTTCATTCATCCGATACCCAATTTGAACGCTTTAATTAGCAAGTTTAACACAAGAGATTGGATCCCGAATCCTGTATTCTGATTGGTCGAGAACCAATGTATGTTAGATCAATCTTCGGCCGTTTCAAATGATTCTTCTGAAGAATGTGTTTTCGACTTATCCCAACCACAACATTGAACAATGATGAATTTATTCGAATTCACCCTTTTTACATCATTCGATGATTATAAACGGTTTATCATACGTTAATAACTTACTTCAACTTGCAGAATCCATCAATTTTGACGAAAATACAAGGTGTGACATCGTATACGACCCAATCATTGCACTTGATTGACATTGTAATCACATACGGTTTGTTTAGCTTAAATCAACCATTCGTGATACGAATCAACCAACTAGGGGACAGCTCGAAACAGTTTCATTTGAAGCACATATGACGTCCAAGGGCATATTGTCATTTCAAATGGAAAAAGAATTGTCTTTGAAGATTAACCAAATCCGTCCTTTTCAGGACGAATACATTTTCTACACGTAGGAACGCGCTTGAACTTGCACACAATTTGAATTAGATTTTGATTCAAACATGAATGATCTCGAGTGATCTTAAGTAAGTTATTAACGTTCGATAAACCCTCTATGATGATCGAATGATGTAAAAAGGGTGAATTCAAATAAATTCATCATTGTTCAATGTTGTGGTTGGGATAAGTCGAAAACACATTCTTCAGAAGAATCATTTGAAACAGCCGAGGATTGATCTAACATACATTGATTCTTGACCAATCAGAATACAGGATTCGGAATCCAATCTCTTGTGTTAAACTTACTAATCAAACCGTTCAAATTGGGTATCGGATGAATGAGAATTCTCATGTTTTCTTCTTTACATGAAAATTCTGATTGAAAACGAGTAGTTATACTTCTTTCTCCCGCTTGAATCCCTATCCCTACGAAATAACACTATTTTACATTTGTCTGCGTAATAAAAATCATCACTGAAATTACAACTTTCACCTACAGCATATCGTGATAAGAATTCATGACAATAATCAATTTTTCCACAGTGTCAACGAATTCAATCGGTCTACATAGAAAATTCACCAATTTGTATGTTGGTAAATCGTATCGATTATACCGATCAGCTGATCGTATGAGCACCCTCTGCAAGCACCTTCCTCTCTTGTTCTGTTATGATGCTCCTGAATGACCGATGGATCCACCTCATAATTAGTCAACTCTAATTAATTATATCTCGGAAATTATGCGTCGGAGAGCATTGTGCAAAAGGAAAAATCGTTTTAGAATTTCATCAGGAATCTACTCCCAAAAAAGAGTGCGGGAATTTTGAATCACCCTGTATATACACGCAACATGGATTTCTCAATTATTCATTCGCTCGAAAGGATCATGGAAAAAGAAAACAATGAAATTGAAGTTTATCAACATAGGTTGCGAAATCGTATGAAAAGAGGAAAGTATCAGACTTCAAATTTTGAATCTCAAAAACACCTTCAATCTTCCTAATTCCACGTGATCAGTATATTTTCCAGTACTTCTTCGTCTCACTCACAAGCAGATACCTATGGTTTTCCTTCACTGGAATTATTTTATTGCTCACACTGGACGATCTGACGTCGTTGATAATTCAGTTTTTGGATCACATCAGAATTGCTCGATTTTCCAATTTCTCAACCTAAAAAATCTCAATCCATGTGAAGAAACCAAATTATGAGAATTACTTTCATCTGTATCTAAATATCATAATCATATTTAAATAAAAAATTCGGATACTGAAAAATGATATGTACAAAATTGACCAGTTACAGGATAAGAAATCTTCTTTGTTCCAATACTTCACTCATGGAATCAATATTTCGTAGATGTCATTGTTTTGGACCAATCGATTGTTGATTATAAAATTGGATGAGCGACCTTGCCAGAATAGTTTGATTCCCGGATTTAAAACTTCTCCTTCACAAGGATAAGAAACTCCATTAATTGGGACACTTTTTCTTCAAAGTCAATAGTTTGACCTTCGGAAAGTTATAAACAATGGAATTGTTGATAAACAAAGAGAATCCCGAATCTAGCGAATATAGTTCGATATTCAAATCTTATGACTCAAAAAACATAAATCCACATTGAAAAATCGAACGAATACAATTTTCCCCGCGGACTCTGATATTTAACCGGTACACATCGTAGAGGAATGCAGAATAACCGTTGCGCGCTCATGAAAAAATCGCTGGATTTTGCAAACTAATAATCCGATCGATCTGAAACTTTCCAAAAAGTTTGTCCATATACTAACGAATAACTTTGTCGCTGGAAGTTTTTTGTACCTCACATTTCCCCCACCACTCCTTGATTCCAAAGCATAGAAAACATGCTTCTCACTTCGGATTAAAAAATTATAAATTTGTTAGGAATTTTTACAAATTTGTTCAACATTTTCGTCATCGGGGAAGTCTCACGAATCAGAATCTGGGAGATTCACTAAGAAACATAAAGGAGACTTCTGGTGAGATGGTGAGCAAGGTGTGACGGGCGGTAGATCGCGGAATAAGTAGTGGCAGAAGAGAAGTGGAAGAGGTAATAAAGGGAGTGAGTGAAAAAGGAGAGGAGTAGCACGGGTTTTTTGAGAGAAACCTGGTGGAAGTGAGGAGGAAAGCAAAGGAAGTGAGATTGGAAGTTATAATGAGTTGATTTTTAGGGGTGATTTTCAGAGGACGGGGTGTAAGCAGAGAGCTGAGGGAGACTCACGGATGTACGTAACAACATCGATAGATATATTTTTCGAACTGGTTACAAGGGAGAATATACAAAAACAAATGAAGTCATACAATATAAGAATAGTACTTACCGCTAGTTGTGTGGGTGTATAGGGTGAGTGTGAGTGTCGTGAGTGTTGGTGTGTCGTCTCGTCTTTCGGCTGGTCGGGCCTAATAGATGTTCCGCGGGGTTGCCGTAGAGGTACGAGTGGCTGCGAGGAGGTCTTCAGTCCAGTGACTCGTGGAGAGTATTTCGGATACCTCGTGGTATTTGGTTGGAGAGTGAACTTCACTTCACTTAACTTTGATGGCCTCGTAGGGCGTGCGAATAATGGGGCTATTGAATAGCTAATCTGTCGAGTACCGGTAACGAACTGTCCTTTCACCGCCTGGACTCATCACTAATCTCGCCGCTGCTGCCCCCTCTACCTCCTCGTCGGTGCCTCCTTCTACTCTTTTCGTAACGCTTACGTTGCGAAGCGTGGTGCTACACGCGACAAAGGATGGGAAGGGAGGACATGGAGAAACTGGTGGGAGCGATGATGGAGGAAAAACTGGTGAAAAAAGGAGGAGAGTGGGTAAGAGGAATGGAGGCGAAAGTGAAGGGAGAAGTTGAAAAGGAGGAGATAGAAATAATGAAGGCAATAATAAAAAAGATGGGAGTTTGGCTGAAGGAAATGAAGGGAGAAGGAGAAAGAGAAAGAACGGAGGAGCTGCCTCTAGCGGAAGGAGAAGTCACCAGGGAGGAGACAACGGTAAGGAAGAAGAAAGAATCACCGACAAGGAAGGGAAACAAGGAGTCGATAAGGAAGAAAGCAGGAGGGAGAGACAAGGAACGCCATCTGCCGGAAGACGGGAGAAGCGGGAGTAGTAGAGAGGGAGAGAGGGAAGGGGAAGAGAAGGAGGAAGAAGAACAAAAGGAAAAAAGAAGGAGCTAGTGAAGGAGAGGGAAGAGGAGAAGGAAGAGGGAGGAGATTTGGAAGAAGGAGCGAGGGAACGAGAAAAGATGAGACGGGAGGAATGGAAGGAGAGGGACAGAAGATGGAGAAAGTGGAACGTTATAGTCCGGGGATGAGGGGCAAGGGCAATCAAAGAAAATGCAAGGCTGTTGGAAGTTCTGGAGGAAAGGATGGGGGTTGGATATGAGGGTGGAAGGAATAAGGACGATAGGAATGGAAGGGAAGGCACGTGTATTAGGCTGGAGCGTGAGGACACGGTGGAATTAATGATGGGAAGGAAGAACGGTTCGAAGACGTTTGGGATTTACGTGGACGAGGACCTAATGAGGGAAGACAGACACAAGTGGAGGAAAGAAGAGGAAGAAGAAGAGGATAGTGAGTGAAAGAGGCAGCTGCGAGAGGAGAGAGAGAGAGGAAGGGAGATGACAATGCAGGGAGAAGAGGAGGTGCGCAGGGAGGAAGAAGAAGGGAAGGGGGGACAGGTGATGAGTTGGGGAGTTTGAGTGAAGTGAAGAGAGGAAGAAAAGACAATAATTTTTGTTCATTTTTGTTTATTATTTCCGATTATGGTTTTTATGGTGATTTGCACTTGGTGATTTGGGCGGTCAGTCTTGTGAGAGGTTTTTTTTGTATTCTTCTTTCCTTTCTCTTTTCGGAATTGTTTTCTTTGTGTGTTGTTCACAGAGGAGTAGGTAGGAGTGTTGGAGGAGGGGAGAAAATTGTAGGGGGCGGCGCTCTGAAACCAATGTAAGAGGGCGCCAACAGAATACAAATGAAAGCATACATACATACACTAAGATACATAAAAAAAATGACCGAGTTATGACGAGTTTGATATTGAAAAACATCGATTTTGGTTGCAAAAAATAGGTAGTTTTCATTTCTTTTCTCAAAAACTATTAATCATGGGAAAAAATTGTAAAGGAAGACTTGTATTGATTTTCCAAGCCCTATTAGGGGTGTGCGATTCACGAGAAAGAATCGATTCCCGAATCGATTCTGGATCGCAAAATAAAAAATCGATTCGATCAAAAATCGGCTAGAAAAGAATTGACTCTTCAAAAATCGATTGAAAAAACTCGGATATGGTTTTTCGAAGTTAGCAGAGAATCTCAAATGGTTTATTCGTTCTAATCGAATATTAAATACATCTCACATACGTAATAATACAAAGCCTATTTGAGATTATTGAATTCATAGGGAATGAAGAATGCATTTTTGTAATGGAATCAAAGGAAATGAAAATATTCGCTTCAAATGAATGTAATAAGGATGTATTCATATTCCACTGGGTATAACCCAGATACATTCAGCAACTACAGTGATACGAGTACATTATCAGATATTCTTCAGAAGCCTCATAAGTCTATTAGGAACATTTTTTAATTTGAACAATTGAATCAAAAATCATATAATTGTGTATTTTTTTTATCATTAAATGCACGGAGCAAAAGGAATTCGCTGTGGCAGCGAAATCTACTTCCGCTGGGTTCCTTTTGCCAGAGCAGCAAATTTTTTGCTGTGACAGCAAACTATTCGCTGTTCCAGCAATCTTGTTAGCTGCGACAGCAAATTTTTAGCTGGGGCAGCAAAGAATGTTTACCATCCCAGCAAAATTTGTTTGCTATTCTGTATATAACACTGAAAATTTGCTGGCGGAGCGAACGTTTTTTGCTGCCACAGCTAAAAAAACTGCTGTTGTAGCTAACACGATTGCTGTTATAGCAAATTCTCAGCTAGGTCAGCAAAAAATTCCGCTATTCTATATATAATACTTCGGTTTGCTGCGTCAGCAAATTTTTTCTCTCCGTGTATCAGCAGAAAATGAAATTCCGTATATCAATAACACGGATGAAATCAGAATTTTCCTTTCTCTCGGGGTTTCCTTAGGGTTTCCTTGGGGTTGATATTTGAGACGAAGACGAATAATCCATAACCACCACTGTTCTTTGGAGAGAGAATTCAAAAACAATAGTTCTTGCACATGTTTAGGAGACAAGCAACTTCTGCTCTGCGTCACAGGGTGTTTACGGCAAATGATCGGTTCAGGTTCATTTCTAGACAGTGGTACTCAATTCCGAAAATTTCTAGAATTGATCGAATCAGTGATCCTGTCCTGTCTTACGAGGCGGTGTTAACGTATCTTTATGAAATAGAGCGGGAACCTGGAAGTGAAAGATAATTAGGTGGCATTAATTAATATTTATGAAATTTGAAGGTACAAATTATCATGTTCGTGCTAAAAAGTGATTTCAAATTGTTTTGTTAAGCCATTATTGATGAAAATACTCGATTTTTTATTATGGAAGGAGTTCTGACCTTGAATTCAGAAAATAAATTAAGATGACTTTTATGTATTGCTTTTGTGGCAATAAAATGAATGACTACTGAATGAATAAGATCAATGTTTCGAAGTGACAAATTATTCCAAATATTATTTTATAATAATGTTCACAAAGTTTGAGAAAATCAAATTTCCATCCAACTGTAATTTTTTACAATTTAAAATAACATTCTTTGTTGTGGCGATTCCTAGATATTTTTCAATGTCAAGGACGATTCTTTAATAATATTCATTTGTCTATTAGGTGCGAGTTGAATTATTGGACTGACATGGGATTTCATGGATTATATAATCTATTCTTTGAAGATGACGCAGAATATGAATTTCTTGAGCACCGTATAATGCCATTGAAAACGTTCACGTTATAGCCAGCAATGACTTGTAAGACAAGACGGAACACTAATCCGATCAATTCTAGAAATTTTCGTAATTGAGTACCACTGTCTAGAAATAAACCTGAACCGATCATTTGCCGCAAACACCCACAATGTTTCCTGTTTTTGAAAATAATCTATCAGAGAGAACCGAAGTTGCTGGGACTGAGGAATAACATTTTGCAATCTCACTCAGTGATGGGTACGTAGAATGATGCATTTTCCAAAAATTCAAAGGACCATCTTATAGATCAATCAAAGGTTAAGTGAGATAATGTTTTAAATCTGTTGGCATATCGTCGATGTCAGGATTGGCAATACTCTGTTCTTTCATTAGGTTTTTATGATATTACCACACATCATTTTTTGATGTTTCTTCAGTTCCTCCAGAATAAGATTGGCTGCATGGAACCTTATGGCCTTATGCTGCACGTTTATGCATTCGTATGCTTAGGCCTTTGAGCTGCTTTCTCATGTAGCGGAACAGCGCGATACAAAACAATCATGATTGGTCAGCCTCTAGTATTATTTGAAAATCACAAGGAATTTACCAATGGTGATCATTTGACGTTATGTAATACATCGTACTTCACGAAATTCAAAATTCTGACAGAAGTTTCTGTTACATTTATTCCATATTTGGAAAATTGAGTACGATTTTTTTGAGAATCGGATAAAAAAGAATCGATTCATGAAACAATCGTCCATAGAAGAATCGATTCAGAAATCGATTTGAGTTTGCAATAAAATCGATTATTTTGCGAAATCGAATCGGAATCGCACACCCCTAAGCCCTATCACCCAGTATTTTCAGATTTTTGGAATTTCGATTTTTTTTCGACCCCTGACGTCACGGCTTGGACAATACTTATCCCGCAGTTCGAGCGTATCGTCGGTTCTTGCATCCGAATCATCAATTGAATTGTTTGTAATGAAGAATCGATCATGAATTTTGCAAGAATCCTTTGATATGCGGATTCTCCATCATCATCATCATGAAGTAATCAGTCTTATGACTGGTTTGATGGAATCCTCCAACCCTGTCTATGATCCGCTAACCCTTATCTTGTATAATTTGCTTCATATAACTCAAGGATGAATCACATAGATTTTGAAAATAATATATCGTTGATGGCCCGTGATTCAAAATATGATCCATGGCACAATAAAACTACTGAAGATAAGTTCGAATGACTCTGATCCGAATGTTTTCATGAATATTGAGGAAGATATTTTTTTATTCATCTTCATTTATATAAATGATTTCAATCTATATTCCATAAATTAATGGATTTCAACTTTGATGTAACTCTCAGAGGAAGCTGTGAATCGATTTAAAATTTTGCAGGAGGATTTGTTTGATCATTGAGAATCGTTTCGCAGATTTTCGTGAGTTTTTCATCATTTCAAAAATAGGTGTAATACATCCTTAATCTAGATCTACCTCTTCGAGTTTTACCATTCATTTTCCTTCCAATATTGTTTTCAATAAGCTATCATGCCCTAATGTGTGCCCTATCAGATTACTTCTTCTTTTCACGACCTGTCTCAAAAGACTTCTATTTCATTTACCTTCTCAAGTACTCCTTCATTTTTTACTTTCTCTATCCACTTTATTCTAAGCATCCTCCCATAACATTTCAAAAGCTTCGAGTCTTCGCTGGTCCGTTGTTCCGAATGTCCAAGTCTCGCAAACATATGATGCTGTGCTCCAAACGTAACTTTCCAAGAATTCATTCCTCACTGCTAAGCTAGTATTCTTCGAACATAGTAACTGTTTCTTCTGGCGGAAAGCCTATTTCCCTCATGCTATTCTTGCTCTTATATCTCTTTCACTTTCACCGTTTTCTGTAATTATGCTTCCTAGATATTTAAATTCTTTGACTTGCTGGATTGTCTCTGGATCTATTTTCATTTCCGTTCTTCTTCATGTTTTCGCTGTTGTACGGATCATGCATTTTGTTTTGTCCTTATTTATATTCATACAATAGTTTTCCAGTTTTAGTAATATTGTTTTTATCGTGTTGAGAGTATTTTCCAACTCAGCACCACTCGCAGCTGATATAGCTATGTCATCCGCAAATCTCGACATGCTTACATTTCCACCTTGAATTTGTAATTTCAATTGTGCTTGCTCTTCCACTTCGTTCATCGCTTTTTCTAAAAACAAATTGGAAATCAATGGCGATAGTGAGCATCCTTGTTCCACCCTTCTTCTACTTTGTGCTCCTCCTTTTTGATCCCCTATTTTCATTTTTGCGGTTTGATTCTTATATAATTCATATATCATTCTCTTATCCCTGAAATTGATTACTACCTTTTTCAAAATCGTAAAAATCTTCTCCCAATCAACATTATCGAATGCTTTTTGTATATCTGCAAAACCTATATACACAGACTTTTTCAACTCTAGACTTTTTTCTACTACTGTTCTGAGTGCTAATATTGCTTCCGCGTTCCCCTATTTTTCCTAAAACCTAACTGCCATTCTGCTAATCTACTCTCTATTTTATTCTCTATTCTCCTGTATATGATTTTCGTCAGTATTTTCGAGGCATGTGGAGTTGAACTAATCGTTCTGTAGTTCTCGCATTTGTCTGCTCCTTGTTTTTTTGGAATGGCGACAATTTGATTCTTCTGGAAATCTTTCGGTACTTCGCCTATTCCTCACATATCTTCGATCAATTCGAACAGTGCGTCACGAGTTCTCTGACTGGAGGCTTTGATAAGGTCCGCACTTATGCCCTCCATTCGTTGCGCTTTGATATTTCTCAATTTTTTTGAAGCCCTGTCGAATTCTGATCTCCAAATTGATTCTCTGACTCAAAGAAAATTTACGTATTTCGAGAGATCGAGCGAATACATTATTTGCTGCGGACGCTGACATCCATTCGATAAACGACGCAAACTTATGACAAATTTCCGTTACGCGCTGATAAATAAATTGCTATACCTCAACAACTAATAGCCCAGACAAAAATTCCCGTGTGGACGGGATTCTCAAATTCGCATGTGGACTCAGGTTCCTGCCCGGAATCAGCCAGGTCCTGCCTGGAAACCCTCCGGTTCCTGCTCGGGACCTGTCAGGTTCTCGCCCGGGACCCGGCAGCCGGGTCAGGTTCCCACTCGAGTCACCACCTGGCTGGTCCCAAGCGGGAACCTGACCGGCCCCGAGCGGGAACCAAAGGGGTTCCAGGCAGGACCTGGCTCGTCCTGGGCAGAACCTGGCCAGGACCTTGCGGGTCCTGGCCAGGAACCTGAGTCCACATGCGAATTTAGGAATCCCACCCACCAGGGAATTTTTGTCTGGGAGTCCAATCGATCTGAAATTTTTCACAAAGTTAGTTCATGCATTAACGAACAACTTCGTCGCTGGAAGTTTTTCGTTGCTCTCACTTTCTCCACCTCTCCTTTAATCCAAAGTATCAAGAACACGGTTTTCACTCTGGATTAAGAATTTATCAACTTATTATCAACTTTTACAAATTTTATGGACATCATCGTCTTTGGACAGATCTTACGAAGAAGAATTGATCAAGTTCCCCTTGATATTTCGGGAATTGACTCAATTAGAACGAGTTGAATGTTGAAAAACATTGATTTTCGATACAAAAAAATGTGTCATTTTTATTTTTTATCTCGAAAACCATTGATCAAAGAAAAAATCATAAAGGGATACTCACATTGATTTTTCAAGACCTATCGCCTGGTATCCCTTAATTTTAGGAATCCCAACTTTTGATTTCGACGTGTGACGTCACGGCTTGGACAAAACTTTGCCCCATGTTCGAGCGCTCGCCGAGTCTTTCGATGCAGCCGCTCAATTTTGGTCTGGTACAATCAGTATGAATCCAGTGGTAATTCAGTAAAATACCAAGTTGTGATGAAAAGGGAACTGAAAGCATACCGTGTGCTCGTGACATACATAATACATTCCGTATTCATTTCGCACGAATTCGGTATGAATTTGGTATGAAGTCTCCATGCCCAATTATTACCGAAAACGTATCAAATTTCAGTATGTTTTCAGTATAAATCCACCCGGAAAAAAAAATTCCATATATGCATCCATATATGGGCATATATGGATTTTGGCCATATATGCTTATTTATGGTCATATATGGAAGTGGGGAATCTATCAGCATTGATCTCACTTTTCTCTCCTTTGGTTTTTCATCACGTTCCATAAAAAATTGTGACATTTTTTGTCCATATATGGATGTATATGATAATGTATGATTGAATATGATCACATATGGCCATGTACAGTCTCATTCATACATGATCATATATGGCCAAAATCCATATATGCTCATATATGTTTATATATGTTCATATATGTTCATATATATTTCATATATGTTCATATATGATTCATATATGATTCATATATGATTCATATACGCTCTTATATAACCATATATGAATCATTTTTTCCTGGGCGGTTTGATTCCGGTAACCGTATTATCTGAGTATCATTGAGGTATGGAAAATTTACAAACATACTGGATAATTTCAGTATGGTCACAGTAAGATCAAATTTGCTAGGGTTCCCATACAGCACAAATACCTTAGTGATATCTCCAGAATGTTTCGTAACATACTGGAGATATTGTAATATACTCAGAATAGTTTAGATGTATCACTGAGACCTTTATGCTGTGTTGG
The DNA here is from genome assembly GCA_018340375.1 of Gonatopus flavifemur. Lineage (NCBI taxonomy): Eukaryota > Metazoa > Arthropoda > Insecta > Hymenoptera > Dryinidae > Gonatopus > Gonatopus flavifemur. Next base: position 1,019,702 of record JAFFJZ010000039.1, read on the forward strand.
TTGCTACCCGAGTATATGGTAAGAACCACACTGGGAGGGAAGCGAATTGGAGGTTCGGTATTTACTGGAAGAGTAAACCGGAAGAATTAGGAGTTGAAGTTTACTCTTCAAAAACGTACGGTTAGTAATCATATTTGGTCGATAAATTTGAGGATTACTGAAATTTCGGCAAACTTTCATGGAATTCCAAGAAAAATCACTGAAATTTTGCTCTACATTACTCAGTGTTCTTCAGTCGTTATTATTTGATACAAGATTCGTGTCCAAACTCGCTACGTGTGAATCAATCTCCAAACGTTCAGTAATTGAGTGACACATAGTGAGTTTGGGCATGAATATTGTATCAGATAATGACGATTGAAGAACACTGAGTAGTGGCAAGTGAAATCTCACTGATTTTCTGACAAGTTTTCAACTCACCAAATAATTATCAAAAGTCCCCGTACACCGTGAACAAAGTTTACAATTTTATTTTTCAACTTTCAGGAATCATTGGCAAATCCAAAGTTTGCGGGAGATCGCAATCTCAAGTATGTGATATATCATTATTCATTTCGAATTTGTATTGATCACATCCCTCTTATTGAAAAAAAGCAACAACAACATGATGGCATCCTCTCGGGTAAAATATTCCGGTAAAATATAAAAATAGCCACCTCTTCGGATCTCCGGGTGGAGGCTGCTCGAGAGAACCTCATCAAACAAGATAGGAACCCAAAGAAGATAGGGAAGAAAGAGAACATTCTTCGAGTCAAGGCGTGGAATGTTAGATCACTGAGACAAACAGGAAAATTAGAAAATATGAAATCAGAGATGAATAGGTTGCGTATCGATGTAATGGGAATTAGCGGAATGAGATGGCCGCAAGGAGGGGATTTCTGTGGTAGGAATTATAGAATCATTCATACAGGATCAAAGAATGGTCGAGTTAGGTGTGGGAATTATAATGCATAAAAGAGTGGGGAAGACGATAGAAAATCATTTGCAACATAGCAAACGCGTAATGATGATGAGAGTTAGAACAAAACCAGTAGACACTGTTATAGTTCAAATATACATGCCCACATCTGCGTACTCAGAGGATGATATCGAGAAAAAGTACGATGAAATAGGAGAAGTGATGGAATATGTAAAGGAAGAAGAGAATTTGATGATCATAGGTGACTGGGATGCGGTAGTAGGGCAAGAAAAAGAGGGCAGCATAATAGGAGATTCTGCGTTAGGAAAAAGAGATGAAAGAGGACAACGTTTAATCGAATTATGTGGAAGCCATGAGATGGTTATTACCAATACATTATCAAAAAACTATCCAAGAGGAATCTATACTTGATAAATGCCAGGAGATACAGCAAGATACCAAAATTCACTACATATTAGTGAAACAAAGATTCAGAAACCAAGTGAAAAGCTGTAAAACTTATCTAGGCGCGGATATAGATGGTGATCTCAATAACATGTTGCTGATGAAATGTTCTTTGAAATTCGAAGCTCTTAAGAAGGAAAGGGAAATGCAGAAGAGATGGCATTTGAAGAATCTCAAACAAGAACAAACACAGGAGGCATTCAAAGTGATGTTGGACGAAATATTGGAGGATCGACAAGAGAAAGACTTGGAAATAGAGAGTGGATGGACAAATATGAAAGGGAGCAAAGAACAACGTGCGGAGGAAATTTTGAAGAACGATGGAATAGAACCTACAAAACCATGGATAACAGAAGAAATTCTGGATTTGATCAATTAGAAGTCGGAAATACAAGAATAAGAGTAGCCAACAAGACCAGCAGACATACAAGGCGCTGAGGAATAAAATGATGAGAGAATCGAGGAAAGCAAAAGAACAATGGTCAGAGGAAAAATGTCAGGATATAGAAGTAAGATTACATTTAGGAAAAATAGATGAGGCATATGAGATTGTTAAGAGATTTTTTGGGCAAATGAAATCAAGACGCGGTAAGATTGAAAATTCTCTAGGGAGACAATTGATAAGAACAGGGGAGAAAATAAAACAATGGATTAATCATTCAGAAGATCTGTATGAAGGAAGCGATAATATGGGATTTTGAGAGAGGGAGGAAGATGTCGATGAAGAAGAATTGAGAAATTCAATTCTGAGATCAGAATTCGACAGGGCTTCAAAAGAATTGGAACATAATGAAGCGCAACGAATAGATGGCATAAGTGCGGACCTTATCAAAGCCTCCAGTCAGAAAACTCGTAACACACTGTTCGAATTGAGCGGCCGGATCTAACAACCAGCCGCGCGCTCGAAAAGACGTAAAAGTATTGTCCAAGCCGTGACGTCACACACCAAAATTAAAAATTGGAATTTCGAAAAACAAAAAATACCAGGTGATAGGTCTTGAAAAATCAACCCAAGTCTCCGTTTGTGATTTTTTTCTGTAATCAGTAGTTTCTTCGTAAGAAATAAAAACTGAAAATATTCGCGGTCTGAAAATCAATGTTTTTCAACATTAAACTCGCTGTAACTTTTTTATTTTCCAACGTATCGAGATGAGTTTCATCAATTCTTATTCGTGAGACCTCCCCGAAGACGATGATGTTGAAAAAACTCGCAAAAAATCATTGAAAATTATTAATTTTTTAATCCAAAGAGATTTTTTAATCCAATCATCTTTTTCAAGCTTCGTATTGAAAAAGTGATGGATAAAGTTTAAGCAGGAGAAAACTTCCAGCGACAAAGTTGTTCGTTAGTGCATCAACCAACTTCGTGGAAAATTTCAGATCGATTGAGCTATTAGTTTGAAAGATACAGCGATTCATTCATCAGCGCGTAACCTATATTCTTCATGACTCCTAAAAAGTTGCAGGTTAACCGTAAGAGACTGTATGAAACACGAGTCCACTCGATTCCTCAATACAGGTTTATGTTTTTTCGTGTCGAATAATTCGAATATCAAGCTATTTTCACATGATGGATTCTTCATTATAAACAAATAAACCAGTTGTTCAAAACGATGTTATGAACGAAAGCTTGATATTCGAGACAAATTGTGCAAACAAACAAGTTTCTTCTTCTCTTTGTTGAGGAATAAATTATGTATGAACTATGTTTCCAATACTACGATTATTTATTTATATCATCAATTATAATTCTATCCAAAAGATGGAATTTTTTTTTAATAATGAATTGTATCCGTGTCTCAATACTTCAATTTCTTGATGAAGGAACATCGAGTAAGACATAATTCATACAAGATTCATCCTTTATTCTCCTAATGTATCACTGAGGATAACATGTCCCATCAATGAATAACGGTAAACAGTTTTGAAAAAGTCATATGCTCATTTCCAGGATTCAATGAATTGTTACGTCAAAATCTTCAAGATTCATCTAAAACGAGCGGATATTTTAAGGAATTGTCAAATCAGAGTCTGACAACCCCTCTGATTACCCTGCTTTAGGTAGGGATGTGCATACACAAGGACCAGGGCTAGGATGCTGAAATGAATTGTCTCATATATATATTTCTTCAATGATTTATTGAATAATATTTCGTTACTATAGTTACAATATTTTAAATTGAAAGGATTACGAAAAAATTTGGTTACTTCAATTATAAATTTGATATTAATTATTGAAATATTCCTGAGGGTTACTCAGTGAATATTCTTATTTGATGCAGGTTAAAAAGAAAAGAGAAAACGTAAATTGAACAACATCTTCAAATTCCGAGGGTTGCTCGGTAATAAGAGATAATTTGTTAATTTTGGTTTTTAAAACATAAGAAATGAAAAATCCTTCTAATTCTGAGGGTTACTCAGTAATTGAAAGTGACTTATTGATTTGGTGTATTTTTCCTCTTAATAAAATTTCGACCTTTAAATTGTTTTATTAAAGGAAATCGAGCCCTTCAATAATGGCATAATCATATGAAAAGAGCGAAAGATTCATAGAGGAAGATGTATATGTGTTTCCTATTAGAGAGAGAGAGAGAGACATGAGTACTAGAAAGAGAGGTATATACCCACGTATACTGTATAGTGAAGAGAAAGAGAGAGAGAGGAAGGTATATTAGAAAGAGAAGTCCGTTTATCTGTAAAGCATGAATACATTGACCGCGTTTGCTGTCCAGGTAAGTTTTAAGCATATAGTATGGAATTGCAATGTGGTTGAAAAGAGGGGATTAGGAAGGGAAAAGATGACGTCTCAGTTAACTTCATTGCCGTCGAAAGGAATATAGGAAATGGAAAAGGAAGGAACAATTTCTTCCATGGACTTCGTACAATGAGCACGAATGCTTCGAATTGCACGTAGGCGGGAGAAAGAAATTGTTGGAAATTTAATTTCTATTATTCACATGAAGGGCAGGAGTGTTGATTCCCATACAAGGTTTTACAAGGAGAGTCTTCTGTGGGATCCCAATCCTCCTGGTAAACAAGTTCTTGTCTAACTTCCAAAGATTTTTTGAAAATACATAGATTATCTAACTCTTTGGAGAGTTGGGCAGGATTTCTATCGTCGCGGGCTGCATTTCGTTTGAAATTCCTCCAGGCTACACTAGAGGTTGGAGCGCGATTGTTTTTAATATCGAGGTCCCGTTCCTCGATCCTTTGTTTTATATAATGGATTCTTCTTTTAAGATCGGTGATTTTACTTTCAACCTTGACCTTCACTAAACAAAAAAAAGAAAAACAATTAGAGGAAAATGATTGAATTTAATTCCCACGCGGTTGAATCTATTATTGAACACATGAATGAATTTAATAAAAAAAAAATAAAAGTTAAATTTAACACGGAACAAAGAATGATTTTTCCCTTTTAAACAAACACGATAAGCACTGATTTTAAATTTCGAAAAAAGAAAGGAAACTCAGTTCCTTTTCCCACCCGAATTGTGGAAAACTCCACTCACTTTTGTTGTTTTCCCCTTCTCGAAGGTACTATCTCGTTCGTGCGAATGCGTATACTGCTTAAATGGTCTGGTTGAGTAACACAGGACCGCAGTTTGAAGAAAGAATTAGTATTTCTTAAGGAAATACTAACCGATGGAGCGAACACAACCGTGTGTCGGTGAGGATGACCGCGTAGCGTGCCGTAACGGTAGTTGTAGTAGAAGTAGTTGTAGTAGTGGTTGTAGTAGTGGTTGTAGAAGTGGTTGTAGAAGTGGTTGTAGAAGTGGTTGTAGAAGTGGTTGTAGAAGTGGTTGTAGAAGTGGTTGTAGAAGTGGTTGTAGAAGTGGTTGTAGAAGTGGTTGTAGAAGTGGTTGTAGAAGTCCTAAGAAGGACTGATGTTATGTGAATATATTGTTGCTTCAAAGAAGTCGAGAGAAGAGTGGTTGAAAATGAAGAAATCATGCGATATTTAAAGGGCTCGATTTTCCCTCAAGGGCAACGATTGGTCAAAGGTCGCGCGGTGGGAATAGTTCTTAGTTTGTACCAATGAGAGTTCAAGAAGCTCGCTCTCAGTGGTACTCAGAATCAAAAATTTTCTGTCTTATAATATTTCGGGTATCTAGGAAATTATCTACTATTTTATCTGATGTTCAAATCCTCGACGCGCTACGTTCCTCCCTCGCTTTACGTTGAGCGTTCGAAGAGTTGGACTCAGATGAATTTCCTTATTTTCATGTATTTCAGGATTATATATATATATATGTAACTTTGATTTTCATAGAATGATTGATTTGATTCGGAATTTACGATGAGAATCTGGTTTTATGTTGTGGTGAATGTATTAATACGATTATTTGGAATATTGAAATATTTTTCGAATCGTTACTTTGAACTGAATTTTTTTCACATGAGAATTTGCATTTACATATATATATATATATATTCACTAGGGTGATTTCATAGATGTTAATTCTTATGATTACGAGTGTTTATTATATATTTAATCATCTTTTATCAAGGCTTCTCTAGGTTTTTATTCTGTTAAATCGTGTTACTTTATAAGGTGAGAGAGAGAGAAACACACATATATATACGTATACACATGTATCAACATGACGTTGAATTCTTCGATTATATGGTTCAGGGTATTTTGTTTAATCTTCATTTAGATTATTTAATCATAATTCATCCAATGAATTAAGAGAAATCAGCGTAGCAGAATTTTATCGGTTTCTGTGAGTGAAATGAGGAAAGAGTGAGAGAGACAGTGACATTCGAAGTTACTAAATTTATCGAACTCTTATTCGTTGATAGTTATATAGGATTATCTGTTGGTAGATCTACAAGGGCAGGATTATTCAATTGGATTGATTCGTTCATTTATCAATAAACCTATTCAAGGTTGTTGGTGAAAAAGAGCTCAAAAAGAGTTCTTCGGTAATATTTGTGTAAGATAATGATTTACTATCATGAAATATGTGTTGATTTATACAAATTCGATAATATTCGAAGTGATGGAAAAAGAATTCACATAGTTTCGAAAGATTATGAAGAGTTCCAAAAGTTTGATGAAATTTATTGGAAGTTTGAAAATACTATGAAAATTTACTGGAAATCAGAAAAAGACGAGAGAAGAAGGATTCCTCTATTATTTAGAAAGAGTTTATAAAGAGTTCATATGAACAGTTGATTTGAGATTATCAAAAGAAATTATACTCAATTATACGTATCGAATGGCAAGAGAGAGAGAAAAGGACAAAGATAGAGAGAGAGAGACATAGTGTTCTAAAAGATAAATTCATCTATATATATATTTGAAATTTGATCAAAGTTGTTGATTAATATTGAAATATTCTATAAGAATGTTCACCAAGCTGAATATCTGTGATGAAAATTTTACAGAAGTTTTTATGCATAGTGTTGGGATTGAGACATATTTCTTCGGTTGTAAGGAGAGTTGACCATGCGTCTATACCGTTCCTTTATGGTAGGGTTGTTTATGGTAGGTCGTGTCGTCTTTCGTCTGTCGATTCGTTTATATGAAAAAATTGAGAAGAAAAGAGGCTCTTTCTTAGGTACGTTTGATGTTTATTATATGGTTGTAGTGGGTGAGTATTGATTTTAAAAGAATTTTCGTCAAGTCGGTTATTTCAGTGGACTCGTTCTGTCTCATGTTTTCCTTGTCTGTTCGTCAGTGGTGAAGAAGAGGAACCGTTTCATAGTGGGGTATCGTATGGTATCATGAATTTCGATAGGGTTCAGGGAAAACTGTATTGTCTGCGGTGGTCATTTTAGAAAATAGAAAAAGAAAACTGTTATATCGATATCGATATTTTCCATGAGGGTAAAAGAGTTCGTGGAGAGATTCTTCATTCGATCGATTACCTACATGAAAATTCTCGTGTGCGCACGTATCGGGCCCTACGTTTCGTACGCTTACGTTTACGTGTACACATACGAGAAGCAGGACCCGTATAGGTGTACGTATATATATGTATGTCGTAAGACGTATATATATAGTATGTCTTTAGGGGTTTGAAAAATATCGAAAATTTCAACGTACGTTACAGAATATCAGGTATTAAAATTTGTTCAACCATTTTATTTCAAGGTAATTCATAAACTTTTTGATGAATAAAATATGAAATTTCATATAGCTTTCAAATGAAACAATAATTTGGAATACAAAAAGAGAATTAAAAATGAAAACAATGAATGAAATAATTAAAAGAAAATTAGAATTCTCATTTTCTCCGTTGCTTTTTCGAACCATCTGTTTCTGATTTTTGGGTTTTACTAGTTTTGCTTATAGCTTCTATCGACGATTTGTTGAATAAACCATAAAAAAACTCTTGCCCACTCATACTCAAATACTTCATTAACGCTTGGACATCATTCAATTTTTGTTGACTTATTTCGACCGAATCAGCTAATGGTGTATTCAACAAATCATCAAAAACAATATTCGATTCCACAGTGTGACTTCTTGGTTTTCCACTATAATCATAAAACAACTCAATTTGTTTATTTGGAGAATATACCATTTTTACCGCATCTCTGATGTGCAAATCTGTCGGTTTTTTAATTCCATCTAATGAAGTTTCAAAATTTTCAACCGCACACGCAGAATCTTTTATCATTTTGAATGGTGGTTTTCTCGCATTTTGAATTATGTCATAGTATTCTTCATTGGTTTCTATGGTCTCTATTTTTTTCTTGTTTTGTCCATACATCCCAAAATTGCGGTCACATGAACAATAAGAATGTCCACGTACAGGAAATGAATGTTGGATCTCAATCTGTAATTTTTCAGACAACAAAGACAAAAAGTGCATGACCAAATAATTTTTATTTTGCCCTCCACAACCATCCGAGAATAGATAAATTTTATCGTAGTAAGAGATTTCCAATTCGCGACAAATTGTATCATAGAGGAGATTGCACACCGTATTCGCTCCTTTTTTGTATTTGCCTTCGATAAAAGAATACATATAACTATTTTTTTGATCTCCGAAAGTATTAACATTGAAAACGTGCAACCATATGAGTCGTCGATAAAATTGATCTGAGACCGGAATTTTCGGAAGAGGCAAATTCTGGCCAAAATCAAATTCCAAACATAAAACCTGATTTTCAGCGAGCATAGATTTTTTTAACAATTTGTGTTGGTCTACAAGTTCTTTGTGTTTCATTAAATCTTCATCATTTGCATCATTTTTATATTCGAAACAGAAGTTACAAACGTCAGTACGTAGCTTTGAGAACGTGAAATTCAAATTATGATTAAAATATTTGATATAAGTTGACTCGCTTAAGGGAACATTCGAATCGCCCGCTTTACTGGTATAATACTCGAGAAACAAACTGTACAATTTAGTTAACGTTAAATCAGGATTATCAAAATACTGCAATGGGGAATCTTCACGCTTATAATGGGACTCCGAATGAGGTATAGACGAGCAATGTTCTAGAATCATTTTTTTCACGTCAGGAGTCAATCGAATCGAACTCTCCTTGCTTCCTTCACCTCGGTTATTTTTCATTTCATTCTGGATTAAAGCGAGTTCGGATTTATCAATTTTTAGCAGAGAACATAAAAAGCTTCGACACACTGATAGATGGGTTGTTTGATGATGACAAAAATATTCCCACGAAGTAATTTTATTCATTCTTCCTTCCGATGAATTTGGAGTTTTCATCAACATCATTCCACGCAATAAACAATTTTGAGCGGTATATTCGCCAGTTGATTCCCAGAAGACATGAAACAACTCTTTTTGCTGCGAGATTTCAATTTTTTTGTAACATTCCTTCCTGCAGCAAGATTGAACGTTTTCAAACTCTTTTGCTACGACAGTCTTGTTGAAACGGGATACATACTCATTGCCTAAAGATTGAAAACAGATTTTCATTGCAAGAATTTCCAGGAAAAGAATATCAATGTTTTGAAACCATCAATCATCTGAGAAATCTTGTTTCTACATTCATATAACTTACCTTGTTTCTTGCTGTTTTTCTCTCATTTTGTTTCCAACTACTCTTATTTCTAGTTCGTTTTCTCGCATTGATTGAACTTTCCGCAAGGGACATTTTTCAGGAATAAAAACGAGGATATTTATGTAAGCTGTTAAATGAGTAGATAATTTTCAAATAATAATTATTTCAATATAGCGAAAGTTCACTGAATCAAATTCAGAGGATATTTTAGCATAATCAGTCAACGTCACAACTTACACTCATCTGTAAACAAAAGAAAGCCGAAAAACAATACAACAACGAATGAACCATACAATATGCGCACGTTCGGCTTTCTTTTGTTCACGAATGAGTGTAAGCTGCAATGTTGGCTAATTAGATAAAAATATTCCCTGAATTTGAATCAGTGAAATGTCACTATATTCAAATAATTATCATCCGAGAATTATGTATTTAAAACATTGATGTTCATTCCCTGGGAATTCTTACAATGAAAATCTGTTTGTAATCTTAGGGGAATGAATATGTATCTCGTTTTAACAAGACAGTCGTTGCAAAAGAGTTTGGAAACGTCAAATCGTACTGCGATAGGAACTGTTATGAACAAATTGACATCTCGCAACAAAAAGAGTTGTTTCACGTATTCTGGAATCAACTGGCGAATATATAGCTCTAAATTGTTGACTGCGTTGAATGATGTTGATGAAAACTTCAAAATCGTCGGAAGGAAAAATATTCCCGTCAATGTTCCTTTATCAGGAAATTGAAGTATTGAGACACGGATACAATTCATTATTAAAAAAAAAATTCCATCTTTTGGATAGAATTATAATTGATGATATAAATAAATAATCGTAGTATTGGAAACATAGTTCATACATAATTTATTCCTCAACAAAAAGAAGAAGAAACTTGTTTGTTTACACAATTTGTCTCAAATATCAAGCTTTCGTTCATAACATTGTTTTGAACAACTGGTTTATTTGTTAATAATGAAGAATCCATCATGTAAAAATAGCTTGATATTCGAATTATTCGACACAAAAAACATAAACCTGTATTGAGGAATCGAGTGGACTCGTGTTTCATACAGTCTCTTACGGTCAACCTGCAACTTTTTAGGAGTCATGAAGAATATAGGTTACGCACTGATGGATAAATCGCTGTATCTTTCAAACTAATAGCTTAATAGATCTGAAATTTCCCACAGAGTTGGTTGATGCACTAACGAACAACTTTGTCGCTGGAAGTTTTCTCCTGCTTAAACTTTATCCATCACTTTTTCAATACGAAGCTTGAAAAAGATGATTGGATTAAAAAATCTCTTTGGATCAAAAAATTAATAATTTTCAATGATTTTTTGCGAGTTTTTTCAACATCATCGTCTTCGGGAAGGTCTCACGAATAAGAATTGATGAAACTCATCTCGATACGTTGGAAAATAAAAAAGTTACAGCGAGTTTAATGTTGAAAAACATTGATTTTCAGACCGCAAATATTTTCAGTTTTTTTTTCTTACGAAGAAACTACTGATTACAGAAAAAAATCACAAACGGAGACTTGGGTTGATTTTTCAAGACCTATCACCTGGTATTTTATGTTTTTCGAAATTCCAATTTTTAATTTTGGTGTGTGACGTCACGGCTTGGACAATACTTTTACGTCTTTTCGAGCGCGCGGCTGGTTGTTAGATCCGGCCGCTCAATTGGTCCGAGATATGTACGAAATAGGCGAAGTACCGAAAGATTTACAGAAGAATCAAATTGTCGCCATTCCAAAAAAACAAGAAGCAGACAAATGCGAGAACTACAGAACGATTAGTTTAACTTCACATGCCTCGAAAATACTGGCAAAAATCATATACAGGAGAATAGAGGATAAAATAGAGAGTAGATCAGCAGAATGGCAGTTCGGTTTTAGGAAAAATAGGAGAACGCGGGAAGCAATATTAGCACTCAGAACAGTAGTAGAAAAAAGTCTAGAGTTAAAAAAGTCTGTGTATATAGGTTTTGCAGATACACAAAAAGTATTCGATAATGTTGATTGGGGGGAGATTTTTTACGATTTTGAAAGAGGTAGGAATTAATTTCAGGGATCAGAGAATGATACATGAATTATATAAGAATCAAACCGCAAGAATAGAAATAGAGGATCAGAAAGGAGAAGCACAAATTAGAAGAGGGGTGATACGAGGATGCTCACTATCGCCATTGATTTTCAATTTGTATATAGAAAAAACGATGAACGAAGTGGAAGAGCAAGTGCCATTGAAATGACAGATTCAAGGTGGAAATGTGAGCATGTCGAGATTTGCGGATGACATAGCTATATCAGCTGCGAGTGGTGCTGAGTTGGAAAATACTCTCAACACAATAAAAACAATATTACTAAAACTAGAAAACTATTGTATGAATATAAATAAGGACAAAACAAAATGCATGATTCGTACAACAGCGAAAACATGAAGAAGAACGAGAATGGAAATAGATCCAGAGACAATTCAGGAAGTCAAAGAATTTAAATATCTAGGAAGCATAATTACAGAAAACGGTGAAAGTGAAAGAGATATAAGAGCAAGAATAGCATGAGGGAAACAGGCTTTCCACCAGAAGAAACAGTTACCATGTTCGAAGAATACTAGCTTAGCAGTAAGGAATGAATTCTTGGAAAGTTACGTTTGGAGCACAGCATCATATGTTTGCGAGACTTGGCTATTCGGAACAACGGACCAGCAAAGACTCGAAGCTTCCGAAATGTTATGGGAGGATGCTTAGAATAAAGTAGATAGAGAAAGTAAAACATGAAGGAGTACTTGAGAAGGTAAATGAAATAGAAGTCTTTTGAGACAGGTCGTGAAAAGAAGAAGTAATCTGATAGGGCACACATTAGGGCATGATAGCTTATTGAAAACAATATTGGAAGGAAAATGAATGGTAAAACTCGAAGAGGTAGATCGAGATTAGGTTATGTTAAGCACTTCATACAAGATAAAGCTTGTCGTAGATATACAGAAATTCAACGGTTAGCGGTCAGTAGGCAGGGTTGGAGGATTTCATCCAACCAGTCATGAGACTGATTACTTCCTGATGATGATGACATCCCTTCGGAAAAAAACCCAAGAAGATTAGATCTACTGAGATCTGAGTAGCTCTTTTGAGATATGTGCACATCTCTCGAAAATATGTAGATCTCTTCAGATATAAATTTTGGCAACAAAAGATCTACGGAGATCCAAAGAGATCTCCAGAGATCTCTAGAAGTCTTTTTGAATCCTCCTTCATTTTTTCGGATTCTTTGCACAATTGGGATCTTTGGGAGTCAGTGGATATCAGGACACTCCGAAGAATCTTGCCCAAGTTGAGATGTCCAGATGAAAGTAGATATGACCAGATTTTCAGGAATTTTTCCCAAAACTTAGATGTGATGAGATCTACTTAGACCTCTTTAGATGTCATCTTTTTTCTTCTGGCAGGAAATTCATAAAGAACACTTTAGTATCCATTGGTTTATTGATGAACTAACCCTGTTCCATCATAGATTCTTGAATACCTATTGAAATTCTTGTATTGATAATAATTGGGCAATAATTCGGATTATCCGAATATGCAGTTGTGCTTCATCGATGAGCCAGAATTTTGATGTTAGATTCAATTGATCTAATCTTTGATGGAAGATTTGTGTCCTGCTGGTTAAAACAATCCCTCTGAATGTTCCTGAGGATTTGACGTGTTAGACAAACTCACAGGAATTTCGAAAAATTCAGCGTGATTCAAACAGATTCCGCAAAACTTGGAGACAGATAATTTGGGAAAAATCATGCGTTGAAATTTTGAAAGGCATTCAGAGACATCCAGGAATCAGGGGAATTCAAAAAGAAGAGGACTGAGTGAAATCTTTCAGAGAGATTCAGTCAGGTGCAGAAGAATTCTGAGAGATTCACACCAAGTTTTGAACTTGAAATCAATGGAATCTTGAATGATTCACAGAGATATAGGAAGATTCTAATGAATTTTCGAATCTTTATCAGCAAAGTTGATAGAGATTCAAAGGAAATCGAAGAGATTTCGAATGCCGGACTATATGATAAGTCTCCAACTCCCTCTGAATTACTCTGAAATTGCCCTGAATTTATCAGAAAAATGTCCTGAAACATATGGAAATATTCAGCAAGATTCAAGAGACATTACGTGTGATTTCAGAGTGATTCAGGGAGATTTCTTAGAATATTGCAATCATTCATGTGTGGAGGCAGGAAAAGAATTAATTTCATTTGAGTATCATATATGGGAACTGTTTCACCTGTATCATGATTGTGAGCCTACCTTCAATATTGTGACGAGTACTGCATACAATCCTTCTCACATCTGAGTCTCAGTTCGAAATTTCTGATGGGACTGAAACCAGCAGAGAATCCAAATCATTCAGAAATGTACTTACGATTCAACCCTCACAGCACACCCACCGCTCCCACGTCACATCTGCGTAGAGGTGGCGTGGATAAGAGGGAGACGTGAACACAAGGTGGTGAAATGGAGAAGCAACGCATGTGACGTGGTATTTTTCAAATGCCGCGTCACCTAGCTCTTTTTGTAATTTTCTCTCTCTTGTCGATATCGCGGAGTAGAGTATAGCCGTCAAGAGAGCCTCTCATTGAAGATTTAAGGAAAATTTGCAGTGTATATTATTGGTTGAGAGTCTCCCAAGGATGCTACAGCCGTGTGATTGCCGACTGATACGGAATTGTATTATTTCTCTCGCTTTCTTCTTCCTTTTTCTTCTCTAGCTGCTTGGAATGTTGCTTGGCGGGGAAAAGGGTCATAGTTCGAGGCATAAGATCACCATGAGAGAAGAAAGAGGGAGACGTATATCGCCACTGCCGTACAACGGGAATCAAGTGGAACTCGGTCTGACTTATGACGGGGAATTCCCACGCCACCGGTGCTCTCGCTATCGACGTCCATGGAGCCACGTGTTATTGGATATACGTTTCGAATTCGCTAATAGAGCCACCGGTAGCCTAATTTTGAATTATGTAAAATAGAGGGGATAGAATTTCGCTCACCGGCTCTCATTACGAATACGAGACAATCAGTCTCGAACTTACCGGCGGCGTGAGATTTTGTTGTGCGGGTTGTGATGAACCAGGATTGTGCCGTGTGCCGTTAATTGGATCATTCCTGGTTGAGGACAGAACATCAGCCCATTTCGAGAGCCGGTGACTTCATTCCTTTGGAAAATTTCCTCGCTGTGGAATTTGTCGTGGCGAATTCCTCTTCTCTCTCACGATTTATTTTCTCTTGTGTGGGACGTTGAGGTTTCCGCCAAGTCTGAGGAAAAGAAAAGAGGGAGACGTGTGACTGATCTTTTAGTGCATGTAGGTTTTCCTGCTGCCCTGATTGACCAGTGTTCATTGATTTGATTCGAAATTATACGGGTTTCATAATACGTATAAATCAGTCATCTCTCGCTGAGTGTAACTTGCCTTCTTAATTGTGTGGCGCCTTAGAAGCCCACCTTTTGTAATTTATTATTTTGATTCCTCCTTTAATTATATGTTTTATCTTAATTCCAACTGGTGTGCGATTCACTCACCCGTTTCTTTCATGTTCCCTCTTCCCATGCCCCTTTTAGCGGTCTGGGTTAGTTTCAGGTACTTTATGGGCTCTTTTCGAATTGTTTTGTTCATTTCAACTTTCCTTCGAATTTGATAGTTTCCCTCAGAAACTATCTGGCGCCTCTGGCGAGCCCATATGGTTCTATCTTGGGTTTCTGGCATTTGGCGATGGATGAGTTCATTCTGACCTCATTCTGAATCAGTTTGAAATAAGCAATCTCACTGTGTGACATCAGTAGGGAACATTTATGAATTTGATAACGGCTAGCCTGGCTAGCAACTCCGAACTTATCTTTATAAAGAGTTAGCCGTTATACGTAGCAGCGACGAAGAAATGTCCAGCGATTGGTGGTAGTGCTGTACGGGACAGTTGAGGCGGAATGCGGATGATGAAAGTGATGAATCTCATCATCCAACATAGAATATTTGTGTCTCATGGATTCCATGGAATGTTATGATGACACATCTGTGACGGGTTCAGGCTCAGAGGGAAAAATCCACTTCATTGAAATGTCGTATACGTGGACAGCTGCACATGTATCATAAGCGTTGGTTGGAATTCCCTCCCCCGGAATAAAAATTGACCAATTATACAATAATTCTTCGATATTCAAGGGATTCAATTCCTTTTTGCATATATCACCTCACTTGTGTGCACTGAATGTCATAAACCTTTGAAAGGAGGCATATCGAACACAAATCGTCGAATTTCAAAATATAACCAACATACTCTGAATCAAATATTATATCGCCGGTGACATGAAGAGACATAACAAATTACGTTATCAAATAGTTGTTATTTTCATTATGACAAATGTATCCGATCGCAATTCCTCACAAATCTAGTATCAAATTGTCCGTCTAAACTATCACTATTCTGATGAATTCATTTCGTACGATTATTATTCAACTCCCCCCATGATGGAAATTGAGAAGATCTTGAAACACTATTCTTTTTGTGTTTTCATTAGTGAGTAGTTACGGGACTTAATTCACATCTCATTACCACTGCAATAGTGATAGGTTCTTGTGAATTAAGCGTTGTAACGATAGTTGTCAATCCGACTTCATGTAAGGCATTGATAGCATATGATGGCAATGTCTCAATGGAAGGGCGGAATTTGACTTACGAGGAATGGTTTCAGTTATGAAGCTGTATATAAATTCCAGAATTCAATATGGACAGGTGACAGACATAAATATGAAAGAATTTTGTTATAATGTGGAGCAAGTCCGCGTTTATTTTACTGGATATCGCTTGGTGGGATGAATGGCCTTTATGAGCCTACGAAAGAAAAGTGAACAACTAATCGGTAAGCTTGTTTATTATACATATATATAATGGAAGAAATGAAATTATACCCAGGAAAAGGACAGTCGCCGGTGTGCCCTTGAGATGCTGTTATCAGTCATCAGGACGTGCGGCCATCCCTTTGAAGGGTTAAACGGAGTTTCGTGGAAGATCTACAATCAAAAAGATTTTTATTGTAATTCCTCCACTCTCCGAATTCGCAAAAAATAAAACGGAAGAGAAACTAATTATAATTGTAGGATGGATATACACACACACATACACCATTCGCTACCGCTTAACGAACATTCGTTTTGGATTCTTAATTGCGAATATTGAACTCCACGGTGTGAAAATTGTATCGGTTATGTAATTTGATTCACATCTCGCTATTACTGCCGTAGTGATAGGTTCTTGTGAATCAAACCAATAATGTGCGGAAAATACGAAACTGTTTCTCCGAAGAATTTAACTCACATCTCGCTATCACTGCTATAGTGGTAGCTTCTTGTGACTTGAATCACCACGAATGAACATGTACGACTTGTATTGTATCTCGCTGAATCAGCAATTGGTTCAGGTTCTTACAATCCAAGTGTGATCTGGAAAGGAATAACTGTGGGAAATGTCCCTCAATTATGAAGAAGGTGGTATCTCACATATCGAGATTTTGTTCACATCGTAGAGTTGTCGAACTCGGTGATTTTACATTTTATGTATCTTGAAAATTTCATTCTTGGCTGCGAGAATCTCACTGCTCCATGTGTGATTGAAATATCCGTGAAATGTCAGTCAACTACTATGATAACGTGTGAATACATTCTACCGCGTGTGATAACTGGTTAATACGCTGAGGTGATAAGTGTAAATTTATCCATTGCGACTTATCGACACATGAATTTGTCGAGTATAAGAGTGCGTCGTTTACCGCGCCTTGATTGAATTCATACGTTCGCACGAACATTTCGAGTACTTACATATATGGATTGCCAGTGATCGTTACGTAGGCGTTGTGACGATACGATCATTGATAATTATGTATTAATATTCAAAAGATTGTTATAGAAGGGATCGTACCGTTGCAAACTGGAGGGATTGATTTGTAATGTGTTACGTTCTTTATATGTCATCGACGATATGCATATACGAAAAACTCATCTGAGGATATTAGGAGCCACAACACACTTTTACAAAAATGACGAACGCGATAATATATCCCCGTTATACTGGGAGTTACTTTTTCTGTTGCCAACACATAACCACGCATTTATCACTATAGTGATTAAATATATCAAGACATTTCTCCTCAAATCCAAAAGTTGTAGTGTACAAACAAAAGCGTGACGTCAGTGGTTCAAACGAATTAGCAATCGGAGTGGGAATAAAAGCCCACACAAATCAGCATAGCTCGAATCCCGAGATAAATTTCAATGAATATGTTTGACGTTTCACCGATCGGATGTGATGAACAATGACAACACATACATTATCGATTTTCGCATTCTTGACAACGGTATTGATCGGGGAAACATCTAAACAATCCAATTGAATCAGTTGTAATGAGTCTTTTTTTGAGGTTCATGGTTCGGAAATCTTGAAGATCCTCATTATTAGTTTATTGTATAAATCAATACCGCCTACTAGGCAGGATGTCCAGCATTGCTGGCTTACTGGATTCGTAATACCCTAGGAGTATTATGAAGACATGCAGTGCTATGTGGGTTATCAATTGTGATTTGAATGATGCGAAAGAAAATTGTTCTCTTGGCGAAGACTTGCCTTACCATTGTGGAAATCCCTTGACATTTCCCTGACTTTTCCACGCCACATGAAATTCCGTGACATCTCCCTAACTTCCCTGACTGCTGGAAATCCTGTGTTAAGAGTTCCCCATTGCCCCTGTGGATGAACCAAGATTGTGAATCGGCATATAACCAATCAAATTCAGTTGAATCCAATTGAATCCAACTCAATCCAATCCAATACAAACCAATGCAATTGAATCCATTTCGATCGAATTCAATTCAATTGATTCCGACTGAATCCAATTGTTAAGTTCCTTGGTCAGCCTGATTGTTCAATAGTCTATGACCAATTCATCCCGCAATACCTCTTGGCCATGCTCATCGACCAAATGGTTATTGAATCTAAATAAGAACAACTCCATATCACCCAAAGAATCAGATTGGCAACAACAGACATTGACTTCAATATCTTTCGTCAAGTAAACCGAATCATTGTCAGATGACCAGTTCAATCTCATTCAATCCTATCAACCGTTTACTTGATGAATCTGATCCGAAAAATGTATCTAATATCGCATTCCGTCTTGAATGTCAAGTATGTCATCATCCGGGAAAATATGGATTGATCCTGTTCTTTGCATTGTGATGTCATCAACTTAGACCTCATTGGCAATACATCATCCGCATATAGTGGGTGCATACCTCTTCGATCCGAATGAATCAAATTGTCAAGTTCCTTATATGTTCCTGTTCTAATGTTCACAATGACCAAAGAATCTTCTCTCCTCCTAGTGGCGTCAATGAGCCAAAAACCTATTTATTCCTGTTCATGATGTTTGATGATCCATCTGATCATTCTCATATGATCCAGTTTGTTTGATAATTGAATTCCACTTCGGAATTTACCGTATTTCGTTGGCTCACACCCTGTACAATGTTCTAACCAAATCCTATTCGACTATCGTCACGATGAGAATGATTTCCATTGTTCATAACCCTATCGTATCCCATTGCTCGATCGAGATTATCATTATTGGGATAATGCCACTTCGTTCTTATTTTCTGATTCTTCATAGAGCGTGAACATTCTAGTTTGTGGTCGTGGTCATTTTCGGTATCCGTTTTACCAATAAACTCTGCCAAACTTCTAATCAGTCTAGTATTCATGAGAATTTATTAGATCTAATGTACTGTCACAATGGTGGGGATGGGGGCCAAATCAAAGAAAAACCAAATCAACGAAACCGTTAGTTGGAAAGAATAAGACATCATACATTATACATTTCTTCCTTTTCAACCAATGGTTTCGTTGATTTGTCCTTTCGTGGACTCGACCCCCATCCAATGGTGGAAGTAATTATCGAATCTTTGAATTTCCTGATGTCAAAAACCTCATCATAACCGATTGAATTGTTGTACTATATTTTTTGCTGAACAGCGGTCAGGTGTTTCTTTGGTACATTTCTTATTGAATCTTAATGACGAAATCTGGTCCAGACGATCTTATAGATTCAAATCTAATCCCATAGGAGTTCAATCATCCGTTCTAAATGTGCTCAAAGACATTCCAATGTTTCTATAAGATTTGGTTGGATTCAATGGATTTTTTTAACCAGGGTTGTATTTAATTGACCCTCAGTGTTCAAACATGAATCAACGTAACCCAGTGAGTATTTGACGCATGCGGAATCGAAAGAGAGTATCAGTGTCAACACCGACATCTTTGAGAAGGACAACTTGAGTATGAACTGATGGATTAGTACTACTTTATTAATGAGTAGAACTTACCAATTCATCACTGTGAAAAAAATACTTCCAAGACTGCCAAAGAAAGTTTGGCAGTTGTTTTACACGAACTTTCTTTGGAAATGATCGTCAAAAAGTTTGTGAATATCCAAAGAGTTTTATGCTTTTATGGAGATTTCCGAAATTTCCCGAATTTTTGTTTCTCAATTCACAAAGAAAGTTTGACAATTATTTTTCTAAAACAAGGTTGTAAATTTCCGAGCATTTTTGTGTGGAATTTGACTTTTTCTACAGTGATGTTAAATTTCGTGTGCGAAGAAGTAGGTCGATTCGAACTTTGTAGTTTGAGGCTTGAACTTTCAAGAAATTTTCCAAGCGCGTGAGTAGAAATTGCTTGCATCACATGTGATTGCAGCTTTATGCAGGAATTTCTAGCAGTGTGCGATTTTCTCTCAGTATATCAACCACCTGTGAAAGACAGTTACGCACACGAAATTGTTCCTTGAGATTGAAGGAACATTTTGCTATAAAAAGTTTCCCTTTTCAAAATAAAACATTTTCCGGTCTCCGGGAACGATCACCAAGCTTCCTATCGTGTTGTAACAGAAGAGCCAAATTTTAGTATACAGGGTGGACCATTTAGAGTGATATAGTCAAATATCTCCGAAACTAGTAGAGATGAAAAAAAATGTTACGGACAAAAAGTTCAGGGTTACAGGGGGGAAGTATGGTGCTGACCTTAGAAAATCCCTTAGAGGTCAAGATGGTTTTCTTGAACCAGACCCCGATTTTTTTGCGCCGAGGACGTCTAAATGAGCCGCTGTGAAAAGAGAACAGCCGCCCCAAGGCAGACTGATATCGCTAGCTCATACTTGAGGGCAGAGGGACTGCCACGTCGCGGTCACTCAGCTTACCTGCGAAAGAATAAACTAAATGTAATGAATGTGTGCGATTTCATTGTTGAAACGATATCTCTAACCTGGGAGCATTGCAGAAACAATGCTGTCCGTAAATGTTCCCTCGATGGCACCAATAGACAATACTTTGGGGTGTTGGCGTGCCAGCCACACTCTTCGACAAGACCTGTGAGATAATAATATAGTAAAAGCTATTTGGATCAGCGTAATTAAACGTAACCAAACTCACCGGATAGGGACATTGCGGCAGCAGTGTTGAACAAATAGCGAGAGTCAGTTAGTTGACCACGACTCTCGTTCAGTCGTCATGGACTTCTTTCTTCGGGAACCTGTAAAAACACAAGATCATATGAAATCGCTTCCATTGAAACCAATGGAACAGAAACTTACCTGAACAACATTGCTGAAGCAATGTTATCCCGCCTTCAACACCTGTGAAACAGCCACACAAGGTAGTTTTCCAGAAACTTTGAAACAGACAAGATAGTAAATAAAAGTGAACTGTGTAATAAGTGTAACGATACCTTATTCACCCGTAACCTCGCATCTAGCAACAACGAAACCTAAACATCATAAGTAAGTAACGTGCAGAATATATAGTATTGATAAATGAATCCACCTGTTCAATAATCCCAAAATAATGTAGTTCGCCGTGAGCACAAAACACCAATCGCGACATGGAAAAACGTAGGAAGGGTCATTTGCGATATTTTTTCGGCATCAAACGTTTCTCAACCGCACGAATGAAGCCCGTTGAGTTAACCTAGCGAAATCTGTAGCGCGAGGTGACAGATTGTGAATACACGAATGAATGCGACCATGTTAATTGACCGAACACACCGCGCGTGCGCGAGAATAACATGGTACGGGAATACCATAGAAAGAGACACACCCATGTAAGAGTTATCTCTTCCACCAGTCCGCTAGGGGGACACGCTTCCCACAGACAGGAAGAAGTTTGTAGGGTTTATTAGTTGACGGAAACGGCCTATTCTTCACCTTCTCGCACTCAGCAAGCCTGATCAACTCGAAGTGATCGTAAGTGCTCATTTTCAAGTCGAGGACGTTTGGTCCTTTCCAGGACCCACCTTGAGCATAGACCAGCTTTGTGGTGCCATCCAACATAACCAAGCTGGTGGGTTTATCAGAGCCGAGGGGGAAAGAATTCGGAGTCACCAGTTCTACTAGATTAGAGTTTGGTTAGGGAAGGGGGAAAGAAAGAGTTCGGTGCCACCTTCTCTTTCTTGGGGGAAAAGCCCAGCCCACCGGGGACCCTAGTGAGAATGAATCATATGAGAACATACATAAAACATATAGAAATCATACATGGTCATATATGACCATATATAATTCATACGCAATCCATATTGCATCCGTATATGATCATATATGGCCCATACAGAATCTATATATGACCTTTCGATGCAAGACTTTCCCATACATGTGGAAAAATTCTGTCACATATGAAATATTTTTGGTATATGGATTTTATATGGATTATATATGAGTCATATTTGATCATATATGGATCACATATGGATTAAATATGGATATGATTCTATGCATTTTCATATATGAATCATATATGAATTTTATATGTATTATGTATGGATTATGTATGTGTCATATATGTTCGTTTTTCACTAGGGTCAACCCCTAACGGCTGAGGTCTTAGGGTATTCTGATAGGGCCAACCTCTGACGGCCAAGTATCAGTAAAAGGTACTAGAAATCACTAGAATCACCCCTTTCCTGAGCATTCTAAGGTCCAACGAAGTGAATTTGCTTACCCCCGTGTCAATCGTTAATAAAACCCTAAGCCAACGTCACGTTCTCATTGGACTCCGTCTGAGCCAATCAGTAGGTAGGAGGTATCAAAATTCCGAATGATCGAACTAGATTCTTGTGATTTGACCGGTCGCGGCCAGTATCGATTCGGACGACCAATCCACGTCCGCGGATGCATTCCATACCGTTGGAATCATCATCAACTCGTCATTTCTGTTGGATCCGATACGATGCTACCTGTCAAAGCGTCGCGTACTTCGCCGTAGCGTGTGCACACGTTTTCCCGTATACAGTCTAGACTGATGAGTCATTATATGTGAAATCATAACAATGGTTTGTACGTTTATCAAGTTTCTTTGATCAATAAGGACACACATTGGTCCAATAAAGATAATTGTTTGAAGTTCAATCTGGTCTTGTTTAATAATCTGTGACCCGCGTTCCCGAATCCATCAATCCCGAACCTTGGAACGCGATGAACTAGAGGCTGTGACGTGATACATTGTCACAAAAAGAGTCGCGAGATGGCACCGCGCATGACCCCTATGAAAGGTAGTCGGATGATTTGAGAATACATTGGTTCGCGTGAGAAAACACAGCTGTCGCTCGCTCACACGAGAATCGGGAACACATTTACCCTCCGTAACTATTCCTGTCCTCCTCTTATCCCTGTCCATTCATGATTTGTCGAGGTCCCGTCCCACCTACACCACAAGCACGAGAAAGGATTGGTCCAACGCTAGGAGACGAATCTAACACCATCCCGGTCTCTCCTCTACCGACAACCTATCAGAAAGCCGGAAACGATCCACAGGGATCGCCCCCCCCCCCATGCTAATCCAGAGTCCACAAAGAAGAGAGAGAGGCAACCTCCATCGCAACGCGCCACCCCATCCCTGTCCTGGAAGACTGGATGAAGATGAGAATAAGACGGAAAAAACTGCCTCCGGAGAACCCCCATGACACACACACACTCACCCAACGATTATTTAGCGAATACCGTCATCAGAACCCATGAAAGAGGTCAAAAGAATGAGCTCTAACGGAAAGTCACCGACGGAGTTCCGTATGTTACTTCACGAACTCACCCTTCGGTGAAGAAGAAGGAAGGGCCATCTTCACTTCACTTCTTGTGTGACCGAGTAACAGCCACGTTCACAAGAATCTTTTTTTCGAAAAAAACTTGGAATACGGTGAGTGTGGGGTGCCATCGGGGCCCGGACTGAATTTGTTGGTAACACATTGCATCTGTCAAGATTTTCTCCGGTCTGAGAGTGCTAGTGCGGTGTCATTTGTTGTTGGTTGTTGTGAAAAGTTCCCTTCTCGTAGCTTCCTCCATGTGATCCCTTTTTTTATTTTCCCTTCACCCTTTATGTTGACACTCTAGATTCACCCCCTTCGTTCATGTCAGCCCTCCCTCAGATGGAATTCATGGTCGCAGTTTCCCTGTATCCTCTTTTTGTTTGAATAATGTAAACGGCTTTGTCCGTGCGGAGTTTCCCCTCGTGATCGTGCCCTCCGTGTTTTCTCTCATTCCCCTGTGTTCCCTGGTTAATTCAATGAACTTTGATCGTCTGTATACATATGTTCTCACCACGACATGGTCATACATTCTGTGAAATCATTGAGCTTAATATACGTGGTAACACGTGTTCAACCCTGCGTTCATATTTCATTGTTTGGTTAATTGAAATCAACCCACCCCTTCTCCCTGAGCTTTCCCTTGTCCCTTGACTTCTCCAAGACTATCGTAAACGTATGACTTGTTGTTTTTCAATATGTTCCAGGTCCCACCATTCTTAATAAATATCCACGACGGGGATCGTGGAGGCGCTCAATACATCTTGCGCCTTTGTGAATGGGTTTAGGATTTACCCATCACAAGGCATTGATGGGGGGTAATTCTCTGATTATCGAAATCTGTACATGTCAACACGTTCAGACTATGACGAAACGTCACATTTTCACCATGGGATTTGAGAGCTGGTTTCAAACCTTTCACGAAACACTGGTCATGGACCCCCTCCCGCTTGGGGGGGTGGAAGTTTTGGACCGTCGAAGTCTTTGATGACCGCGCGCGCGGACTGGGGCTGCTGAGCGTAAATGCGTGGATGAGGGTGATGACTCCAGTAGGAAGACAAAGATTAGTGATAACCCTAATCTTCCGGGGAATTATCTGAAAACTCGGAGGATGTTTGTGTCCGCTCGAATGCGCATCTCAATCAACGTTATGCGGTATGGTAAATACTTCCGATGTTTCGAGCAACCCTTCAACAATTTTCAAGAGTCAATACTTATCCATAACCCTGATTGAATCGAATAGAATAATTTGACAGATTCAAATGGAATCACTATCCATTATTCGGGATGAACCGAACACATAACTGTCACTCATGATGAGCACAATCTTGATGTTCCCGTTGGTTTATGTTTATGTTTCTCTTCTACATGGATCAACTCTCATCTCCATTGGGATCGGTCACAATCTGCTCTGCTCATCATGAGTGGCAGTTATGTATTGGGTTCATCACGATTCACGATTGCATTTGACCTCCTTTGAATCATCCCATTCAATTCAATCAGGGTTATCCTAGTAGAGATTTTGGATGGGAAAATAAGAGAGCCTGATGAGGCATGCCTGATTTCCTATCATGCCCTCATCAGGTTTCGTTACGGTTTTTCCTTTTCCGCTCGATTTGATGGAAATCTTATTTGAACCCTATTGTACCCTTGCGTTACGAACCTATCTAAATCCTATCAGAGAAATCAGGTGAGGTCCTTGTATGGGTCTCATAAGATTTCCCAGATTTACGGTTCTCGCATTCTAACGTGATCAGTACCTTATTGAGAATAGGGAATGCCTGATCAAACTTCCACCACAATATGAATGAGTATCGACTCTCAAAAAGTGTTAGAGGGTTGCTGGAAGCATTGAAAGTATGTATCATACCACATAACACTGATTGAGATGCGCATTCGAACAGACCTAAATATCCTTCGATCTTTCAGATAATTCTCCGAAAGATTAGGGTTATCGCTAATCTCCGTCTCTCTACTGTAATCATCACGGCTACCCACGCATTTACGTTCTCAGTAGCCCCAGTCCGCGCGCGCGGTCATCAAAGACTTCGACGATCCATAACATTCACCCCCCCCAAGCGGAAGGAGGTCCATGGCCAGTGTTTTGCGAAGGGTTGTAAACCATCTTCTGAATGCTATGGTGAAAAAATGGGGCTGCTGTTCAAAAAAACCATTTTGATCTGTAAATGACCTCCAGAATGACCTCTGAGGGATTTTAAAAGGTCGGCATCATACTTCCCTCCTGTAACCCTGAACTTTTCATCCGTAACATTTTTTTCCATCTCCACTAGTTTCGGAGATATTTGACTATATCACTCAAAATGACCCACCCTGTATACACGAGAATCAGAATATTTCCCTGATTCTACCTTATGAAAAACACAGTCAAATTAGATATTGGATATGAAGTGCATTAAAACCCGCATATCACAAATTCATCAGGGGAAAAAAATGGTTCCTGTTACCATCTGAACGTATTCCATTACAGCTCACCTCACAGATAATAAGTGACGATCCGTATAGTGTCATAACCTGAATGAAGGCTCATAAAAACGATCCGTATACCTGGGCAAAGATATGGGTGATCACTCTCACTATCTATGAGGTTAATTGCAATTAGAATACGTTTAGATGGCTGCAGGAACCGCACTTGTTCTTCAGTGATCTTCCCATATTCTAAGGTCATTTTTTCGAACAGGGCAAATTGGGATTACTAGTTTATACAGGTCTATGATATTGATACTCACTTGCACTTTGAAATCTCTATAGGAACTGTTATTTGTAGATGCGAATTGATTTTAGAGAATTCAAGATATGTGTGTTTTGAAAGAATTTTTCAATAATCCTGCTCACAATCAATAGCTTGCAGTCGCTTTGGAACCTTGATGTTTTCCGTTGAACCTAAATTTTTTCCGGAGAAACATATTAGTGTCTTGGGGATAAAATCGTATGGTAATACCAACCAACTGTATGGCTTTATTTGGCTTACCTTAAACTTATGGCTATCCGAACCAATCTAATCTGACAAACCCATCCCTAACAGTACACCCATCGCATCTCCGTGGAGGGAAGGTGGATGAAAGGGAGACGTGGATACAAGGTGGAGGAACGGAGAAGCGACGGAGAAATGTCCGGCGATCGGTGGTTGTACTGTACGGGATAGCTGACACTGTTAACGAAATTCATGGTTTGAGCAGCCATCAACATACAAAGCATGTTGAAGATCAATGGTATAGGTGGTTTGGGGTCAGTCAAATACACCCATACAATGGGTTGAAACAACCGTAAAATTTTTTTGGTGCAAAAATTTCCATTTGTGAAGACCAAAATTCTTCGGGCTTTGGGAACGATCATCGAGCTTTCGGTTACCCTGTAAGGAGGAAGCAAAAGTACTGAAATCTCAAGAGAAGTGATTCCCAAAAGTGAGAGGAACGCTATGACACACAGTGATTCAGACGCTGAATCAGGGCTACGGAGTCGAAGCTTTCACACAGCCGACTCCGGACCACTTAAAATTTCCGACTCCAACTCCGACTCCGGCTCCGACTTCGGCTCTAGTGTTTATTGCCATGAATGAAAATTTTAAAAGAACCAAACTTGGACATAAGATAGACATTATTCGTTATCGAGGTTTTTCGACCTGTGTTTCAATATTTTATTTATTGACATATTATTCGAGTTCGATTCGCTAAATATTTCGAGGCTAAAATGCAAACAATTAACAGACTCCCAAGTCGTAACTAATTTTAATGTTCTATTACAAAATTGTATGCATCAATTATCTCTCCCATCAACATTGTTCGACAGATATGAATATTCCGAATGTTAGGAAAGAACTTCGTCAACAACTTTCGACAAACAATTTCTACCAAAACTTTCATTCATGAACCGTTGATCTGATGCGGTACATACATTTGTATGTTTTGATATCCAGCAGCTTATTGAACAATTAGAACCAACAGGGTGGATGAAAAAGCACGTTTCTTGATTATTTCAAAATATAATAAACACAAGGATCAATAAATGAAAAATATTTTGTTTCTGAATGTTTTCATTATCCACTGTAAAAAATAAATGTGGGATATTTAACCAAAAATATTCCACCATGAATAGGGAACTTGACATCCTGATTTGGTAGAATTCGCCCTCACTTTTTGAAGGATTCAACACCCAAAAAGCAGGATAGTTCCTCGAAATGGAGGAAAAATCCCCTATTTTTGATGGAAAAATAATTCTCCGACGACCAGGGGATGGAATCCACCATTGAAGTGAGGATTAACTTCCCATATTCCCTCTAGTGTTCGTAATTCTGTCACATTTCTGATAACATCAGTGAATCAACACAATCTACGAATGATTCTCAAACAATTCCAAAACTATTTCCGTTCTGGTAATAAGAATGAGTGCAATATAAATCTATTAACCTTCAAACCGTAATCCTGCTCAAAATCAATTCAACCGTAACCCCCGGTCTAACAGACCGCTATCACCTTCTTCTAGATATTCTGTTCAAGGGTGCAGATTTTTATAAGTACGGCACTGTCGTCGCCCTCTATCGGTGGCGTTTTTCTTTATGCTCGTAGCAGCTAACCCACTTCTCTCGCGAACGCCAACCACTGCACACGCGTTTCAACCGCCCCTCTTGATAGAGGCATTTCAGAAAGAGAAAACGTATCAAATATTCTATTATTTAACATACTCGTGCGTCTGAATTCACTTGGCCCCAAATCGTTGAATTTTTGTCGTATGTGTAACAAATTTGGTCCTTCGAAGCAGATTCGTACCGATAGCGTGTGAGCTGTATCTATTCTTGTGCATCGTTCACAACGGTCAAAGTTACGTTGCAACTAGTTCAAAACTTTGGAACTATCGAACATCATCGGTAGCAGTCTCGAAGATAACTATGAACGTATAAATTATTGAGCTATCAAGACATTCATTTTTGCTCAGTTGAGCATTCAAACAACGCGTGTGTGCAAGTGTATGGAATTCATATAACATTCAATCTTCTTTTTCGCAAATAAGAAGAGACAGTTCGCATTGAATTCAGGTGTTTCCATTGTCAAGTCAAATGCTTAAACCAATGAAATAAGCATGGTTTAAGTGCATACCAAGAACAATAAGTGCATTCATCGAATCAAGACTTGATTCTCAGTGTGATTGAAAACTGCGTCATAATCGAAGTCCGTGTAACGACGCCACGTTCAGCATATATTGGAGACGCCATATTGGATGGGGATTCACAACGTGTAACACGACCACGACGCTTTGGATTCAACATCGTGCAACACGAAACGTCGCATCTTTGGGCATTCATCGCATGTACATGCTCGGACCGTAGCATAGCAGTAACGCTGAGGGTCCATTGGTTACCGGTAAGCCTCGCCATTACGTTCCCTTCACGTATCTCTTGTTCTCTGGTACAGATTTATATTGTGTTGATGACGGTAAAATCGGGTTTGTTTTTTCTTATCAATTTTTAAGATCTAGTATTGAATTGTTCAATGCAATTCAGTATTTTTATCATTGAGTGAAAGATAAATGCGTTCAAGATGACTGATCAGGCGGCTTTAGCGGTGTTGAAGAAAAAACGTGGTTTAGTAAAAGCAAAATTATCAAAATTCCGGACATATTCAGCGAGTTCTGAATGGGAAAATAGTTTGATGCAATTAAGGCTCCGTTTAGAAAAAATCGAGTTGGCTTATAGGGATTTTGACGATATACAAACGCAGATAGAGTTAGTAAGTGATGATCAACCAGATGAGCGTGAAGTATTTGAAAAAAATTACTTTGAAATAGTAGCTATAGCGAAGGAGTATTTGGCACCTCCGCAAAATAACGAGGCAACGTCGCAACCCAATATACAAAATGTTAATGCTAATCCGGTTGCAAATAACACCGGTCAATCAGAAATTAGAGTCAAACTACCTATGTTACAGCTCCCTGAATTTAATGGAGATTATAATAATTGGATTTCATTTCGGGATACGTTCAATGCATCAATTGATAGGAATGAATCGTTGTCTAACACACAGAAACTCCACTATCTGAAATCATGTCTCAGGGATGCTACATCGCGCATGCTTGATGCATTAGAAGTTTCCGACGCGAATTACGTAGAAGCCTGGGACTTGTTGAAACAAAGGTTTGAAAATAATCGGATGATTGTGAATAGTCACGTTCGAGCATTATTTGAACTTTCTCACGTGGGAAAAGAATCTCACGTATCGTTGAGAAAGCTGCAAGATTTAATGAGTCAACATTTGAGAGCGTTAGCCGCATTGGGTGAGCCCACTGACAAGTGGGATACATTGCTAATATATTTGATATCTCAAAAGCTCGACCAAACGTCGCGTCGTGAATGGGAGAAAGAATCTATGAGTTCGACGAACGTGCCTAATCTAGATAATTTCTCAAAATTTTTAAATAATCGTTGTCAACTCTTAGAGTCATTGAATTCCAGTCAAACATTTGATCAAAAATTCGAGCCAATCCATGGCTCTCATTCAAAGCCTTCTCCATCGGCAGATCGTAGTCACACTCATGTAGTTGCGAGCACATCTAAGTGTGCGTTTTGTCGGGGTACCCATAATATATATTCGTGTGCACAATTCTTGGAATTACCAGTTAAACAAAGATTAGTAGAAACACGAAAATTGAAATTGTGTACAAATTGCTTAAAGGGCAATCATTTAGCCAAAAATTGTGGTTCTAGAAATTGTAAAACATGTAATGGTCGTCACAATTCCTTACTACATTTCGAACAGGGTGAGATCAGTGTAGATGATAGGAAAGATAATGCATCCAACAATATTCAAGCACAGATTTCAAGTAACATCCACGCATATTAGGCATGATGCAGCAAACTTTTACACGTTATTGGCTACTGCAAACGTAATGATTTTCGGCAAAGATGGAAACCCGCATCAGTGCAGGGCCCTATTGGATGATGGATCTCAACCTAATTTCATATCTCGCGAGCTCTGTAGCAAATTGAGACTGCCCAGTCATAAGATCGAAATGTCTATAAGTGGAGTCAATGATTGTTCCACCAATGTAACTCGAAGGACTTCGGCTAAGATAAAATCAATATATAACAAGTATCAACAAACGCTGTATTTTCATGTAATCGATCAAATTACTGCGAATTTACCGGATAAATCTCTTGATATTTCTAATCTTTCTATACCATCGCATGTCTCTTTAGCTGATGATACATTCTACAAATCTGGGCGCGTTGAGTTGTTGTTGGGTGCAAGCATATTTTGGGATTTGATGTGTGTGGGTCAGATTCAGATAGCCTCTTCCAAACTCACCCTGCAGAAGACTAAGCTGGGTTGGATTGTGTCTGGTCCGGTACTACAGAAATCAGCTAATCTGAACTCAAGAGTCCATTTAAACACTTTAGATCAAGTTTGTGAGCAGTTACAAAAATTTTGGTTGCTAGAGGAATGCCCAGATCATCCCATTCGTTCTCAAGAGGGATTATATTGCGAACAACATTTCATTGAAACTATCAAGCGTGATTCTTCCGGGCGATTTGTTGTTGATTCGCCCTTTCGTGACAATTTGGGTTCTCTTGGTGATTCTTTGACTTCGGCGACGAAACGATTTCTTTCTTTGGAAAAAAGATTAGACAAGGATCCCAAATTGAGGGTTCTTTACGGTGAGTTTATGAGAGATTACCAGGCACTTGGGCACATGACCAAAACCGATCCTATTTCCGAAAATGACCAAAACCCATTTTGCTATTTGCCTCATCACGGGGTTTCAAAAATTTCCAGTTACACTACCAAACTCAGAGTAGTATTTGACGCGTCAGCGAAGACGTCCTCAAATATCTCTCTTAATGATACGTTAATGGTAGGGCCAGTAATTCAAGAAGATCTGTTTCCAATTTTATTGAGATTTCGAACAAATAAGTATGCAATCATCGCTGACATCGAAAAGATGTACCGTCAGGTACTGATTACAGATAAGCAGCGTGACTTTCAGCGTATTTTGTGGCGTGATAACAAAACAGATCAAATAGGTCATTATAGATTGAACACGATTACGTATGGCACGGCTCCTGCCTCATTTCTAGCCGTTAGAGCTCTCCATCAGACCGCGTTGGATCATTACGACAAGTACCCGCTTGAATGTAGAATTCTATTGTCCGATTTTTACGTTGATGACTTGATCACCGGCGCAAGTTCTATTTCTGAAGGTAAACAAATTATTGCCAACATACATTCTATTTTGCTCACTGGCGGTTTTCAATTAAGGAAATGGATCAGTAACGAACCTCATATCATTGATCAATTTCAGCAATTCGCACAGAATGTAGAGCACGTGATTTCAAAGGAGGAAAATGTCAGAACATTGGGATTGTTGTGGAATTCTTCTCATGATTCGTTGCATTACGAATTAAATATCGAAAATCGTCGTTCTACGAAAATAACAAAACGTATAATACTATCCACTATATCCCAAATTTTTGACCCTCTGGGATTGATCAGCCCGATTGTCATTACTGCAAAAATCATCATGCAGAGAATTTGGCAACTGAGAATTGGATGGGATGAGTCGATTCCGATTGATTTATTCACTAGTTGGAGCCGATTTCTTGGAGGAGTGCGATCTATCGTCGATATTCGTATTTCCCGGTTCGTTTTGGAATCAGATACCACGTCCATTCAAATTCATGGCTTCAGTGACGCCTCTGAGTTAGCGTATGGAGCATGTGTCTACTTAAAATCAGTGAGCATTTCGGGTTCGAGCAGCGTTCGATTATTATCCGCAAAATCTCGTGTGGCTCCGATAAAAACCGTCAGTCTTCCTAGATTGGAACTCTGCGGTGCCCTATTATTGTCTGAGCTGTATCACAAGGTGGTGCAATCTCTAAGGTGTACGATAACGGATCCATATTTTTGGTGTGACTCCACCATTACCTCATCTTGGATTCACTGCGATTCAAGCCGACTCAAAACATTCGTTGCTAACAGGGTTGCTGAAATCCAGCAACTCACCCAGATCGATCGTTGGAATCATGTTCCTGGGACTCAGCACCCTGCCGATATCGTGTCAAGGGGAACGACTCCGGAAAAACTAATAGAATCACGATTATGGTGGCAAGGGCCCGATTGGCTCATCAAAGATGTTTCTCAATGGCCTAACGTCGTACCTCTCGATCTCCCACAGCCACCAGAGCAGAAAATAGCCACCTCGTTCTCTGCTATTGTAATTCCGAATGAAGACGTATTTCACCGATTTTCAACTCTTCTTAAGTTACAAAGAGTAATTTCTTTCTGTTTACGCTTCATTAATAATTCACGGAATAAATCGGCACGTTTTTATGGTGATTTGTCTAACGAAGAGCTTAATAATGCGCTCATTGTGTTGGCTAAAATGTCACAGGCATCTGATTTTGCAACAGAAATCAATTCTTTAAAGGCCGGAAAAGCGGTCTCTGCATCCAGTCGATTAGCTCCACTGGATCCTTTTCTTGATAATGATCAGGTAATCAGAGTGGGAGGTAGATTAAGGCATGCAACTGTGACGTATAATCATGAGCATCCTATTGTTTTAGCACCTGGACATGTGTGACAGCTTCATATTGGTCTGCAAGGAACGTTAGCAGCGGTACGACGTCAGTTTTGGCCTCTTAGTGGTCGTAGTAGCGTGCGACGTGCAATAAGGAATTGCATGACTTGCTTTCGGGTAAACCCTGACAGCGTTCAGTGCAGAATGAGTGACTTGCCGCAATTAAGAATAGAAGCTAATCGCCCATTTTTAATCGTTGGAATCGACTTCGCCGGTCCTTCCTATATTCGAGACGGAAAATTGCGTAACCGCAAGATCATTAAAGCATACCTTTGCGTTTTTGTATGCTTTTCATCCAAGGCTGTACATTCGGAGTTGGTAGGAGACCTGACCAGCGATTCTTTTCTTAATGCATTGAAACGCTTTATTTCTCGCCGTGGGCTTTGCCAAAAAATATATTGCGGCGATGCCGCGAATTTTGTTGGGGCTAAGAACGAACTCAATGAAGTATCCGAATTTCTTGAAGGCATTAATAAGGAAAATAAGATCAACTCATTCTTAAGCCAATCTCGTATAAGTTGGAATTCTATACCCCCCAGGGGCACCAAACTTTGGCGGTCTTTGGGAGGCCTCGGTACGCTCTGCCAAATATCATCTAAAACGCATCGTAGGAAACGCACATCTAACTTTTGAGGGATTGTATACCGTCATCACACAGGTAGAAGCTGTGCTAAATTCCCGACCTCCTCTCCCGTTATCCGCGGACCCCAATGACCTCGAACCTCTTACTCCTTCGCATTTCCTCATTGGCGAGGCTTTAACTGTCATTCCCCAAAGGGATCTTAAACACATACAGGTCAACCGATTAAAGGACTATGAGCGGCTCCAGCAAATGTTGCAGCATTTTTGGGATCATTGGCGTAAAGAATACTTGTCTGAGCTGCAACAACGAACCAAATGGAGAAAAGGAGACACAAACATGATTCACCCTGGCACGATGGTTGTTCTTAAGGAAGATAACGTAAGCCCTCTCGATTGGCGAATGGGCAGAATATTAGAGGTTCATCCCGGTCCTGATGATGTCGTGCGAGTGGTTTCGGTGCGGACCATCAACGGAAATTTCAAAAGACCTGTGTCACGAATTTGCTTATTACCATTTGATGAAAATACTTCTTGAATTGACAATTGAAATCCTTTCAATTTTATCCTTGATTCTTTGTACTACTGATTATTCATTTGTTTATTTTCTATTTCACACATGTTTCTATTCATTCAATTTTGTGTATTTTGTCATCCTATTGTATTGAAAGTTGGTTCTTTCAAGGGGTGCGGCCTGTTCAAGGGTGCAGATTTTTATAAGTACGGCACTGTCGTCGCCCTCTGTCCGTGGCGTTTTTCTTCATGCTCGTAGCAGCTAACCCACTTCTCTCGCGAACGCCAACCACTGCACACGCGTTTCAACCGCCCCTCTTGATAGAGGCATTTCAGAAAGAGAAAACGTATTAAATATTCTATTATTTACCATACTCGTGCGTCTGAATTCACTTGACCCCAAATCGTTGCATTTTTGTCGTATGTGTAACAATTCAAAGTTGTTAGAAGTGGAGAAAACATTTTTTAGATCATTAGAAATGTCTACGAGGTAGGATAGTGAGCTTATGTACAGAACTTAGTGAGCAATTCTGTGCAGATCAGGAATGGAATGTCAAACAATTTGACCAAAAAAGTTGGAATTACGAGCAAATACAATTTTGATAGCGGTCTGTGAGACCGGGGTTACGGGTAGAGGGTTAAGCGAATTAGCATGGAGTGATAGCAAGATCCGTTGGAAACGAGCAGTATGGAGCTTCTTGAATAATTAGGTAACAATTAAGGACTTATCTTTCATTTGAAACTCTCGTATTCATTGCAATACTGTCGTAATATAACTTTCACACTATCTGGAATACATTAATCGAAACGAAATTTTGCATAAGGAATTTGGAATTTATTTGGAACATGAATAACAATCTATGAAGAATTTGAAATGATAAAATAGTCGATTAGGAATTGGTTCTCAAGAATAGAATGGCTTCTATCAAATCATTTTTCAGAGAAGCGCGTAAATCTGATTCGATGATTTTTAGAAGAAAACAGTCTTTCAACACTGACTTGTGTAGATGGCAATCCTATAACAGCTCTGGCAGCATCTTGAACTATCAGCGGATATTTTTTGATAACCTCTCGGATAGTGATATTTGATTTTCTATTGAATTTTGCTACTTCGTTCAACGAAGAGTTGAATTCAAATTCAAATCGTACACGTGGATTTGATACTCCTATTGCATCTTCGTTTAGCTTAGCTTCATCCCACACAGCAAATCAGTTCAGAAAGAGTGCAAAGAGAATTCAATTTGAATTCTTGAAAATTCTTTTTCTACTCCTATGCCGTATACCAATATGGGATTTCAGTGCTGCAACGACCTTAGCTCTCCCTGCAGAAACGAAATCATTCAGAACGATTGATAGTGCAAATCTTTGATGAGAAATGATTCGAACTTATTTAGAATCATTTGAATCTGAAACGAGAAATTTGAGTCTGAAATGAGGAATGTACTAATTCGAAATTTGTACATTTCTCATTGGAAAGATTTAATTTTGATAAGAATCAACTCAGCAAAAAATCTGGAATGGAAAAGAATTGGAAAAGAATAGGAAAATTCTATTTTGAATTCTTTTCAATTCGAAGTTTGTATCAAAAGAATAGAAAGAAATAGAAATATTTTGATTGTAATTCTGTGTCTGGAATTCAGTTGCTATTCTTCTGTGAAGTCTCGCCCTAGAATTGAAAATCGCGATACCAGTGTCATCAACAACATATTCATTCACAACATAGCAGTTGTATTCTGAATTTGACATTAGAAAAATTAAAATTGAATAGCACGTTTGGAATGAGATTTCACTTGGAATATGTTAGGATAGACAAGAATAGAATTTTTCCAAAATGAATTCCATGACTTCAAAAATCGAATTCAAATTCTGCAATCTCAATTCTTCTCTATTCTTTTCAATTCAAGATGTTTTGCTGGGTATTCTTTGGATGATCTCAGTTTTACGGGGACGTTACTGTCACGTCCTGGGTGTTTCCATCCGGGACGACTATTTGAAGTAATTCCCCTATTTATCAATTGAGAAGGGAAGGGGTAGGATTGAGGATTTTAGAAATGGTTAGAAAAGGTGAAACCAATGAAGAGATTTGAAATCTGGTAAGATCACATGTTTATCCTTGAACTAATTATTATACAGGGTGGGGCATTTAAAGTGTCGCGGGCGTTTTCTCCAAAAATAAAATGAGATACGAGAAAATTTTTCGGACAAAAATTGTAGGGTATCGAGGGGGACATCCGATGGTGGCCTTGGCTTTGACCTCAAATCTCATCTTCAAGGGCATTCTGAGGTCAACTCTTGTTTTTTAAATAGCATCTCATATTTTTTACTGCAGATTCGGATTCTAGGTCAAAAACCAAGAAACTTTTGTCGGAACCATTTTCCTGAAATCCGCAAAGATGGCGCTCTAATCGATATTGTTCCATACTGAATCTGACATTAGAATAACTCGAAAACGAAGGGTCTTAGAGGAGAATGTTTCGGACAAAAGTTGTCTGATTCCAAGGGGGACCCCTTGAACTGAAACAGAGGTGATGGGGTATAACAGACAAAACACAACACATTTCAATCGTCTACATCACTTGGATAATTTTAATGCAGTAGATGCTCAAAATGATGGCCTTCGACTTCAATACACATTTCAAAACGTTTTACAAAAGATTGCTGAACTCGTGCTAAAATATCTTCATTGATGCTCGCGCATGCATTGATGATTCGTTGACGCATATTCTCAGGTGTAGTCGGTGCTTGTTGATAAACTGTATCTTTTATGTATCCCCATAAAAAAAAATCTGGAGAAGTAAGATCCGGGGAACGGGCAGGCCAATGAACTGGTCCACGACGTCCTATCCATCGTCCAGGATAATCTCTGTCCAATATTTCTCGAGCTGTGACTGCATAATGAGATGGACAACCATCGTGTTGATACCACATATTCAATCGTTCCTGAATAGGTATGTCTTCAAGTAATGTTGGAAGTACTTGATCTAAGAAATGTCTGTACTTCTCTCCATTTAGCGTATCTGCAATGAAGTACGGTCCAATTACTCGAGATCGAGAAATACCACACCAAACATTCACAGCCCATTGTCTTTGA
The DNA here is from genome assembly GCA_018340375.1 of Gonatopus flavifemur. NCBI lineage: Eukaryota > Metazoa > Arthropoda > Insecta > Hymenoptera > Dryinidae > Gonatopus > Gonatopus flavifemur. The sequence continues at coordinate 1,056,981 of JAFFJZ010000039.1, forward strand.
TGCTCTACTTGACGTAACCATCTTGGATTTTCTGTCGCCCAGTAATGCATATTATGTCGATTTACTTGACCATGATTGGTGAACGTCGACTCATCAGAAAATAATATGTTGATGAAGTTGTTATTGTGCATTTGCGCTAGACCTCATCGACAAAACTGTACACGATTTTCGAAATCATCACCGTGAAGGTCTTGATGCAAACAAATGTGATACGGATGAACTTTTTGACGTTTCAGTATTCGAAGAACACTTCTTCGAGAAATTCCCGAATGGGGTTCAATTTCACGAGAGCTCACGTGTGGATTATTGGCTACTGCAGCTAGTACATTAACTTCCGCATTTTCTCCGCTAACAGTTCTCATTCGATGTCGTTTTTCCCTTGTAACACTTCCCGTTTCTGAGAATAATTTTGTAATGCGTTGAAAATACCTAATGGATGACGTTGTTCTTTCAGGAGATCGTTCTGCATACAAGTCATATGCTTGTCTGGGGTTCTTATGCACTTCACCTTAAATGTAGATCATATCGATCTTTTCAGAAACCGTGTATCGGATATCCATGATTTTCAATTTGTCATAAACCAAGTAATAATCAAATGTAACTGACAAACTGACTTTCAAAATCGTGAATTTTCACTGAACCACGTCGTTTGTTTACATCGCGTGAGCTCTGAATGGTGGTAATGTAGACGATTGAAATGTGTTGTGTATTGACAATTTTTGTACGAAACATTCTTCTGCAAGACCCTTCGTTTTCGAGTTATTCGAATGTCAGATTCAAAATGGAACAATATCGATTAGAGCGCCATTTTTGCGGATTTCAGGAAAATGGTTCAGACAAAAGTTTCTTGGTTTTTGACCTAGAATCCAAATCTGCAGTAAAAAATATGAGATGCTATTTAAAAAACAAGAGTTGATCTCAGAATGCCCTTGAAGATGAGATTTGAGGTCAAAGCCAAGGCCACCATCGGATGTCCCCCTCGGTACCCTACAACTTTTGTCCGAAAAATTTTCTCGTATCTCACTTTATTTTTGGAAAAAACGCCCGCGACACTTCAAATGCCCCACCCTGTATACATTGAAATTTCTTTTGGGGTGAGGCCCGCTTGAAATAACTTAAAATCACAATAAAATAAGAGAATATTTCGAATTCTATGTAGTTCAAGCATCTACTCGGGTACTCCAGAGTTCCTGAACTCTAACGTCAGCTATTCTGAGTGATTCCTCTACTCCACGCTGTTAAAACAAACAAATTCGAATTTTATAAACGTGTGACAAGAGAAAAATGTGTTCTTGAGAGGGGGAAATCAAAATTTACTGGAAATTTGAATGGAAAAGAAAACTCATGTGGTAACAATCAGTAAGAGATAGAATTGAAGTAACAGAAGGGTTTGAGGTTAGCTAGCCTCTGAATATCACTGTTGAGTGGTCTCAGAGGGACAAACAATTGACTCCTATTGAGGAAGATCAATTTGTTTGTGATGGGACCGTATATGGATACGGAAATTTGGGCTATACCTACGTTGATTTCAGTTGATAGGTTCCAAGGGTCGACTGCAGGTTGACTCAGCGTCGGCAAGCTTGGACGACGTTTTTATGTCGCTCACGCTTTTAGGTGTATTGAAGTAGTACGATTTTGACTCCAATGTCAAAAATCGTCACGGTTGGCTGGCAGTTGACTCAGCGTCGGCCAGCTCGAACGACGTCTTTATGTCGCACAGTGGGGCCAAATGCCAAAAAGCTGGCCAAAACCCCAAAAATGAAGTTTGTAGTTGGGGATATTTGACCCTTGGGATAAGTAAGGTGATGTCCCAAGTATTGGAATTCCGATATAGGAAGATCTGATCCCCTCCCCCTTCCCTTGTGTACCAGTTGCAAAATACCCTCCTTGAAGTATAATCCGCGTGATTGAAAGACAGTAAAATAACGAGCATGTTCAAAGAGACGCTGTGTCGCGAAAAATGAACCGATTTAACTTTTTCAAATTGGAGTCTATTACTGAAACTATGTAGAATACACTTAAAATTAAGAGAATATCAATTTGATGAGTGGAAAATACTGACAGAGCAATGATTGGATGTAATTTCTATATCTATGAATGAGAAAATGTGTTTGGTTTTTGAAGGAATAGCAGAGAATTACGCAAAATTACGTCGTTTAACTCATTGGAGGTGGTAGATGGGACTCTTACCTGAACATCAGAAAAAAAAACGGCTGCCCATGTCTGCCCCTAAGCAATTCCGCCATGTTTTTGTGCAGGAAATCACAAAAAATTAGACGGAGTGATGAGGAGTCCTTAGATCCGTCTGAAATTTGATATGCAGAAGTTTTTGGGGTCGCTGATTATGAATCCGTTGTCTTTATTCCGGAATTCAGAATGGCGGACGAAAATTGAAAGAAATCATCGGATTTTCTTCAAATTCGTTACCCAGGGGTTTCTGAGGTCGCTGATTACGAATCCGTTGTTTGAATTTCAAAATTCAAAATGGCGGATCCAATATGGCGGATGAAAATTGAAAAAATCATCGGATTGCCTTCAAACTCGGTACCCTGAGGTTTTTAAGGTCGCTGATTCCGAATCCGGTGTCTGAATTCCGGAATTCAGGATGGCGGATCCAGTTTGGCAGAAAAAAATTGAAAAAATCATCAGATTTCCTTCAAACTTGGTATCCAGGGTTTTGTGGGGTCATTGATTACGAATCAGTTGTCAAATTCCAAGAATCAAAGATAACGTATCTAATATGGTGGACACAAAACTCAGAATTCAGTAGATTCGCTTTGAATTTTATCTCAACGGTAGTATGTGTTTTATTTCCAGTGTACATTTGCTGCACGAGGAAAACTGTATGAGATTGATTACCATTCGTTTCTCTTCTCATCGCGGGCTTAGGGTACACAAAAGCCAGAAATCATTGATATTTAGGAAGATGATGGACCATTGAGAGAAAAACAGTATTGCTGGAGAATATTCGTAGTGAATTTACTATGAGTTGATGAATTCACTATGGGAAATGACAATAAAACTACCAACATTTAGTATTATTACTACGAATTCTTGGTAACTTCACTGCTAACATTCTTCAGCGATGCTCTTTTTCCCTAAAGTAACCGTCATTTTCCTAAATGTTTATAAATGTCATTCAAGTATTGATATCTCTTTTCTTCTCGTGAACTGAATCATGACTCGCGATTTGGTGATCGTTCTTATGTTAACCTATCGTTTCCATGGCAACGTAAATAGTTGGTTGTAATCGGTCTGATTTCAAATGGTGCTTATCACAATTGTGCAATAGCTGTCACCGAATTCTTACTCTTGCTAGTAATCGTTACCGTAAACTTTTTTCCGCGTGCAAGTTTGAAGCTTGGTGAATATTTTTCGTTTTTTAAAATCATTCAATGTTAACATACAATTCCAAATGAGATGGATTCCGCTGCCATAGGTGAGTGTTTCAACAACCTATATTTTCTTAGTAGTTTAATTTGAACAGTTGACTGCGAAGAAAATTAGGAAAATTTTCAGAAACACATGGGGTTTCTGTAGCGAATTTTATCGAATTCTACAACGTTTGTAGATTTCAAAGATGATTCAATATCTATAACTCGGAGAGAGATGTACAATATTTTAAGGAGCAGTCCTCTACCCACGTTGGATGGGAAGTTCACTTTCCTTCAAGGAAAAATCATCGAGATAACGTGTTGTCCGGATAACAAAACTACAGAGATCTCTAACCTTTTATCTACTTTTAAATGTGTATTTAAAAAGAGATGGGAATCTCCTCAAAGGACCGAAGAACGATTTTTTAAAAATAATGAAGAATGGTTAAAACAAGAGGTAGTGTTTTGTACTTTCAGGAATCCCCATTCTGTAACTGTTCACACGCAAGTGGAAAGACCTCTTGTTGAATTCAACGAATGTTCAGAAAGAACGAAACGTAGGAAAACGGAGAATATCAGAGTGAATACTCCTATCTCAGAGCGGTCTCACGCCACACAAATGTGTTTGAGAGCGTCTGGACAGATCGAAGCCGCAAAAATTGTGAAGGATGTTACATCTTCTGATCCTGAGCTTGCCAAAATGTACATGAAAGGTCATCAAACTTTCAAGCGAAATGAGCCAAAGATGTTGAATGATGAAGATGCTCTAGCTCTCCTAGTAGATGCCGAGCTCTCAAAACATCAGTACTGCTTATTGCGTGAAGCTGATCCGCAGAAATTTCCACCTTATAAAAAAATTCAACTGGCCAAACGCATGTGTTTCCCTGACAAGGAATTTATTCAAATAACAGAAACCTGCGCTGTTGTGCAACTACAAGCACTTCTTGATCACACAGTTACACGTATTTTAAAGCTACAGAATTCGGTTTTGTCAACTTTATCTGATGAAGAGTTACAAAACCTGGTACTTATTCCGAAATATTCATGGAATTATTCATGGAATCCGATGATTTTTACAATTTTCGTCCGCTATATTGGGTCCGTTATTTCGAATTTTGAATTTCAGACCGTGGATTCGTAATCAGCGACCACAGAAACCCCTGAGTACCGAGTTTGAAGAAAATGCGATGATTTTCTCAAATTTTGTCCACCATATTGGATCCGCCATTCTGAATTTCAAAATTTTGACAACGGATTCGTAATTGGTGACCCCAAAAACTCCTGGATGCCGAGTTTGAAGAAAATCCGATGATCTTCTCGATTTTATTCCACCATATTGGATCCGCAATTTTGAATTCCGAAATGCAGACAACGGATTTCTAATCAGCGACCCCAAAAATCCCTGGGTACCCAATTTGGAAAGATTCCGATCATTTTTTCAATTTTCGTTCGCCATATTGGATTCGCCATTCTGAATTTGGGAACTCAGACAGCGGATTCGTAATCAACGACCCCGAAAACCCCAGATCACCAAATTTGAAAAAAATCCGATGATTTCTTCCAATTTTCGTCCACCATATTGGATCTGCCATTTCGAATTTCGGAATGAGAACAACGGATCCGTAATCAGCGACCCCAAAAACCGTCGGTTACCCAATGAGAGGAGGATCCGATGATTTTTAAAATTTTCGTCCGCCATATTGGATTCGCCATTTTGAATTTTGGAACTCAAACAGCAGATTCGTAATCAGCGACCCCAAAAACCCCTGATCACCAAGTTTGAAGAAAATCCGATGGTTTCTTTCAATTTTCTTCCGCCATATTGGATCCGCTATTCTGAATTTTGAAATTCTGACAACGGATTCGTAATCAGTGACCCCATAAACTTCCCGAGTACGAAGTCGCAAGCGAATTTGAGAGCCCCTTATAATTTTGTCCAGCTTTTTGGCATTTGGCCCCACTGTGTGTCGCTCACGCTTCTAGGCGTATTGAAGTAGTACGATTTTGACTCCAATGTCAGAAATCGTCACGGTTGGCTGGAGGTTGGCTCAGCGTCGGCAAGCTCGAACGACGTTTTTATGTCGCTAATGCTTCCAGGCGTATTGAAGTAGTACGATTTTGACTCAAATGTCAAAAATCGTCAGGGTTGGCCGGAGGTCGGCTCAGCGTCGGCAAGCTCGGATGATGGTTTTCAGCTATTGAGCTTTGTTTCGGAGTAGCTATTGGAGCTGGTTGACTATTGGGCCGAGAAGTGTGTGGATCTGGCTGTGCACCCGCTTTTAAAGGGTAGTCCAGCCATTCAGGATCCGATTTTCAGTTTTCCGATAGGAGGGGTTGTTTCCCCTTCTCCTATCATTTAGGTGTCGATCGTGAATCTTCACGATCGACGATCAATGGATTCCCGCTTCTGTTTTAATATTATTCTTTGGTCACGGACCTAAGTTCGGGGGTGATCCAGGAATCGATAATTAGTCCTATTGATGTGCCCTTGAGGTGGAAGGGGCTGCTATCCTTGCATATCTAGATTTCCTTCTGGGGGGGCAAGGAGTTGGTCGAATCATCGATCGTAGGTTGACACATGGTGGTGGAAGGCTTGGTGTAGTCCTTCCGTGGGGGGTAAGTTCCGTTGATCGAAGAATTTTCCGATCGATGCCTGTTATCACCGTTTCCTCTTCACATATCCATTCTTCCTATTTTGGTGAGGTAATGTACAAATTTCCTGCTTCATCCTTCTAGTTCATTCCTCATTTTGAATTTAACAACTGAATTCGATATTTGTTTAGTATTATTAAAAAGGGATTATTTAATTGTTTTTGGATTACATGTTTTGTTTAAATTAAACTGTTTCTGACTATTATTTTTCTTCGTTCAGGTTTTTGGTTGTTCAATAATTGTTTGTTTACTATTTGTTAAGCAAATTGTGAATATTATTTGTTGTCCCATCATAATAATTTGTTATTGTCCCTACTTAATTTATTTACAAAATCATTCAAATTTATGAATAGATGGATTTATATATATATATATATATATTTTATATGTATATACGTACAAAAATACGTATATTTTCAAAGGGAAGAAAGAGTGAATATAAGCATGCATATATTCACTTGATGCATACTTTACGCATACCTGTAAGGGTTCGCATTCGACCGTTTTATTGCCTGGCGCGACGCTTGGTCGGCCGTTGTCGCGTCATCGTGTGCCAGGCTCCTCTATATGGAGTTTGGCAAACGGTAAAAAGACAAAGGTTGGGGTAGGTCAACATTCGCGCACTCAACTGATGAGAAAAAATTTTACATGTAGTTTGGCATATTATACGTATAAAAAAAATATACGGGGTATATTACATTACGTTCCCACTTAGAAATGTTCTATGACTCTCTTTCTCCATCCTCATACCTTTATATTTACATTGATATGAAGAATTATAGCACCTCCTTACCGAACAGATCATGAAAACAAACACATCAATTCCTATTCTCATTTCTTGATTTATCTTATTCATGTCAACAGAGCATTCTACGCATTTGATTCCGAAACATTACACTTTGAACTTCGAATCAACGCAACGTGTGGAAATACATTGTCCATAAATTCACATATGGATTCCTCGTTTGTGTTGGAGAAAAATTGAAAAAATTTTTTGCATGCAAATTTCATCTCTCAACTGATGCACCTGAGATTCACAAGAGTTCATTATGGAACCACTGTTGGAATCTATTACACTGAGAAAAAAATTAGCTCAATCAGAAGAACATATTTTTTCGATCTAAGAATATATTTTTTTTTTTATCTCAAGAAAATGTGTACTTGGAGTAAGAAAATTTTGTCTATATCACACTGTATAGTTTCAAACTGAGTAATTTCTTCTTTCGAAGAAAGTTTTCTTGAATCAAGAAAATATCGGATCGGACTCGGTCAGACCAATATTTTCTTAGTTGAGGACTTTTTTTCTCTCAATGTAATATGAGTTTATGACAATTGAATGATCAGAAGATTGAATATGTGTATCTTCAAAAATGAGTCCAAGAAATGAAAATATATTCCAAAGAGCACACGGAGTTCTCTGGATGTTTCAAAAACATAGCCTAGGTTCTGCGAGTCTTAACCTCCAAAAGCACATATTTTTACAGCGTTCTCACTTTTAATGCAGCGAAACACGTTCTGAAAACGTTCTTTCCATATACTACAGGACGTTCTCGTAATATTTTTCTGACGTACTTTCAAAACTAACTTTTTTTATGAGGAGTGGAAAGTGGAGTCGGACTTGATGAAATAACATTCGACTCCGACTCCCCTCTCGACTCCATCCATCATTCCACGACTCCTCGACTCCGACTCCACAGCCCTGCACTGAATCCAGCTGGAAAAAATCAGAAATATATTCGGATGTGCATACACGAAGAAAACTCAACACTAGTGGTTACCGTACCCCACACGACTGACTCGTGTTATGCAAAAAAAACATTTCAACACTTCTGGTCACTGTGATGACACGAATCAGTCGTGTCTCCACAGTAGAGAATTGAACCGTAAAACGAACTCACCTGTAAGTGAAGTTCGACGAGGATTATACGGAAGCCCCGTTCGAGATAATTACAATTGTAATATGTCCCATGTCCGCTAGATGCCACAACGTTCAGAGTTCGGAGAAACAGAAAATCTCTAGAATTCCTCTTGTTTCCATAGGTTCGGCTTCCCACTCGCCAAAACCTCCATATTTCAGAGTTGGAATAGCGCTCAATTTAGTCAAGATTTTGCAAACCTTGCTTTCTTGGGTGAGTAGAAATAATTCTTGGGATGGGATGTAATCATCTCGAACGGGGCTTTCGTATAATCCCCGTCGAACTTCACTTACAGTCAAGTTCGTATGACGGTCCAATTATACTTCAAGCCCCGTTCTTCGCGATTACAATTGTAGTTGTTTAGAGAGTTTGCAAAATCACAGGCAATTTGAAAACCCCACATATTCAATCATTTCAAATGAAAATATTTTTCCAGTAATGAAATCTTCATTGTCATAGATTTCAACCCAACAGGTTTTTTCTTTTAAGGTGACTGAATTAGTATTATTTCTACATAATAACATAGGTATTTTTCTCGCTTATGAGTTATAACCACTTATCAACTATCAGTACAGCCTTTTTTCCGTTTCCTCATTGAAAAACTATGAACTTACATCCCTCTGTGGAACTAAAACATCAACTCTTCGTATACATAAAATGTTGATCTAACGTAGTGAAGCCTCTGCGAATTCGTTTACTTCAGGTACTATGGGTCTATGATAGTGGAAAAATTTGACTCCTTTGACCATCCTGCTGTTTTTCGGATAACTTCCCAGTCTAACCCTTTACGTGATGCTGCAGATGTAGCCGCATGTGTAGTCGAATGACCCAAAAATATTCTAGTATCAATATTGCACCTTTGTAATACTAATTTCAACCATCTACTAATGGGTTGACTGAACACAGCTTTAAATGGTTCTTGGAGCGCAATAAATAAATTATTTTCGTCTCCCCTTAATCTCTTTGTTCTTTCTATATATGTTTGAATTGTTGCCGCGACGCATAATTCAGGATTATTTCAAGATACGGCAGTGATAAAAAGGGCTGATAACTACGAGCTTTAGAAGTTTTTATAATTTCTGGAACCCTAATTTCTAAACCAGTCTTTTGTCTCTATTATATTCTCGAGCTCTATTAGAGCAAAAGTTTGCGCTCGTTGGGCCGTAGCTAAAGCTAGCAATATACAAGTCTTATAAGTCAAATGTTCTAAATCCAAGCTTTCTAATGTAAACCATTTTTCCATCTCAGCTAACACTATCTTTGGATTCCATGTGGAATGATATCTAGGTCTTGGAGGTCTAGGATCATACACTCCTTTGAAAAATCTTCTAATCAGTGGATTATTCCCAATTTCTTCTTTGGATATCAGTGAGATTGCTGACCGTATTGAGTTTAACGATCCATAGGATGATCCTTCCTCGAATTTTTTAGTTAAAACCTTAATCACATCCATTGCTTTGGCATTAAAGAAATCTAAATTATTATCCGAACAAAAACTTTTCCATTGCGGAAAGGCTACCTCGTATTGTTCCAATGTTGAATTTGAAAGAGACGATACTGAAATCCGTAGTGATTCTTCCGGTATCCCCTGAGCTAGGAGAGCCTCCCCGATAACTTGCCTGCTATCAGCCTGAGATGACGAGCTGTTGGGTGACCTTGAGACCTGGGAGATATTCTTAGTAAATTCTCTGCAGGACCGAAAATTAAATAATTCTCTAATAGCAAAGAATGGAATAATGGATACCAAGGTTGGCTTGGCCAATCAGGTACCACTACAATTCCGGAAGCCTGCTCAAATTCAATTTTATGTAACTTCTCTGAAATCAGAGAGAAAGGAGAAATGCATCAAAATAAAATGATTCCCAATTTGATGTAAACGAGTCTGTACTAACGGCTGAATATTCTGGAAACCAAGAAACATATTTCTCACAATTCGTATTGTTTTGTGGAGCAAACAGGTCTATTTCCGGGTGACCAAATACTTTGAATATCTCTGCATATACTTCCTCCGATAATTCCCATTCTGTGTTCACCGACTTTTGTCTTGACAACCTGTCAGCTCCAATGTTCTCCTTAGATGCTATGTAAGATGCGAAAAGAAAAATGTTCCTTCTTTCCGCCGATTGCCAGATTTTTCTTGCAATGGTGTGAAGGTGTTGGAATCTACTACCTCCCATTCGATTTATATACGAGATTGCAGTTGTGTTATCCACTCGCAATAAAATTTCGCAATCTCTCAAGTCCGACGCTAACTTTTTTAATGCCAAATAAACTGCTTGTGATTTTTACCAATTAAAGTGCTTGACCTTTTCAATTTTGTTCAATAAACTTTCAGCATTTCCTCTTTCGCAGGTTGCACCCCATCCCGACTTTGAGGCATCCGTGAATAAGATAATCTTGAAACTATTTTGTCTAATGGGATTACAATTGAAGCTCATATTATTTTTCCACCATAATAAATCCCTTCTACATTTGTATTTGATGGTCATCTTATTATTGTAATTATAATCATTGATTATCAGTGCAAATTGTTTTTCCCGTTCTAAAATTTTTGTATGAAGCCAACCATATTGCATCGCTGGACAAAAAGCAATCAATTTTCCAATTAATTCCGCGAAATCTCTCATCAGTACTCGATTTTTATGAATGTACATTTCTAACCTTCTCCCTATTCCTTCTCTTTTTTCCCGAAGCAATTCTATTATCATCTTTTCTGTGTCTATTATCAGTCCTAGAAATTTACATCGGGTATCCGGAATGAACATGCATTTTCTCCAGTTTACTATAAACCCTAACGACTCCAACAATTCTAAAGTTGTATTCGTATTCTTTGTGCAATTATCAAAATTATTTGCTATACACAGGATGTCTTCAAGATAAACGACTGATGTGAAATGCTCTTGTCTCGATGTTTTCATAACAAGTTTCATCGTCTCGGTGGAAATATATGGAGCACTGGTCAAACCGAATGGCAGACGAGTGAATTCATAATGCTGTCCTTTGAAATAAAATCACAAAAACTTCCGAGACTCTTCGTCTATTGGAATTGACAAATAAGCATCCTGTAAATCAATCTTTGCCATATAATAATTTTCCCTAACCAACTCTGTGGCTGTTGCAAAATTTTCCATTTTCAAATGCTCGGTATTTATATTTGTATTCAATTGTTTTAAATTCAAAATAAATCTACCCGATCCGTCAGGTTTTTTGATTACGAAAAAAGGAGATAAAAACTGATCCTCTACCGGTAAGCAAGGCACAACAGCTTCTTCAATTATTATGTCACGTTCGTGGAAATTCCCCCATGAAATTTCCCCAAATTTCTTTTCCTCCCACGCAGAAATCATACACTGGATACAATTTACGTATCCAGTGCCAGACCTATGGTTTACTTTGAGTGAACGTGAACTTCAATTTTGAAACAATTTCGCTGACTTCTCAAATTATATTTCATTTGGAAATTTCCTTGAACGTCGATCGCGCATCGACGAGCAATGAAGCAACTCGTCATCCCTTTCTCTTTCCCTCATTCTCTTCCTATTTCTCTTCTCACACCATACTATTGCTGGTGGTGCGATACGAGAATTCTTCTTCGTTCATCTCTCTACCTTTCCTCTCTCCCTCGTGTGTTGCAACGGGTATCGCGCTTGTGCTATCCGCTAGCATGTGTGTGTGCCTCGGTGCGACCACACAACGGGTGCCTTCTTTCTACTTTGTTGTTCTTTCCTTCACTTCATCTTGCAACCTCTTCTTTTTTATGCTCGTGACCTGCACATTGGCTGTTGTCGATCTTTCTAGTTACAATAGTTCCTTTATATGAGTATGTATATATATATATATATATGGGGCATTCTCTGTCAGATCAGCCACCCCCCCCTGCGCATTTCAATTTTTGAGATGAAAAATGTTTGATGGGCTTAAAATTTTCGTTGAAGTGTCCACATTTCAATGCCGTATGGTACTTTTCGAACATGGCGACTATTTAACCAATATGGTGGCGGAAACGAAGAGGGAACGTGATGATGATGATCGAAACCGGTCATAAAACTATGATACACGGGGGTTGGATAATTCTGTGGATTGGAACATGCAATTCGAGCATCTCGGATTCATTGCATCCAGTTGGAATATTGAAATTGCAAATGGTGGATCCAATATGGTGGCCGGAATTTCAGAATCACTCCGAATTCCCTGAAACATGGGGGGGGAAGGCGTTTTTCGGGTCGCTCATGATGGATCCGAACTCAGATTTCCGGAATTACAGATGGAGAATCCAATATGGAGGTAGAAAAAATCTAATTCGCTTTAATTCATGGGAACATCAACATTCTGAGGGTTTTGTGGTCGCTGATCACGAATTTGGACTCACATTTCCGGAATTGCAAATGGCCAATCTAATATGGCGGTCGGAAAAATTCTAAATCTCTTGAATTTGTGGGAACATTGTCATACTGGGGTTTTTGGGTTCGCTGATCACAAATCCGCACTCAGATTTCCGGAATTGCGAATGGCGAATCCGATATGGTGATTATTCTACGGTTTATGTTGCTAGTATAAAATCCATCTACTTTCTCCAAAATTGTTTGAGAATTTTTTCCCTCCTTGCACTGCTACAGGGTGTCCACTGATACTGGAAATCCAATGGAATCGACCAATCAATTATATGCCATAAAAAGAATGTCCAATGAAAGAAATCGAAATTTCCAGTAGTAGACACCCTGTGCTAGCAGGAAAAATGTCGGCTTTGAACTCCAGTTCCTTCGATTTGTTGGCTGAATACTGCGTTGCGCCGAATTCTTGAACGATTTTCCTTCCACCCCAAGATGACAGGACCATAGTTAAAATTTGTAATCTCAATGGATTGTTGAGTTCCAAGATTAAAAGTTTCTCTCCGGGTTCATCAAGCATTCCTTCTAGTTCAATTTCCCTGTTCAAGCGCGTCTCATTGACATCTCCGAGTGTCCCATTCTCCAAGTGAGAGTCCATGCTCATCGAACTCTCAATACTTCCAATTCCTTCACTCATATCATTCGATTCATTTATCACCTCGTTATCTGGTAATTTGTACGAGGAACCCTTCATTCATACATCTAACAAAAATTTGGAAATTCGTACATGGATGAGAAAATTTCTGCAACATAATCTCCGATATCTTCCATAAATTTCTGACACCGTGTCCGGCTTTTTTGAATGAATTCAAGTATCAATCCTTTGGAAGAATTCGCGGCATCATGTATTAGGAGATCGAATGAATCAGATGAAAATAAGCGGACAAATGCATGGAATCTATTCTTATCAACTGATGCTGTATTGTTCCAAGATCTCTGAACCTAATTTCATGTTGGTTCGTTGTAACGTCAATTGTTTCTCTCGTCTTCTGTTTTGGATTGTTTAACGTTGTCACTCCATGAATGCTCGCGACGTTTAAACCTCAAAGTTTTTGTGTTTCAACTGATAAGACCATATTAGGAGTTCGCATAATGTCATCCGATTTATTCGATCATCTCACACACGATGCCGCGTATTATTGGAACGGACCGATGTGCAAATCCAAAGCCGGACACATCGGTAGAAGATTACGTAAGATATCGCAGGTTATGTGGCAGAAATTTCCTCACCTATCCGCGGATTCTAGAATTTGTGATGCATGTTTGAAAAAGGTGTCATCGTACAAATTACGAGTTGACGAGGTGGTTGATGAATCAAATGATATCAGTGAAAATATTAATGGTATTGAGAGTTCGATGGGAATGGATGTCCCAGTGGAGAATGAGACATACGAAGGTTCTAATTATACACGCTCAAACAGAGAAATTGAACTGGAAGGAATGCTGGATGAACTCAAGCAGAAATTTTCAACCTTGGAATCCAACAATACATTGAGATTACAAATTTTGACTATCGCCCCATCACCTTGGAGTGTGAGAAAAATCGCCCAAGAATTCGATACAACGCGATACTTGGCCAACAAATCGGAGGAATTGAAGTCCAAATCCGGCATTTTACCTGATAGCATTGCAAGGGAGGAGAAAAAACTCTTTCAAGCAATTTTACAAAAAGTAAATGGATTTTATACCAGTGACATAAACAGTAGGATGATGCCTGGAAAGAAAGATGTCGTTTCTGTGAAGATTAATGGAGAGCGAACGTCGAAACAGAAACGTCTCTTACATGTGGGTTTGAAAGAACCTTACACTGTATTCAAACAGTCTTACCCAGAAGATAAAATCAGCTTTAGCGCGTTCGCTAGACTCAGACCAAGAAGTTGCATACTCCCTGGAGCTTGTGGAACACACTCAGTTTGTGTTTGCACAATACATCAAAATGCGAAATTGATATTGGATGCAATTGATATTCAACAGCTGACCTTGAATACAGAAAAGCCACTAACGAACTACAATGACTGCCTCAATGAAATTGTTTGTGAAAGACCTGGAGCTGATTGCTATCTTGATGCATGTGATGATTGTCCAGGAGTTTCGGAGAAATTAAATGATCTACTAGAGAATTCATTCATCACAGACATTCAATGTTCAGTTTGAACAGCAACGGATCGTTCAACCCACGAACAGGAATCAAGAAAATTCATGATTTTATACTCGAATTGTGCAATAGACTGACAATTCTGGAACCCCATTCATTCATCTCAAAGCGACAAAATCTTTTCATCCAAGGGAGAAAACACAACCTCCGCGATGGCGGAGTACTGGTGACGTTTGATTTCTCTGAAAACTACGCGTATGTTTGCCAGGATGCTTCACAAGCATTCCATTTCAACAACGATCAATGCACCGTATTCCCTGCCATTTATTTTCATAAGGGAGGACCTGTTGTTAAGCACAAGAGTTTTATTTTCTTATCTGAAAGTTTGAAACACGACACCTCCGCTGTTTATGCTATTCAGACTTTGTTAATTCCTCAAATCCAACGAGATGTGGGAAAAGTCAACAAAATTATTCATACCAGTGACGGAGCGAAGCAGCATTTCAAAAATAAATTCCGAATCGCGAACTTGATCCAGCACAAAGAAGATTTCAGTATTGACGCTGAATGGCATTACCGCGCAACTGCTCACGGTAAAGGTGCTTGTGATGGGATTGGTGCTACCTTCAAGAGAGAAGCATATAGAGCGAGTCTGACTGCCAAACCTCAAAATGCCATATTGACGTCCCAAAAACTCTACAGTTGGGCGAAGAGTAATTTTGAAACCATAGGCATTATGTACTATGATAAAACATATCACGAGAAGATGAGACAGAAATTCAACAAACGATTCGAGAATGCCCAACGTGTACCTGAGATTCTCAAGAACCACGGTTTTGTGATAGGATCCAATAATGAAGTGCTCATCAAGAGGTACCCGAATGATGATAGGAACAGAGTGTGGTGGCCAAATGGACAACCATGAGGTACGTACGCTGAGTTGGACAATTGCTGATTGAGAGAGATGTTACAATAATCGGCCCTTTTCAGGGCCATCCGATGTGCAAAGTCTGATCGCGCAACCTTCTCGTGATGCACATTGAATTATGCTAATGCTGACAGCTTGGAGCCTGAATACACAAATCCACAAACTGAAAACCAGCAGTATTCATAGTTAGGGTCAGAGAAGATTTGCAAGGAGTTTTATTGGAATGGAATCCATTGAAAGTTCACGGATTTGTGTGACCAGTGCCCAAATAATTTCTGAAATGAGTATGATATTTGTTCCCATCATATTGAATGTCTTTGTCGATAATTGTACGTGATGCGTCCATTCCGATTTCAGGAATGTGACCGCGATTTCGTAATCGACGACCAGAAGTTTTTCTGAACAAAGGTTTACTTCAGAGGGCGGATGATTTCTCATATCCAGACCGTCATGAATTTTCACATTGAATCTTCCATTCATAATTCCGGGAATCTGGGTTCGAATATGTATCGGCGATCCCTCAAACTCCCGTACCACAATCTTCTCTCAAATTTCCCTCATTTTCAATTTCTCCTATCGCCATATTCGATTCACCATTCGTAATTTCAGAAATCTGAGTTCGGATTCTTGATCAGCGACTTCAAAAACATCAGTATGACGATGCTTTCACAAGTTTAGGAGATTTTGGATTTTTCCGATCGCCATATTGGATTCGCCATTTGCAATTCCGGAAATCTGAGTCCGGATTTGTGATCAGCGAACCCAAAAACCCTAGTATGACAATGTTCCCACAAATTCAAGGGATTTAGAATTTGTCCGACCGCCATATCAGATTGGCCATTCGCAATGCCGGAAATGTGAGTCCGGATTCGTGATCAGCGACCACAAAACCCTCAGAATGTTGATGTTTCCATGAATTGAAGCGAATTAGATTCTTTCCGACCTCCATATTGGATTCTCCATCTGTAATTACGGAAATCTGAGTTCGGATTTATCATGAGCGACCCGAAAAACTCCTTCCCCCATGTTCAAGGGTATCCGGAGTGATTCTGGAATTCCGGCCGCCATATTGGATTCGACATTTGCAATTCCGGAAATCTGAGTCCAAATTCGTGATCAGCGACCAAAAAACCCTTAGGATGGAGATGTTTCCACAAACTAAAGTGAATGAGAAATTTCCTGACCGCCATATTGGATTCGCCATTTGTAATTCCGGAAATCTGAGTTCTGATTCGTCATCAGCGACCGCAAAAACCCCCTTTCCCCACGTTTCAGAAAATTCGGAGTGATTCTGAAATTTCGGCTGCCATATTGGATCCACCATTTGCAATTTCAATATTCCAACTGGATGCAATAAGTCCGAGATGCTCGAATTGCATGTTCCAATCCACAGAATCATCCAACCCCCGTGTATCATAGTTTCATGACCGGTTTTGATCATCATCATCACGTTCCCTCTTCGTTTCCGTGAATGTGAAGTTGGTATATCAAATGTTAGCATAGCACAAGGAAGCACCAGTTCTAGTCGCATTCACTATAGTTCTACAGTTCTGGATAAGTTACAACAATAGTTCCATGCAAATTGATGAAAAAATTCGATTCCGGGAAAATGATATGCTAACTTCTTCTACGATATAATAGCATCGCAGGTATGGTGGACAAAAATAGACTAAGTCTTGGAGTTCTAGGGATGATTCGGATGTGCTGATGTCGAAACCGGGGGGTTCTAATGCTAAAAATCAGTAGAAAATTTTTTTCGGGAATTAGAAGAGAAGATATGCTAGATTCTGCTATGTAATGATAGCATCGCAGGTGAAATGGATGAAAATGGACTATATCTCGGAGTTCTAGGAATAATTCGGATGTATGGAAGTCGAAACCGGGGAGTTCTTATGTTACAGATGAGTAGAAAACTTTTTTCGGGAATTAGGAGGGAAGATATATTAGATTCTGCTATGTGATGATAGCATCGCAGGGATAACAAATGAGAAGGGATTATCACGGAGTTCAAGACCTCGTGGAGAAGTGTGAGTGTCGAGGAACGAGAATTGGATTCCTGAATAAGATTTGCGAGAATTTATCCGAGAGGTACTGATATCATATGCTATAATATGCCATCAGATGAATGTATCAGGATGAACGGACGGAGAAGGAATGTATTCCGAGGATTGTGACATGATTAGGATGCGCGATGATCAGAAGACATCTGAATTTGGATGAAACACTGAAGAAACTTCTGACCAGCATATCATTGAGAGGACAAGAGTTCTGACCAGCAGACCATGAGAAATGATTAGTTCTAATTACCATGAGACGATATTCGCAGTGTTCCAACCCACATATCATCAGGGATCGATAGTTATGACCAGCATATCATAGGAAATCAGTAGTTCTGACCAGCATATCATAGAAAATCGGGAGTCCTGTTTAGCATATGAAAAATCGATAGTTCAGGCCAGCATGACATAGGAAATTGAGATTTCTGATTAGCATATCATAGAAAGTAGGTAGTTCTGACCAGCATATCATAGAAAATGGAGAGTTCTGAGCAGCATATTATACGAAGTGGAGAGTCCTGACCAGAATATGATTGGAAATGGAGAGTTCTGACCAGCATCTCATAGAAAATCGATAGTTCTGACCAGCATATCATAGAAAATGGGGAGTTCTGTTCAGCATGTCATAGGAAATCGATAGTTCTGACCAGCATATCATAGGCAATGAAGAGTCCTGTTCAGCATATCATAGGGAATCAATAGTTCTGACCACGATTTCATAGAAAATCGATAGTTCCGACCAGCACATCATAGAAAATGAAGAATTCTGACCAGCATATCATGGGAAATCGATAGTTCTGACCAGCATATGGAAGAAAATCGATAAATCTGACCAGCATATCATGGAAAATGGAAAGTTCTGATTAGCATATCAAAGGAAATCAATGGTTCTGACCAGCATATCATAGAGAATCAATCGTTCTGACCAGCATATCATAGAAAATCGGGAGTTCTGATTAGCATATCATATAAAATCGATAGTTCTGATCAGCATATCATAGAAAATCGATGGTTCTGACCAGCATCCCTCCAATTTACTAGAGTTCTGACCAGCATATCATAGGAAATTCATATTTCTGATTAGCATATCACAGAAAATCGATAGTTCTGACCAGAACATCATAGAAGGTGAAGGGTTCTGACCAGCATATCATATAAAATCAATAGTTCTGACCAGCATATGATAAAAAATCGGGATTACTGATTGGCTATCATGGAAAACGTGGAATAATTCTTCCACGAGGTCCGTCAAGAGTCGCGTCAAAGTCCACCAAAAGTAATTTCTTCCTAACTTCATATAGACTTTGGATGTACTTCTGAGAGATCTCATTTTTCAGAAAGTCCGTCAAAAGTCGCCCTTGAGTACACCATGAGTTAAACATGATTGACCTTCCCCGGACGTTTCCTGTACTTTCGAGTAACCCGTTGTCTTTGGAGTTCTTCAACCATCACTCGAAATTTCATCAGGGATTCTTGACAATCGATTTTTGACACGAACTCCATTCGCAGGCTCCTACAGCCCTGGGAAACGCTCGATTGCATCTTGCAAAGTTCATTCTTCCTTTCGAATGACCATCGACACGTTCCATACTTCAAATGAATATCAATCGCATTACTCATGTCGTGAAACTATGGAAAGTATATATTCTCGTTGAAATCCTGCTATATTTCACTTCAAAAATGTCAATCTCACCCCAGTTGAACAGCATATATGCAGAATATTTCATTGTTCCTTTTACCTGGACTTGAGCGATACCTAATTGTATCTGGTTGACCAATGTGATTCCAATGAATTCATGACCATATTGGTATGGGATTCGAGCAGAAGCTATACTCTTGAAAACCAATCTTTATGTGATCAATTAATGATCAATCGGAGATCAGACTATTTTTACTCGCGTTATATCGTAGAAGAAGTTGGCATATCATTTTTTCAAAATCGAATTTTTTCATCAATTTCCCTGGGACTATTGTTGTAACTTATCAAGAACTGTAGAACTATAGTGGATGCGACTAGAACTGGTGCTTTTTCGTGCCATGCTGACATTTGACATGCCAACTCCACATTCACCCTTCGGTGGTCTGACCCTTCTTCGTTCTTGTCCAAAGACGATTTCCCCTCGTGATTCTCGATCTCTCATGTGGAGATAAACCTCGTCAATGTGATCTCTCGTCCTGGATTTCGATACTACGTCGATCCTTTCTCTCATACGGCGATCTCCATAAAACAGAATAGAAAATCGCGAAAACGAAAAATCAATCTACGTCTAATATTCATGTTCGGTGTGTGCCTCGAGGAGTGGATGAGTGACTTGAGCATCGAAGGTCATCGGGTCTATATCTAGTCGCGAATAAACCGACCTATTCGGCTCATGTGCGATCTCCGGCCTAACTCGTTTTGTGACGTGAAAACCTCACGTTACACGGGTAATTAAAGGATCGCGAGTGAGTAAAAATTCCCCACTCGCGAACCTGTATTAACCTTCATACGTAAATGGACGAAGAGAAAAATGGAGAGGAACGTAGTGCTAACCTTAGAAACGTCAATTATAACTGTACACGGAGAAAACGGGGGAATGATAACCATTATTTCAAACAATGCTGACCATTGACCAGCTGAAAATTGTCGTCTACACTGTTGAAAATCCCTGCTGCAAATTTTCAAATATTCGTGTTGATTTTAATACAAAAGTTTGGAAATACTCAACGTAACATATTTTTGTATGAGATTTGCCACACTGTTATTGAAATTCAAACATAATATTATCTCAAAATGATTTTCATACCAGATTTCATTTAAGTTCTCATAAAATCTGTGGTAAATTTCAAACAAAAATATATGTTTTAATTGCTTCTAAATTTCTTGTATTGAATTCTCAAATCCTTATGACAGTGTAGAAGGCTTACGCATCGATAGATTGTAAAACCATTATCGTCACTCACGTATTGGGTCTCATTGGCTGATAATATCCTCATTGTTTCATGGTGAGTCAGAGTTTCTAGATCTACGGATTCTTTTCATAGATCCACGTATCGAAGGACCCCATTGAATGGAACTGCCTACGAGGGAAACCGAAAAATGCGTTGGCAGGGCACGTTGTGATGAGTTCTTATCAATTTCACCTTCGCATGTCAAAGGACGGCCAAAGAATTCATTGGAATTCATGTTTAGGTGATCAGCTGATCATGGTTCGATACATCGATACGTGAACTTGTTAACAACATTTGAAAAAATGATAACAGTATGCCGGACAATAGTGAGCGTTGCGTTGCTCATATTAGGGAACTGAAAGCCATTGCCCGAGCAACGCTGACCGATGTGGTTTGGAAAGTATTCGACGTAATGGTGATAATTGCACAGAAAATTGAAGACCAGTATACGTGGAACGGTTACCAATGTGCGAAATAAAGTAGTCAGTATTATTTAGAATAATGGTGACCATTACTCCGTTTTCTCCGTGTACAGTCAAGTGTTTACAAGTAATTCAACTCATGTGACGTGTAGTTTTTGACCTCAATTCATTCCTCATGAGTCACAGATACATCAGCATATATCGCTTTATTGTTCTCACAAAAGAAGTGTAAAGGAGATTTTTTAAATTTTTGTCGAAATTTTGTTTCAAGTATATTTTAAGATATTCTTCACGTCATGATTAAGTACTTCATTATTTGTGATCCAGATTTCACCTTTGGAAATGCGAAAGGATAATGCGATAATTCATAAAGATATGCAAGTATATATGTGTATGATGCCAGTAGCGTGAGGTGGGCATTGTTATCGGAGAAGTAGGTGCGTATTAGTACGTATTTTCGGCATTTCATCATACATAAAGAAATAAAATGTAAACTTTACTGAGAAGTTAGGTAAATGCTCATGTGAAACCTAATAAACTATTGGAAGATCAATTTTTTTAGTTTTGAACAAAGTTTGAAATGCTTGAATTAATATATTTGTCAGTTACAAGGGCATCCTAGTAGAAATTTGATCAGGGATTCCCTATTTATAATAAGGTCCTGATCAGGTTAGAATCCGGAAACCGGAAATGAAGAAATCCTAAGAGACCCTTACAAGGGACTGATCTGATTTCCCTAATAGGGTTGTAACGCAGGGGTACAATAGGGTTCGAATGGGGTTCCCATAAAATCGAGCAAAATTAGGGAAAACCGTAACGGAACCTGATAATGAGCTGATAGGAAAGCAAGCATGCCTCGTCCGGCCCTGGTATTTTCCCTTCAAAAATTCCTACTAGGGCAGATCCAGAAATTGTCTATTCCTGGCGATCGCCCCCTTAGTTGTCTTTTGTTACACATCTATTGAAGAGAAATGGATAATTTCCGGATTCACCTCTAATTAGTCATGAGCTAAAAATGAATAAATTAGCATCATTCTTTGAATCTCAATCTATATTTGCTTCCAACGAATTCAGTGCATTTCTTGCTTCATCCAAACTTTTCGGCCTCCGAAGAATTTATCAACTGCAATGCATTAGCTCCAAATTTGTGTGTACTCATGTATCTCAAAATTGAGTTGAATTCCTGCTCTTCAAGATAGCGCATTCAAGTTTTGACGAATTTCGACTTTCATACCTTGTATAGAATCAAATGCAAAGTCATTCCCACTATACCCGACACTTCCTTACATAGGGGGTGAGGCATTTATCTTGAGACAACTAAATATCTTGGTGGGATCACTTTTTTTTTGGAAAATGTTTCATACAAAAGTTGTTATACAAAGAGGGGGCCACAAAACTACGATATCAGTTTCATCATAGATGGCGTTATGATCGATTAAAATGGGGTCATCATTTTTTTAAACGGGAACCCCCACTATTCATTGCATATCTTGATTCTACGCGAAAAACTGAGTAACTTTTGCTTGGAACGTTTTTCTAAATTTTTGAAGATGGCGCCACAATCGATGAAAAATAGTCTATGAAACAATATGCGGATATCTTGTGAAATGCATCCAAGAGCCGAAATATCTCATTCGAATGTTGTTGTTAAGAGAGGGGACAACAAAATGGCGATATCAGTTCCATAGTAGATGGCGCTGTGGTCGGTAAAAATGAGGTCAACTTCAATTTTTCAAATGGAAACTCCTACTTCTTATCGCATATCATGATTCTGCGCGAAAAAATGAGGAATTTTTGTTTGAAACATTTTTCCTCAATTCTTGAAGATGGAGACGGTGGAAAATGAGGTTGATGAAAAAGTTCTACTGCATTATGTGTCGAGCAACGCTCAACAAACAAATCAAACCAATAATAATTTCAGAGAGGAAATCGAACACAAAATACAACAAATGTCATATCCAAAACATTGTAAATGACTTCAATTCAATGTAACTCTTCTAATGCAGTAGAACTATTTCATCAACCTCATTTCCCACTGTTTGAACTTCAAGGATTGAGGAAGAATGTTTCAAACAAAACTCCCTCATTTTTTCGCGTGGAATCATGATATGCGATAAGAAGTAGGAGTTTCCATTTGAAAAATTGAAGTTCACCTCAGATTTACTGACCACAGCACCATCTACTATGGAACTGATATCGCTATTGTGCCGTCCCCTCTCTCAACAACAACATTCGAATGAGATATTTTGGCTCTTGGATGCATTCCACAAGATATCCGCATATTGTTTCATGGACTTTATTTGTCATCGATTGTGGCGCCATCTTCAAAAATTTAGAAAAACGTTTCAAGCAAAAATTACTCAGTTTTTTGCGTAGAATCAAGATATGCATTGAAAAGTGGGGGTTCCCGTTCAAAAAAATGATGTTGACCCCATTTCAATCGATCATAACGCCATCTATGATGAAACTGATATCGTAGTTTTGTGGCCCCCTCTTTGTATAACAACTTTTGTATGAAACATTTTCCAAAAAAAAAGTGATCCCACCAAGATATTTAGTTGTCTCAAGATGAATGCCTCACCCTGTATATAATCTTCAAATTCTTCATAGTTTGCCAATACATCCTCGTATATCTCCGTATCAAAATGTACCTCAGATTTCAGTTAACTTATAGTATTATAAAATGGACGAAAAAGAAGGTGTTTATCATGGCGTGTACTTGAAGAAGAACCATCCCAGTAAACACGACTGCTGGCATTTCAAAGGGCCAGTAACGGGTCTTCACTGGCATCGCAGGGCCTTCAGCGGCCCATTGAACGGCCAGCAATCATTGTCTGTAGGGGTACGCATATGATATACGACAAAGATAAAACTACGAATGAAAGGAAACAAGATGCGATCCTTTGATGCCTTGAGCGTGCAGACAGTAGTAGGCGCGAAGTATATATGAATTTCATACGAGGGTTGTGAATCTTCTCTACGCTTTTATATTTTGCGTTGCGCACCCTCTAAACAACCCTAGGTATCTTTGTTTTTTTCTCTTACCGATTCTGAAGGGAGGCTACCATGTACGCTTGTATCCTTCTATGGGGACTGGTCTAAACTTTGTCTCTGCGATTGCATTCAAACTCACCCTGTATGTGGTGTTGTTGTCTATGGAAATATAAGAAGGAGGGTGTACGGAGCGGACATGACTGTAAAGGTGGCTCGGCATGCTTTTCTCCACTATTATTGCAGAACATCTCAATTATCTTGTACTTCTCATTTCTTTTGTCATATACTCTTTGAAGGCCTCGTATGTATGATATGTTCTCTTTCAAAGTAGAATATGTCTACGTTAATGAGACATCACTACGTAATACTTGGGTATGTAATAAGGGTCTTCTTTTCTCATTTCACATACATACGAATACGAATATAACGGATGCATCACGGAATCACCAGGTTTATGGGTCATACCTTGAAAGAAGACTCGGCCATTGGTTTTATCGCACCTCACTGTACTACAAGGACATACCGCTACCTCTGGACATTGCCTTCATTTCTTTTACGACTATACGTTCATATACATATTCATACATATATGAGCGTATATATCAGTTATTTATGTATGTGTATGTGTTCATGGGCAAACATTGAAATATGTGAGAGACCAAACATGATTACAATCACATGGTAATTGTCGTTGTCTTTATGGAAGGATTT
This sequence comes from Gonatopus flavifemur, assembly GCA_018340375.1. Lineage (NCBI taxonomy): Eukaryota > Metazoa > Arthropoda > Insecta > Hymenoptera > Dryinidae > Gonatopus > Gonatopus flavifemur. Next base: position 1,081,449 of record JAFFJZ010000039.1, read on the forward strand.
AAACTTCATTGTGCACTGTCTACATTGTCGACAATAAACTAGTGTTAAATTTCCTGATACCGTATATGTACGCATTATTAAAAACTATTGCATATCAAAACAATCCCGAACAAGTGTCGCATCATATTTTCGGAAACTTCACAATATTTTTATAACATTCAAAGCTGCAAGATAATAATATTCAACTGTGATATTTTTCAAAAGAAAGATGTATTCTATTTTTATTTCTGTTAATTCATGCTTAATCACTTTCAATGTGGGTGCCCGGGAAAAAAAATTCCATATATGGACCCATATATGGATTCATATATGCATTCATATATGAGCATATATGGATTTTGGCCATATATGTTCATATATGGTCATATATGAAAGTGGGGAATCTATCTAGCATTGATCTCGCTCCTCTCTCCTTTGGTTTTTCATCACATTCCATGTAAAATTGTGACATTTTTATGTCCATATATGGATGTATATGATAATGTATGATTGAATATGATCACATATGGCCATATACATTCTCATTCATACATGATCATATATGGCCAAAATCCATATATGCTCATATATGATCTCATATATGTTTATATATGTTCATATGTATTTCATATATGTTCATATATGATCCATATATGATTCATATATGATTCATATACGCTCATATACGACCATATATGAATTATTTTTTCCCGGGTGGTTATGTTAAATTCGAACATTTCATTTTTGGTGAAAAGATTTAAAGAACGTTTCGTTATTCTTCATGTACACTGTTAAAAATTGTTTGAAATATCGTAAATTTTTCAATCCCTTTTGTAACTGAAATTCCAAATTTTCAGTATTTGAATTGAAAATTCATTGACAAGTAATTGAATCTTCAAATTTTTACTATATTATATTACACATTCTGCCGTAAAAAAAACCGCCGTAACTCAATTTTTTGTCGAAAATGAGATTCATGTACCATTCCATTCAGAAAATTTCACTGCATCGAATGACATAAAAAAATTTTTTTCAAAAAAAACTGAGCTACGGCTTTTTTGCTTTGTACGGCAGCATTTATGTATATTCCCGAAATAGGAATGTCATACACATGTACCTTAAATTTTCAGTTACGTGATTGGAAATTCCTTTTATTGCGTGTGTCTGGAGTTTTTTCCAGAAATTTCCAACAGTGTACTTTAGAACAGCGTGTTATCAAAACAATCTTGCAAATTGATACTTCAGTGGGAAGGATGTGCACAGCAAGGTGGTCCAAATTTCCGTCATATTGTTTTTCTTTGGTGCACTGCCGGATTATGTAAATTCATCATGAAAGACGCATCCTCAAATTTTTTCAAAATTTTGGATGAGAGCTAAAGGTAGGTAAACGAGAAGGTGAAAATTAGAATGTACATGAATTTGATTTTTTTACATATGATACAAGATCATTTCCGTATTGGAGTCTATGGAATATGGAAAATTTAAAGGGTTAACCAAGGGGCCTCCCTGGTTGGAGGATCTCGATGAATCTGACCAAATCTCACTGTCTCATGAGATCATCAGATTTGACTAAAACATTGTCCGGGCGTAATGACAATTGGATCTGATGAAACGTTGGGTTGTTCGTTTTCCAGTCCATAGAGAGAAATGGTCAACATATGTCTGAGATGATTGACGAGAATGAAGGGGAATGCTAAGGTAAAAGGGACATCAATTTCATTCAGATTGTATGGGGGATTTGACGTGATTCTATTAGGAAACCTTGTTGGATTAGGTGGGACACTGGAAACCGATTTTTTTACCGTTTTGCGGTAATTTCTCGGAATACACTTTGTTCATTTTTTGGAAATTTATTGGTCAATCTCCAATCCATCTCTTGGTAAATTCGAATCCGCTAAGGAAATAACGATAAGTCATCAGATGATGTAAGTTTAGATTTTCGTTTCGTTATTTAGAACGATTCAAACTTCAACAACATAATTTTCCAGTCATTCCGTAATACACGGGAAGAAGAAAATTGAAACAACTACCATCTAGGATGACAACGCGTCGCTTCGAGTCTTTAAATGGGAATTGTTACAATGTGTATTGTTCAATAATTCACTTTATAAGACAAAAATGAATTTTTCTCTCATGATGTGGATTATTTCACAATATATCGTAAAAATTCCCATTCAAAGACTCGAATCGACGCGTTGTCATCTCAGATTGTTACCTTCTTCTTTTTTCCGTGTAACTTTCCGATTCTTACCTCAAGGATATGAAAAATATTTCTCAAACAAACTCAATTTTTTGGTCACCTTTTGATGGAAAATTCAAAAGCACGAGCCATTATTTTACGGTCACGAATTGATTATTATATGGTAGGAACCACAAAGCCACCATTTTCTGACCAAGTTTCCAGCTCACCAGAAATTAATAAAAAGTAAACACCAAAAATTAGTTATGCTGGAATCGTCAGGGAATTCACAGATAACACTCTAGTATCTATCAGTTTACTGATAAAATAACCCATGAAAATGTTTCATCCTAGATTCTTGAACACCACGTGGGAATACCAGTTTTGAGGTGATAGTGACGAACGCATCGACATTGAGGTGTTATTGGCTACCAACGGTTGTCTGCCGATTGGTACTGGACCAACATGATTTCACATTCTAATCGGTACTGGCCCGATGGTTGAAGTGACCGTTGTTGCCCAATTTCCTATCAATGATGGATCAACAACGGCACAATTTAAGTCAGCCAGTATAGGTCTCCAACCTTGAATGATATCTAGTACACTTTCACCAAAGGTTTGATCATTCTTACACATTCTTCATATAATACTTTCGATTCGAACAATGTGGGAAGCCTAAATTGTTCGATGTACAGTTAAACTGCGGAGATATTACGAAATCAAAGGATTTTGTAGAAAATAGCATTATTATTGACGAAATTTTGTAGTACGTCAGTCGCTGACAATCTTTCGCACGGATTCCTTTTGATATAACCATGAGTTCATGAGCATCGATTGATCCTCAAGCCACCGAGAACTTACTAAAGCATTGAAATTCAAAAGAATCCTTCTTTAATGGAAAAACGTAATCTATGAAAATCTGTAGGATTCATGGCATTGTTATCTTGAGATGTTCATGAATTTCATCTCCTGATCTTGATATAATAGTTTTAGCATTATGATCTATGATACCCACACAGTACCACATTCCCAGGAGAATTCTCAAAGAATTCGTGAAGAACACAATCAGTTCAATATGAATTTTCCATGAATCCTTCTGGGACTATGATACAGTGTGGGTATATATATCACGTAAGTACCAGAATATCTGAGTTCATATGAATGTATAGAATAAGGTCCTGAATATTGAAATAATAGCAGTTGCGGATATTGAATTGATATCGGTAACCGATGGTCGGCAACAATTGGTAATCGGTACTAAATCGGAGTTATTTGGCGTTATCATTCCGCAGTTCCAGGAGCTCGACGAGAATTCCTCATACTCATTGAAATTTTCGTATTGATGACCGAAGATTCGAATCATCTGAGATGTATTTGTGATTCATTGTTGGATCGAAATTCAGATGATAGGTGCAATGAATCCCATCCAGCATAGAATATTTGTGTCCCAGATCCCATGGAATGGAATGTTACGATGACACATGTGTGACGGATCTAGGCTCAGAGAAAGAATCCATCTAATTTGAATATCATGCACATGGACTGCTTCACCTGTATCATGACCGTGAATTAGAATTTTCTTCTCCGGAATGCGAATTTAGAGAATGTTCAAAATCTTCCTTTGGAAGATTCAATTCTTCCGCACATAACACCTCACTTCTATGGACTGAATGTCAAATACCTGGGGTCAAAAACATGACCAACATGCTTCAGTTTGAATGATTGGAATATCCTCGGTGACATGAAAAAACGTAACGAGTTACGTTATCAAATAAATGTCATTTTTATGAAGACAAATGTTTCCGATCGCGATTTCTCACAAATCTTGTATCAAATTGTTTGTCTGGATTATAACTAACTATATCAATGGATTGATTCCGGACGATTATGCAACTTGCACAATAATGGGAATCGAAAGGAAACGAAGAAATTATAATGTAACTTGTTACGTTTTTTCATGTCAACGACGATATGCATTTACAAAAAACTTATCTAAAAATATCAAGAGCTACAATAGATTTCCAACTCGATGAACGCGATAAAATATATCTCGCTTTAATAACAAAGTTCAATTTTTCCGTTTCTCACAAATAACCTCGCATTTATCACCATGGTTGCAGAAAGATATAAACAAACCTTCCCTCAAATGAAAAATTCCTAGTATATACAAACAAAAGCGTGAAGTTGGTCGTTCAAACCAATCACTAACCACAGCACGGATGAAATGACACATTCGCCAGAATACCAGGATTGAATGCCCGAATGAATTCCAATGAATCTTTTGGGATTCCGCTGATCGGATCCAATCAACATCGACAGCAGATACATCATCGAATCTAACACTACTGACAACGATATTGGGTGCAGAGACACCCATATAATCCGATGGAATGAGTCATCATTAGTCCGAATAAATCTCACTGCAAGTAGTCACGCTTTTCTCCCTTCCTCTCTCAATCGATGATTCAATACAGCAACAAATACCCGAAGGAATCTCAATGAATTCCGCTCAACGAATGCGAAGAACGTTTACAGCATATACATGATCGATTCTCATATTCTTGACAACGATATTGGTCGGAGAAACACCCATACAATCCGATGGAATCAGTCGGAATAAGTCCGAAGAGATCTGATTGCAAGCAGTCTCGCCCTTCCTTCTCCCCTTTTCCATGGCTGATACGATACGTTGATAAACGCCCGAAGGGATCTCAAGGAATCCGTCTGGGATTTGGCTCATCGAATCCGATGCGAAAAATAATAATAGCATATCTCTCATGACATCTGATATTTTTTATGACAATTTTGAACAGTAAAACACCCATGGAATCCGATAAGATCCTTGGTCATGTGACTTTACGTATCTTATCGGCAATGCTCATGTCGTGCTGCGACCCAATCTCAGCGAATTAGACCCGTACAGCACAACCATCGATCACCGGACATTCTTCCGTCGCTTCTACGTCGTTGTTCCGTTCCTTCACTTTGTATCCACATCTCCCTTTCACCCATGTTCACCTCCACGGAGATGCTACTTAGAAGCGATGGGCGTGCTGTTAAGGGAAGATCCATCGGTAAATGTCCACACAAACCTCATTCAATCTCTCAGTGTTCAGCTCAATGAATCCAAACATATTGTAGTGCCGATTACTAATGATATCTCATCCTTTTGTTCTATTGATTCACCCATTGATTCTAATATCGTCAGCAACATCGAATGGCTTGAGTGTCCATCAACACTCATGGTATTTATACAGGGTGGACCATTTGAAGTGTTATAGTCAAATATCTCCGAAACTAGTAGAGGTGGAGAAAAATGTTAGCAACAAAAAGTTCAGTGTTACAGGGTGGAAGTATGGTGCTGACCTTGGAAAATCCCTTAGAGGTCATTTTTAAGGTCATTTGAAGGTCAAGATGGTTTTCTTGAACCAGACCCCCATTTTTTGCACTATGGCATTTGAAAGCTGGTTTCAAACCCTTCACGACACACTGGTCATGGACCTCCTGCGCTCATTGGGGTGCAAGTTATGGGCCGTCGAAGGCATTGATGACCACGCACGCGAACTGGGGCTACCAAGAGCGTAAATGCGTGGATAGGCGTGATGATGCCAGTAGAGAGACAAAGATAAGTGATAACCCTAATCATTCGAGGAATTATCTGAAAACTCGAAGAATGTTTGTGTCTGTTCGAATGCGCATCTCAATCAACGTTATGTGGTATGGAACATACTTTCAGTGTTTCGAGCAACCCTTCAACAATTCTCGAGAGTTGATACTCATCCCTAATCCTGATTGAATCGGATGGAATAATTTAACGAATTTCAAATAGAATCACTATTCACTAATCGTGATAAACCGAACACATAACTGCCACTCATGATAAGCACAGACTCGATGTTCCCGTTTGTTTATGTTCATGTTTTTCTTCAAAATAAATCAACTCTCATCTCCATTGGAATTGGTCACAATCTTCGGAGGAGAGCGGAGAAGAAAAATCCATAAATAAATGGAAACATCGAATCTCTGCTCATCATGAGTGGCAGTTATATGTTCGGTTTATTACGATTCACTATTGCATTTGAAACCCTTTGAATCATTCCATTTGATTCAATCAGGGTTACCCTAATAGAGATTCTGGATGGGAAAATAAGAGAGCCTGATGAGGCATGCCTGATTTCCTATCAGGTCCTCATCAGGTTTCGTTACGGTTTTCCTTTCTCGCTCGATTTTATGGAAATCTTATCCGAACCCTATTGTACCCTTGCGTTACAAACCTATCTGAATCCTATTGGGGAAATCAGGTGAGGCCCTTGTAAGGGTCTCGTAAGATTTTCCAGATTTACGGTTCTCGGATTCTAACCTGATCAGTACCTTATTGAGAATAGGGAATGCCTGATCAAATTCCTACCAGAGCATGAATGAGTATCAACTCTCTAAAAGTGTTGAAGGGTTGCTAGAAGCATTGAAAGTATTTACCATATCACATAACATTGATTGAGATGCGCATTCGAACAGACACAAATATCCTTCGATCTTTCAGATAATTCCCCGAAAGATTAAGGTTATCACTAATCTTTGTCTCTCTACTGGAATCATCACGGCTATCCACGCATTTACGCTCTCGGTAGCCCCAGTGCACGCGCGCGGTCATCAAAGACTTCGACGGTCCATAACTTTCACCCCCCCAAGCGGAAGGGGGTCCATGACCAGTGTTTTGTGAAGGGTTTGAAACCAGCTTCCAAATCCTATGGTGAAAAAATGGGGCTGTGGTTCAAAAGGACCATTTTGACCTGTAAATGACCTTTAAAATGACCTCTGAGGGATTTTTTGAAGGCCAGCATCAACTCCTCCCCTGTAACCCTAAACTTTTTGTCGGTAACATTTTTTTCCATCTTCACTAGTCTTGGAGGTATTTGACTATATCACTTAAAATGGTCCACCCTGTATATTCATTCATTCGGCATTTGCCCTGTACAAAGTTCTCATCAATTCTCCCTGTTTTTCCGTAACCAGCATCCCTCGTTTCTGTCGTTGATATGCCTGTTCGATCCGGATTCTTCATGCTTGATCAGATCACCTGTATTATCTCATTATTTCTATCGTTAATTTTCCCATCAAATCTCCTCGGGTTATTGTTTCTTTTAATATTGTCATTCTATCCGTGAATCCTGATTGAATTCTGATGGGTTGAATGCCCATCAAAACTCGTCGTTCCTTCTATTCAATCACATTAGTCAAAATCCCCACTCGATCCGTTCATCGCTCATTATCCAAAACCCATTGCTACGACAATACCAAAACAGGTTGCTACAACTCTGCTGCAAGGGTTTTGGAAGCTTTCACCCTTGTCATGTGTCAACTAGGAAGCTCAAGTCAAGCTTGTCACTAGCTTACTTTTGTCCACGTAGATTTCGAATATGCCCAACTGTGGTGCGTCGATTTCAAAAATCTTTTGAATACCTTCCTCAGGAGATCTGAGAGCTACCAGAAAGTTGACTTGGATCACATTTCGATAATCTCCGGACCTCACAAGTAAGTCCTCTGAAAAATTCCCGAAATGGACGCATTAGAAAACTTTCTGATATGATTTAGAGAACATAATGAATGTTTGAAATGTTGAGAGGAGAAATGTTCACTGATTTGCTGCAATTTCTTCCCACAGTATTATACACTATTGAAAATTTCTGATGAAAGAATACATCCACGCAATACAGTTTTGTATTAACAAAATATTGCATACCTTCAAACGAAAATAAAATTAGAATAATAATATTGGTTGTTTAAATAAGTTTCAGGACAGTTTTCAAAAAATTCAAGATTTATTAAAAAAGAAGTAAAACACAGTTATTCGTCGAAATAATCTCCATCGCACTGAATGATCTTCGGCCATCTCTCAGGTAACTCGCGGATGCCTTACACGAAGAAACTCTCGTCTTGCGAGGTGAGAAATTTAGCGACTCATTTTCTCACTTCTTCAAATGTTTTGAATCGCACCTCTGACAAATCGGTATTCAATTGTACACGGAATATTAGGTACATCCATCCAGTCCGCAATACAAGTAGGACAGCTATCTGATGTCATTATTCATTGGACAGTCATTCTCCCAGTACGTTCAGCGTTCTGATTGTTCATCCCGTATCGCTCGTTCATTCTGGGAATAACTCAATAAGCAATCCTATCAAAAATATTCCATTCAAAACGATTGAATGGAATTGATCATTTGAATTCCAATCAGTTTTAATCGATACGATTTGCTTGTATACATGACATCAGATCATTGAGTAGGAATTGAAAAACATTGAAAATTCAAATATAATGCTTTGAATCGTCAAATCTTAGGAAATCGTATTCATGAAACGTTCCGTTGCCAATTCCATTGAATAAAATATTTTCTGCACAGAAGGTCTCCTCAGTAATCGCCAAAATAATGGTCATTCCGTTATATTGAGCATGGGATGTTTCCTCGTCTAATTTTGATTGGAATTGATGCTTCTCACTGTGACAAAGTAGATCAATTGATGAATGGCTAGGGATTGCCTATGTCTATGAAATACCATTTTCTTTTATTGCCCAATGAATTATTAGGCGATAATTGGGCAAATTCCCACCAACAGTGATAGAAGAAACTAAATCTCAAGTATTTGAAGGGAAAACCGATGTTCATATCACATTTTATGAAGTCATGAAAAATTTGGAAATATATGAATGCAATAACTCTACCTCTCTACGGACTACCGTGATTCAAAGACCCAGGTACACGGAAAGGAGAAAACAGTACTGGTTACTGTCCATAACAGCGATCAGTTGAAAAACAAATGAAAACATGCTTGGATGATAGGGGTTAGCGCGATCACAGTGATGTGGACTGCAGTGAAATTCGTCAATGTTGCTTGAACATTAACGGTTACTGGGAGACGCAGTAATGAACGGCGTGAATTTTATTTTTCATTTTTTTTCAATGAATTACTGCGATTCACAGTAACCATGCTTTCCAATGCTTTCTCCCTGATTTCAATGCAAGTGTAGAAGGAATAAAGATACTTTCACGATATTGTCACCTTAGGAACTTGGGATCTGAAGATTGAAACAATGTACCATAAGTCTCACAAATGTTCGAAAAATTCATTGTCTTTTCTGAAAATTGAATGATTTCTTGAAGATCAAGCAAGTCTTATGTCTGGCTAAGCAGTGAAATTCGATGTGGTATGTAAGGGGGTAGTAGAAGTGCATTAGGGTTTCATGACTTTTCTAATGTTTCACTAGTCAGGAACTCTAGTAAAACTGCATTCGTACAACATGCTCACACGAATATTCACAGAACATGCATGGGACATTCAATGTGTTGAGAAGCTTCATAGAATATACTTTGGACATTAGTGTGTTACCTGGAAACTAGACGTTCGTAAGTTCTCCAGAAGTATTTTGTAAGACCTTTGTAAGAATGTAGTTTGTTCTAGTAGGGTGAGTGTGCCAATATTGTACCACTTAAGAACTTGCCTCCATTTCTTGGTATAGAAAATTGATGAAATAAAAATCGCATGCCCACAAAATCCCTCTTGACTTATACAATGTTATCCCCATAAAGAGATTGGGAGAAAATCAAAAGTACATTTGATATTCAATAAATGAATAAAGAACAACGTTTTCCTGAGTGGCACTTTGCGTGCTTAAATTGCAACATGCACACTCAACACGCCTATGTACGCCTTCAGATCCAAAGAATTTCAGATTATTTTGAGTGCAGGGGAATGTATCCAATCAAACGATGGGACATTTCATTACTTAGATTCACCACTTTAAGACTTCATGCTTACAGTTTTACTTGCCGTATAAAGGAATGAACTTTACGTTTCATCAACACAGGAAATCGACCAAAAATGGGATGAATTCACAGAATTTGCTGTAACTCATGTGAGACACACATCAGTGAATTAAAACTCAATAATCGGATCAGAGTTCAAGTTCATGTTTCACTTGCGTGTAGAATTGCACGCGTGTCCGTTTCACTGATACGCTAGTGGTGCAATTTAAGCAATGGCGCAATTTGAGTGCACTTCGCTTCCAGTATTACAAAATTCGCGAATGCTTACAGTTATTTCTATTATGGAGATTGAATGCGAATTGAAATGTCTTCTAAAGTCATGAATTACGAATTTCCAATGAGATCATTTGAGCATTACGTCTTCCCTCGCTTCTTTGGCTCGGAAAAACAATCTTCACACTCATCAGAAGTTTCTCACTTCTTTCCCTTGTTGAGCAATATATCATTTTAAGGGGAATCGCTGTTACCGCTTGTTTCTAGTGGCATTCCTGAAATCTTGCTGTCACAAATGACAGATTTGAATAACGGAGTGGTGCTATCGCCCGCTCCTAATAAAACTCGTGAGATTTTGTTTACATCCACAAAAATTTGCGTCAGGAAGCATTACTTCCTCTTGCTTCTAGAAGCACTTCTTCAACATTGCTGGCTGGACTTTCACAGACGTGGAATGAAGACATCCTACTAGGATCCTATATTAGAATTGGCACGTGGATCTAATGTGTGATACTTCATGGTTTTTGTCTCTTGAATGGTGGAAACGTAGGGTTCATATGTTAAGATACATTAAAGTTTTGAACTACGACAGTGTATAATTAGATATTGTAAATAATCTCATTATAACGAGTATTTTCTCCTGTATTTATTTAAACGATTTACGTGGAACGTACTGAGTACGACTTTTCATGGAAACGAGTAATCAATACTCTTTCCTGGACATACGATAAGTCGAAACCAAACAAGTGTTCTTACCACGTGAAACGCCTAGGAACATTAGAATGGTCACCCATCATGGAAACTTATTTGTAGAGAAGCGTGTCGTTCTCACGACACTCTGCTTTGTACTCGTCAAGCTGGTACAAAGTAACACACACTTTGGTTGGTCGATGCGTGCATATTAACCTGGTTTTGTTGCAATTACCGCGAGCTGAGAGGGTTTTCCTCTCATTTACTCTCAAATTCCGTTTCTTTCTTTTATACGTTTCGTGCGTCATTGCCCTTACGCTTACGTGTATTTCAACATTGAAGTGTGCATATTGTCAACTCTGAAATTCAAGTTATTCTCGTCTGATGCTCGTTATTCTCTGTGAATTATCCTCCAATCGTTATTGAACGCAGTCTACATTCAATCCTTCTTCTGCTTATTTACTATTACACATTCACCAAACACAGTTTGTCACTATGTCATAATGATAATATAACTTCAAAATCAAATGCAACGTAACCTGCTTGTTGCATGCAATTAATAGGTAACGTGTAAAAGCCACACTCATGAAAAGTAGTTGCAACGTCACTGAAACATAACACGTTTTGCGTTGGTTACATGCTGATGGCATGCAATTGTTATGACCTTTTTATTTTGGAAAATATGCATCGTGAACACTTTTTGAACTTAGATTTAAGGCCTCGCGCATATACATTTGTATTTTTACCCTCAGAACTGGAGTTGAAGAAATATATCGGGTTTAATAGTATCATTCATAACAGATCGATGAAATCACGATGTTTTTGAAATGAAACATGTTATATTCCGGTTACATTGTAACAACTCTTGATGAGTGTGAAATCACAAGTTACCAGTCCATTGCTTGCAACGAACAGATGATATTGCGTGTGATCTTAACGCAAGTAGCACCAGAATATACTATGAACATTCTTCAAATATTCGAAATATGTTCTTTGCACATTCCAATGAGAGTGTTTCATAGTTCCTATACATATTCATCGGACGTATGTAATCGAATATACGACGGTACGTCAATCGAACATCGATTGAATGGATGTCGTACATTTTGAATGTACTTTGTACGTTCTAAGTACCCTGTTGGAAAAATCAGATAGAAATGGATAAATTTTGACGTGCATCCGTTTGAATCCTATTTCTGATCCATTTTTTTCGGGATACAGTGTCATCCGCAGAACGCATGAAAGTTTCATCAATTTTAATTCACAATATGGATAGTGGATCATTGGGCCCCGTAGCAATCGTATTCAAATGTATCCATATTCCATTCGGGGCCTGAATATGAATCGTATCCATTTGTATCCGGTGCTTCACGATTCACCTTGATGAGTTCCATCCATTTCTATCCGTTTCTGCATGATTCTGCTGGAAAAAAATCTATCCATTTTTTCCAGAATTGTTTTTTCTTTTGAATTTTCCCACAGGGAATGACAATAAAAGAAAATCATTTCGAACTCATTCAAACATTTGGAAGATTCCGTGGAATCTTCAACATCTGTATCTCTATTTCCGCACATGACTTGGGAAATTTATTCCTACCTGCAAGGGGTTCGAACAATCATCGCACTTACCTACCTTACCTACAAGACCTACCTACTTAACCTCTAAGCTATCCTGACACGCTGCTCGGAGAGCGCATATTGCCCAAGATACTGTACATTCGTAATGTATTCGTGGCCTCATATAAAATTCTATCCACTTCTATCCCTTTTTGTTCCGATGATGCTTACGCTATTCTCATGCATTCTCGTCCATATCTATCATTTGGAGAATATTTATCCAATCTTTTCTCAAATAAGCGTTCTTACATCTATCAATTCATATCCGATAATTTGACACAAACGATATCTGTTTCGATCCAAATCGATCTTTATTTCCATCCATTCCTATCCATGTGTATCAAGAATTCATATTCTCGTATCGATCGATTTGTACCCAAACAAGCTACGCTGATGTAATTCATTTTCATCCGTTGCGTATCCAAACCACATTTCCTCTGTTTTTATCCATTCCTATCCAGGGGTATTTTTGTTCCCGGCTATCGATTTCTATCCAATCATCCCGCGTTGATGTTATCCATTTTCATCCCTTGAGTATCCAAATCAATTGCCCCTGTTTTTATCCATTCCTATCCAGGTATATTCGTGTTCTCGCGGCTATCGATTTGTATCCAATAATCCTGCGTTGATGTTATCAATTTTCATCCATTGTCTATCCAAATAAATGTAATCTATTTTCATCCATTCCTATCCAGTTCTGTCTGAAGTTCATGTTCTCGTATATATGATTTTGTATTGAATAATGCCGTACTACCAAAGTCGAAATTCAAAGCCTCCCATACTGTGAATTCCCAGTTTGGGATTCCCAAATTCGCATGGGTCTCCACATGGGGAACGCATGGTCTCATGGGTCTCCACATGGGAAACTCATAGGCCGCATGGGTCTTTGCATGAGAATCGCTTGGGTTTCACACGGGAATCGCATGGGTCTTCACATGGGAATGGCATGGGTTTCACACGAAAATCGCATGGGTCACATGAGAATCGCATGGGTCTTCACATGCGAATTGAGTGGATCGACCCATGTGATTTCCATATGAAGACCCATACGACCCATGCGATTCCCATGTGAAGACCCATGAGTTTCACATGTGAAGACCCATGCGATCCATGCGTTTCCCTTATGGAGACCCATGCGACCCACTCAATTCCCATGTGAAACTCATGCGAATTTGGGAATTCCAAACTGGAAATTGACAGTAGGGTCCTGTCCCCCTACATATTGAAGATCAGGAAATTCTCACCACTTTAAAGGGCGAAGGAACAGGACTCCTGTCACAGATAGCACAGAGAGTCCTCTACACGTTGCGGAAACGTACTTTTGGTTCCGCATTTTTTGGTCTCTATGGAGTAGATTTTTCAAACGCTTAGAGTACTTTCCCTTTTGATAAGCCTGGATACGTTTTGTGCATGTTCTTTTCACCTACTACGGGACATTCTTTTCAAGTCTTCTAAACGTACTTTCATGAAAACTAACCTTGAAAAACACAAAGTCACACAGTGAACATTGATGGAACTAAACGGGACATTTGCCTGTCTCTGGGACATGTATGCGACCTTTTGAGAACGTCCTGAGACGTTATTTGCACGTTCTATGTGAAACCGAGCACGTTTTGTGGACGTTCAGAAAACCTTGCGGTGCTCTATGGGATAGTTCTTCCTTTGCCCCTCAAAGTGGTAAAAATTTCCTGATCTTCCATATGTAGGGGAAGAGAAGGTTTTGAATTTCGACTCGGGTAATGGTCTCCATTTTTATTCGTGAAGTATCCAAATCAATTTTGGATGAAACTGGATTCAGGATCACAACTTGATGGAGGTATGACTTCGGGTCCACGTGGATAGAAATTGCATACCTTTCCCTATAATAACGGATACCACTTTTTGATGGGATACATTCGGATCTAGTCTCTATCTGAAAATACGGATGAAATTGCACGATGCGTAAAGGCCTGATCTTACGGGAAAGTTCCAATTGATTCTGATTCAAAGTTCATACGTTCAACGGATGGAACGGACCCAGGTCTTAGTAGATTTAGTGGGATTGAATTATCATCCCTCCTCGCGGATAAAAATGGATACAGGATGATAACTTGATGGAGGTATGACTTCGGATCCATCTATTCTTTGGATGGACAACAATGGGTCCGCAACGCTTTTGGATTGGAAACGGATGCAAGTGGATTGCAGGTGTTTGATAATTTCTCACTTTTGTATTGAAACTGTTAAGAATACTCTTTGAATGGATCGAATTGGATACTTGTGGACAATTCATCGCACTTCTAAACAAAATCAGATTGATTTGTACAGAAATGTTCAAATATGGATCAGATTCCTATCCAAACCCATCCATTTCAATCGTTGTTCTTCAACAGGGATTGATTCTGATTCGAAGTTCACACGTTCTACGGATGAAATTGGATCAAGCTCTGAATTCAGATTTGCTTGGATTGAATTTTCATCCATCTGAACGGATGAAAATGGATTCAGGATCATAACTTGATGAAGGTATGACTTTGAATTCAGGTGGATGAGAATCTCATACGTTTTCAGATAGTAACGGACACCGCTCCTTGGTAAGATAAATTTGAATCCAGTCTCTATCCGAAAATACGGATGAAATTGGATTGCATGCGTGGATATGATCTCATGAAAGAGTGATAATTGATTCTGATTCAAAGTTCACACGTTCCACGGATGAAATCGGATCAAGCTCTGGATTTGGATTCGCTCGGATTGAATTCTCGTCCATCCTAACGGATGAAAATGGGTCCACAACCCGATTCACAATTTCAAGTCAGAATGAGATTTGTTTGGATAGAAATTCCATCCGTTGCTTGGATACAAACGAACCAATGTTGTAGCTCAGATCATTCTGGATGATTTTTTTATCCTCTGAATGGACAGAAATGCATCCGCAACGCTTCTGGATTGGAAAGGGATGCGAGTGGATTGCAGATCTTCAATAATACCTCCATTTCGGATTGAAATGGATTGGAATCTTCTTTGAATAGATGGAATTGGATACGTATGGACAACTTATTCCACTTCTGGACAAAATCAGATCGATTTGAACAGGAAATTTTCAAATACGGATCGAAATTTTATCCAAATCCATCCATTTCAATCGTTTTTTTCAGCAGGGTATATTTAAAACAGTCTCATTCGAATATTCTATGAGCGTTCTTCAAGAGACGCGGTAGTGTCTCGACACCAAGAACATGGGAAAGAAAACAAAGGAACATGTAAATGGAAAAGCAGAAGTCACGCGCTACCGTGTATCTTCACTCCTAAACCAAGATTTGACCTCCTGAAAAAATTTTCAATGCACAATCACTCGTGAAGCATTGAATGTCAGGACAGAATAATTACTGTTTGAATATACAATTCGACCATACACTTTCGTTTAAGCACACTCCAAATTTGGTCAGTTAACGCGATCCTCAAACATAAACGTTTTAAAATTCCATTCGATTTCTTTTATCACGATAAACCTCATCACTATCTAAATGTCTAGACACACAAGCTATGTGAACGTAAGAAACGTATGCGCAGGAACCATGTACGAGATCTACGCAGGCTTCCGTTCCTTACATTCACGTTTAGGTAGCTTGTGTATTTAGGCCTTTGAGGTGGATTTTTAATTTTCCAACTTTTTTCCAACATCCAACAGCGTTCATTTCAGTGTAGTATGGTCTCCCTGGTAAGAACGCGGGTAGATTTGGATGGAAAATTCGCAGATGGATACAAAAATAGGATTGAAACGGATAGAAATACAATCCACTTTTATTCGTTTCAATCCTATTTTTGTATCCAACGGCAAATTTTTATCCGAATCTATCCGCGTTTTCACCAGGGCTATACATTGTCAAAACATAAACAAACAATCTGTCAATGAGGCCACGTGTTGATGGGTTATTATGATTATGAAAAGAATAGTTGAAGGGTCGACGGTCTAAACCTGTTAACTGAAATTTCAGAAATTTTACACGGCGAAGAAAAGTTGATCCAGATCTTTCAATTTTCATTCAAATGATCTGGAATTTGGGAATATCATTCACCCTCGTAACCCGAAGAAAAAACTTTTCATAGACTGAGAAAATATCAAAAATTAAAGAAATGCCAACGTTTTTTCTTCGCCGTGTAAAATTTCTGAAATATCAGTTAACAGGTTCAGACCGTCGACCCTTCAGTTGAAAAATGAATGAATTACAGGTTACTACAGGTTATTCAGAACAATAATCGAACCCAAATAACATGGAATTATATATACTTCTATCAGGGTCCCCCCAGACATTGAAAGTCAGGGAAAGTCAGGGAATTCTTATTCAATCAGGGAAAGTCAGGGAACGTTCGCAAAATGCTCCATTAGTCAGGGAAATCCATTGAAATTTATAAAAAGTCAGGGAAAATTGGAACATTTGATTCCAGCAGAAAATTTTCAAGGGACATTTGTGTATTTTTTACCCAGCCAGCACAAATGATCAATTTGAATTCATAAAGACTTCCCAAAGACTCTCTGAATAATCGCTGTTATGCAACCAATAATGAATTCAATGAGAATTCAATGAAGTCAAAATCAAAATGCATTGAATGCACGCAGAATTCATTATGGAGTCTTGATACGAATTCTTTCTGAACATTGAGTTATTTATTAAGAGTTCGTTTTGAATTCGAAATATTCATAATAAATACATATTCATGAGCATAACGGGAACTCTTGTGCTGTATGGGTGAAGTATAAATTTCATTGAATTGCCTTGCGATTTTGTTTGCAAATACCATCTCTCTGGTTCGGTTCAAGACGCGATGTCAGGAGAATGAGTATTCACAATTGATCTATTGACTGTGCTTATTTTATTTCAATCCGTAGATCACCTCCAAACGTCTCAAAATACTGTAAGAGAAGCGGTGTCAGAATTAACACCGCGCGGATTCTATAAAAGTCCACTCCGGAATTCAGTGTTGAAATAATTGCGAATGGTATTAGAGTGACACCATACGGTGTCGAAATAACACCGTCAGGTGTTGAAACAACACCATCCGGAGTGGACTTTACCTAACACTGCCAAATTTTTTAGAGTGAAGTGTAATACCATTCAAGGGAATATCCAAAAATTTACTACCTTACTTGAAGTGAATAATAATAAATTACATGCCTAGAGTTCCACATCGCCGCAAACCTTGAATGGCTAAGTGATTTCTGAAGGCTCAAAAATAAAATTGTAAAATTTTAACCTCCAAACATTAACAAATTTGAATTTTTCCGTCTCCCACTTTCTTATGCTCGAGTCCCCTCAAAGGAGGATAGTGAGTTTCTGAATACGCCCTTGATACCATTATATGGATAGGGAAGTACACATATACATTCTGTCAAAAAAGTACCAGGAATTGATCATTTAAAGAGTGCGGCTAACGGGTTTGTCAACATTCTTTTTGTTGTTAAGTTGGTACATTCGTCCTGTATATTGACGCGGAGTTCGACTGTCATCTGTCATTCAGTTTGTTTATAGTGCTCGATCTTTTCAGTTCTCTCAAGTGTGTCCCGCGATTGTCACAATGGATACAAAGATTGAACAAAGAATTTGTTTTAAATTTTGCGCTGCAAATGGAATTTCGTGTGCCGAATCGCTGAAAATGTTGGAGAAAGCTTACGGTGAATTGACTCTATCAAAAACACGTGCATATGAGCGGTACAGTGCATTCAAAAATGGTCGAGATGTGGTGGAAGATTTGCCTCGCTCTGGTCGTCCATTGACGTCTTTAACTGAAGTTAATATCGATAAAGTGAAGGAAACGGTGACTGAAAATCGTCACTTGAGTTTGAGAGAGATAGCACGTGAACTTCCTGTGTCTCACGAATCAGTTCGTACTATTTTACATGATTGTTTGGACATGAAACGCGTTGCCACTCGATTAGTTCTGAAAGACTTGAATTTTCTCCGAAAACTGAATCGCGTACAGGTCGCTGAAGACATGCTAGAACGAGTCAATTTCGACTCCACATTCATAACACGCATTATAACAGGTGATGAGACATGGGTTTACGAATATGACATGCAAACCAGTCAACAAGCTTCGGAGTGGCGGCTTCCAGCTGAGCCGAAACCGAAAAAGCCACGCCAAAGCCGATCAAAAGTGGGGGTAATGTTGACTGTGTTTTTTGATTATCGCAGTGTTGTACATTCGGAATTCTTGCCAGAAGATCAGACGATGAATAAAGAATATCATCTAAGCGTTATGCGGCGTTTAAGAGAGCAAATTCGTCGAAAAAGGCCAGATTTGTGGAAAGAAAATTCATGGATTTTGCATCACGATAATGCACCATCTCACAAGGCTTTCATTGTGAACCAATTTTTGGCCAAAAACTCAACAAATATCATCGAACAGCCACCGTATCCACCTGATCTGGTTCCAGCCGACTTTTTTCTGTTTCCAAATCTTGAATTACCACTTCGAGGCACCCGTTTTGAATCGATAAAAGATATTAAAGAGAATTCGCGGCGAGAACTGAAATCGATTCCGGAAAAAGCGTATAAAAAATGTTTTGATTATTGGATTGTTCGTTGGCATAAATGTATCATTTCGGGAGGGGACTACTTTGAAGGCGACACAATAGATTTGGAAGAATACAAAATATTTTGTGTTTTATTCAAGAATTCCCGGTACTTTTTTGACAGAATGTATGTACTTATCACACTCATATTCAAAGGAATTTGGTGACGATGCGATATACCGGTAAATTGTAACAATATTCCATTATAAATCATGACAATTCCACAATTTCATTTATAAGCTGAGTTTGCTTAGTGGCGTCCTAAGTTATCCCAACTTGCTCCAAGTATTTCGGATTTGCTATTTCCAGTTATAGAAACAAATTGATTGGTTTGGTACAATTTGAAGCAACTTGTGTGCGATATGGGTATACTTATTTGAGAGTTAGGGAAAATTTTGAACATGGTCAGTGAAATTCAGGGAAAGTCAGGGAGAATGACTCTTCAAATTTTGGGGGAACCCTGTCTATGCATTACTCAGAAAAATTCATGAATGAATGAATGAATGAATGATGAATGGGTTATTTGTGGAGAAAAATAAAAAGTTTGAGGAAGGTATGAATGAATTTATTTGCTACATTCAGAGAATTGGAATATACATAGGTGAGCTCTGTATGATGGATTATTCATGGAATCCATGATTCCTTTACAGGCAAAAGCATAGCAGATATACCATAATCCCTGACGGACAGTTTGCTACTGTTGGGTACTCTAACCTGAACCAGAGACAAATAATAGGAAATCATACAAGATTCAGTCAAGGAGAATGATTCAAGTTTATAAATTCTGAGCCAAAAGCATATCGGATATGGGGCAAAATTTCTCAAGCATACCAGCTCAAAAATGTTTATCTCCTCAATCTTTCGGAAATCTCACTGAAATGTAGTACTAGTTAGTGACTTTTGATCCTATAAAGGATTTTGCTCTGGTACTTCTGGTTATCAAACTACAGGGGTCAAAAATTCACAGATTTCGTGTAATAAGCTATTTTGAAGATATAATTTGTTAAATTACATTTTTTTATAAAATTATTCTGGATATTTTTTTTCGTAGCTTTCTTTCTGTTCTTCACAATGACGTGATCTGTTTCTGTAAGCAAAAATTTTTTCCAACAAATTTAGCGAGTTCAAAGTTATTTTCGCAGTTTTTTCCCATTTCGACAATTTTGAAAATTTTTTAAGCTAGCTCATCTGAAAGCTGGATTTTCCAGCTTCAGAATCATGTAAGAGAAATGATGGGAAGAGAATTTTATCTGACATTCGCAACGGTTTGAAGCGCACGTGCCGCATATTCCTATTAGCTACTGAACGTTCTGATACGGTTCCTCATACCGTTGACGTGGAATTGATGTGAAACGAACTGTTTTTCAATAAAATATGATCCTTCAATCATGCCAATGATTTCATACCATTTTACCGTACCATTATATTATCAAACTTTATTAATAACAGCTTTTAAAATTATGGAACATAATAATGAATAAATATACATGATATAATAAATATGGAATAATTCTGCTTTCTAGAAAATACACTGGCTTCTTTCCTGCATAACCCACACACTTCTGCATCGGGAAGAATGTTGGGAAACTTTTGCTGTAGACTCGGAAAAATAGTTCTCAAATCTATTCATTTGAATTTGTGATCGATTTTCCTCAATTCGATGAATAATTGAAATTCTGTAAACATCCTCGATACATCAAACATATCGACGATGTTCATTTGTTTTTCCTTGTTTATACGCATACTTCATACAACTTGAGGTCGCACGAAAAATCGCATCGCATGACACGATCTTGAATTTTAAGTAAAATTGTTTCAATTCTGAATATGATTCGCAATTCGTGATGAAAATCAATGTTTTCTTTTCCAACTGTTTCATTGTGTTTGTTTATAGGCAATTCAATCAATAGATGAAATACAGCATTATTGACACAACATTTCTTGATTCTCAAAAATGTCTGCAACTCAAAGTTTCGTTGATCGTTGTTGTAACCCTTCGCACAAAATCTATCACAAATTCGAATCAAGAGATTTGAGAACTTTTCCTCCAAATCTAAAAAAAAAGTTTCCCAGTATCCTTCCCGATGCAAAAGTGTGTCGGTTATGTAGAAAAGAAGCTGCTGCTTGTTCTGGAGAGAAGCCTCCAGTTGATGCACAAGATGATTCGTCCGGTCATGTTTCACTCGAGGTATTCATATCATATTTTCAATTGCTAAAAAGACAATTTGTACATCAATAAAAAAGAACAATACATTCATGTGAATGACAATCAATTACTACGATATGTTTCACATAATTCAGGATGACGATGATGATGGTATTGATGAACATGGTAATGACGATGATTACCAGCCATTAGAGAAGAAACCAAGAGATTGTAATATTGAGGAACATCACGGAGAAAACTGAATAGTGATATCAATCAAACCAATGGTATCTCGTACTTAACGATTCAGTGGAATATGGACAGACCAAATGTTTAGTATTAGAAACCAAATGCACATACAGTTCATGTCACCATAACAGGTCAAATTAATTTTACTCAACTTGTATTTCATTCGATTACCCAAGCATTGTTATTCGTATCAAACAGTGAATGGTCGCATAATTGATTCCACCACACAAATCATCTATTCCGCGGAATGGGCATGATAATTCTTACTAAACAACAATATGAATTCGATTCAACAATAAAAGAGTTCTTGTTATATTATGAAGGTTGTTAATGATGTCTTTAGAAATAATTTTCAAACGCAGCAAAAATTTTGATTACTTGAGATTCATTACTGTTTAGTTGAGCGTGAAGTTGTAGCATCGGACGTCGATTGCACATGATATTTAGGGTGCTGAGAGCTGGAATCGAACCTCAACATCCTACCTACCTACCTACCTACCTACACCTAACGCGTATACCACTTGAGCTAAACTGAACATATAATTTTGCTAGCCTTGCGTATCTCTTATAAGTGTTTGGAGAACTTATGATTAGAGGATACTGTTGAAACAATTTTGGATTTTCTGAATAAATTGATTTTGTGAAGTGTTGATTATTGAGACGAGAATCATGATAGGCATATTCCATATACGAGTTATCATCAACTCCTTTCCTGCCATTACCACATTTATGAGGAAAAAATCGTTCATAAACAAAACAGTGTCGGTGAGCGAGGAGAGTTCGTATATTCGGTTATGTTCGACTCGTTTCGGTTCACTCCGCTCGAGCGCGAATAAAATAGTTATTATTACTAAACAGCGTAGTAAAGGCAATTGAGTCAGTCAAACTAACTATACCATCCATAATATTGATCATACATGGACTACTATACCATTTTGTTGGAATCACGAATCTTTACTGAATTATATTTAGGAGAATAAAATGAGTGCTTAGTGCTTTCAGCGAAATAAGGTTTTACTGAACGATGATGGTGAACATCACTATTCCAGTTTTATCCGTGCTGAATCGGCTATGGGGATTCTTGATCAAATTAGGCAGAAATATAAAACTCCCTCGAGTGCTTCGGAAAAAGTATTACTCCTCACGCTTGCGCCAAAATCCTGGGTTCGGAAGAGACTTGCTGACGAGTTTGAGACTTCCGAACGCCAAGCTAGGAAAGCTATCGAACTGGTAAAAATGGTATTTTAACGTCACCATCTCCAAGAAAGGGTCATGCTTCAGCTTTTGAAATGAAAAACAAGATCATAAGTCTCTATAATGATGACGAAAATAGTCGTATAATGCCAGGCATGAAAGATTTTGGTTCAGTTAAAAAAGAAGACGGATCACGAGAGCACGTACAAAAGAGATCGATTCTGTGCAATCTTTCAGAATTATATTTTGCTTTCAAAGATCAGAATCCTACTTCTCCGGTCAGTCCCTCTACATTCTCGCAGCTTAGACCTCGTAATTGCGTACTCGGTGGTGCTAGGGGAATGCATACTGTTCGCGTATGTGTCCATCACAAAAATGTCAATTTAATGCTTGATGCGATAGATATTTAAAAATTAACATCCGGTACGAATAATCCAATCGCCATTTATCATGATGCTCTTAAAATGTTTTTATGTCAGAATCCATGTGCAGAATGTTATCTAGATGAATTTTCATTATGTCCTGGCAAAGAGGATTTCCAGAATTTTTTACAAACAGTTTTCGAAGACAATTGCGTCGAGAAACTCGAATATCAAATTTGGCAACAGACTGATGGTAGCACTCTGCGTACTGAAGTTGTAGATGCAGAAGATTTTTGAGAAGAACTTTCTCGTTGCCTTTCGAAACTCAAATTCCATTCATTCGTCGCGAAACAGCAGTCGTCTTTTCTCAGAAATTTGAAGGATAATTTACAAGAAGGAGAATTTTTAGTTTCATGCGATTTCGCGGAAAATTATGCGTTTGTAGCCCAGAATGGTGCACAGGGTTTCCACTGGAAGAACGACCAAACGACAGTTTTCACCACTGTCATTCATTACAAACAAGGGAACGAACTCAGTCATCGGAGCATTGCCATTCTATCGGATAATTTGAATCACTATACAATCGCTGGGTACGAATTCCAAAAAATTATAATAGCGTACCTGAAAGAGCATTTTCAACCGAAAAAAATTTCCTATTTTACGGATGCATTTCAGCACTTCAAGAATAGATATAACTCCAGAAATCTTTTGTATTATCACAAAGATTTTGGAATAGCAGCTGAATGGCATTTCCATGCAACCGCTCATGGAAAAGGGCCTTGTGACGATATCGGTGGTAATCTGAAACAACTAGCAGCTCGAGCGAGTCTTCAAGCGAGGTCTAAGCAGCAAATTTCAAATCCTGATGCGCTTTACGAATGGGCAAAAAGAAATCTATCAGAAACTGTTGTTTTTTTAGTTCGAAGACAAAACATGAAATCACTGCTGAACAGCTCAAAACTCGCTTCGGAACTGCAAGAACAATCCCAGGAACGCTCAAATATGATTGTTTCATTCCCATTCCGAACATGACTTCGCATTTACGAGTATTTTCGTCATCATTGAATGTAGATATTTCCCCAAAGATGGAAATTAAAGAAAAAATCAATACGAATAAGAAATTGCGCTGAATATATTGCTTCGAGCAGAATTATTACATCTTTATTATATTATGTGTATTCATTCAAGATTATGTTTCATAATTTCAAAAGCTGGTATTGATGGAGTGTGACGATATAAGGGTACGGTTAAATTGTATGAAATCATTGGCATGATTAAAAAATCATATTTTATTGAAAAACAGTTCGTTTCACTTGTATTCCGCGTCAATGGTATGACGAGCCGTATCAGGAGATAACACTGTGCGACAAATTCCACTTCAAAAAAGTTGCTGTGTTGAATCCAACTAAAATGGGATCTGTCAGACAAAAAAAACATATCCCTGGAGGGATTTTTCTAGGTTAGCTCGTATAACCGAGAAATGAGCAAATGAATTTTGAAATATACTGCCACTCACCAAAAAAACCCAAAACTCAAAAGTTCCTATTCCGGTGGCCCAGACCAATGTATTGCTATGGAAAATGGGTCGCTAAGCACAAATGCGGTATCAGAATTCTCAAGTTCGGCTCAGTTTTTTTTCTAACTTCAAAAAACGTCTTCTTTCTATATTTGTGGCCACAACCAAGAAACACGAGATAGTTTTGCAATTCTCACTATGAATTGGGAAGGAGCAGCTGAAAATACATAGAAATTGACTGGTCTGAGCTGCCGGAATTCCCACTCCGAAGGAGGAGAGAGGGGGCGGAGATTCGGGCAAAGTGTAAAATTATAATTCAATTTTCCATAAAGTGCAACTTGTGAAACTCACAATTCTCATTCGATTTCTAAAATTCAAAGTCCACTTCTTTAGGTCAAGGATACTGTTTGTGCTGTTGAAAAATTTGTTAATTGCGAAATTCATCCAGTAAAACAAAATTGGTAATCAATTGGGAGTGCGTAGCAGGTTCAGGGTTTAAAAAGAAAAAATAATCACTGTTCAGAGAGAGTGACAACAACTTCCAACGGTGTTTTTTTATTTTGTGACCAATTCTGATGAGAACGTTAGATGTTTGTGTTCACATAGACCAAAATACCAAGTTAATATCAACGTAATTATAAAATATTTCACATTTAATCTTTAATCGGATTCTACGTCTGAGTCAGCTTCTGGTTCTTCTAACAATTCTCCAAAATTTGCCTCCCTATCACTTTCTGGATCGTACTTCATTTACGTAACTCAACAAGCGTCTGCAATTGGGGCATCCAATTTTTTCCCTTTGAATCGTTCTTCTGTTGGCATCAATACTTGATAGTACCTTTCACCATGTTCGTCCGATTCAGTTGATAGTTGCGCGCTCAAAGTATCTAGGTGGTGGTGGAGGAAGTGAATTTTGAGAGACATATTCACCCCTGTAAAAATCAAGTACTTTAGGCTATTGATTTGAGTAAAATATATGTGATTGTGTCGAATGTTGCTATACATTACCTGACTTTTCGAATGAATTCAGCATAGCTGTCACCAGACGTTTAGAGTGGGTTGAACGATTTTCACCGAGAACACCAGAAATTACTGCCTTCATCGCATTCCATGCAACTCGTTCGATTCCCTTCAGAGTTCCTTCAAATTCATTGCTGTTCATGAGCCGTCTTATATCAGGGCCGTTGAGTACACCTGAGAGAATGTGGAATTGTATGAATAAATGCTTACAGTATTTTCAATAGGAAAATTGAAAATCACAGCTAGCTCACTAACCTTCTTTCAACTTTGCATCACCTAATGTAGGAAATATTTTGTTCAAGCATTGCAGCAGTTCTCCTCTCTTCCTCACTATGGTTTTGATGAAACTCTTTACAATGCCCAGTTTCACGTGAAGAGGAGGAATTAACACATTTTCCATAGGCACTAGAGGATTGTGTATTTGATTTCCGTTATTTGTTGAGGCTTGCGTACGAGGCTCCCAGTCGTTTGTCTTATACTGGTTTTCTTTGTAACGAGAATCCCAAAAACACAAATAACACATGTATTTTGTGTATCCAGATTGAAGACCCCGTAAAAATGCAACGACTTTCAAATCGCACATGACTCGCCATTGATGTTCTTTGTACTTGGTCAATTTGACGACTTTTTCCATTGTTGCGTAGTCCTCTGTGGTATGGGTACTATAGGCGATTGGAATCGCGGGTTTCTCATTTTTCCAATCTAGAAGAACAACTTTTAGACTCGATTTTGATGAATCAACCAAAAGAAGCCATTCAGAAGAGTCGTATTCCATATCCATGTCTTCAATCAATGATTTAATATCGTGACAGAACACGAAATCATCTTCCTCATTTACAGTGAAATGCTTTTGGAAGTATTCTTGACGCCTTCGAAAGCCAGTAACTTTAGCCCCAGGTTATCCCCTCTTTTGAGAAACTGGGCTAATTTTTCTCCTTGGCGCGAAGAAAGACACAGTTCCGCCACCATTTGGTTCTAAAGCTCCTGAGATCCAGGTACCGATTCTCTTGATATATTCAATGTACTCGCATCAGGCGTGTAATCATCATCCATAACAGAAACAGAGTCGAATTCTGAAAGTACAACAGATTTTTGATCCAGAGTTGGAGATTCTGGAATTGGGATGGCTACAGAGTGTGGAAGTGGACATTGGGCACTCGGCACGGAATGATAAATTTTTCTCTTTCTCTTCTTCCTATTCTCTCTCATGTAACAGTTCTTACAAGCGTAACAATTCAATGGACAATGATTTTCCGGATTGATCCATATCATAGGTACACCGGAAGGCATTTTGCGTGACCTCCCCATATGCCAATTCCGCAAATGTGTGTAGCAAATTTTGCACATTCGATTTGGGACCCATGATAAATCGTGAAAAATTTGTCGACCGAAATATTCTTCATAAATTCTACAGACGTTCGGAATATTCTTGAGGTTGTATGATGAATCCATAGTAATGATCTTCCCACATACGTAGCAATAACAATCAATGTTGAAGGGGCACTTCCCCATTGCAGGAAAATATATGACTGATTAATGTTTACAATAGGAAATATATTGACTATTCTTCTGTAAGAAATTAGTTGAAATCCTATTGATTGCCAATTTTGTTTTACTGGATGAATTTCGTAATTAACAGATTTTTCAACAGCACAAACAGTATCCTCGACCTGAAGAAGTGGACTTGGAATTTTAGAAATCGGATGAGAATTGTGAGTTTTATAAGTTGCACTTTATGGAAAATTGAATCACTTTACACTCTGCACGGAAGAAAAGATCCGTGTAATTCAGCCAATGTCACATTTCTAATTTCAGGTTGTTTCATGTTGACAAGAACCAATGTGAAGTACATAATATTTCAACTCCAGCTGACGAGACAATGGACCGTTATATACCAACATTGTCTAAAGTACAACGTGAATTGTCCGTCTTCAAATTACGCCTCTCAACTGTCTACATTAGACGACTTTCGTCTGATATAAACATTGCTTTTTTTCTGTGTGCCCGAACCACCACCCCCTCTCTTCTCCTTCGAAGTGTAATCTCTGGCAGCTCAAACCAGTCGATTCCTATGTACTTTCAGTCGCTTATTTCGAATTCATAGTGAGAATTGCAAACCTATCTCGCGTTTTTTGGTTATGGCCAAAAATATAAAAAAAGACGTTTTTTGAGGTTAGAAAGAAAACTGGGCCGAACTTGAGAATGCTGATACCGGATTTGTGCTTAGCGACCCATTTTCCATAGCAATACATTGGTCTGGGTCGCCGGAATAAAAACTTTTGGGTTTTGAGTTTTTTTGGTGAGTGGCAGTATATTTCGAAATTCATTTGCTCATTTCTCGGTTATACGAGCTAACCTAGAAAAATCCCTTGAGGAATATGTTCTTTTGGCCCCACAGATCCCATTCTGATTGAATTCAACACAGCAACTTTTTTGAAGTGAAATTTGTCGCACAGTGTAATAGGAATATGCGACACGCGCGCTCCAAACCATTGCCAATGCCAGATAAAATTTTCTTCCCACAATTTCTCCTACACGGTTTCAAAGCTGAAGAATCCAGCTTTCAGATGAGCTAACTTGAAAAATTTTCAAAATTGTCGAAATTGAAAGAAAATGCCAAAATAACTTGGAACTCGTTGAATTTGTTGGAAAAAATTTTTTCTCACAAAAACAGATAACTCCATTGTGAAGAACAGAAAAAATCTACGGAAAACAATATTGAACATGATTTTAAAAAAAAATGTAATTTAAGAAATCATATCTTCAAAAGAGCTGATTCAACGAAATCTGTGAATTTCTGACCCCTGTAGTCTGATAACCAGAGGTGCCAGAGGTCAATCCTTCATAGGATCAAGAGTCACTAACTAGTACTACATTTCAGTGGAATTTCCGAAAGATTGAGGAGGCAAACATTTTTGAGCTGGTACGCTTGAGAAATTTTGCCCCATATATCCTAATCCCTTCACAGACAGTCCGCTACTGTCCTATCCTCCTACTGGAGTCCTTGGCAGATGATCAAATGGATCATACGGAGTATGCTCAAAGAGAATGTGAACACGTACTGGTATTGATTTTTCAAGCCCTATCACCCAGTATTTTTGGGTTCTCGAAATTCTGTCTTTATCTTTCGGAGCCTCTCGTGTCAGCTTAGATAATACTCAAGACGCGGTTCGGGCGCTCGGCGAGTTCCTCAACCAGCCCTTCACTTTAACTCAACTGAAGGAACTTTGCTCTGCGATGTTTCTTATTTTGAAATCACCGTTCCGAACCTTTTCCATCTTTCTTCAGAGAGGAAACCATGAAGAAATGTCGAGTGAGAGAAGGTACTGTTGTGGGGATCGAGCCTCATTGCAGGTAGTTGAGAACGCACCGTAAGGCGTGATTGGATGGAAGGACGCGATCGACTCAACATCGTCTTGTTAAGATATTTCCTAAACTCGGCTATAATATTATTCTCGCAACATGGTGTCAGAAGTGCTGAATGCGTGAAAGACGTTACAATAAATTGTATATTGTTTGATGAAAGACGTATGAGTGTTGTCGGGAAGGAACTATAAATTAGTTTTCACGAAAACGTGTTGTTTGGTACTACATCGTTTCCAATATGGCCGAAGAAGCAGCTGTTGCTCAAGTATTCGAGAGGCAAAGTTCAAACATTCGTCCGCCAAACGAATTTGACTTTACTAAACCAGAATCATGGTGATTATGGATCAAACGATTCAACAGATACATTTCAGTCGCAAATTTGAATGCGAGGAGTGGAAAAGAGAAAATTGATTTGTTGTGCTATACCATGGGTGAAAAGGCGGAGGAAATTTTGGCTCGAATTCTACCAGAAATGAATGAAGACACTTATTATTTTTGAACGCTTTAAGTTTAATACGAAAATCCAAGAGGTAGATGAAAGTGTGGACGCATTCGTTACGACATTACATTCATTGGCGGATACATATGAATACGGAGTGTTGAGAGATCAGCTTATTCGAAATCGAATAGTGATTGGGATCAAAGATGCGAAAACATCAGAGAGACTGCAGCTGATTTCGGATCTTACTTTAGAAAAGGCAATAACTATAGCACGACAAGCAGAAGCTCAGAGTAAACAAAATAAAGTTTTACGGGGTAATGCGGAAGGAGAAGAAGAGGTGAATAAAATTTCATCGAAAAACTATAAACAAGAAGAAAAACGATTTGTTGAAAAGAAAAACAATGCGTCGCGTAAGGACGGAGATGAATGCTATCGGTGTGGTCTACAAAAACATATGGAAGGAAGAAAATGTCCAGCATGGGATTCTACGTGTCGTTCGTGCGGCAAGAGGGGACATTGGCAACGGGTATGTAAGTCGAAGGGAGTTCAATATTTGCGAGAAGAAGACAGCGAAGAAGAAATGGTCAATGCCGCCTTCCTTGGAATAGTGGACAATAATTCGGATAAAGCGTCACAATTTATGGCAAGTTTGTATTGGATGTATTGGATTTTTCCAGATATATCGATTTTATATTGGACACAGGGGCAGATATTACGTGTATTCCGTTGAATTTAGTTGCTAAAGAGGATAGAAATAAAATAAATCAGTCTGACAGAATTATATCCGGCGCTGACGGAAAAAAATTGGCTGTAATAGGTTATGTGAATTTAAAAATAAAAAAAGATAATGTTATTAAGAAGATCAAAGCTTATGTCTTGCGGGGATCAAGAAAGTGCTTACTGGGTAGAAAAGAAATATCAGCTTTCGGTTTGATTGGAAAAATTAATAGATGTGAAACCGTTCAGTGTGATAATCGTGTAACTATTTTGAAAGAATATCCTCAAGTTTTTCAAGGGTTAGGAAATTTCAAACGGAAATTGCAGATAGTTTTAAAAGACGGAGGAGAACCAGTTGCATTATCTGTTCCACGAGGGGTACCACTTCCTCTGATGGCCAAGTTCAAAAGAGAATTGAAGAGGCTTTGTGAGTTATATATGATAGTTCCGGTAGATCAGCCAACGGAATGGTGTAGTCCAATTGTTTGTGTTCCTAAAAAAAACGGTGAGGATATCCGCATTCGCGGCGATTATACGGAATTGAACAAACAGATCAAGCGAGCTATATATCCGATACCAAAAGTAGATATATCATTAGCGCAATTGAAGGGTGCCACTATGTTTTCTCGTTTGGATGCAAATTCTGGATTTCATCAAATTTCGTTGGCTGAGGAAAGTCAATTTCTGACTACCTTCATAACCCCCTTTGGGAGGTATATGTATAAGAGACTACCTTTTCGTATCAATTGCGCTTCGGATTATTTCTCCAAAATGTTCATAGATTTGTTTCATGATATACCGAACGTTATTGTACACGTCGATGATATTTTAATATTTGGTAAAACTGTGGAAGAACATAATAGAACACTGAAACTAATTTTGGGTAGGCTCAAAAATGAAGGAGTAACTTTGAACAAAGGAAAATGTGTTTTGGGGGTTAATGAAATAGAGTTTCTGGGGCACAGAGTATCAAAATTTGGCATCGATATTTCGCCGGAGCGAGTGGTAGCAATAACGAATTTTCCAAGGCCTCAGAATAAGACCTCGCTCATGCAATTTTTAGGTGCAGTCAATTTTGTAGGAAAATTTATACCGAATAAATCGCAAATTCTGGAACCTTTGAATTCGTTGTTGAAACAAGGTGCACATTTTTTATGGTTGGAACCCCAGGAAAAAGCTTTTACCATGATTAAGCAGTTGATGCGAACAGCTCCGACTCCAGCTCATTTTGATTATCAAAAAAATGTAATAGTACAAGCGGATGCATCGAGTTTTGATCTGGGGGGTGCTCTCATGCAGGGAGATGGCAATAATGATCGGCAAGTGGTAGCATATACTTCAAGAACGTAAACTTCAACGGAAAGAAAATACAGTCAAATTGAGAAAGAAACTTTGGCTTTAGTTTTTGCTGTAGATAAATTTAGAGATTATGTTACGGGTATAAGCATCACTTTGGAAACAGATCATAAACCCTTAGTGCAAATTCTTCAGACCAAGGCTTTAGATGAATTAACGCCTAGACTACAGCGAATGAGAATGCGTCCAATGCGATATAGTTTTGAAGTTGTATATGTACCAGGAAAGAATTTGATTTTGGCCGATGCCTTATCAAGAAACCCATTACCGCATTGTAAAGCTGATGAACTGGATCTACCGCAGGAAATAAAAGAGTATGTCAATTTCGTCTTAGGGTGATTACCTGTGACAGACGGACTATTGGAAAGAATTCGTAAGAATCAGGAAAATGATCAGGTTTGTCTCAAACTTGAAGAATTTTGTTTGTATAAATGGCCAGGGAGAACTCAATTGCCTTCTGAGCTATCAGTGTACTTCCAGTTCAAGGACAACATTTCATATTCAGAAGGATTTATGTTGTACAATAATAGATTAATAATTCCAGAATCCATGCAATCAGAAATTATAAATAGACTACACGGAGGTCATTTTGGGATTAACAAATGCAGAGAGCGTGCCAAACAGTCAGTATGGTGGGTTGGATTAGGGATTCAATTGAAAAAACTGATAGAAGAATGTACACAATGTATTCAAGAGAGAAAAAACAGAAAGGAACCTCTTGTGCAAGAGAAATTTCCTGATAGGCCTTGGCAAAGAGTAGGCATCGATTTGTTTAAGATTGAAAAATGGTATGTGGTCGTCATAGATTATTATTCGAGGTTTTTGGAAATACTCCCTCTGGTCTCAATGACGAAGAAAGAAATTATTGATAAGTGCAAAGAGTTATTTGCTCGATATGGAATTCCAGAGGTGGTAAGAAGTGATTGTGGAACTCAATTCAGTACAAAATTTAGACAGTTTGCCAGGGAATATGATTTTAGACATGTAACCAGTTCCCCTAAGTATTCTCAGAGTAATGGATGTGCGGAGGCTGCGGTGAAGATTGCAAAAAGCATTATTAAAAAAGGTTTGGATATATCATTGGGCTTGTTAGCTTACAGGACTACACCTTTAGAAAATGGGTACTCTCCATCAGAAATTATGTTTTCTTGAAAAATTCGATCTCGAGTACCAGACCTTCCGAGCACGCTTGGCACATTCAGAGCTCATGAGGAGATTATGATGAAAGGGAATAAAAGAAAGAGTAAGCAGGAGTTCAATTATAATAATCGACACCGCTCTGGCAAGCTTTCTGAATTGAAAATTAATGATATTGTTTGGATAGTGGATAAACGCGTCCATGGCTGTATTGTAAAACAGGATGAAACTCCTAATTCTTGTATTATCAAAACAAAAAGTGGACGTTTAATTAGGCGCAATAGATGGCATATTATTCCTGCTCCGCGCACACATATTGAATTTGAAAACGATAACTCAGCGATGAATCCAGAAATGATGATGGCCGGTCCTATGGAAGATCCTATTGTAAATACTCAAGATGTTCCCGAGTTGGTAGATCAAAGAATACGTAATTCATCTTCAGATTCTTCAGTTGTGACTGGCCATGATCATAATGGGATGGGTGGTCCGCAGAAACAGTGCGGAGATGAGCCAAGGGGTGCGCAGATAAGTCAAAATGTGATCCGTACTTCTGCTAGGGAGAGAAAAGCACCCCATAAATTTAAGGATTACGTTAGTTAATTATAAGAAGAATTGTGTGATGTTTATATGGTGATGTCGGTTCTTGTATGATTAACCATTTGTGTTTTACTGGTAATTTTGTGTTTGTATTTTCAATAAATAAACAGAAAGGATGTTGTGGGGATCGAGCCTCATTGCAGGTAGTTGAGAACGCACCGTGAGGCGTGATTGGATGGAAGGACGCGATCGACTGAACATCGTCTTGTTAAGATATTTCCTAAACTTGGCTATAATATTATTCTTGCAACAGGTACGTTCAACATAATTTTATTGTCTTTGTGGTTCAGATGGAGAGTATCCCTGGTGGACTTGAGCGAGGGTAAAGCGAAGCAGAAGTGATGATCGCTTTGAGCATTTTGGCGAGAATGGGGCGATGATGAAGTGAGGATGGTAAAACGAAAGATTCGACGCGTTGAGTTGAGGGAGGAAGAAAAATAGAAAGAGATTCGGAAACTAGAGACCTTCATCTACCGATTGAGATATATATGAATGGGAAATTCGTTCATTAAAGTGGTATTGGGATCGATTGAAAATGAATGATTTTTTGGAGGGAACTCGGCACGATCGTACGCTGAACGTGGGAGACAGGGAGCGGAACTCGGACGGAGAATGGGGAGGGAATAGAGAGAGAAGAAGCCACGCCCACAGAAACCCTCGCTCGGTGATGCTTCGGCGAGGTTTAGAGGTCGACCGAAATTTTTTGCCGAAACTAACTAAAATTGAAGCTCTGATTATTGGTTTCGGGAAAAACTTGGTATTGGACGTTGGAAGTGTAGATAAGCTCCTTAATGATGCAATTATCATACTTAAGATCACATATCAATGTGATTGATGAAATAATTTCGATTCTCGCTTTAAATTTTCGGCTAATGCTTGTCGGCCGAAATTGTAAACCGAAAATCGCAAGTATTTTGTTAATTACAATGGAATGTGATCGTAAGTATGATAATTGGATTATTAAGGGGCTCGTCTACACTTCCAACGTCCAGTCCTAAGTTTTTTTCGAAACCAATAACAACTTCAATTTTTATCATTTTCGGCAAAAATTTTCGGTCGATCTCTAGCGAGGTTGGAGCGAGGGTAAAGCATATCTATCAACGCCATGGTGATGAAACGGCGATGGTACGGTGGGGATGAACGCATTTATTGATTTGCGCTCATTTTTCGACCTTCGTCTCGTTTTTCTACACTCAAAGGGTGATACTTGACGAATATTCATTTATTCGATCGAGATTGAGTGCTCAGGACTTCTGGAATTCAGAAACGACGCCGACCATTGCCATGGCGAGGGTACGGTGAGGATAAACACACTTATTGATTTGAGCTCATTCTTCGAACTTCGTCTCGTCTCCCTGGTATTCACTCAAAGGGTGATACTTGATGATTATTCATTCATTCGATCGAGATTTGATGCACGAAACTTCTGAAAGGTATAAACAACGCCTAGCATCGCCATGGTGATGGAATGGTCACGGTACGGCGTGGATGAACACATTTATTGACCCACAACAGAGCGAGTGGGATATAGAGAAGTGGGACGAAGGTCGAAAAATGACCTGAAAAACAATAAATGTGTTCATCCTCGCCGTACCATCGCCGTTCCATCACCATGGGGATGGTCGGCGTTGTTCATGAATTCCAGAAGTACCGAGCACTCGATCTCGATTGAATGATTGAATATTTGTTGATTATCATCCTTTGAGTGTGTGTAAATACCAGGTAAACGGGATGAAGGTCGAGGAATGAGCTGAAATCAATTAATGTGTTCAACCCCCCCGTTCTATCACCATGCCGGTGGTCGGCGTTGTTGATGAATTTCGAAAGTTTTGAGCACCCAATCTGGTTCGGAAGAATGGATATCCAATAATTATCACCCTTTGAGTGTGTGTGAATACCTGGGAATCGAGACAAAGGTCGAGAAATGAGCTGAAGTCAATAAATGTGTTTACCTCGCCGTCCCATCACCATGGCGACGGTCGACGTTGCTCATGAAATTCAGAAGTTCCGAGCACTCTATCTCGATTGAATAAATTAATATCCGTACATTTCGACCGTCCGAAGCGAGTCGGGAGTAGGAAAGCGGGCCGAAGGTCGAGAGATGGGTGAAATCACTGAATGTGTTCAACCCCGCCGTACCATCGCCGTTCCATCACCGTGAGGATGGTCGGCGTTGTTTATGAAATTAGGAAGTTCCCAGCACTGAATCTCGATCGAATAGATGAATATTCGTTAATGTTGACCGTCTGATGCGAGTGAAATATAGGAAAGCGGGACGAAGGTCGAAAATAAACTGAAAACCAATGAATGTGTTCATCCTCACCGTAGCATCGCCGTTCCATCACCATGACGGGGGTCGGCGTTGTTCATGAATTCCAGAAGTTCCGGGCACTCAAGCTCGAATACATTAATGAATATTCGTCAATGATCATCCTTTAAGTGTGTGTGACTACCAGGGAAACAGAACGAAGGTCGAACAATGATCTAAAATCAATAAATGTGTTCATTCTCGTCGTACCATCGCCGTTCCATCATTATGGCGTCGGTCATGAATTTCAGGAATTCCGACCACTCAATCTCGACCGAATGAATGGACATTCTCACATTTTGACCGTCCGAAGCGAGTCGAAAATAGGGAGGTGGGACGAAGCTCGTGAAATGGCTGGAATCAATGAATGTGTTCATCATCGCAGTACCGACGCCGTTCCTTTACCATGAGGATGGTCGGCGTTGTTTATGAGTTCCAGGAGTTTCGAGCAATCAATCTCGAATAAATGAATTAATATTCGGTAATGATCCCCCTCTGAGTGTGTGTGAATACCAGGTAACAGAACGAAGGCCGAAAAATGAGCCCAAATGAATAAACGTATTCACCCTCGCCGTACCATCGCCGTTCCATCACCATGGCGGTTGTCGGCGTTATGTATGAGATTTAGAAAATCCGAGCACTCAATCTCGATTGAATGGAGGGGAATTCTTGTCAATTAGCACCCTTTGAGTGTGTGTTAATAGGAAACAGAACGAAGGTCGGAAAATGAGCTACAATCAATAAATGTGTTCATCCTCGCTTTAGCATCGGCGTTCCTTTACAATGGCGATGGTCAACGTGGTTTATGAATTTCAGAAGTTTCGAGCACTCAATCTCGATCGAAAAAATGAATATCCGTGAATTACCACCCTTTGAGTGTGTGTGAATACCAGAGAAACCAGACGAAGGTCGAGAAATGGCTGAAATCAATGAATGTGTTCATCCTCGTCGTACCATCGCCGTTCCATCATCATGGCGGTGGTCCACGTTGTGTATGAATTTCAGGAATCCCGAACACTCAATCTTGCACGGAAAAAAATTATGGCTATCATAACGATCTGAAGTATGGTTAAGAAGACATAGCTGTAGTGACAATACTGTATCGCTATGGTAACGATACAGATGGCTATGCTGGCGATCTATATCGCTCCTCGGATGATGTGTATGATCATAGGAACGATATTGATCCCAATCAATTCTGGACAGTCATCAAAACTATCCAGTATCGTTATGACAGCGATATTTTTTCCCGTGTGACTGAATGAAGGGAAATTTTTGTCAAGTATCAGCCTTTGATTGTGTATGGAGACGAAGGAGACGAGACGAAGGTCGAAAAACGAGCTAAAATCAATGAATGTGTTCATCCTCGCTGTACCATCGCTGTTCCATCACCATGGCGATCGTCGGCATTGTTTATGAATCCAGAAGTTCCGAGCACTCAATCTCGATTTAATGAATGAATATTTGTCAATTACACAGGTCAACATTTGATCTACGCCTGAATACCAGAACAGAGGTGGATACCTATAAGTTTTAGGGGTCGGAGATTACGATTCCTGGGTCCATATGCCCCCATCACGTCAGAATCAAGGTAAAATTAGGCACAAACATCTTCACATCAAAGGATATCATTTTTTTTAATCCTGGATCCTGAACGGCCAGGAAATTCTAAATCTTGATAAATTCTTATAATCCAATCAAGCTGATATCTGGGGATCAAATAGAGGTCATCTGCAGGTCGAATGTTTTTTTCCGAATTCCCTGTCTTCCAAAATCACCTCAACCTCAATATAAAAGATTTACTCTTGCTCGTCATAAGAGTCAGCTTTCAACGGACAAGACTACATCTAATCTTGAAGATCGGCTTTTCCGGAGGGATCACTTTAGTCTTGTGATGGGGGCATATAGTCCCCGAAATTGTGATCTGCGACCGCAGAAACATAGGAGTCAACTAATTCAAGACACTGCCTAGCCAACATCAGAGAAGACATTCAAAAAAAGGATTGTACCCACATATGACCTCCATATGACCTGCAGATATAACTTTAATTTGAATGTACAAATGCATTTGTTAGTCACATTGCCCGCTGATTCGAAATCCGGGGTAAAAAGAATCATATCTTTCCATTTGAGATGTTTGACCCTGATTTGACCTCGATCCTGACGTGATGGGGTCATATGGACTTGAGAATCTCACTCTGTGACCCCGAAAATGTAAAAGTCAACGAATCCAAGAGCCTGTTCAGCCTAATATGAGAGAAAAGATTCAAAACAAGGTCTCACCTACATATGA
The DNA here is from genome assembly GCA_018340375.1 of Gonatopus flavifemur. Taxonomy (NCBI): domain Eukaryota; kingdom Metazoa; phylum Arthropoda; class Insecta; order Hymenoptera; family Dryinidae; genus Gonatopus; species Gonatopus flavifemur. The sequence goes on from JAFFJZ010000039.1 coordinate 1,119,209, forward strand.
CCTCCATATGACCTGCAAATACCACTTTGATTTCAATGTAAAAGTGTATTTGGATGTGAAATTCCCCGCTGGTTCGGAATCTGGGGCCAAAAAAATTATATCTTCCGATTTGAGATGTTTCACCTTGATTTGACCTTGATCCTGAAGTGAAGAGGTCATATGGAACCAGGAATCGTGATCTCTGACCCCCAAAACATGGAAGTCAACTAATACAAGAGCCTGTTTAGCCTAATATCGAAAATAAGGTTCAAAAACAGGATTTTACCTACATATGACCTCAATATGACCTGCAAATGTCACTTTCATTGTAATGTAAAATTTCTCGCTGGTTTGGAATCCGGGGCCAAAAAGGATATATATCTTGACTTGAGATGTTTGACCTTGATTTGACCTTGATCCTGAAGTGTGGAGTCATATGGACCCAGGAATCGTAATCTCCGATCCCCAGAACTCATAGGTACCTACTTCTGCGCTGGTGTTCAGGCGTAGATCGAATGTTGACGTGCGTTATCACCCTTCGAGTGTGTTGATACCAAGGAGATGGGACGAAGGTCGAAAAATGAGCTAAAACCAATAAATGTGTTCATCCTCGCCGTACCTTCGTCGTTCCTTCACCATGGCGATGTTCGGCGTTGTTTATGGATTCCAGACGTTCCGAGCACTCAATTTCGATTGAATGAATCAATATTCGTCAATGACACCCTTTGAGTGTGTGTGAATACCAGGGAAACGGGACGAAAGTCGAAAAATGAGCTGAAATCGATGAATATGTTCATCCTCACCTCACCATCGCCGTTCCATCACCATGGCGATGGTCGGCGTATTTTATGAATTTCAGAAGTTTCGAGCACTCAATCTCGATCAATTCAATCAATATTTGTTGACTTTCACCCTCTGAGTGTGTGTGAATCCCAGGGAGACGAGGAGAAAGTTGAAAAATGAGCTAGAATCAATGAATCTGTTCATCCTCGCCGTACCATCGGCGTTCCATCACCAAGACGGTGTTCGGTGTTGTGTATGGATTCCAGAAGGTCCAAACACTCAATGTTGATTGAATGAAGGGAAATTCTTGACAATTATCACCCTCTGAGTGTGTGTGAAGACGACGGAGACGAGACGAAGGTCGAAAGATGAGCTAAAATCGATAAATGTGTTCATCCTCGCCGTAACATCGCCGTTCCATCACCATGGCGGTGGTCGGCGTTGTGTATGGAATTAGGAAGTTCACAGCACTCAATCTCGAGCGAATAAATGAATATTTGGTCATTTTGACCGTACGAAGCGAGTGGAATATAGGGAAGTGTGACTGTAACGTCCGGGAGTTAAACGTACATGAATATCTTCCTAAGTTTCAATTTGTAGATTTTGATTCAACTTGAATGCCTCTGAGTAGCGCGAGGCTTAAGTGAAATTGGATTGAGAGGTAAAACTTGTGCCCACAGGACCAGTGTTTTCTTGTTGGGAATAGGGAATCGTGGGATGGATTCGGATAGGATTTTAAGGAATCCCGAGTTGCTGCGCTGTCGCATAGGATGTATCCGAAAATCCAATACAACCTTCAACGACAATATTTACCACTTTCCGAGAAAAGTGGCTCGGCCGTGGAGCTGGAAGAAGAGAAGGGAAAGGAAATGATCGAAGGTGTAGGAATTAAAGATTACTTATTGGAATGAACATAGAATTCACTTAATTGAAATTCTACACTCTGAAACTCGTCGAGAAAACTTTGAATTTACATCAATAGGAATATAACAATTGATCAGATCTAATTGTACCTTTTGTTTCGTTGTCACCACGTCCCTCTGTTCTCCCTGTCTGTAGTTCAATGAACGTTATCGTCGTTTTGTTCGCCACCAACACTTAATCACTGCTTTAAGCATCAAGATGGGAGTCTTAAAAATTAGAATTTACACTGAATTTGAATTAGAAGTGGAACTGAATTGAAACTGAATTGAAACTAAATTGAAATTCAATTGACATTAGATTGGAATTGAATTGAAAATAGAATTAAATATATGAGAATGGTTTTCTTTTTAGAGTTGATAGATTTGATATTTTGTATGTAAGTCGTGGCGAGAATCTGCTCGAGGTTTTTCTCTATACCAAGGGAGTAACCTTCGTTTACCCCCAATTAAAGCGATTTTGGTCGGTCAGTGGGGCATTGACTGATTAGGAACCACTAATTGTCCCACTGACTGAAATTCACCTTGAAGTGGGAGGCATTGACGAATCAGAAGGTCAGTGCTCTTGACTTCGTCATCTTCTTGTATGTTTTTCCTATGTCGCGAAGACCATAGGTAGGGTCGTTCTTGAAGAACATTGGTTAGATAACTTATACATCCCTTCTTCCATATTGTTCTCACGCACGGTATCGATGACTGAATTTGGAGTCATGAGAGAGCGTGTAATGTTTATAAGTAACATAAACATAACATTGGTTATCAAGCCTCCAACGTTGGGACCTGGGGATTATTCTTCAGGTTTCCGTTTATAATCAATCTTTCCCTTATCGGAAGGAAGTTTGGTCTTGAGATGATGATTAGGGTGAAGAAATTCTCGTCCGTGGGATCTATGAACCACATATCATAAAACTGCCGAATTATTATCCATTGAAAAATATTCTCAAGAAGACCCTCTGTCTGACCAAAAATCGTACGGGATTCAGTTCGCAAAGGGAATTTATATATATTATTCAAAAACATTCTCATCATACCTTCCCTAGTCAAATTTGAAATAACATTGATTGATGAAAAATTTTCTATGTAATATCAACATGCATGTCATTCAATCGGGCGAAAACCAAAATCGCATGAATTTAGAATCGTTCCAATCTGACTGTGCATAAAAAAAATATAGCATACAAGCATATAATGAGACATGCATTCGGTCCATCCTTTCAATCTCGAAATCATTCGATTCGGAACTATTTGTGAAAACTAAATCAAGGAAAATATACATAGACATTCAGGAATTATACAGGATGGCGCAAAAGTCTGGGAACACCCCCGTAACTTTCGAACGGGACATGATAATCGGATCAAATTTCCTTTGAATTGAAAGAGGGGTCAAGGGCTATCTCAACGGGAGACTTTGAGTTTCCCAGCCCTGTGGGGGACGATGGGAGGGGAAAGGGGGCCAAAATCTCAAATGAGACGGGAGGACTGTTGATACGTCATTCGATAGGGTTTTTCAATTCAAATCCAGCGGTTTTTTGTTTCTTGAAATTGGATCATTTTTCGCTAGGTATCGTGATTTTGATACTCTGATGTGGCGAAGTCTGGAAACACCCCCATAACTTCTGAACGGGGCATGATAATTGAGTCAAATTTTTTTTTGATCGAAGGAGGGATATAGGGCTATCTTAAAGGGGGACCTTGAGTTCCCCAGCCCTGTAGGGGGCGTTGGGGGCGGGGGGAACGGGCGAGAATCTTAAATGAGACGAGGATGCTTGTGATACGTCATTCGATAGGGTTTTCCAATCCAAATCCAGCGGTTTTTTGTTTGTCGAAATCGGATCATTTTTCGCTGAGTTATCGTAATTTTGATACTCTGATGTGGCGAAGTCTGGAAACACCCCTTTAACTTTTGAACAAAGCATGATAATTGGATCAAATTTTTCTCGAATCGGAGGTTATTTCTATCCCAATTTCAGCATTACCCAGAATCGACGGCGTGGACGTGACGGGAATCTGATTCCTTGTGTGTGTGTGTGTGTGTGTGAGCGTCGTTATGTGTGGGTATGGGTGATTGTGTGTGGGTCGCACAGGCTCATACGACCGAACCACCCACCCACCCTTACACACACACAATCCTACACACAACCACACACACCGACACTCACTGACACCCACCTACACCCACACTCACCTCCTCACACATACACACACACACATGCACACACACAGAAGGAATCAGGTTCCCGCCACGTCCACGCCGTTGATTCTGGGTAATGCGAAGATTGAGATAAGAAAACCTCCGATTGAAAAAAAAATTTGATGCAATTATCATGCCCCGTATGAAAGTTATGGGGGTGTCTTCAGACTTCGCCACATCGGAGTATTAAAATTACAATAACTCAGCGAAAAATGATCCGATTTCAAAAAACAAAAAATCGCTGGATGCGGGTGAGGAGCCCCTATCGAATGACGTATCACAAGCCCTCCCGTCTTATTTGAGATTTTGACCCCTCTTCCCCTCTCATCGTCCCCTATAGGGCTGAGGAACTCAAAGTCCCCCGTTAAGATAGCCCTTGACCCCTCCTTCAATTCGAAGAAAATTTCATCCAATTATCATGCCCCGTTCAAAAGTTATGAGGGTGTTTCCATACTTTAGCGCCACCCTGTATAAGAATCCAGTGAATGATTCGGAATTTGATGACAACAACCCTCACGAAAATATGAAATCACGAATAAAAGGGTTCATTCACTTGAAACCCATCCATCAATTCTACAGTCCAATCTGGTTATAAGCCTCGACTGGAGGCTGTAGGGGGAGAAAGTAGGGAGAAATCGAAGTCCTCTCCGTCACAAGTAACAATTTTGTCCCCCACTACTTCTTATAAGCCTCGCTCAGTTCATATTGAAACGGACAGTGTGGTACGTGTCAAATTCCGTAAGTTGAAAATTCAACACATTTCCATTTTTGCATTCGATAAAAGCATAATTTTCTCAATTAATTTCATTATTAAATTTACAATACGAATGAGTATGAGTTTCATCGATGATATATAAATTAGTTACTTGAAGTTGCATGATATTGAAGGTTATGTACAATAGTCGTCTTCAAAAAACATATGCCAAAGGAACATATTATAATCCTTGACTGAAGATATTCGAAATACAAGTAACAGGAATCATGCTAATCAAAATATTCGACAGATCCAGGCAATACTATTGCCGATCGGTTTTATCTGGTATTGTCTGGTTTATACATCAATGCTGGGATTGACGCACACGCCAGACAAAATCTAACTTGCATCTTTTCAATTCTGTTCGGAATTCCCTCCAGTCCTCTTCAATTCATAGAGTACTCCCATGATTCATGTACATCAAAACTCATTCCCACAATATTCTGAGAAAATTCTCACATTAAACAGTGCGATCATGTAAATAACTATTCGAGGTACACTGTGAAAAATAATCGGAATTTTTCTGTACACAGCACCTGAAAAACTCCAATCGCTAGATGAGAAATTAATTTCCAATATATGTGTATGAGTTTTCTCATAAGTTTAACTGAAAATTCCAAACTTTATGGGACTTTCACTATCATTTGACAGTGAATTTTCGGACAAGTACGGGAAATCCCTAACGCATGTATATGTTAATTACTTCACATAGATTCATAGAAATTTTCCTATATGAATTTTCTACAGTGTAAGCATGCTTCTGGTTTCTTTTCTATAATGAGGTAATTTGTTGTATTCAGCACAGGTGTGAATTGAAAATATGGCTTCAAAATCAAAACACCCGAAAAATATCCCTGTGAATATAAGTGAAGTTTTTGAAAATGATAAGCACAAAACATGGATTCCCGAATCGAGTAATTCCATTCACCGAAAAAAACGGTCTTTGAAAAGGAAAAGTTTTCCATATCAAGAAAAATTAAGAATCACAAACTTGTTGGAAGTACAGTCTAAAGAGTCTGTATGTGCAGAATTTCATTTAGATAAGTGTATTGAACGAATGGGTGAAACGAACAGGGAAAATCAAAAAAATGTGTGAAGATGAATATTCAAAGACATTGAAGAAAAACAGATCATCTGAAATCGAAGACATTGAACAAGACTTGTATGTGTGGTTTCTGCAAGCTCGGGCGAAAGGAATTCCTATTTCCGGAGTTGTTTCGAAAGAAACAGCTCTAAACTTGAGTAAAGAAGCAGGAATCTCAGGATTCAAAGCAAGTGACACTTGGCTTTGTGGGTGGAAAAAAAAACGTGTTCGATTATTAAGTATCGCGGGTGAACAACTTTCCGCCGATGTAGAAGCCGCAGGTCATTTCAAAAAAAATATAGCAAGCATCATACAAGAATCTGAACTTTCGAGAACGCAAGTGTTCAATTTTGATGAAACCGGATTGAACTTCAAAATGTTACCCACTAAAACTCTCGTTCACCATGATACACAACATGCAAGTGGTTTCAAGAAAGATAAAAACCGCTTCACTATTGGTGCTTGCTCGAATGCGGATGGTACACTGAAAATACCGTTGGTGTTCATTGGTAGATCTGAAAATCCGAGGGCTTTGAAGAATTACAATGAGCGAGAGCTACCAGTCTTTTATACCCATCAGAAAAAGTCTTGGATGACGGTTGCTGTTTCTCAAGAGTGGTTCGAAAAAGAATTCACACCTCGTGTGATAAAATTTTTGCAAGAGCGGCATCTGTCAGTTAAAGCTCTTCTGCTTGTAGAAAATTGTTCAGCCCACGTTTCGATGAGAATTGGAAACATCGAAACTATGTTTCTACCACCCGATGACTTCCATCATTCAACCGATGGATCAAGGAATTTTGGAGGCATTAAAAAGAGATTACAAAATGCGACTGGTGTCAGCGATCCTCGAAAATTCACAAGGAAATCTTTCAGTCAACGACGATTTAGAACGTATGACAATCATTGATGCGATTAATTGGATAAAAGAAGCTTGGGAAAGAGTTCATCCAACCACAATCTATAAATGTTGGCGCAAACTGTGGCCTATTCAAAACTGTGATGTGAGCACGTAGACAGATGCACTTCCAATAGACTCAATTTGCTCAGACTCCTCAGCTGGAACCGATTCAGAAGAAACTCATAGGAGAAGTACTGCTCAACAAATTTCGAATAATTTGAGATCCATCAAGGAATATGAAAATATTGAACAAGAGAGTGTCAATCACTGGATGATGGCAGCTGAAGAGTGGGGTATGGATACTCAAACATGTTTTCAACGGTTATAGAATACTGAAAGAATCTTGCTTTGAAAATTACTGTAAAATTCCATCAACTGAGGGACAAGTGGAAATTCTTCGAGAAAATCAGGGTACAGCCTGCAATAATGAATGAATTCTCAAACACACCGCCTACAAATTTTACAGAATGTCCAGTAATTTTGTGAAGGATTTCCACTTGTCTCTCGATTATTAGAATTTCACGGTAATTTTTCAAGTGAAATTTCTTCAGTGAGGTGAATGGTATCTCAACTATACAGAGCTCCACGTAATCATTGGAAAAAAACAATAAGTATACATTCACTTGTATTCCGCGTAAGCGATACCACCAAAGTGTCCAGGTAATTTGCATTTTCACGAATATTTGAAGTAAAATTTGAGTCCCTGTTTTTCCACTCGTAAATTCATGTAATTAGATTAATGCTCATTTTATGAATCCGGGCATGATCTGAGTGAGATCTAGAACTAGCCGAAACATTGGAAACTTAATTTTTTGAAAAACAGAAAAAACCCAAGTGGAAAAATTCTCAAAATTATATACAATTCAATATAATTCATATACAAGTTATATTGGGAATGTGCCATTATACTGACCGTTTCGACATTCTACGAGGGTGGATTGATAAGTTTCCGGCCTGATCAAGAAAAACAACGTTTTTAAGAATTTTTTTTTTTTATTTCTCAACATAATCTCCTCCAAGGCTGATACATTTCTCATAGCGGTGTTCTAGTCTAGTCATGCCATCTCTATAGACTGATTCGTCAAGCTCCTCAAAATACCCATTTACAGCTTCGATTACTTCTTCATTGTCCGCAAATCTCTTACCGCCAAGCCATTTTTTGAGGTCAGGAAACAGATAATAGTCATTCGGGGCTAGGTCTGGAGAGTAGGGAGGGTGCGGCATTAATTCAAACTTCAGATCGTTGATTTTAGCCATCGCAACGATTGACGTGTGCGCTGGTGCGTTATCGTGATGAAACAAGATTTTTTTCTTCGCCAGATGAGGTCGTTGAATTTTCACTTCGTGGCTCAAACGTTGCAATAAGTCTGCGTAGTATTGACCAGTGATAGTCTTACCCTTTTCAAGGTAATCAATGTATATAATACCTCTTGCATCCCAAAAAACAGTAGCCATACCCTTGTTCGCCGAAAAAATTGTTTTTGCCTTCTTTGGAGTTGGTTCCCCTGGTCCAATCCACTGTTTAGACTGTTCTTTGGTTTCAGGAGTGTAGTGGTGGACCCAAGTTTCGTCAACGGTTACGAATCGACGCGAAAATTCGCTTGGATTACGCTTATACAACGCCAAATTGGCGGTAGAAATGTTCTTTCGAATCAATTTTTGGTCAACTGTTAGCAAACGCGGCACCCATCTTGCACAGAGCTTTTCCATATACAAATGTTGGTGCAAAATATTTTGTACACGTTCATATGACATCTTACAGGTCTCAGCTATCTCACGAACTTTTAATCTGCGATCTTTCAGCACTATTTGATGGATTTTTTCGATCATATCTGGAGTTGTGACCTCAATGGGGCGTCCTGAGCGAGGCTCATCAGAGGTGCTCACACGACCCTTTTTAAACTCGGAAACCCACTGCTCAACGGTTGAATATGATGGGGAGGATGTCCCCAGTGTTGAGTCCATCTCTTCTTTGATTTCCTTCGGCGTTAACCCTTTCAAATAAAAGTATTTGATGACAGCACGATTTTCCAGCTTTTCCATTTTCACGAAAAACACAGAGGCGTCTTGGTCAGCGTGCTCTCAAAACTAAACTAACATGGCGATCGGACTGAAACTATAGCTACAAGCTATCTAAGGATGGTACTATAGAACGCCACCTCAAGGTAGGCCTAGTGGCGCCATCTCTTGGTCAGGCCGGAAACTTATCAATCCACCCTCGTAGAACTAACCGTTCTCGTGTAGAACTAACTTTTTGATCAGAACTGACCTTCAAATTATGCCCTGTAACGGATACTAATTCTGGGCAAATGGAATCCTTCGCATATTTCAATGTGACATTGCTTGAAAATTCAATAAAATTGCTCTGAATTCCAGTAAAATCGCTGTTAAAAAACATGATTTCGTATAGAAAATGTATGTGTAAATTTACTTTCGACTTGTGCACACATTTATTTATATTTATGTTAAATTGGTAATTCCATATGAACACATATCACACACTTGGTGAATACAAATAGATGTCATTGCCTTGGACACCTTGATGAGATTTCTGCAGACATTTTTTTGAAGTAATATTTTTCATCGAATATTCTGGCATGATAGGAAATGCGATATCCATAAGCATTCATCAGAGATCTATAGAATGTTCGAATGATCAAGTTAAGTAAGTTAAGTAAGTTAAAATGATGTTTAGGAAATTTCGATTTTTTTCTTCAATTATAGATCAATCAAATGATATCGACATTGAAGAACCAGAAATTCCTCTGAACCTCAATGAGAACCCGCAGGAGATCGATAATAATCAGTCCACTGACAGCCTCGGTATTTTTTCTGAGACGATGAATATTTTATATGATCAATTTTGATATATCAACATCAATAGATATCCAAGCATTGTGTTTCAAGCTTCCAGTATCCCTCAAAAAACCTATAATCGTATGTTTTATCGAAAAAGTCTCGTATATTTTTATTTATAACCATCTTGTCATGAAAATCACTCATTCTTTATAAAGAAAGATTAAATCTTTCATTGTTGTTTTATGCTGTTGAGAATTTGCATATTTATATTTTGATTTTCATGAAACAATAAATTCACTTGAAAACTTATTAATCGACGAGTCTTATGTGTGTTGGTTCGAGTGTTCCATAATTATTTATGATTATAAACATGTAAGTCAAGTATACATATGAATACATAAAGTAACAGACATTTATTTCCTACAAAGTCATGCAATGAACTTTCAATAAAGGTGATATATGGATATCTTTGTGTTGATTGAATATTAAAATGAATTCAACGTTTCCCATGGTCTCCAACTGACCAATTTCTTAGGCCAAAAGTCATACTTACCAACGAGGCTTATAGTAAGATGAATGAATCAAAATTGCAAGCGGTCTCAGAGTGGGGGAACATACGTGCTCAGTGAAGCGGAACAAATATGAGCGAGGCTTATAAGTGATAGGCTTACATTCAGAGTGGACTGTATCTAGTAACTAGTGATGAATCTATTATATGGATTCTCACATCATTCAACCCAAAATCATCCATTGAAATTGAAATTCCGAATAGATAAGATTGATAGTGATGCTTTTAATGATAGTTAGTTGATGGCCACTGAATCTATTCAATTCAGAGATAATTCCATCCTGCTGGATTCATTAGGGTTCTACGATGTGAAATTCCATATCGATATTCCTATTATCATCAATATCGAACATCCGATGATTCGACTTAACGGGGAGAAATGCATCATTCCAACATTGTGATAGAGACGATAGGATTATACGATGAAAGAAGAAATTATATGTTACTCATCAATTATTGATTATCTTTGTAATTTTTATTGAACATGATAATTACCTCACAGGTGATTCTATATCTTCATTCCATACAGGTATCTAAGATTGAATATTTCATTGAATATTGAGGAAAGATCTTCCTATAAAGTAGAACCATGTTGAATTGTTGCTAATTATTATCAATGATGAGAGAAAATAGCTTCGAATCAGAAAGAAAGTATTGGGAGTACATCATTCATAAGAGGTGACTCGTCAAAGATTTGTCAATGGACCTACACTAATATGATTATGCCCATTTCGTCGACCTATGTTTTAGAGTCATATTGCACTCCAGATCCGAGATGTATAGGTATGCATTGGTGTGCGTACGTGCGTGTATGCACACAGCGTACCATTGTTCTGTTCTTCACGGAGTATCGGTACAGAGAAGAATGATTTCATCATGCATACTTCTTGCACGTATAACATTGAATTCTTCTCGATTTAACGCATTCTTTATTTTAAGAGGGATAAATCTTTGATGAAGATGTCAATTTTATTATAATTGAAATGGATATATATATAGATATAAATTGAATGAACATATGAATATTTGTATATGTGGATACTGTGTATATATGGATACATATACACATATATTGTATGGGAGAAATCAAAAATTTATACGAGGATGTACAGAGACGGAGGTCGAAAATAAACTGGAAACCAATGAATGGTTCATTCTCGCCGTACCATCGCCGTTCCATCACCATGACGATGGTCGGCGTTGTTTATGGGATTAAGAAGTTTCCAGCACTAAATCCCGATGGAATAAATAAATATCCGTTAATTTTGACCTTCCGAAGCGAGTGGAATACAGGGAAGCGGGACGAAGGTCGGAAATGAACTGAGAACCAATGAATGTGTTCATCCTCGCCGTACCATCGCCGTTTCATCACCATGGCGATGGTCGGCGTTGTTCATGAATTCCAGAAGTTCCGAGCACCCAATCCTGATGGAATGAATGAATATTTGTTAATTTCCACGCTTTGAGTGTATTCGAATACCAGGGAAACACAACGAAGGTCGGAAAATGACCTCTGTGAACTTGTAATGTTATTTTTCCTTGAGACGTTCTTTTTGTGGAAGATACGCAGGGATTTGAAATGAAATTATCACTCCAACGTATAATACGTGACGATCCTCTTCGCCCTGACCGAATACTCACCTTCGTCAGCAGATGTCCGCTCTCGAAAGTTACATTAATTCTCACCAATAGTGATACTATAGGAAATGGAAGGTGAGTGGTTGTCGAAATGAGCGATACAAAATTATGTGAAAGAAGGAGGAAGAGCTTTATTTCCAATCCATGAACAAAACTCAATACAATGCTGTGACATCATCCTCCACCGGTACTGATTCTTTTTCTATGATCTAGAATGATTCGAAAATGTCTATATTACTATACAATCAATGGTATTTTCTATGGAATAGTATTGTGATATGGTATGGGAATCCTGAAGCAACTCTGACCCCCACACGAGTATAGTGAACTATGTAACTTTCAATAAGTACAGTGTCACCACACACGTATGTGTATCACGCAACTTTCAGAGACCCGAATGTTCAGTATATCCCGCTCGCAATGAGAAGGACTCGTGAACACACGTAGCTGAAAGAAACAAATGAAATCAATGTGAGGATAAGCCTCTTGAATTGTGATATTCGTTCGAGACGAATCTATACTGATAATAAGTCGTGCAAGAGCCGAGTTATATCAAGTTCACCTTTCCTCCATTTTTGACCTATATTTATATCGTGAAAAGTTTATTTTGAATCACGTGCTACTCCAACATCTACCGGTTTTGTTTATAACTTTTTGTTATCGAATTATCAAATGATTTGATAGATCGCGACTTTTCTTATCATTGGTTGTTTCTTAATCAATTCGATCTCGATTGAGATTCGATAAATTTTCGAATTCAAAGTATAAGATATTATTCAAGCTACTTGTGATACATTGAAAAGGGAACTTTCATCTTCATAAATCATGCATTAGTTATTTTGTTGTGCTCTTTAATTCTTTCTGAGAAATATATGTAGGGCATTCGCATGTGATTCTCCTTTCACGATTTTCGTTGACCGAACGCAATTATGTCATCGCTCTCACACTAGTGACACGTGTAGGTGTTCCAATACATATTATATCCGTGTACCGACAATCTTCACCTTTTTTCATAACGCGTTCGTTCGACGACCTTTCACTGTATCTTAAACGATCGATTCTTTCGATCTGTTACATAATGTAATAGACCTTCCCTTCTTCTTAATTCCATTATCAACTTTTTATCATTTCATTGTATTTATATATTTTTTCTCGACTATCACGCGGTGTTGTAACCGTACGAATGTATTATCACCCGTTCGTAACGTTACAACCACCCCCCCTAAACGATGAATGCATCTTTGAAAATTGCCTCCATCGTTTTCACGGTCTTGATATTACAATGCAAAAACTTACTTCTAATCTCCTCGCTCTCATCTCCTGATTTCTTCCATATTCCTCCATCTCGTTTCTTCCCTCCTGTTCTTCTCTCATTTCTTCCTCTGTCCTTCTCATTTCCCCTGGTGTTCTTCGAATCATTTCTCTTACTACTTCCTCTCTATATTTCCTTCCTTCATCCTCTTCCTCTTTTTTCATTTTCTCCAGCGTCCTCGTTGTAGGGAGAATGATTTGGTTTGGACCCTCTTTTACTTCCTCCATCCTCTTCTTCTGTACTCTTATGATTTTGATTTTACTTTTCATATTTTGTATTTTTTTATGGTTCGTATGGTCCATGGTCCGGTTTGGGTCTGGACCTTTCTGCTGACTTTCCTCGTTTGTGTCGCCTGTCCTTCCTTCCATTTTCTTCCTTCTATCTCTTATTTTCCCGTCTGTACTTTCCTTATGATCTTCGTTCTCAACTTCTCCCTTTTTCCCCAGTTTGTTGGGAGAAATCACACTCTTGGAATAAGAGTTCCACCTGGGTACTTTCCTCCGTGTTCAATTTATAGTCCGTCAACTCAGAAGTTGCTAACTGATTCTCTCTTCAGAATTATTCGTCTTTGGTACCCCAATTTCCATATCATGTGACAATTCTTTTGGTTCCTTCTATGATTTCTCCCAATATCTGTTATTTTCTTGATGAGAGCGAGATGGTTCCGTATTAGTTTCTAATGTGCACTCATTCCTACTTGCTTACTCACTGGTTATTCTGATCCTTCTATTTACATTTTGTTTTTATATAGTTTCAACAATTGCGTATGGAATTTACCTCTCTCTATCCTAGTTCCACTATCCTCCAATATATATGTGTCTTCCGCTATTTTTTCCTCAATTCTATATGGTCCCTCATACATCGCGAAAAATTTTGAGATTTGTTTTTCATATGCATCTGAGATCTTATTCACTTTCGATAATACTAGATCATTTTCTTCGAAAGTAGTCATTTTATGTTTCTTATTGTGATTTTCTTTCCTTACCTCTCCTTTTCTTTCTTTTCTATCCTTAACTAACATGATCTTTGTTTCATAGTCTATGTCTTCTTCGTCTTCTTGATAGTTAAGCCATTTTTCCCACATCTTTTGTGGTTTTTCTCCTAGTTGTAATTCTCGCGGTGTATACTCTGTTGTTTCGTGATGTGTTCCATTTATTATATTCTCAATTATACGTATGTAGTTGAGCCATGATGTATGTCTTTTACTCACAAATGTGCGGAAAAAACGTCCCAGCTCCCTATTAACTCTTCCTCCAATGTTTCCTTGCGGATGTCTTATCGATGACATTATTAATTGTATTCCATTTTTATCCGGAAAATCTTCCCATCTTTTTGCGGTGAATTGAGTTCCATGGTCACATTGAATTCTCATTGGTTTTCCATATGTTGGGATATAATGCTCCAACATTTTTTTTTAAACTATTGATATGGTTTGTGTTCTAACCAGATATAATACGACATATTTCGAGAATGCATCTATTGCAACCAATATATATTTCATACGTCCCTGAGCTGTCGGTAATGGTCCATAAAAATCTATTGAAACTGATTCATGTGGTTTCTCTGGTGTTATGTTTTGCATGGGTGCATGTGAATATCTCTTTGGTATTTTGTTTCTTCGGCATGAATCGCAACATGATAATATTTTCCTAATGTCATGGTATGATTTCGGGTATGAGAAATCCCCTTCTATCATTCTGAAACATTTTTTTGCTCCAATGTGACCATAAACCTCATGACATTCTATTACTAATTTCCCCACTACTTTCTCTGGTAACATGATTTCGACTTCTTGTTTTTCATTTATTTGAACTAATATGTCTTCAATTATTTTATATCTATCTTCTTTTCCTTTAATTTCTGCTATCTGTCTCAATTTCATCAACCTCTTGTCTTCTTTTTGTAATTTCGGCCATTTTTTGAATGCTTCTTTCATTTCCTCTGATATTTCTTTTGCTCAGCATGAATCGAAATTGATGGTTTCATTTCGCTGTTTTACATTTTCATCTTCGCTCGGGTTCCTACTTAATATATCCGCTATTACGTTTTTATTCCCTGGACAGTGTTGTATCTCCTGTATATCATAGTCTTGTAAATATCATCCCCAACGCGTTAGTCTATCATTTATGAATTCTGAGGTTTTTAGAAAAGTGAGTGCCTTGTGATCCGTCACAATTTTTATTTTCGCTCCTATGAGGTATGATCTAAACTTCTGCATCGACCATACTATTGCTAACAATTCCTTTTCCGTTGTAAAATAATTCAATTCTGCTGCTTTCAAAGTTCTGCTTGCACAAGCTATTATTTTCACTCCTTGGTCTGTTTCCAGAGCTAACATACTTCCTATTGCATAGTCACTCGCATTTGTTTGTGATATACATGTTTTGTTCTTATCAGGGATTTGTAACATCATATTCTCGCGGAATAAGTTTTTCATTCTCCCAAATGCTTTTTCCTCATTCTGTGTCCATTCCCATCGCGTTCCTTTCATCATTAACTTCAGGAGTGGTACAGTCTCTTTTGCATGTTCTTTTGTGAATTTCGAATAAAAGTCAATCAGTCCCAAAAATCCTCTCAATTGTCCCACATTCTTCGGTGCTGGAAACTTATGAATTGCTTCGACTTTCTCTGGATTTACTTTTATCCCTCGCGTCGTTAAAATGTGACCCAAAAACTCTACCTCCTCCTGAAAAAATTCTGATTTTTCAAAGTTAATTGTCATCCCACATTCTCTTATTCTTTTGGATAGTATATTTAAATGTTCTGTATATTGTTTCTCATCTTTTGATATGACAAGTATATCATCTACGGAGTTGACGACAAATTCTAATCCGTTCATTACTTCTTCAAGTCCCCTTAATTAAGCTGCACTGCTCGTTTCTGTTCCAAATGGGACCCTTAGAAATTCATAGCATTTTCCTTCACACAGAAAAGCTGTATACTTCCTTGATTCTAGATGCAGTGACACCTGCCAATAGCTGTTTGTTGAGTCTAACGTACTCATAATTCCAATCTTGTCACATTCCTGGAACACTTCGTCTACACTTACTGAGCATTCCCTATCATTTTCAATCACTTGGTTTAATTGTCTCGCGTCGAGACATAGTCTTATTTTTGAATTGCTTTTTGTGACCACTACTAATGGATATATCCACGGACTATCTGATCTTTGAATTATTCCTTCTCTTATCATTTTATCTATCTCACTTGCTACCTTTTCTTTTTTCGCAATTGGAACCGGGTATGTTCTTGCGAAGAACGGTTTCGAATTCATCACATGATATTCGTGCTCATGTATGTTCAATTTCCCTGCTCTTCTTTCAAAAATTTCACTAAAGTTCATTATTGTTGATACAAAAAGCCTTTTTGTTTCTTCCTCTATCTCGTTATTTCCTACGATTTTATCCTGAATTTCTCCAATATTAACTCCTAATTCTTCCCTATTACTTTCATCGTTTTCAATTGCTTTTATTTCTAATTCTTTCTTCATTTCTTGTTTTTTTTCCCTTTTTCTTTTCTCACGTATTTGTTTTATTTTATCCGCATCAGGCCTCGTGTATTCATGAGTCCCAAGCTGTACTTCCTGTTCTCCCTTCTGAATTCTTATACTTTCTTCTTCCACATTCAATTTGGCTTTTGATTTTTTTAAAATGTCTATTCCCATTATGCAATCTTTACTTAAATCTGATATTATTAAGAATGAATGTTGCATTTCTAATGTTTTTATCTTCACTTCGACCAATACTTGTTGTTTTACTTTTATCCTGGAACCTCCTACGGCCCCTTTTATTCCAAGATTTGTAACTGGAAGAGTCTGACAATTTCGGAATATTTCCTCGTGCATTCTATAACATTGATCTGATATTGCTGTTATTTGGCTCCCCGTATCAATCAATGCTCGTGTTTCTATGCCTTCTAGTTTTATTGAAATTACCGGACATTTCCCTATTTCCGGTTTTTCTACTTTCTTTTCTTCCAATAAAAACCTTTTTGGGTCTTCAAATACCTGGTTCATACTCACATAGTGACGGTTCATAGTGGGTGTTGTGAATCTTGGTGGTCGTTGATTGGAACTACCCTCCTTCTTCTCCGTCCTATTCACAACACCTTCAAGTTTTCCAACTATTTTTCCAGAGCGCAAGCTTCCTCTTCCTCTTCCATCATATTTATCCGTGGTGCCGGTCGATTAATGTTATTCCTTCCCCTCGAATTATTCCCATCTCCTCGTTGTCGAAAGTTATCCCTCCCTTTCATACGCCACATTTCTATTCCCTTGTGTCACGTCATTTCTGGTATTCACTTGAGAGCTCCTTCGTTCGTCGTCAACTGGGCCATATATATGTCTCTGTTGATAACTCGTTGTCGCGGGCCGTGATGTATTGTTTGCTGGGTTCATCCTGTCATGGCCTTTCAGGATATTCAGCATCTCTCGAAGGGTCGAAATTCCCCTCGTTATCATCGTGTTTTTTATCTTCCCACCATAATGCATCCGAAGATATCGAATGATTTCAGTTTCCGATGGTTGCGGTTCCAGATCTTTTGTCTGATTGTACAGTTTTCTAGCATAGTCTGTTCTGGAAACTCTCCTATTGTTGTCCCAGAACCCACTCCTTAATCTTGTCCACAGCCTATGTTGTGCTTCTTCATTCCAGTGTTCCGATATGAATTCTCTTTCAAATTCGTGGAATGTGGTGAAATCTCTCCGTATGCTTTTTTCACCATTCTTTCGCACTGTCCTTGGAGCACTTAGTCGGCACATATTTCAGCTCGTGCTGCGGAACATCAGAAGCTTCCTGATACTCCTCCAATTCACCTAAAAAGTCCATGGGGTTTTCCCATGTATGTCCTGAGAATTTTGGTGGATCCTTCTGTGACTCGCTGGCCCTTATCATTATGGATTGGTCTCCAACTGCTATTTGGCTCGTTCTTCCACCCTCCAATCTTCTGATCTTTTCTTCCGTTTTTTCGGTCTTTGTTTCGTTTTCCTCGTGTTGTTGCTTCTTTAAATCCACGAGGCTGTTCATCACCTCTAGCCCTTGTTTGATTGACTCTTTCAATGCACTGTACCTTTTTTCCATTTCTCTGCTACATGTGGTTTGTACTTCCGCCGTAGCCAACTCGCTGAAATCATGTGTCCCATCCATTTCCGTTCTCATTGATTTTCTCCAGTCTTCTTGTACTTCTCTACTCCTTCTTCTGCAATCTTCTTCATTTTCGTCCACCCTCCGGGCCGTCACCAATAGGGCTTGTTTTTGTTCTTTCGTTATTTGTTTCATTTTCTTGATTTTATCCCTCGTTTTGTCTGTTTCTTCCAAGAGTCGCTGATGATTGGCTTTTACTCTCCTCACCAATGCTGCTAAGTCATCTCCTTCATCCTCATCCGTTTCATTTGTCCGTTGTTGTTCATCATTCTCTCCTTCTCGATCTTCTTCCTGAAAAGACTCCTCAATTTCTTCTTGTGAACCCTCTCCCCTATTCGGCGTGATATTCCTATTCAATAGCATTTGCCTATCCACGTGTGTATATGCTTCCATTTCTCCGACTACCTCTAACTCTTGATCTTCCACTATTCCCCCTATCTGCGAACCTGTCTTTTCACCTCCTCTCAAATCCGTTTTCATATACGCAATCGTTTCACAATGTTTTATTACCCTTCAATCCCGAGTCCTTCCTATTCCTATGTGACAGTCCGTATTTGCTAATATCAACTTGATCGCGCAGAGAGGAATTCGAATTTTTGTTCGGGCGCCATTTGTAATGTTATTTTGTCTTGAGACGTTCTTTTTGTGTATGATACGCGAGAATTTGCAATGAAATTTTCACTGTTCTGTCACTCCAATGAATGATACGTGACGATCCTCTTTGCCTTGACCGAATACTCACCTTCGTCAGCAGATATCTGCTCTCGGAAGTTACATTGATTTTTACTAATAGTGATACTATAGGAAACGGAAGGTGAGTGGTTGTCGAAATGAGCGATACAAAATTATGTGAAAGAAGGAGGAAGAGCTTTATTTCCAATCCATGAACAAAACTCAATACAATGCTGTGACATCATCCTCCACCGGTACTGATTCTTTTTCTATGATCTAGAATGATTCGAAAATGTCTATATTACTATACAATCAATGGTATTTTCTATGGAATAGTATTGTGATATGGTATGGGAATCCTGAAGCAACTCTGACCCCCACACAAGTATAGTGAACCATGTAACTTTCAATAAGTACAGTGTCACCACACACGTATGTGTATCACGCAACTTTCAGAGACCCGAATGTTCAGTATATCCCGCTCGCAATGAGAAGGACTCGTGAACACACGTAGCTGAGAGAAACAAATGAAATCAATGTGAGGATAAGCCTCTTGAATTGTGATATTCGTTCGAGACGAATCTATACTGATAATAAGTCGTGCAAGAGCCCAGTTATATCAAGTTCACCTTTCCTCCATTTTTGACCTATATTTATATCGTGAAGAGTTTATTTTGAATCACGTGCTACTCCAACATCTCCCGGTTTTGTTTATAATATTTTGTTATCAAATTATCGAATGATTTGATCGATCGCGACTTCTCTTATCATTAGTTGTTCCTTCATCGATTCGATCTCGATTAGGATTCGATAAATTTCCGAATTCAAAGTATAAGATATTATTCAAGCTACTTGTGATACATTGAGAAGGGATCTTTCATCTTTATGATTATGCATTAGTTATTCTGTTGTGCTCTTCAATTCTTCCTGAGAAATATATGTAGAGCATTCGCATGTGCTTCTCCTTTCACGATTTTCGTCGACCGAACGGAATTCTGTCATCGCTCTTACACTAGTTACGCGTGTAGGTGTTCCAATACATATCATATCCGTGTACCGACAATGTTTACCTCCTTTCATAACGCGTTCGTTCGACGACTCTCCACTGTATCCTAAACGATCGATTCTTTTGATCTATTACATGATGTAATAGACCCTCCCTTCTTCCCAATCCTATTATCAACTCCTGCTCATCTTATTGTACTTATATATTTTTTCTCGACTATCACGCGGTGTTGTAACCGTACGAATGTATTAATACCCGTTTGTACCGTTACAAACTTAGCAGGCCAAAATTCGGGAAGAATTTTTCCTTTATGGGATTAGAATCTGCTTCGTTTGTGCTTGTTTGTGCGATAAAAAATTTCGTTTTTACTACTCCGGGTATAGCGGTCATGCACGATTGAAAAAATGGCCCGCCAGCGACTTGCTCCGATTTCGATGATCTTATGCTCATTGGAAAGGGCTCGACGCGTAGATGATTGTGCGCTGGACAGTTTGCGATTGAAAACTAAGGGAGAGAAGTTACAGAGGAAAATGTGGGGAACATGAAAAAACCGGAAAGCGCGGATGAGGTTATGACAAATAATCAGCGAGCGGATGCTGAAAGTGACAAAGAGCAGTCGATGAAGGGTGGGGGATACCGAAAGCAAGGGTAATACCATACCACTGCCTTGTGGTTGGGAGATATCAATCTACGCGAGTAACACTGGAATCCCCTGGAAAAATACGCGAAAAGAATACGTTCCCGAATAAATGACCGTATGTGTGAGTGCGACATGAACCGGGATCGTTTGTATAAGTGTTGGATATTCTTCAGCGATGTCCAGAGAATAATTCTATGCAGGTTCCATCGTTTGTACAAGTCACAAATATGACTTAGACCCGAAAAACGGTGAAAACGGCGGAAAATGCATGTTTTCGAGAGACAAATCGTTTGTGCTTTTCCGCCGTCACTCGGAACTCGACTTATACCTATTGGATATTCTTCAGAAATATCCAGAGAATGATTCTATGCAGGTTTCATCGTTCGTGCGAGTCACAAATGAGGGTCCGGATGCAAGAACCGACGATACGCTCGAACTGCGGGATAAGTATTGTCCAAGCCGTGACGTCAGGGGTCGGAAAAAAAAATCGGAATTCCAAAAATCTGAAAATACTGGGGGATAGGGCTTGGAAAATCAATACAAGTCTTCCTCCACAATTTTTTATTATGATCAATAGTTTTTGAGAAAAAAAATGAAAACTACCTATTTTTTGCAACCAAAAGCAATGTTTTTCAATAATCAACTCGTCATAACTCGGTCATTTTTTTATGTATCTTAGTGAATCTTACAGATTCTGATTCGTAAGACTTCCCCGATGACGAAAAAGTTGAACAAATTCGTAAAAATTCACAACGAATTCATAATTTTTCAATCTGAAGTGGAAAGCATGTTTTCTATGCTTTGGAATCAAAAAGTGGTGGGGGAAATGTGAGGTACAGAAAACTTCCAGCGACAAAGTTGTTCGTTAGTATATGGACAAACTTTTTTGGAAGTTTCAGATCGATCGGATTATTAGTTTACAAAATCCAGCGATTTTTTCATGAGCGCGCAACGGTTATTTCGCATTCCTCTACCATGTGTACCGGTTAAATATCAGAGTCCGCGGGGTAAATTGTGTTCGTTCGTTTTCCCAATGTGGAATCATGTTTTTTGAGTCATAAGATCCGAATATCGAACTATATTTTCTAGATTCGAAATTCTCTTTTTTTCATCAAGAATTTCATCGTTTATAACGTTTTTATGGTCAAACTATCGACTTTGAAGGAAAATTGTCCCACCAAAGAAGTTTCTTATCCTTGTAAGGAAGAAGTTTGAAATCCGGGAATCAAACTATTTTGGCAAGGTTGCTCATTCAATTTTATGATAAACAATCGACTGGTTCAAAACACTGACATCTACAAAATATTGATTTTATGAAAAAAGTATAAGAACAAAAAAGATTTCTTATCCTGTAATTTTGTAAGTATCATTTTTCAGTATCCGAATTTTTTACTTGAATATAATTATGATATTTGAATAGAGATAAAAATAATTCTCATAATTTGGTTTCTTCACATAGATTGAGATTCTTTAGTTGAGATGTTCGTTGTTTTGAGATTCAAAATCTGAAGTCAGATACTTTTCTCTTTTCATACGATTTTGCGACTCATGTTGATGAACTTCAATTTCATTGTTTCCTTTTCTCATGTTTCTTTTAGGCGAATTGATAATGATCATGATTTCGCCTAAAAGAATCATGAAAAAAGAAAACAATGGAATTGACGTTTATCAATATGAGTCGCAAAATCGTATGAAAAGAGAAAGGTATCTGACTTCAAATTTTGAATCTCAGAAAAACCCTCGATCTTCCTAATTCTACGTAATCAGTATATTTTTTAGTACTCCTTCGTTTCACTTACCAGCAGATACCCATGGTTCTCGTTCACTGAAATAATTTTATTGCTCGCACTAGACGATCTGACGTCGTTGATGATTCAGTTTTTGGAATTCATTAGGATTGTTCGATTTTCCAATTTCTCAACCTAAAGAATCTCAATCTATGTGAAGGAACCAAATTATGAGAATTATTTTTATCTCTATTCAAATCATCATCATGAAGTAATCAGTCTTATGACTGGTTTGATGGAATCCTCCAACCCCGTCTATTATCCGCTGACCGCTTAATTTCTGCATATCTACGGCAACCCTTATCTTGTATAATTTGCTTCATATAACTCAATCTAGGTCTACCTCTTCGAGTTTTACCATTAATTTTTCCTTCCAATATTGTTCTCAATAAGCTATCATGCCTCAATGTGTGTCCTATCAGATAACTTCTTCTTTTCACGACCTGTCTCAAGAGACTTCTTTCTTCATTTACCTCCTCAAGTACTTCTTCATTTCTTACTTTCTATATCCACTTTATTCTAAGCATCTTTCTATAACACCACATTTCAAAAGCTTCAAGTCTTCGTTGGTCCGTTTTTTCAATTGTCCAACTTTCGCAACCATATAATGCTGTGCTCCAAACGTAACTCTTCAATAATTTCTCCCTTACTGCTAAGCTAATATTCTTCGAACATAGTAACTGTTTCATTTGGTGGAAAGCCTGTTTCCCTTGTGCCATTCCTGCCCTCATATCTCTTTCGCTTTTACCGTTTTCTGTAATTATGCTCCCTAGATATTTAAATTCTTTGACTTGCTAAATTGTCTCTGCATCTATTTTGATTTTCGTTCTTCTTGATGTGTTCGCTGTTGTAAAAATCATGAATTTTGTTTTGTCCTTATTTATATTCATACAATATTTGTCGAGTAATATTTTTTTCATAGTGTTGAGAGTATTTTCTAACTCAGCACCACTCGTAGCTAATAAAGCTATGTCATCCGCGAATCTCAACATGCTTACATTTTCACCTTGAATCTGTAATTTCAATTGCACTTGTTCCTTCACTTCGTTCATTGCTTCTTCTATATACAAATTGAAAATCAATGGCGATAGTGAGCATCCTTGTCTCACCCCTCTTCCAATTTGTGCTTCTCCTTTTGAACCCTCTATTTCTATTATTGCGGTTTGATTCTTATATAATTCATATATTATTCTCCCATCCCTGAAATCAATTCCTACTTTTTTCAAAATCGTAAACATCATCTCCCAATCAACATTGTCGAATGCTTTTTGTATATCTATAAAACCTATATACACAGACTTTTTCAACTCTAGACATTTCTCTACTACTGATCTCAGTGCTAATATTGCTTCTCGCATTCCCCTATTTTTCCTAAGACCGAACTGATCTGCTAATCTACTCTCTATTTTATTCTCTATTCTCCTTTGATAGGTATAGCACGGAGTGCCTATTGCACCCGCTATCGTACGCTCTGACCGTATCTCCTGAAATATGTGAGCGATCAAATTGGATGTTGGATAGTTTTTCATCTCATGCAATACTGATTGATGATCCGTGGGGTTGTCTGTATGTATGTCTGTCTATCTGTCTGTACTCAGGATAACTCTGAACCGAGTGGACCAAATTGGATGAAATTTATAGAGAACCTTCTTTAAACCCTTCCTTAGGGACCATTTTTTTTTATTGCCATCCGACAAGTCCTTCTATCTTTTTCTAATTTTCTCCTGGAAGAATAGGTGATCTTGGAGAAAATTTCCTCCGCTGTATACATACAGGGTGGGGCATTTAAAGTGTCGCGGGCGTTTTTTCCAAAAATAAAGTGAGATACGAGAAAATTTTTCGGACAAAAGTTGTAGGGTACCGAGGGGGACATCCGATGGTGGCCTTGGCTTTGACCTCAAATCTCATCTTCAAGGGCATTCTGAGATCAACTCTTGTTTTTTAAATAGCATCTCATATTTTTTACTGCAGATTTGGATTCTAGGTCAAAAACCAAGAAACTTTTGTCTGAACCATTTTCCTGAAATCCGCAAAAATGGCGCTCTAATCGATATTGTTCCATTTTGAATCTGACATTCGAATAACTCGAAAACGAAGGGTCTTGCAGAAGAATGTTTCGTACAAAAATTGTCAATACACAACACATTTCAATCGTCTACATTACCACCATTCAGAGCTCACGCGATGTAAACAAACGACGGGGTTCAGTGAAATGACAAATTGAAAATCATGGATATCCGATACACGGTTTCTGAAAAGATCGATATGATCTACATTTACGGTGAAGTGCATAAGAACCCCAGACAAGCATATGACTTGTATGCAGAACGATTTCCTGAAAAAACAACGCCATCCATTAGGTATTTTCAACGCATTACAAAATTATTCTCAGAAACGGGAAGCGTTACAAGGGAAAAACGACATCGAATGAGAACTGTTAGCGGAGAAAATGCGGAAGTTAATGTACTAGCTGCAGTAGCCAATAATCCACACGTGAGCTCTCGTGAAATTGAACTCCATTCGGGAATTTCTCGAAGAAGTATTCTTCGAATACTGAAACGTCACAAATTCCATCCGTATCACATTTGTTTGCATCAAGACCTTCACGGTGATGATTTCGAAAATCGTGTACAGTTTTGTCGATGGGGTCTAGCGCAAATGCACAATAACAACTTCATCAACATATTATTTTCTGATGAGTCGACGTTCACCAATCATGGTCAAGTGAATCGACATAATATGCATTACTGGGCGACAGAAAATCCAAGATGGTCACGTCAAGTAGAGCATCAAAGACAATGGGCTGTGAATGTTTGGTGTGGTATTTTTCGATCTCGAGTAATTGGACCGTACTTCATTGCAGATACGCTGAATGGAGAGGAGTACAGACATTTCTTGGATCAAGTACTTCCAACATTACTTGAAGACATACCTATTCAGGAACGATTGAATATGTGGTATCAACATGTTACGTCAAAAGTATTGAAACATTCTTTCTCTGTAACATTCGGTAAGTATTTTAGGAAAGATATCAGATCATCGAGTCTGATACTCCCTAGTATAACCCCACTTCAGCTAGAAATATTAATCTAGACAAGGACTGGGGAAAGGATATCGTCAGATGAAAATTACTTCGTTTTTGTGCTGAAATGTACAAAACATATATTCAAAAACTTTATGGGTTACATTCAGAATGTGGACCTTGGGACCTAATTTTCTTTTAACTTTAGTCAAGTATAATGCCTAATAGTTATCAGGGTTATTTTACCTTCTTAAATGAATTTATTCTTTACATATTGGGTCAATGAGAAGTAAAAACTGTGAATTACAATTAATTTGTAAAGAGAAAGAGAAGTTGGGTGGCAATTTGTTTGTGAATTTTATTTCTAAAACAAAGAGTTAGTTTGACGTGAAAAGAAAGAAAACTTCACAGGCATATCCTCTGAGGGTTTCTCAGTAGGAATTTGGTGTGAAAATTGTCATTAATTCAATAAGGTAGAAGAAGAAAAGAAAAGAAAGGTTAAGAAATGTTATTTGATATTGATGAAAATAAAATGACAGTTCAATGCTTTTAATCACTATCGATTAATTTCTGTCATTTTCTGTCATCGAATAGGGGATTTTGGAAAGGAAAATGAACATTTAGTTCCACGATGAATTCTTTCAACACGAATAGAAATTCATTAATCATCGCTCTTCATCATCATGTTCAGATAGGGAAAGGAAATCAGGATGGGTAGGATGTTTTAGATGAATCTATTTGAATTCAATAGGGTTTGAATCTACTTTTACAATTTGAACATTTGGCATCCTTATACAAGGTTACGCAAGGGATTTCTTCCTCTGTAGGGGATCGAGGA
The DNA here is from genome assembly GCA_018340375.1 of Gonatopus flavifemur. Taxonomy (NCBI): domain Eukaryota; kingdom Metazoa; phylum Arthropoda; class Insecta; order Hymenoptera; family Dryinidae; genus Gonatopus; species Gonatopus flavifemur. Next base: position 1,145,241 of record JAFFJZ010000039.1, read on the forward strand.
CTGCCAGTTAGGTTATTTCTGATTTTTGAGGATTCAGAAAACAACTTCAAATGTTTTAATTTTTCAGAGGATTCTTGAAGGGTATTTTGGTCCTTTTTTAAGTTTTCAAAAAAGGTGTTTCTCTTTTTTCCTGGAGGAGGAAGAGTATCCGCATTCATATGCTGAGCCTTCAATTTCAACCTTCCCTTGGCGGCTTGGACAATGTTCTCTAAATGTAAAATTTGTCTAGCGATTTCAAAATCCACTGAAAGAAAGAAAAGAATAGGATATATTAAAACTCTCGTTAGTCAAATTTTGAAAATTGTCAATTGAAAAACTCACTGAAATGTCAAAAAAAGGTAATCTAAGAGACAGAAAGAAAAAAAAATACACAATGACTCACTTTTGAATTTTTGAATATGTTCAAATTTTAGGTGTCGCAAGGCTACGCAACCAAATTTCTTTATAAATTTTTCTAAAAAGGGGTGGCTGTTTGTTCAGAATTGTTTTCACGGTTGTTGCTTTGCAAGGGTCCACTGACAGATGTAGTACCTGTCAGTTTAGAGTATCTTGCAAAGATTTTGAAGTTTTTGTTCTGTTCTCAAGGAACGTCGAAGGAGAAGTAATTTCGGAAATGAATCTCTTCCAGAGCTAAACTCGGTTTTTAGTTTGGAAGGAGAAAAATTAGAAGGTGGTGGAAGGGTGGGTGCATGCAGAAAAATCTATGGGTGTGTAAAAATTATAGATTGGTTAAAGATTTTATTTGAGGGAGGTCTAAACATGGATTCGTGCATTACCTGAAGGTAGGCATGTCCTTGAGAAGGAAATTCTCCATTTTCTTTAATTAGGACAACCCACTTACCCTTTCTCTTGAGCATAATGCCTAACTTATGCTCTCTTTCTAAATTGTATATATATCTCTTTCTATATGTACAATTTAGAGAATTCTCATTTATAATTTAAAATCAAATATTAATTGAAAAATTTGATATTTATTGATTATTGCTTATATTATTCACAAAAAAAACATCAACAATTGTTTCTTGAAATCATTTATTTAAGTATGAATCAAATTGTTTTTGTAAGAATTTAAATGGAATTTATATGAAAATTCTATAATTTATGAAAGGTTTGTTTCATGAATTTTACATAAAAATTTTCATATATAGAATTTGATATTCTTGATGAATTTCAATTATTCTGGTTCATTATTTACTACGTTAATTTCTTTTGTTTAAATCTATATTCCTAACATCATAAAGCTTAACCTATTGATTTTACAATTTATTAATATGTTATGTATTATTGAGAATTATTGAAAAAGTATTTATTTGTGAAAAATCTAGAATGGAAAGTGAAATTTTATCAAAAGTGATGATTTTCTATTTTAATTATCATAGAAAGTATTTTAACATTTGTATTCTATTTACTTACCTTCAACTTACCAAAACTTACCATTTCAGAGATGTAAAAATTTTCATTATTTCAAATAATGCTTCATTCTGGTTCAAACTCAGAATTCTGCATTATAGGAATGCTAGATTGGGCCAGCATTGGCAGCCAATCTTCAATTTCAAAACCAATGATTAGATTGGTCTTGAAATTTGAATTTTCATGTGTATTAACACAGTCAAGGCTGAATTTAACCGGGATCGACGAAGATCGGCAACCGATACTTCGCCAACCCTGGACCAGCCTTGGCCCAATGAGGACTATCGGGGCTTTTTTATTGTAAGAAGGAAACAAATTGTATGTTTTCATATTCTCAACAGTGAATATATCGGGAATTTTAAAACAGAATTGGCGACACGATTCTTCGCTCTAATCCTGTACTGTCTGTGTTTTAAATGAGTTTTTATTACAGGGTAGTTTGGAACGTGCTTCTATTTGGGAAAGGAAGCAATAAAGGATGAGGAAAGGGGTCTCTGTTTCTTCAGATTTACTTGTCCCTTTTAGATATGATGGAAACATAACGGGAACACAAGTTGTTCTCAACTTGTGTTTTAAAGGAAAATTCATTTTTCTCTATAATCAGAGTGTACAGAAATCTTCCTTTACCGTATGCGTATGTTTTCTGGGATGAATTTGTCAACAGGGCAACAGGTTTCTGTTTCACCCTTATAGACAACTCATCCATAGAAATTGAATGAAAAGGAAAGATTGAGAGAACAAAATAGGAAGAAGAAAGAGAAAAGGAATAAAATTTGAAGAAATTTCACGTTCTCGTTACAAACATGATGGTTGTCCATCCCATTATGCAGTCACAGCTCGAGAAATATTGGACAGAGATTATCCTGGACGATGGATAGGACGTCGTGGACCAGTTCATTGGCCTGCCCGTTCTCCGGATCTTACTTCTCCAGATTTTTTTTTATGGGGATACATAAAAGATACAGTTTATCAACAAGCACCGACTACACCTGAGAATATGCGTCAACGAATCATCAATGCATGCGCGAGCATCAATGAAGATATTTTAGCACGAGTTCAGCAATCTTTTGTAAAACGTTTTGAAATGTGTATTGAAGTCGAAGGCCATCATTTTGAGCATCTACTGCATTAAAATTATCCAAGTGATGTAGACGATTGAAATGTGTTGTGTTTTGTCTGTTATACCCCATCACCTCCGTTTCAGTTCAAGGGGTCCCCCTTGGAATCAGACAACTTTTGTCCGAAACATTCTTCTCCAAGACCCTTCGTTTTCGAGTTATTCTAATGTCAGATTCAGTATGGAACAATATCGATTAGAGCGCCATCTTTGCGGATTTCAGGAAAATGGTTCAGACAAAAGTTTCTTGGTTTTTGACCTAGAATCCAAATCTGCAGTGAAAAATATGAGATGCTATTTAAAAAACAAGAGTTGACCTCAGAATGCCCTTGAAGATGAGATTTGAGGTCAAAGTCAAGGCCACCATCGGATGTCCCCTTCGATACCCTACAATTTTTGTCCGAAAAATTTTCTCGTATCTCATTTTATTTTTGGAAAAAACGCCCGCGACACTTTAAATGCCCCACCCTGTATATATACAGGGTGTCCCATTTTAATCTTTAAATGCAAATATCTCAAAAACACGCATCTTAAACCAAAAGTACTTCATACCAAAGTTGTTATACAAAGAGGGGGCCACAAAACTACGATTTCTGTTTCATCATAGATGGCGTTATAATCGATTAAAATGGGGTCAACATCATTTTTTTAAACGGAAACCCCCACTTTTCATTGCATATCTTGATTCTACGCAAAAAACTGAGTAACTTCTGCTTGAAACGTTCTTCTAAATTTTCGAAGATGGCGCCACAATTGATGAAAAATAGAGTCTATGAAACAATATGCGGATATCTTGAGGAATGCATTCAAGAGCCGAAATATCGTATTCGAATGTTGTTGTTAAGAGAGGGGACGACACAATGGCGATATCAGTTCCATAGTTGATGGCGCTGTGGTCGGTAAAAATCAGGTCAACTCCAATTTTTTGAATGGAAACTCCTACTCTTTATCGCATATCATGATTCTACGCGAGAAGATGAGGAATTTTTGTTTGAAACATTTTTCCTACATCCTTGAAGATGGAAACGGTAGAAAATCAGGGTGATGAAAAAGTTCCACTGCATCATGTGTGAAGCAACGCTCAACAAACAAATCAAAACAATAATAATTTCAGAGAAGAAATCGAACACAAAACACAACAAATGTCATGTCCAAAACATTGTGAATGACTTCAATTGAATGTTTTGGAAACGACGTTCATTGTGTTTTGTGTTCGATTTCTTCTCTGAAATCATTATTGTTTCGGTTCGTTTGTTGAGCTTTGCTCCACACATAATGCAGTAGAACTCTTTCATCAACCTCATTGTCCACCGTTTCCATCTTCAAGAATTTAGAAAAAATGTTTCAAACAAAAATTCCCCATTTTTTCGCGTAGAATCATGATATGCGATAAAAAATAGGAGTTCCCATCCGAAAAATTGGAGTTGACCTCATTTTTACCGACCACAGCGCCATCTACTATGGAACTGATATCGCCATTGTGTCGTCCCCTCTCTTAACAACAACATTCGAATGAGATATTCTGGCCCTTGGATGCATTCCTCAAGATATCCGCATATTGTTTCATAGACTTCATTTTCCATCGTTTCAGGCAAAAGTGACTCAGTCTTTCGCGTAGAATCAAGATATGCCATGAAAAGTGGGGGTTCCCGTTTAAAAAAACGATGTTGGCCCCATTTTAATCGATCATAACGCCGACTATGAAGAATCTGATATCGTAGTTTCGTGGCCCTCTCTTTGTATAACAACTTTGGTGTGAAGTACTTTTGGTTTAAGATGCATTTCTTTGAGATATTCGCATTCAAAGATTAAAATGGGACACCCTGTATTTATACGTCATTTTCTCCGCAGTCTTTGAATATTCGTTATCTTGGCTCGGATCGATGAATTATTGTGAAACATGGGTTCTAGTGGGTTTTGAGGGTGCTGAATCCGAATCTGGAGTGAAATCCCGAACTCAAAGCAGCGGATATAGGATAGCGGACGTGAATTTGGTCAATTTCGCATTTGTGGACAGATTCATATGAAACATGGGTTCTAAGGGTTGTCGAGGGTCCTGATCTCGAATCTGGAGTCAAATCCCGAATTCATGATAGCGGATCCAAGATGACGAACGTGAATTCAATCAACTTTGCATTTGTGGACAGGTTCATTTGAAACATGGATCCTAGGAGTTTTGGAGGGGGAAGAATCCAAATCTGACGTCAAAAAACGAATTCCAGGGCGCTGAATCAAATTCTGGGCTCCAATGTTGGAAGAAAACAATAATTTCGATCTTCCCGTGTAAGCTTCACTGCATCCGAAGACTCTCCAAGAGCTGGTTGAGGTTATGACAACTGCGCAGGAGTGAGAATCCAAAAGTGAAGGGAATAGCTATTGAAACAAATGAAGCCTGAAAATATTCGGATTCGTTTCTCAATTACGCCTGAATAACCCTATGCTAGGCTTATTACACCTCAATGACTTCTAGCTTACGCTTTCGTCGCGCTTTCAGGCTTTATTTCTACCACGACAGTTGAAATTCTACAGTTCCCCAGGTACATGTTTCTGAATCATTTGGGGATGGTATAAAGGACGGTAGGCAATAAGTTCCAGGCTGTCTGAACATCACATTTACAAATTTTCTCAATTGAGGGAAAAACCGATGAGTGCTTTTCATATATCCCCGGATATCTGAATTGTTCAAAATGCGAGCGGAGCGAGCATATGTGAGCTACAATCCATTCAAAATGAGCGAAGCGAATTCTGAAGGGGGTCGGACTGCTGAGCGAAGCATTCAGGGGGCGGAGCCTTCTGGTTGTCTTTCCTCATTGGCCTGATACTTTCTCGACCGACAGTTGTTATTGGGATGCTTGAGTAGTATGACACGTGTATAAGGACACACGGAAAAGGAGCGAATATATCACAGACCTTCAAGTCGTCTACCACCATTACCAATTTCATACAGGCGGTCTTGTGGAAATTTCGTATTGAATGGATGAATTACAGATTACAAGGTGGATTGCATTGATAATATATGGCATGAAATGGATGATTGAAGATTATGCAATAAATCAATAACTGAATCATCGCCTATAATCAGAAAGCGGAATTCATCAAAAAACCCCAATGCAATGTAAAAAGTGTTCAGAAGGTAAAGTTCATGAAAAAACCTCGGAGAGATGTGAATATCTTGACCGACGGTAGGCAATGAAGTTGATCTCCAGTTACTGATGTAACATTGAAGTATATCAAAGTGACTTGTTCGAAGGCGAAAACGCAGTAGTTATGCCACAGATTCTGACAACATGCTGGGCTCATCAGTCCCTTAGAGTAGAATCATAGGTGACTGGAGACGGAGCAGAAATGAAGCAGACGTATCACAAATTTGTATGCTTACTGTCGTCATTCTCAATCTCATTCGGTGACCTCATAGTCGAACGAAAAAAAGGCAAGAGCGCAGTAGACATATCACATATCTATCCGATGCTGGTATCAGATTCAGATGTTTCAGGGGAATAAAGAAGAAACAAACTGAACGGAATATACCATAGATCTGTGAATTAGCTACCACTACTATCAATTTGCATTACAAATTACGAAGTGGATTAAATTGATGAAGAATCCCTGGATTCTTCGAGTAGAATTACAGGTGGATCCAGGAAAAACATGGCAAGATGTAGATATATCATACATCTGTATATCATGTACGAGCGAGATCAATATCAATAGGTAGTGTCGTAAGAAAATGAACTGACAGGAGCGTAGTGGATATTCAACAAGTCATTGCATCAGGTATACTACTATCAGATTCTTCCAATAGAATCACTGGTGGGAGGGAAGAAAGCAAGAAGGATGCAGGTGTGCCATACATCTGTACATTACATACCTGCATGATCGATCATCAATTAATCATGATCAATATCATTATGTGGCGTTACAGGAAAATGGAGAAAAAGCAGGAGCGCAGAGGATATACAACAGGTCTCTGCGTCGAGATTCTTCCAATAGAATCACTGGCAGATGAAGAAAAAGCAAGGAGGACGCAGATGTACTATATATCTTCATGCCACCTACCATAATGATCATTAGGTAGCGTTGAAAGAAAATGAAGGAAAGACAGGAGCGCGCTGGATATAACAAAAATTTTTGCATCAGATAGGTTGACTGACCAATTGACGAATGATTATGCAGACTGTGTAGGATCAACTCAACGAAAATTGAGCGAATACAAAACTATTCTGATTATCGAAATTGTTGTAGCATAACTACAGGTCAACCTGACTGATATGACTGGAGATACAATGCATTTTAGATATTTTCTTCCAAAGTTCTATCTCTCCAGGTGTTCCATTCAAGCTGGATTACATTTCTATTCTTACAAGCTCCCATTTTTATCTTCCATCATCTTTGTTTTCAAACGATCCAATTCTCAAATATCATGAATATCAAATATCTTTATTTCCATATATTTTGATACTCACAGATCATTATTCTGAGATATGTCTCACAAATGGAAATAATCTTATTCAACTGCCCATTTCTCTTCTCGTTTCAACATATATTTGATGATGAGGATTTGTGAGAATGGAAATATGTGAGACCAGATATTCATCAACAGTGATATGTAGGAAAAAATTATTTGAAAATTAACATGGTTGAGAATACAGATCTCTGATGGGAAATGTTTACTTGAAAATAGAGTATTTGGAAGTGGAATATTTCGGAGTAAGATATATGTTATAAATGATATTATAATTACGGATATTGTTTTTGAATGACTGAAGATCAACTTGATTGATGTAGCTGGGAATGGAATCGATTCTAAAATATTCTCTCCGGAGGTTTGAACCTTCCAGTTGTTCCATTTAAGCAGAATTGTATTCCTATCCTTACAAACTTTCATCTTTAGTTTCAATTACGTTTGTTTTCGAATAATTCTATTATATGATGTCATCAATGTTGAATATTTTCATCTTCACATAATTTCACTTCTGCAGGTCTGTATTCCCAAACATGTGTCGAAAATGGAAGAAAATTTCATTCAACGGTAATTTTTTTCCTCTTAATATGCACTACAAAATGAAGACCTGTTATATTGCATTTAACAATGAAGACCTATCAGTGTACAAATATGTAGAAATGGATATTTATGATCAGATATGATATTGAAGAGAAGAATTTTCTGAAAATGAACAAAAATGAAAATAAGTATATTTTATGAAAAACCAAGTACTTGGAAGTAAACCATTTCGGAATATCATATATCCTATAAATGAGTTTTAAATCATGAAAATTGTTATAGAATAACTATCAGCAGCCTGACTTGTGTGACTGAAGATATGATTTATTCTCAAATGATCTCTGCAAAAATTTTATCTCTCGTGTTGTTACATTCAAGCTGAATGATATTCCTAATCTTACGAACTTCTATTTTTTCGTACAGTCTCACTTGTTTTCTTATTCTGTACTTGATCCATTGTTCTCAAATCATATATAACATGGAGGTCATGAAGAATCCTCAAAAAACTTCATATGAAATCCAAAGTTCTCAAAAAGTTATTGAAGAATTCATCAATGAACTTCATGCTACTTGGGGTATCATCCTATACAGCACACGAGTTCCCGTTATGCTCATCAATATGTAATGATTATAAATATATTGAATTCAAAATGCACTATCAATGAACTACTTAATGTTCAGAAAGGACTCATACCGACTTTTCATAATGAATTGTCCGAGCATTCAAGACGTTTCCATTTTGAATTCAAAATATTCATAATGAATACATATTGATCAGCATAACGGGAATTATTCAAGAGATTTTTAGGAAGTCTTTATGAATTCAAATTGATCTCTTGCGCTGGTTGGGATCGAAGGCAAATGACTTTATTTTTCCGTATTTGCACTCTCACAGATGTTGATTTGTACATATCTATTATTGAGAATGGAAAACACCCTTATTCAACAGCATATCCCTCTCATCCTTTCAATATGGGTTTGAGGATGAGAATATGTAAGAGTAGAAATATCCCACATAGCACTACAGTCTCAGAAGAATTCTCAAAGAATCCATGGAGAACAGAATGAGTTCAATAAGAATTTTTTTTAGACTATATGGCGCTGTGTGGGATGTGAGAATAGATATTCATTGTCTTTGATATTCAAGAGAAGAATTATCTGAATTTGAACAGAATCAAAAATACAGATATCTACTCCCTAAATCTGAATCAGTAAAAAACCACTGATTCACAGTGAAATTTCACTGATTCGATCAGTCCAAACTCGTCCACTGAGAATCAGTTGAAAATCACTGATCCAATAAGTGAAAAGCACTGGTTCAATCAGTAAACGCAAATCCACTGATCATTCGGTAAGTTTCACTGAGTAAATCAGTGAGATTCAAAACTACTTATTTCAGTACTTTTTACTGATTCAACCAGTAGAATCACCATTTTACAAATTTTCTCCGCTCCCTATCATCCGGTTGCAATGAAACTTGGATCACGTTTTCTCTCTAAATTTTTTGGAGTGAAATTCCACTCTTCAAGAGTGATATTACATATCTCTATGTTGGAGTGATTTTTCACTCTGGAAAGAGTGATTTCATTAACTCTGAATTACACTGACAATATTCACCACGTATCTAAGAGTGAAAAGTCTTACTCCAAATACGAATGATTTTGTAATGTTTTTCAGGTGAAATCTGTTACGAATTTTTATTACTTTTGTGGAGAGGATGAAAAAAAGAATTTGTGTGACTCCGCATGTTCCTGAATCACTCATTGCAGTGAGAGAAATTATGCACCACTTTTGAGGGAATCGAACCTCTAGAGAACCTACCTATAATCTAACCGACATAACCTATGCCTAACCGACATGAGCTAAGCCGACACTTGTGTGAACCAACGACAAAGTTGTAGCAAGTGTGTATGTGGGGTACCTCGTTTGATTTCCTATGGACCAGTATGTGAGAATAATGAGCAACTGAGACCCAATGAATGTTTGAATCAATCTAACATCAGTAAAGAATGTGTGAAATATTGAATATTTCAACAATAATATGCCAGTGAGTTGAATTTGAGTTTGACTTTGAAAAATTTTCAACCTATTTAATTTTCTAGTCTCAATACTGTTGGATTACGTTTTATTACGAAATTGATTCAAAATTATCATTGGACTTTTGAATGAAGTCAAATGTTGAGAAATTACCCAATCAAACAAAAAGACATCTTGTAGATATCTAAAAGATATCTCGCAATTTTGAAAGATGTCTTGCAAAAAGGTCTCAAAGATGTCTTTTAGAAATCTAAAAAATGTCTTACGCGACTGATTTAGACAAGTTTAAGATATCTCGAAAAGGTTATAATGGGGTGACGACGAGGAGGAGGAGGGCGGGTGAAGAGAACAGAGAGAATGCATTGGATGTCGAAATAGGTGTGTAAGTATGTATATTAAAAGATTTCTCGATATGTAACTTACAATAATTATAGCTTACCACTAAAAATGTGTGCTGAGTGAGAGTGTGTGTCGTGTATGTGTTTGTCGTTACGTCTCGCTGGATCGGCCGTCCTTGCCTTGTATTGTTTCCTCGGAGTCGCCTTTGAGGGAGGATCTTTGTCGAGGGGCTCGTGACTTGATGGGCTGATCGTGGTTGGTGCTGAATGACCGAAACTTAACTTGCACTGACTTAACTTTGTAGGTAAGTGTGTAATTGCCTCGTAGGGCACGTGACTACTTGAGACTAAGGAAGTCGTTGCGTAATGAGGGTACGAGAGGAACTGGGCCTTCGCCGCCTTGGCTCATTACGAATCTCGCCGCTGCTACCACCTCCACCTCCTCGTTGGCGCCCCCTTCTACTCTCTTCGTAACGCTTACGTTACAAGGTCTTGCGAAAGATATGTTTTGGACGTATTCGATCAAGTCTTGAAAATGTCTTGAAGAATTCATAAAAATATATCAGAAAAATCTTGAATGTGTCTATAAAAAAAATTCTCTCCTCTTTCTCTCTTCTTCTTTTCCTCTTTTCTTTTATCATCCCTCTTCCACCACTCCCGTGTATCTCACTTGAGTTTAGGATCATTGAGGCTGCGGGATTTGAACCCGGGCATTTCACGACGTACGCACGCTTCATTGACCTGAGCCATACAGACAGTTTGATGATGGTGCTCATAAATTGTCAATATGACATAGTAAGATATAATGTCGGAGCTGTTCATTTTCAGAGTAAGAGTGATCTTGTGAACAAGGTGTTTATTACATATACAAATATAAGATAAAATGATTGTGCTTAAAACTTGAACAGTTTGATTAATGTGGTGAAATATATGAAGTACATGATCCAGTGATCGTTAGTGTCCGATGAATATCATAGATACCTTTAAATTATTTCTTTCTCACTGTAATTGGAAAACAACTTATCAGTAAATGTGAATAAGAATTTGATAAAATCACCGAAGGCCATACATAAAATTCAGCGTAAGAAGTTCGATAATTCGCAAAATATTGTGACTTGGAAATTCGTTCCTCTTCGTGCTAGCACTGCAAGGTTACGGAATCGTACTTTTCACAAAATTTGTCAGTATTTACATGGATTATTCAAACTTTCAATTTATGGACCAATTCACCTTTGCAATTTGATTGTGAACGAAGACATTTGGAGTGTTATCCATATGCACTCATAACCACAAAACTGCTGATCCTAGAGATACATTTGGCAAAACATCTTGAACATATCTTTTGAAAGAGATCTTCAAGACATATCGAAAAGATGTCTTTCAAAAGATATCTTCGAGTTGTCTTTTTGATATGTCTCGCAGATGTCTTTCAGAAGATATTTTCAAGATGTCTTGAAGATGTTCATGTTTATTGGGTACAAAAAGGTTTTTTGAAAGATTGAATGGGAAATAATTTTATGAAATTGGAAGATCTACAGTGACTCAATTCTGTAATTAAATTGAACATTGAGGTTTATACATATATGCAGTCCAATACTACTTGAATGTAATCTTCTACAAGGATATATGTAGTATCCATTACCCAGATAGCACAATAGTTCTGAAAGAGCTCTTCATGTACATATTGTTTTGATTATGAACTCTTTTAAAATAGTTATTTCATCCTCTTGAGAATTTATAGAATTCCCATATTAAAAGTGATGGTGTAGATCTGAAATACTTTTGGTTCTACGATATCAGTGATGTTTAGTGTAATTACTTGATACCACATATCCGTGTGCACTAGAACTATCTCTGATTCCATGTATCAATGGAGAGTACTGGATGTAGTTAATTGATACCATCCATCGATGAATAATACTGGATATAGTTGATCGATACCATGTATCGATGAACAATATTGGACATAGTTGATCGGTGTCATGTATCGATGGACAATATTGGATGACCATGTATTGCTGAAAGGTCTTGAGTATAGTTAACTAGGTAGCACAAGAGTTCTGAAAGAGCTCTCCATGAACATATTGTATTGATTATGAGCTCTTTTAGAATTCCTTTGCTACCTGGGTAACTATACTCAAAACTGCTCAGCAATACATAGTCATCCAATAGTGTCCATCGATGCATGGCATCGATCAACTATTTCCAATATTGTTCATCGATACATGGTATCGATGGACCATATTCAGTATTATTCATTGATACATGGTATCAATCAACTACATCCAGTACTCTTTACCGATACATGGAATCAGTGAATAGGTCTTGTACAGACGGATATGAGGTATCGACTAATTACACTCAGCATTACTGGTATCGTAGAACCAAAGGTATTTCAGATCTATACCGTCACTTTTGATATGAAAATTCTATAAATTCTGAAGGAGATGAAATAACTATGTCAAAATTAAGCAAAGCCCTTGATGAAAATTCAAATCCAAGCATTGAAATCTTTGTGATTGTATGAAACATTGAAATATTTTTTATTAAAAAACATTTCCTGACTTCTGAGAATATTGATAGCTTCTTTATTGATTCCTTGGAGAGTGAAAAATTTCATCAACGCATCTAAGTGATGGAGTGTTTCCTATAGAATACCAACAGAGTAATACATACATGTGGAATATTCAAATATATTGAAAGATATAAAGTATTAGATCTTATTTAATAAATGAATATGATTATCAGTTTGAAATTTTTCATGATTGAATAAATTATTTGAAATGGTTGTGTCTAGGTGCATACCCTACAAACAATGAGCAACGGCGTTTCAATGGGCCGCTGATGGCCCTGCAATGCCAGTGAAGAGCCGTCATTGGCCCTTTGAAACACCAGTAATCGTGTTTGCTGGGTAGGATCTGAGTACCGAATTTTTTTTTTCTAAACACAGCCTTCCCTGGTAAAGCGAAACGATAGAAACCGATTGAACTTCAATCGTTTTCCATCATTTTTTTCAGGGTTATTTAAGATTATAATTATAGTTCCATATGAAAATTGAGGTTATGTTATCAATACCCATGCAGAAATTGACGAAAGACCCAGTACTGGAATAACGTTATTTGCCAACTACCAACTGTTGGCAAACAACGTTGGAATAAACCCGGAATGATCACGCTGATCGACACTGGCACGGCGTTGTTCACCAATACTGGGTCAACGTTAACATCAACCCTGAATCAGTACTGGTTTTTCATTGGATACCAACAGTGACAATTGATTTTCAACCGGTGACGGTAATCCATCTAAGCCTTTGTGCGTGGCTAATGAAAATAATTTCATATTTTCAGCTAATGTACACACCGAAAAAACCATATTCTAAGATTGAGAGGGCGCATCTAACTTTGAGAACATTGGCATCTAAAGTAAGCGCCAAGAATATATTTCAAATAATTCACAAAAAAATTATTGGAATTCTTGTCGATCTCGTACTGTACGTGTAATAGATGTATGGAAGCATGTTCCAATGTCAGTTGCTCGAACCGCGTTCTACAGCAATCGAACTCCCTGGTGGAAATTGCCTTAATGAAGATATTTAATGATAACAAGTGTTCAAACTGTGGGGGTCAATAGCGAAAATCTCATAGCCCTACACGCGGAATCGAACCTAACACAAAATCCTAACCCTAATGAGAGAATGACGCTTTGATCAGTACAGCTGTACGCCAGTTATGAATTCTGACATCATGAATTAGAGTAATATTGTATAGTCGGTGTGAGGAGTCCGGTAACAGGTCTAACGGGAATATTTTTGAACACGTTGTTATTGATGAATTTTAAATATTCTTCTCCGACTGTATACTATTAAGAATGTTTCTCTTATCATTCTGATGAGTTACGAATTTTCAAATAACAGCAATAACATATTATATGAAGATATTTTCGTTGAAACTGTTACCGGAGTTCTTACACCGACTATAGTCTATGCACTAGACTTGCAGATTATTCAAATTCAGTATCAGTAATAATTTTTCTGTACCGTCAAACCGGTACCTACGCGATGCATTAGAGAAGATCAATTAAAGTGACGTGTTTATCCAATTTAATCATCCATCGGTTGAATATAATAATCTATGGGCCTGTGTGGAAATTGAAGTTCGGTTGACAGATGTGAGGTTAAATTTATGTGATCAAAAAATGGATGAATTATTTTTGGGAAATGTGTGGTGGGTATTTCTTGAAAAATGTGTATCAAAAAATCTGTTAGTGAGTGCAAAATGAATTAGTAAATCAGTCATAGCTGTTGTAACATGTCAAAAAATCGTGATTTGTTGATGCAGTGAAAATGAATTTTCTTCAAGTACTTACATCAGTACTTCTAGGCAAGAACTCAGAGATCATATTGATTTCGAGTTGAATGAGATAAATATGAGTCATGGAGAACTCATTTGATCAAAAATATGTCAAAAAAATGTTCAAAATGAATTGCCAAAAACTTGGATTATTCACTTGCAGCTCGACGGATGGTTTTAATTTTCAAATTGAAGAGTACTCTTCAAGTTGGAATTTTCAAATTTGAGGAAGAAGCCTTATTTTCTGAGTTGAATTCGTTGTTAGGGTGATGATAAACTTGTGGGAAGAGTTTTGAAGTTAGGTGGAATCTATATTGATCAGGCAGGTCCGAATCGTGTGGCAAAAGTTAGAAAATCTGTCAACTTAGCTTACGGCACATGGGTATTCTATCAGTTTTTCTTCACTAAACGAAATCTAGGCGGGAGGAATGTATCAAAATTTGGTCAAATCAAGTTGGTACAGAGTAAGAGAGGACAGATATATTCATTGAATTTTATTGGTTATTATAAAAATGTTGATAAATACGTAAAGGCTAGGTATGACTCAATTTATCGTCTCTCAATATTTTTGTCAATGATTTTGTATTGTGCGCATTCTTGTATCTTTTCACTAGTAGGTTTAGGAAACATGTGTATTGAACCTGTTCCATAAATATAATAACATTCATTTGTAGGAACATGATACAACATTATTGGAACAAAAATATTAAAAGACGACACATTGGATCTTCTATAGCCTTCCCTTATCTATCAACATTTTCATAATAACCAATAAAATTCAATGAATATATCTGTCTCCTCTCACTCTGTACCAACTTGATTTCACTAAATTTTGATACATTTTTCTCGCCTAGATTTCGGTTAGTGAAGAAAAGCTGATAGAATACCCATGTGCCGTGAGCTGAGTTGACAGATTTTCTAACTGTTGCCACACGATTTGGACTTCCCTGATCAATATAGATTCCACCCAACTTTCAAACTCTTCCTAAGAGTTTATGATCACCCTAACAACAAATTCAACTCAGAACATAAGGCTTTTTCCTCAAATTTGAAAATTTCAACTCCAACAATACTCTTCAATTCGGAATTTTTTCATGTTTAGAGTGACTTTCATACGAATATTGTGAATTTATAAGTCATTTAACATCTCAGGCTAGAGAATTTACAAAATTATTTCGTACAGAGCGGTTATTTAAAATGATCTGGGAATATTCTGATTTCAAGAATTTATTCTAAAACGAAGAATATCTTATGAAGTCACTGAAAATTAGAGGGGGTTAGTCTTATAATAAGGGGATTGGTTCAGGGGAAGAGTGAAGAATAAACTCCTCTCAATCCTAGAATATCGTTTTTTCGGTGCATGGTTATATCGAAAGTAAAAAATATAACACATCTGTTCGTATGTTGCTGGAGTTTGAATCGTTTCTTGGAACGAATGAATAATCCGAAGACATGTGAAGAAGTCAATTCGAGAACATGAATAATAATTTCTTCAAAATTTTGCCGTATTGAACCACACATAATGAACAACGTTGAACGAGCTTTAAATCAACGTTGGCAAATGAACTATCGGCGTTACAACAACATTGTACTGGTTGTCCCTGGTGGAACTGAACGACCACGGAACGACCATGAAACAACCGTCGTTTTGTTCAATAAAGCGACCTAGAAACGACCATAAAGCGACTTTGAGAAAAATTCGTGTTTTTTGAGAATAATTGAGCGTAGGTAAAAAATCAAAAGAGCATCATTAAGTAGAGGCTTTGATCTATCAATTGACATGAACATCATGTTGAAATTCGATGATTGAGGTACTGTTTGGATCGTTTGAAAAAGAGGAATTTTTGGAAGGAAATCGGCTCGGTATAACGGAACGCGTTGAGCGTGAGGGGCGGAGCTTGAGTAAAGGACACGTGGCGAAGGGGGGAGCGAGGGAGCAACTAATCACGCCTACCGAAGGAGGGACGCGGCAACGTAACAAGAACGGCGAAACGACCATGGAACGACTAACAAACGACTTTCACATAATGTTCAGGTTAAATAAATTTGTCTTTCATATGATTGTTATTTCGGAATGCATGAGTATGTGTTCACTGAAAGGGCTATTGATAGGTGAATTGGAAGAATGGATACTAATTACGGGAAAAACTCAGAAAGAGTTCATTTTGGATTGGGAACGAGAAAACGACCGTGAAGCGACCTTATAACGACCAAAAGGTGACTTTTTCGGAAATTCACTGATACTTTCGTTTTTTGATTTGATCGCGATCTCGTTGAAAATTTGTGATTTATATCTGGCTTGAGGAAGGGTGTGACCACATCATAATCCCATTGAAACATTCACCTCGGGGTTAATTATTCGCAAATCAAGTGCGGACATATAAAGCGACTATGAAACGACCAACCGACGACTTTCGTATAAGTTTTAGGTTTCCCATTGTTATTCATATTGTTACAATTTCAAATTGAATCAGCTGCTTACTGAATGTCCTATGGATATGTAAATCACGCGCATGGATAACAATCACGGGAAGTAATCGGAAAGAGTTCATTTTGGATTGGAAACGAGAAAACGACCGTAAAGCGACCTTAAAACGACCGAAGGGTGACTTTTTCGGAAATTCACTGATACTTTCGTTTTTTGATTTGATCGCGATCTCGTTGCGATTTGTGGTTTATATCTTACTTGAGGGAGGCTGTAACTACATCATAATCCTATTGAAAGATTCACCTGAAGGTTGATTGTTCGCAAATCGAGTGCGAACATACAAAGCGACTATGAAGCGACCAACCGACGACTTTCGTATAAGTTTCAGGTTTCCCATTGTTTCTCATATTGTTACAATTTCAAATTGAATCAGCTGCTCACTGAATGTTCTATGAATATGTAAATCACGAGGATGGATAACAATCACGGGAAGTAATCGGGAAGAGTTCATTTTGGATTGGAAACGAGAAAACGACCGTAAAAGAACTTTAAAACGACCAAAGGGTGACTTTTTCGGAAATTCACTGATACTTCCGTTTTTTGAGTTGGTCGCGTTGATAATTTGTGGTTCATATCTTACTTGAGGAAGGCCGTAACCGCATCATAATCCTATTGAAAGATTCACCTCAAGGGTAATCATTTGCAAATCGAGTGCGGACATATAAAGCGACTATGGAACGACCAACCGACGACTTTCGTATAAGTTTCAGGTTTCCCATTGTTTCTCATATTGTTACAATTTCAAATTGAATCAGCTGCTCACTGAATGTCATACGGATATGTGAATCACGCGCGTGGATAACAATCCCGGGAAGAAATCGGAAAGAGTTCATTTCGGATGGGAAATGAGAAAACGACCGTAAAGCGACCTTAAAAGGAGCGAAGGGTGACTTTTTCGGAAATTCACTGATACTTTCGTTTTTTGATTTGATCCCGATCTCGTTGCGATTTGTGGTTCATATCTTACTTCAGGAAGGCTGTAACCGCATCATAATCCTATCGAAAGATTCACCTCCAGGTTAATTATTCGCAAACCGAGTGCGGACATATAAAGCGACTATGGAACGACCAACCGACGACTTTAGTATAAGTTTCAGGTTTCCCATTGTTTTTCATATTGTTACAATTTCGGAATGGAACAACTGCTCACTGAATGTCCTATGAATACGTACATCACGCGGATGGATAACAATCACGGGAAGACATCGGAAAGAGTTCATTTTGGATTGGAAACGAGAAAACGACCGTAAAAGAACTGTGAAACGACCAAAGGGTGACTTTTTCGGAAATTCACTGATACTTTCGTTTTTGGATTTGATCGCGATCTCGTTGCGATTTGTGGTTCATATCTTACTTGAGGAAGGCTGTAACCACATCATAATCCTATTGAAAGATCCACCTCATGGTTGCTTGTTCGCAAATCGAGGGCGAACATACAAAGCGACTATGAAACGACCAACCGACGACTTTCGTATAAGTTTCAGGTTTCCCATTGTTTTTCATATTATTACAATTCCAAATTGAATCAGCTACTCACTGAATGTCCTATGGATATGTGAATCACGCGCATGGATAACAATCACGGGAAGTAATCGGAAAGAATTGATTTCGTTTCGGAACCAGAAACCGACCATAAAGCGACCTCAAAACGACCAAACAGTGACTTTTTCCATGAATTCACTGACATTGTCATTTTCTAATTTGCTCGCGAGTTCGTTTACAAATGTTGGACGACTTCTGATCATTTCAACTCCAGATGGATCTTTTCAATATGGATCTCATGTTGTTACACCCTTCCTCAATTAGGATTCAAATTACACATCACCAATGAACTCGCGATCAATCGAGAGGACGGAAATATCAAGGAATTTATGGAAAAAGTCCCTCCCTGGTCGATTTGTGGTTCCCAATCAAAAATGAACTCTTCCCTATTTCTTCCCGTAATTGTTGTTTATGCGCGTGTTTCACGTATCAATAGACCTTCCAGTGAAAACCTGATCCAATTCGAAAGGATAGTCATATGAAAAACAATGGGAGGCCTGAAACCTCTTCGAAAGTCGGCAGTTGATCGTTCCATAGTCGCTTTATATGTCCGCACTCGATTTGCGAATAATTAACCCTGGGGTGAATCTTCCAATAGGATTATGATGCGGTTACAGCTTTTCTGAAGTAAGATATGAACCACAAATTATCAACGAGATCGCGATGAAATCAAAAAACGGAAGTATCAGTGAATTTCCGAAAAAATCACCCTTTGGTCGTTTTAAGGTCGCCTCACGGTCGTTTTCTCGTTTTCAATCCAAAATGAACTCTTTCCGGTTACTTCCCGTGATTGTTATCCATGCGCGTGATTTTGATATCCATAGGGCATTCAGTGAGCAGCTGATTCAATTTGAAATTGTAACAATATGAAAAACAATGGGAAACCTAAAACTTAAACGAAAGTCGTCGGTTGGTCGTTTCATAGTCGCTTTATATGTCCGCACTTGATTTGCGAATAATTAACCCTGAGGTCAATCTTCTGATAGGATTATGATGCGGTTACAGCCTTCCTGGAGTGAGATATAAACCACAAATTGTCAACGTGATTGCGATCAAATCAAAAAACGAAAGTATCAGTGAATTTCCGAAAAAGTCACCCTTTGCTCGTTTCAAGGTCGCTTTACGGTCGTTTTCTCGTTTCCAATACAAAATGAACTCTTACCGATCACTTCCCGTGATTGTTATCTATGCGCGTGATTTTGATATCCATAGGGCATTCAGTGAGCAGCTGATTCAATTTGAAATTGTAACAATATGAAAAACAATGGGAAACCTAAAACTTAAACGAAAGTCGTCGGTTGGTCGTTTCATAGTCGCTTTATATGTCCGCACTTGATTTGCGAATAATTAACCCTGAGGTCAATCTTCTGATAGGATTATGATGCGGTTACAGCCTTCCTGGAGTGAGATATAAACCACAAATTGTCAACGTGATCGCGATCAAATCAAAAAACGAAAGTATCAGTGAATTTCCGAAAAAGTCACCCTTTGGTCGTTTCAAGGTCGCTTTACGGTCGTTTTCTCGTTTCCAATACAAAATGAACTCTTACCGATCACTTCCCGTGATTGTTATCCATGCGCGTGATTTTGATATCCATAGGGCATTCAGTGAGCACCTGATTCAATTCGAAATTGTAACAATATGAAAAACAATGGGAAACCTAAAACTCAAACGAAAGTCGTCGGTTGGTCGTTTCATAGTCGCTTTATATGTCCGCACTTGATTTGCGAATAATTAGCCCTGAGGTCAATCTTCTGATAGGATTATGATGCGGTTACAGCCTTCCTGGAGTGAGATATAAACCACAAATTGTCAACGTGATCGCGATCAAATCAAAAAACGAAAGTATCAGTGAATTTCCGAAAAAGTCACCCTTTGGTCGTTTCAAGGTCGCTTTACGGTCGTTTTCTCGTTTCCAATCCAAAATGAACTCTTACCGATCACTTCCCGTGATTGTTATCCATGCGCGTGATTCACATATTCATAGGACATTCAGTGAGCAGCTGATTCAATTTGAAATTGTAACAATATGGAAAACAATGGGAAACCTGAAACTTATACGAAAGTCGTCGGTTGGTCGTTTCATAGTCGCTTTGCACCGAAAAAACGATATTCTAGGATTGAGAGGGCGCATCTAACTTTAAGAACATTGGCTTCTAAAATAAGCGCCAAGAATATGTTCTTGTTGTAAGTGAGCATTCCTCTCATACTGAGAATGACGTGTAGTATTCTCATTTTGAGAATACTACAGGATTCCCATCTCAAGGATACTATGCGTTCACCTCAATTATTCATAATATTTACTATTCCCACATCCAGAATATACAGCTGAATATGGATTCGTAATGATAAATGTTTTGCAAAACATGACCCCTTGCATATGTCAATCACGTGGTGATATGACATAGCATAATTCGTGCGCACGTATGATATTAAACGTGCACATAAATGATTCAGTTGACTATGGAATAATATTCATTTTCGCATAATATTGTCATATGAATGAATATAATCTCTTAGTTCAGTTCTCAAATTGATGAAAGAAATAAGAAAAATGAACGCTACCCATATATTACAGCAATTGTGAAATAATTTCAAATAATTCACAAAGAAATTATTGGAATCCTTGTCGACCTCGTACTGTATGTGTAAAAGATGTATGGAAACATGTTTCAATGTCAGCTGCTAGAACCGCGTTCTACAGGAATCGAACTCCCTGGTGGGAATGATCTCAATGAAGATATTCAATGATAACAAGCGTTCAAACTGCGGGGGTCAATAGCGAAAATCTCATAGCCCTACACGCGGAATCGAACCTAACACAAAATCCTAACCCTGATGAGAGAATGACGCTTCGACCAGTACAGCTGTACGCCAGTTATGAATTCTGACATCATAAATTAAAGTAATATTGTATAGTCGGTGTGAAGAGTCCGGTAACAGATCTAACGGGAATATTTTCGAACACGTTGTTATTGATGAATTTCAAATATTCCTCTCTGACTGTATACTATTAAGAATGTTTCTCTTATCATTCTGATGAGTTACAAATTTTCGAATAACAGCAATAACATATTATATGAAGATATTTTCGTTGAAACTGTTACTGCAGTTCTTACACCGACTAGACTAGACTTGCAAATTATTCAAATTCAGTATCAGTAATAATTTTTCTGTAACGTGAAACCGGTACCTACGCGATGCATCAGAAAAGATCAATTGAAGTGACGTGTTTATCCGATTCAATCATCCGTCGGTTGAATATAATAATCTACGAGCCTGTGTGAAAATTGCAGTTCGGGTGACAGGTGTGAGGTTAAATTTATGTGATCAAAAAATGGATGAATTATTTTTGTGGAATGTGTGGTGGTTATTTCTTGAATAATGTGTATCAAAAAATCTGTTAGTAAGTGCAAAATGAATTAGTAAATCAGTCATAGCTGTTGTAACATGTCGAAAAATCGTAATTTGTTGATGCAGTGAAAATGAATTTTCTTCAAATACTTACATCAGTACTTCTAGGCAAAATCTCAGAGATCATATTGATTTTGAGTTAAATGAGATAAATATGAGTCATGAAGGACTCATTTGATCAAAAATATGTCAAAAGAATGTTCAAACTGAATTGCAAAAAACTTGGGTTATTGCACTTGCAGCTCGACGGATGGTTTTACTTTTCAAATTGAAGAGTACTCTTCATGTTGAAATTTTCAAACTTGAGGAAAAAGCCTTATTTTCTGAGTTGAATTCGTTGTTAGGGTGATGATAGACTTGTGGGAAGAGTTTGAAAGTTAGGTGGAATCTATATTGATCAGGAAAGTACAAATCGTGTGGCAAAAGTTGGAAAATCTGTCGACTTAGCTTACGGCACGTGGGTATTCTATCAGCTTTCCTTCACTAAACGAAATCTAGGCAGGAGGAATGTATCAAAATTTAGTAAAATCGAGTTGGTACAGAGTAAGAGAGGACAGATATATTCATTGAATTTTATTGGTTATTATAAAAATGTTGATAAATACGTAAAGGCTATGTATGACTCAATTTGTCGTCTCTCAATATTTTTGGTCAATGATTTTGTATTGTGTGCATTTTTGTATCTTTTCACTAGTAGGTTGAGGAAACATGTGTATTGAACCTGTCTCATGAATATAATAACATTCATCTGTAGGAACATGATACAACATTATTGGAACAAGAATATTCAAAGACGACACATTGGATCTCCTATAGCCTTCCCTTATGTATCAACATTTTTATAATAACCAATAAGATTCAATGAATATATCTGTCCTCTCTTACTCTGTACCAACTTGATTTTACTGAATTTCGATACATTTGTCCTGCCTAGATTTCGTTTAGTGAAGAAAAGCTGATAGAATACCTATGTCCCGTGAGCTGAGTTGACAGATTTTCTAACTTTTCCCACACGATTTGGACTTTCCTGATCAATATAGATTCCACCCAACTTTCAAACTCTTTCTACAAGTTTATGATCACCCTAACAACAAATTCAACTCAGAACATACGGCTTTTTTCCCAAATTTGGAAATTTCAACTCCAAGAACACTCTTCAATTTGAGATTTTCTCATGTTTAGAATGACTTTTATACGAATATTGGGAATTTATAAGTCATTTAACATCTCAGGCTAGACAATTTACAAAATTATTTTTTACAGAGCGGTTATTTAAAATCATTTGGGAATATTCTGATTTCAAGAATTTATTCTGGAACGAAGAATATCTTATGGAGTCACTAAAAATTAGAGGGGGTTAGTCTCATAATAAGAGGATTGGTTTAGAGGAAGAGTGAAGAATAAATTCCTCTCAATCTTAGAATATCGTTTTTTCGGTGTGTATGTTCGGACTCGATTTGCGAACAATTGACCTTGAGGTGAATCTTTCAATAGGATTATGATGCGGTTACAGCCTTCCTCAAGTGAGATATAAGCCACAAATCGCAACGAGATCGCGATCAAATCAAAAAACGAAAGTATCAGTGAATTTCCGAAAAAGTCACCTTTTGGTCGTTTCATGGTCGCTTTACGGTCGTTTTCTCGTTCCCAATCCAAAATGAACTCTTCCTGAGTTTTTCCCGTAATTAGTATCCATCCGTTCAATTCACATATCAATAGCCCTTCCAGTGAACACATACTCATGCATTCCGAAATAACAATCATATGAAAGACAAATTTATTTAACCTGAACATTAGGTGAAAGTCGTTTGTGAGTTGTTCCATGGTCGCTTCGTCGTTCTTGTTACGTTGCCGCGTCCCTGCTTCGGTAGGCGTGATTAGTTGCTCCCTCGCTCCCCCCTTCGCCACGTGTCCTTTACTCAAGCTCCGCCCCTCACGCTCAACGCGTTCCGTTGTACCGAGCCGATTTCCTTCCAAAAATTCCTAGTTTTCAAACGATCCAAACAGTACCTCAATCATCGAATTTCAACATGATGTTTATGTCAATTGATAGATCAAAGCCTCTACTTAATGATGCTTTTTTGATTTTTTCCCTACGCTCAATTATTCTTAAAAAACACGAATTTTTCTCAAAGTCGCTTTAAATGGTCGTTCCTAGGTCGCTTCATTGAACAAAACGACGGTCGCTTTGTTCCACCAGGGGTTACTCCAACCACGTTACAACGTTGGCAACCAACCCTGGTAATCAGTGCTGTACCAGTACTGTTTCGATTGTTATGGTTGGTTGGAAGTCGGCATTTTCTGCATGGGCATATACGTATGTACATCAGAATGAAAAAACGTGAACTCAATTATTAATCCCGTCCTGAATAAATTTTTTTATTCGAATTATATATCCCTCGCGTCGTCACTCAAAAGCAGTGTTGCCAACGCTATTCCAGAATTTACCCCTCATCTATACATCAAATTTCCCGAAATTTCCCACTACTTCGGGAGAAATTTCCCGCAAAATTCCCGCAAGAATATAGCACTTCTATTTTACACCCAAGAGCACAAAAACCTCCAGGAACGTTCATTGAACGTTCGCGAACGTCCGGGGACATTCAATGAACGTTCCTGAAGGTTAATGTTCCCTTGGGGAATTTTTCATTTTATCCTTGTTATTAATCGATTAGAATCTATATCTTTTTTCCCCCTAAGACTGATCTTTTATGAACCAAAATTCGTTCCGTCAAAATAAAAATTCACTCAGTCCACACGAGTGGAAAACGCTCTTTTCGGAGTTATTACAGCTGATCAATATCCCATAAAATATTGGATGACCAAGGCCTTTCTCACATAAGATCAGGAAGGCGCAACGCAGAACAATCACAACTGGTTGCCTCTCAGTTTTATTCAAAAATACCTAGGAATCAATCAATCTTATGCGTTCCGTCTCAAGATCAGCCTGAAGTGATACAGCGCGACCCTAGTAAAAAAATCCGATAGAAAACGCCGGGATTTTTTTACCAAAGAATGTGAAGAAAATTTTCTTATCCCGAGTATAAATCTTTTTGAGATAAGAAAAAAAGAAATATTTTCTCAGAACAAACCAATTTTTCTTTCAGTGTATGATTATACCACGCATGAGAATCAAAAAACAGGAAAAATATATTGATTTTGAATGAGATGAAAAAATTGGGATTTGGTTTCTGAAAAATAATGACGCACAGAATTCTCAGAAAGTCCATGACGTAAAATTCATTTTAGATATAAAATTATCCGCAAAAATTAAAGTATGACAAAATTTTGTAATTACAATAAACCAGAATCAGCAAAATGAAATAAGGAATTCCTGACGGTAAAATTAGGATACATATAATTAATATTATACCAACTTTATAGCAGACAGGAATTTACACATATATCATAGGAGCAACATAGAATGTTGATCACCAAAAATCATCACATTCCAGGTACATATGGTAACACAAATGTTTCATCACAGAAAGTTTCACTGAATTATTTTACCATCGAGAATACAGGAAGGACCAAATGATAGTTTTTTAATCCTCTTTGGGAACACTTTAAAAGATAGCTTATGGAACACTTGGATATCAACACTACTTCATTCAAGATTTCTTTAGGTCCTCTTAAGATGTCTTTCAGACACCTTCAATGAGATATCTTTGAGTTATTTGAAAGTGTCATGTAAGATACATTTTAGATATTTTTGAAACATCTTTTAGCATGTTCCAAAAGGAGGGATCTAAAAATGTTTATTGGAATTTATTTTCTCCACACATTGGAATTTATCATTTCTTTGGTCGGCTCGAAGCTCAAACACCCTCCACAGTTTTCTATACCTTCTTTCGATATTAAAAGACATTTTAATGTTTCTGTTTTGAGATTCACTCGGTATTGAGTCTTGATATTGTTCAAATCACTAAACAGACGCTCAACAGTAACATTAGAGAATGGCAATACCAACAATAGTTTCATTACAATCCAAAGATTTGGAAACAACAATTTCCCAGCAGGATTTTTCAATTTCCCCACTCTCTTCCAATATTCATCCGCTGGCAAATTTGGGAATAGACTATGCGTCGCATAATCAAGTAATGCATGATTGCGCCATTCTTGATCTAGTAATTGTGGAGTTACGTAGTCGTTTAAATTAGGAAATCTTTCAAGTACTGAATGTAAACTTTTAATTGACAAAGACTGAGCTACTTCAGGATTGACCACTTCTAAGATTTCAAAAAGTGAGTCTTGAAATTGGAATCTTGTTTTGATCTAAGTAACGGCTTCTATGTAACAATTCCTGCATGAATTATAACAAATATTCAAATCTTGTGCAGATACTCCTTCATTTTTCAGATCCTGAATAGTTTCATGAGCAAGCAATCCTAAATATATCTGATCATTTTCAACAAACAACTTTAGATTTTCATGATCAACTGTCAATACATTCTTTGCTCTCACAGCCTTAATATCCATGTAATTACTACACAAAGTCTGAACTAATTTATGGATTTCTGGTTTCAGTTTATGTAATAAGGGTTGTTCTTGCTGAAACATTGTATTAAAATCATTCATCAGAGATAAAACGTAAGACATGAATTCAAGATATGCTTTATTCAATGAATTATCCATTGTTATCAGCATTTCTTCCACAGTTTTTGATGGATCTTCAAAAAGTGACTCTCTGAAATATGCCTTCAAAGGTACGAATTGTTCCAGTACTCTATTAACACATTTTTGAATGGATAACCATCTAGTTATTGATGGTGACAAGATTTTATGGATTTCGACATTAAAAAATTGTTGAAATTCTTTGAAACGTACTTGTCGCTGAAAACTTCGACTGAAATGAGATCCTATATTCCTTAAAAGATCTTCGACAGATCTCGGTAGTTTCAGACAAGCTTTAGAAGCTACTAAGTGGATCATGTGACATGAACATTCAATAAAAGCCACGCGCGGGAACTCTTTTCTTAAATTCGCCACAACTGATCGGTTTTCTCCAAACATAACATTTGTGGTATCACTTGAGAATCCAACGAAATTTGATGAAGGAATATCATGCTCTTTGAAACAAGTTTTAAGGCATGCTGTCAAATCATCTGCTGTTCCCGAAGGTGTTTCTATCATATCGAAAAATCTTCTACCAATTTGATCTTTACGATCGTCAAAAAAAATCACTGCAAAGGCGCATTGTTTTATGTTTCCTCTGTCTGTTGTTTCATCCATTATTATACTGAAAAAGCACGCTTCTTACTTCAAAGTATCATTTAAACTTTTTTGAAACTCTTTAGCTATTGAGTTTTTGATTACTGCAGTTGCCTTCGACCTTCGGGAACTTATCTGTTTCGCGATTTCTGAATCTGGGAATAAATCATGACATAGTGGAGAGAGAGTGTCCATTAATGTAAAAGGCAAATTGTTCGTCGCCAATAGACCAGCGAGTTTGATTTCAGCTCTTCTTGCGAGAGTACTGGAAATGACTTCAAACATGTCAGGTAAGGGAATGGTTTTGGCAATCTGAGATGAAAGCTGCTGATGTCTATTTGACTTATAATGTTTCATAATGTCATTTTTATGTGCATTGATGTCTACAGTACATATTCGACAATGACCAACTTCATTGCCTCTTACACTGAGAAAAAGGATTCGTTGACTCAAATGAGATTTGTTTACAGTAAATAAATCGTATATTTGGATACGAGCAAAGAAATATTTACTAATATTCATTTTATCACATAGTTGTTAAATACACCACATATTTCTTTGAGCCAACTTCATACCGACTATGATTCGATAGATCTGAATTTGACAAGAATTCATATTCATTTACATTAACTCCAATCATTTTGAATCAAATGAATGATTTGGTTATAGTTAATAAATATGAATTTCTTGACTCAACACAATGTTTGGTTAAATCAATATGTCTTATTTGTATGGAATGATACTTCTTGAAAATGCTCAACCAAATGCGTTGATTTGTCAGAAGGAAACCTTTTTCTCAGTGTACTTTCTCTTTTTTTTTTGACAACCAGCCTTTAAACTCTGGAATGTCACACCAAGAAGGTACAAATTTGTTGTATCTTCTCTTACTCTTCAATTCTTTAGAGGTTTTTTTCGTTTCAGGCGCAGATTTTTCGGTTGACGTAACTTCCACATCATCCTAACAAAAGAAAAAGTTGGTAATTTAGTACTTGAATAATGTCAGCTGAATATAAATATTTTTATAAACATTTGATCGAGCAATATTCAAATGAGTAAAACGTTTTCATAAGTTCTAAGGGTTTGTGTTGATGCTTTGTGCATAAATAAAACTAAAAAATCAAAAACAGAATTCACGATCAGTGAATTGAAAAAGTCCGTATCCTCGTGATCACCGGAGTCCGAGAATACTCTTTGTGTTTCTGGAATCCATTTAAAACAAATAGATAATCCATTTCAGATATGATTGAATGACATTTTTATTGCATTGGAAGAAATATTTGTTCATAATGAATGAAAATTTTTCTCGCCCTATTGAAATAGCTATTTATTGGAGACAAGAAACACTCCTGTCCCAGATAGCACACGCTTGTTCTAAATGAACTCCCGTTATGACAGTTCCGAAAGAATTCTTTAAGAATTCTCAAAAGTTCATTCGGAATTCTTTTTGAATACTAAGAGTTCCTCAAGAATTTTTTCTGAACTGTCATAACGGGAATTCTTTAAGAATACCACGATGAATCCGTAAAGAATTCTTTATGGATACATCGGGACCAGTGTGCTATCTGGGTTTGCTCTATATACTTTAAGATACAGTGCAATACGTGAATACAAGGTTTCAGAATATTATCAAATAAGCATGCTTGGAGAGACTTTTCCATCAAATAATAATATCCATAATTATTTAAAACAAAATCCAACCTCTAAATTTTCCTCTTCAAAAACATGAAGACTCTCGGCACTTCTCTCATGAACAGGGGAAAATCCATGTAGCCCAGATGACATAGAATGATTGTCATCATCATCAATCTTCTGTTTCTTTGCTGCCTGGAGAAAATACTCACATTACTTATGGTTTTTATATAGCACATTGAATCGTGAGACATAGATACATCTCTGACAACACAGTGATTCAAAATGAGTTCATTATGGAGCCTTCCGAAGTAGCTGACCAGATGATCAGGTCAGCTCCCTCACAGCATCACAGTCCCAGAAGAATTCTTAAAGAAATCATAAAGAATACAATCAGTTCAATAAGAATTCTTTATGAATTCTTTTGGGACTGTGGTGCTGTAAGGGCTACTTCGGAAGGCTCCTATAAGTACTTTGGGAAATGGAAGAATTCATATCCCACACAGTATATCATCGAAAGTGCATAATGAATTCATTTGAGACAGTAAGAATTCAAAATGAATTCATCAAGAACTCTTTCTGGACTATTTTGCTTTGTGGGATAGGGATTCTTCATGAATATATCGGAAACTGTTGTGCTGCTTGAGATCTTCTTGGAACTTCATATAAGAAACACATAATCAATTATGAATTTGTGAAGCTTTTCAGCATGCGAAAATGGTAAAATATCAGAAATTTGGAAATTTGAAAATATTCTTCATGTGACAATATAAATAGATAGGCACTCAAAGCTTCTATTGCCGATATTATCTGCAATTTCCCACCTATTTGTCTAGGAAGTTAATTTACTCAATTTAGAAACCTCGCATAATCTGAATTAATAACAAAATTATGAACTGTGAGTAACATGTTAATGATTTTATAAACACAGGATTAATAAATGAAATTTTTTTCCCATTCAAATGTGAAAACTTCGGAGTGAAAATGTTTTTCAAATCTTTGATAGAAGGAAAGAAGTGGAATGCTTCTTCTTTCTAACCTGTATTTTCGATCAAAGTCTCGGAATATCTTCCCCAGCAGCACATCCACCGGTTTCTACGTCGCATCTCCGTGGACTCTACGTGGATGAATGGTGGGCGTGGATGGAACGTGGATGAACGGAGATTCCACGTGGAGGCAACGTAGAGGCAACGTAGGAATGTCCGGTGCTGTACGGGCTCATTTGAAGACTTATACGTTCACCTAAAAAAAAATGTCATTTTAATGTCAAGCACATCATTCATAAGAATAACTAAAACTGAAGGGTATCATATTTATTACTTACTGTAGATTGATCAGTCCTTTCTAACCATCGATCCATGATTATTTGACTTCGTTAGCACATACGATGTTTTTTCCACCATCGCATTATGGCACTACACTATTGTTTTTTGTTTCGATGGGAGGTATAAACAAATGAAGTATTTTTTGGCAGTGAGCCACTAAAATTCCCACAAAATTCCCGCAACAGACCATTTCCCACAATATTTCCCGAACGTGCCTAAATTCCCCGCAATTCGGGAAATTTCCCGCAGATTGGCAACACTGCTCAAAAGACGTTGAGTTTTCAAATAATTTTTGAGCATCGATTGAATATAAACAAACTTGGATATTTCACTCCAAGGAAGGTGGTATTTCAATCTTCAAACGGGTGAAGTACAAATCACTCTTTAATTACGAGTGACACTTTTCACTCTAGTTGGAAAAGTGAAGAGATTTACTCTATTAGAGTGATTTTATCACTCTTAAAGAGTGAAAGCACAATCCACTCCAAATCGGGAGTGGGAATTTCACTCTTAGAAATTTAGAGAGTGAGCATGATCCGGTAATGGTACCATATGAGTTTCATCCCAATCGGTTTAGAAGTACAATAGAAAGATTTTTTTCCAATAAATTTCGCTTCCTCCCGAATTCAAAACATACATACGAACGAGGAAGTCTAGTGCCAATTAGCAGAGTTCTTTTCCAATGTGCTTGGACAAAAAAAATTCAATTCATCTGTTTACTGGTGAATCAGTGAAATTTCATGTCACTGATTCCGTCAGTACTTATTCTACTGATTCTCAGTTGTTTTCACTATCAAATCAGTGGAATTTACTGAATCTTCAGTGATTAGAGGAGTCACTGATACAAGCAGTGATTTTTTCACTGGTTCAGATTTACAGACTAATGAAAAATTAAGTACTTGAGAGTAAGTATATTCCAGAATATTATGGATCCTTCCGATTGCAAAAGCTCTTGGCCCCAGGGGCCATGAATTAGCCAATGGGAATTAATTCTCAAAGCCCCAGGGGCTATGAATGCCTGCAATCGGAAGCATCCTATATGTATGTATACGTTGAAAATGAGATTATCATCAAGATGATGATACATATAGCATAACTACACCCTGATGAAAATAGCCGTTAGAAACAAAGAGAACCTTCAGCTGAGCATAACGGAATCAGTACGTGTTTTTCAGAAACACATATCGATATTGACTTCGTTAGATTCGGATGGAGGTTCTGTCCGTTTTCAACGGTTAGTCTTATCAGGGCAGCTTTGTCTGACTGAGAGGACTGAAAATGCGATTGATTTTAAAATGATCTCTTCAAAAGTTTGATCACTCTTGTCATTCTTCAAGGTGAATTATATTTCTATTTTCACTCTATCCCAGATAGCACCAGAGTCTCAACAAAGGGCTCCAGTTTGAGAGTAGAAAAAGAATTCTTTATAAATACATTCATTATAATACTTTCAATTAAAATAGAATTTTTCATCAACACCTCAGTGTTCAGGAAGAAATTATATTGCAAGTTCGGAAATAATTTTCAGAAGATCCAAAATGTATTCATTTCGAATTCATCGGAGTCATATTAAATATACATGATCATTTGTGCTATCTGGATATGCTTCATAATTCCATTTCTGAAGTCTATAGAAAGAAATGTCTATTTCTAGAAGAATTTCAAATACAATATGTTCATACTTTTGGATCGTTTCTACGATTGGCTTGGACTGATGAATCCAGGATTCAGGACATGACGGTCATAACTCAGCTCCCAGAATTCTTCACATACCCAAGTAACATAAGGAGTTCTAAGAATGTGCTTGAACATTCTGAGAATGCCCTGGAACCTTCTCAGAATGTTCGAGCACATTCTCAGAACTTCTTGTGTTACTTGGGTATATACTTGTTCAAGGAAATTGACTCAGCTTTCCCTCTTTCCTTCATTTTTGATTCCATTGATCTATTGCTGTCCAATGATAGATAGATAGATAGATACATGGATGGATGGATGGATGGATGGATGGATGGATGGATGGATGGATGGATGGATGGATGGATGGATGGATGGATGGATGGATGGATGGATGGATGGATGGATGGATGGACGGACGGACGGACGGACGGACGGACGGATACATTGCATGTTGTAGGGAGCCCTGTTGAACAAAAACCAGATATACCATATTATCAGTCCATCAGAACTGAGTAATAGAAATACAAACTTTGAAAACTCAAACTAAAACTTAACGAAAAATAGAGAAAAAAATTAACTTCCAAGAAGCGAGCCATACCGAACACTCCGCATGTCCACCGGCTAGCAAGTATTTGAGAAGTTCATTCTCAAACACTCCGAAGGATGCGATCCTGAGCGGAGGAGGGAGTGAGTTCCAGAACCTCATACCTGATATTGTGAAGGAACGACCATAGCACTCCGTTCGATGTTGGGGAATTGTCAATGAATCAGGATTGGTTCTAGGAGACACCCGCGTTCCCCGGCTGATGGCCCGAAAAAAGGGTCAAAAAGAATTCTGGGTCCCCTATTCTTGACAAGTTGATATAAAAAGCACCCAAGGAAATACTTCCTACGCTCAGCAAGCTTGAGCCAGCCTAAAGTGCGGAAGTACGGAGTGATATGCTCATCCCTCCTCACACCGAATATAAATCTCACGCACGCATTCATCGCTCTTTGCATCCTTAGATTGTCGACTACCAAGATGTCGAGGAGAACTAAGCAGCAGTAATCAAAAAGAGGAAGAATAAGTGTAGTAATTAGATCGACTTCAAGTTTCCAAGAGAAAAAATTACTATGTCGCCTGAGCTGTGAGAGCACTCTGAAAACTTTACTGCAAGTAAATACGGCTTGACTACTCCAATCCAAGGTGAGAATTATCGTAACACAATGATGAGATGGATAATGAGAGCCCAAGTGGTTTTTCATATCACAGAAATGATCTGAGGACATTTTCTTCATTACTATGGTCCCTATCAAATGACGTAAGTATTCGATTTTCATTTGTCTCCAATTGGAGGCATATTCAGGAAAAGAAGTGAAATCTCAATAAAAAACACTCCAAAAAAGTAGAAAAATAACGCCAAGCACATGAAAATGCGATCAATCTCTACAAAAACAAATCTATAAACCTATTCTCAACAGAAATTACATTACATTTCAAATTTCGATGCAATACAATAGGATATAAACGAATAAAAATATACGAAAAAAAAAGATGTGGAATCAATATGTGCTGCCAAGTACATTTGGTTATCCGAATGGTATGTAAACGATTTTTTGTATATTGTAACTTCAATTTTTTTTCAATCCTATTCAAAGTGATTTATGATCTTTAAAAAACATCATTGTATTGAAAATGAATATACAGTTGAGTGGAAGAAAAATTAGGTTCAATCATTTGGCATACCTACTAGTACTAGAAAGGACTCTGATTTATTTTGAACCAAACGTGTTGGTCATTTCTGAACAGTTTTGAAATTCATGTCGATGTGGAACACTTGGCGTGGCCAATAAAGATCTATAATATAAGTGTTCATCAATAAGAGCTCAAAATTTTCCACGAGCCACGTCAAGTTCTTCGTATGGACATGAATTTCAAAGCTGTTCAGGAATGATGAACACGTTTGGTTCAAAATAAGTCAGAGTTCTTTCCAGTAGATATGCCAAATGATTGAACCCAATTCTTCTTCTACTCCACTTCATATTCATTTCCAATACAATGATGTTTTTCAAGGATCATAAATCACTTTGGATGGAATTGAAAAAAATTGAAGTTACAATGTACAAAAAATCGTTTACATACCATTGGAATAACCAAACGTACTTGACAGCACATATTGATCTCACATCTTTTTTTTCAGATTAGGCATATCCTGTTGTTTCGCATCGAAATTTCAAATGTAATGAAATTCCTGTTGAGAATAGGTTCATAGATTTCTTTTCGTAGATATTGATCGCATTTTCATGTGCTTGGCGTTTTTTCACTTTTTTGGAGTCTTTTTTATTGGGATTATATGTTCTTCGTATCTCGTTTGTGCATTCTACGAACGTTTCTATTTCGTATATACTTCGAACTTCTGTTGCTGCTTGGGAAGGTGCATTGTAATTATGATGTGGTAACAAACTGTGTTTGGTGAGCAATTATCGTATCCTCGGAATATGATGAAATGGAGTATTATCTGGATGCCATTGTGGTCATGAATTCAGAATTGGATGCACTTTTCATTTGTAGCATTCAACAAAGCAATATTCATTTTCTTCATAAGTCAATAGTATAATGCACACTGATAATTTAGTCCCAATGTAGCTCACCTCAACGTTTATATTTTGAGATGTCTTAGCGCC
This sequence comes from Gonatopus flavifemur, assembly GCA_018340375.1. Classification (NCBI taxonomy): domain Eukaryota; kingdom Metazoa; phylum Arthropoda; class Insecta; order Hymenoptera; family Dryinidae; genus Gonatopus; species Gonatopus flavifemur. The sequence goes on from JAFFJZ010000039.1 coordinate 1,179,445, forward strand.
TTATCAATTATGGACACGCTAGTCTTATAGAATGCCTCGACATCATTTTTCGAATATTTATAAAAGATTTCACTTGTGCAGTATAATTTTTGAACATTTTAATCATCCTTTTCAACGACTATAAGATATTTTCAATGTTGCAGAAGCTCGTTCGGTAATTACTGTCCGACATTTTATGAGTGTATTCGTTAAGTGGGAACGGAAATTTTAATCGTTCACTTTGCTCATTATTCTCAGTTTCATTCTCATGAATTCTCATTATTCATTTCATGAATAAGATTCTCAAAATATGCATTTATATTTTCTGGTTCCTGATTCCCACTATAAATTGCAACAGGAAAAGGCTCACAAATATCAGGATTGTGAAAAACCTTGCATAAAAAGGGCCAAAACTGATGACCACTCGGATTGTTTGATTTCAATCCATCTATATGAAAGATGAGTTATATGGAATTTGAATGAAGGTCCACATTGAAACAGGGTTTCAGTCCTTTCTGAATCCCACAATAAACAAACTCTCCATTCCCCAGTTCTTGAATTTCGTATGCGGCTTTTGAACTTTGCAGAAATGTTTTTGCTGTTTTCGGAAGATCAGGAAGTACATTATCTCCTCCAAGGATGGCTAATAATTAATCGAAGTGTTTATGAGAATTCTGACAACGAATTGCCCACTCTCTCAGTTTTTCTCCTGTACTTGAAACAGGTAAATGAATTCGATTTTCAGCTCCATCGTCGACTTCCCCTTCATCGGGACTATAATAATAATCTTCCTCCTGGTCCTCTTCAGAATCAGTTGATTCATTACTGTGATCGCTTGTACTCACAACATAATTGCTCTCTGGGAAAGTTTGAAACGTTTTAAATACATATCAATTTAGTCAACATCTTTCAGAAAGACAATTGAACTGTTTATACTGTTAGGGATGTAACTAACCGATTGTGATATCTTCTAGCATGGGTGATGGAATTGAATCAAGTGACCGTTCAGAAGAAGAATGATCAACGCATCAAATAGATTGGACTGAAGATTCGGTAGCGTATGATGTGGGAGCCTTAGGTTCAATTTCCGAACTATCAAGAGATGTATTTGGTTGTCCACTATTTTCCACAAGAGTGAAAGTTTTGAATGAGCTCTGTAATTAATCTGAAATAGAAGTTATGTTCGGATTAATGGAATGGTAAATATCATGTCTCAAACTAGACAGGAGAGAAGTTTATATAAATGAATTTTCAAACAAAAAAAATCAAAATTCTCTTCGAACAGTTTTTCAAAAATTCATTTACAAATTATTTCATGCTGTTTGAGAATATTCCCAACTTCATCCTTTTTACACTTGTATCACCTCGGTGATTCAGGTGTGGCTCACTTTCTATATGATCCATAAAAATGTTTTATGGTCATCGTAGTTTATGTTAGTTACCTATGAATTAAATAAACATAATTGATAATACAATCTCTTGTAATCAATACTCAATTCATTGATACGTACATATCACGCGTACTTTTACAGATGAATATTGAATTGTTCTTTGAGTGTTCAAAATAATTTTGATTCTATCTGTTATTCTAGATTTTAATGTGAAGTTAAGGGAACGCGAGTATGATAATAGAGGAATGATGTAAAATGTTTTTTCAAAAAATTGACTGTAAAATCAAATATTCTCATGTCCGAATTTTTTTAGATACAGTGAAAAATTGATCAGTTTCTAATTGAGTTCCACAAACAAACTTGAACAGATCTACCCAAAAATTTTTTGCTCGATGTTGTCTCATATTTTCAGTAAAAATATAAAACAATATTTCCAAAAAAATTTTTCGAATTTCAATTCACATATTATGAATGCAGAAATGATGTCAAGCTCAATAATAAATAATCAAATTATAAATTTTTTTGAACACGAATACATAATTTGCATTTCAAGAATTTCTATATTCGAATATTACTCCCCTGATAGTTTTCTTTTTTTCCGATGTTTGTACACCTGAAGTCGGGTTTCTTATCGTCTTCCTTCCATTGTTGTTTCCTATTTCAACCATTAAGACATGGAATTGGAAGTATCAAGTATATCGTAAGTGGGCCATATATTTTAAGAAATACAATTGTAACTGACATGAACCAAACAAGTTGACACTGTCATCGACAAACTTAGTTGAGCTGATGTGAACATCTTCATCATAATTGTTCATTTCAAATTTTCGCAGCTCGTTACAGGATTATCGATCTATACACACGGAGAAAAGAGTAGTTAATTTTACTAGAACTATAATTCATTCTACTAAAGACATTCATAAAATACGGGATTATCAAACTCAATAGTAACTCTTACCACTTCAGCCGAGTTGGCCATTTGTTTAAGAGTTACCACATATATTTGTGAATAAGGTTTCTGTTTATTGTTTTCATGATCCTTTACTCAGGATGAGATGTATAAAATTATCTAGTGGAATACAACCAATACATCTTGTATACAATATTTAATGCATCACTGGATTTAATATGTGAATATTACATTTCAATTTTTCAAAAATTTAATACTCATGAATGAAAATGTGATTTTTCCTAATTATTCCAACAGATACTACAGTACATACAAGAATGCTATGATCAAGTTGGAAAGGTTAGAAAAAAATTGTCATGTATTCACGGATGACAGGAAGGATCCTGATTAAAAAGTTGAAGCCCTCAAAAAATTGATAAAACTAAATGAAGCGCAAGATCAATCTGTATTCACAAAAGAATTACCAAATTTTAGCAGCGAAGAAGAGGACTTCAATTCAGACGGTTATTGAAATTCAATTATATGACATGGAACTCTTTACCTGTCAACATTTTCCTTTTTATCAACTCTGATTTGTAGATTCCTCAAATCCTGATTGCCCCAAAGGAAATAAACCAACAAAGTGTGAGTATTGTTATGCATATATAATCATTATAATGTCTCTAATTTTTTTCAAAATTTAAAATACTTCAAGATTATCATGCTGAATGTTGATTTAATTATGAAGGAATCTCATCACTTGTCGTATACGATAACAGGATTATTCTATAATACAATAATGAGTTTTCTATATGATGAATCGAAGTATTTTTGAATAATTCTTGTCGTTGTTCAATACTTCCACAGAGAAAAGTCTGTTCTGACTTTTTATTTGCTCTTATATAATATTATATGTTTCAGCGATACACAAACGTGAAGCAGTCAAATCTAAAAGTGAGGAAATGATTATCATTCGAGTTCATAGTTGTGAGTGAATTTGTGAATTTTATTTGAAGTTAAATTGCATTTTAGAACGTTCAAGGTAGTTCTCCGAGAGAATTTAGGATCAAATTAGAAGGATTATTGTCAAGCAGAGCACCAAGGTTGAAGAAATTCGATAATCATATTCGTTGGGACTTATATTCTCATTTATAACAAAAAAACAACCAACTCGAAGTGTAGATAAACAACCTTGTAAACAACAACGCGAAATTTGACATGGTGTTTTTTTTTAAAAATTCTTATTTTTGATCCGTTTACGACTTATGAGGGCTCATTCTGTTCCTTGTGAGATTTGAAAAACCTTTACCATGGGGATTCTCTTATATGAGTCATCATGACACTGTCACACGCTTTTGTTTATGAAAATGTATTTTACTATTGATCATCGTCATTTGCGAGAGGTTTCAATTTTCTGCTTTGATATGAAGAAATCTGTGGCTGAGGCTCATCGAATGCTCTCAAATACCTATGATGAGGCCGCTATTAGTGGAAGAACGTGCTGAAAGTGATTTCAACGCTTCAAGAACGGTGATTTCAACGTCGAAGACCAGCATGGCGGTGGAACAGAGAAGGTTTTCGAAGATGCAGAATTGGAGGATTACTTGATCAAGACTCGTGTCAAACGCAACAAGAATTGGCAGGATCATTGGGAGTGACGCAAGCAGCCATTTCAAAACGCCTAAAAGGCATGGGAATGATTCAGAAACAAGGAAATTGGGTGCCGTACTAGTTGAAGCCGAGAGATGTTGATTGAACGGCGTTTGCGTGTTTGTGAACAGCTGCTTGCGAGGCAAAGACGGGAGGGATTCCTGCATCGCATTGTGACTGGGGACGAAAAATGGGTTCATTACGAGTTATGAGTTGTTAAAACCGACTAAAACAATCACAGGCGATCGTTATCGCACGCAATTATTGCGTTTGAGCCGAGAATTGAAAGACAAACGGCCACAATACAACGAGAGACATGATGAAGTGATTTTACAGCATGACAATGCTCGACTCCATGTTGCGAAAGTGGTCAAGACATACTTGGAAACTTTGAAATGGGAAGTTCTACTCCACCCGCCGTATTCTCCAGACGTTGCTCCCTCGGACTATCACTTGTTTCGATCAATGGCACACGGCCTAGCTGACCAGCACTTCCAGTCGTATGAAAAAGTAAAAAATTGGATCGATTCGTGGATCGCTTCAAAAGATGACCAGTTTTTTCAATGCGGGATTCGTATGCTGCCCGAAAGATGGGAGGAAGTAGGGGCCAGCGATGGACAATATTTTGAATCATAAATGTATAACCAGTTTTTTACGATGTAGTCTCGAATTTTGTAAAAAAACGGCGGAAGCAGAGTTATACACCTAATAATTACTAAAGGAACGAGAAGACAACTCTTCTGAACTATAATTTCCATGATATAACCCATTTATCGATGGTAATTTAATTCGTAGCTATAATATGACTGAACAAAAGGAAAGAACAAGAAAAAAAGGTTTGATTTCATCTCCCACTGGCCAGTCTACACGCGAAAAATCCAAATAAAAATCACAGTAAGAACCAACAACTATCACCAGAGGTCTGCATTCGAGCAATATATTCTTTCTTCAATAAATGGAAAAGTGATACAAATTTTTCTGGAAAACGTAAAAACTGTGATCTTTGAAAGTGAGGTCCGAATATGGGCTACTCGTAAAATTTTGGTGAAAAACGACAATGAAAAACGAAAATCATATGGGAGATGTATTTTTGCAATTGTTTTGTAGAAAAAAATGAGCACGCGTTTGCACAGACCAACTTTATTAATTCATGAACTTGGAATAATGAAATTCTTGGAACTACATCTTGCAATAATCGCAAACCCAATCATTTTTTTCTACTCCGGCACAATTGATGTGCGCCCACAAGGCACAAATGAGGCATTGGATCCACATTTCCCTTCTTTTATCGGTGGAGAATAACCCGTCGCAAAATAAACAAGCAGTATCCTCAGCTTCTGGTTTGTTTTGGCCAATAGAAAATTCTAAATCACTTAAGTCGTCATCAGAATCGTGTGCAGCAACTTTTTTCTTCTTTCCCAGGCATTCATTACTGGAACCCGACATTCTGCTTTCTTTCATAATCTTTTTATTATGTTTCCTTCGCGTGGATGGCTTACGTTTTTTTTCTCCTTCAGCGGTCCTCTTCTTCTTGATCCTATCTTCTTTCGGTTTTTCAGCTTTTTTTATTGACTGTTCCAATTGTTTTTTGTATGGACTTCCTGTGATCACAGAAGCTTCCGTTGATTTACTCCCCTGTTTAGTGATTCTCTTTTCCAGCTTGGGAACAGGAATTATATCGAAAGGACTGACAGATGAAGAAGCATTACCAGGTTGTTCATCTTGCGTCTCATTCTCTACAACAAGACCCTGTCTAGTTGGCTCATTTACCGCTTCTTCACGAACAGGAGTTTCTAAACCGCGAGCAGCAAATATCTCATTGGCACCAGGAGGACTGTTGATCGATGGAGAACATGTTCTTCCTGACTCTATCTCAGCCGCTATGAAATCGGCATCGGTAAAAATGTTTTTGTTGAGAGGATATATACCTGTAGCCCTGAATCCATTAATAGCGATCTCGCCAGCCTGGACCCTCAGGTATGCTCGCCCAAACAGTTCCATCATATCATAAAGTGTGATTGGGTGATTAGTGAGTCGAAGGTTTTGTCTATTTCCCTCACGGTAATAAGTTTTCAATGCGCCCATGAAAGCTTCATCAAGTGGTTGTAACTTATGGGTTGAATGAGGAGGCAAACATACAATGATGACATTGTTGGATCGAGCTGAATTAATGACGTATACGTTTCTTACATGGGTGTTATGGCCATCTGACAGTAGCAAAACAGGAGAGTCTGCAGTGGGATTAACTTTTTCAATGAAATGATGCATCCATTTTGTGAATAAATTCCCCTGTATCCAGCCCGATGGATGAGCGAATCCAATGGAACCTGGTGGACAACCTCTCATCAGTGGTTCGGACATATTTTTTCTTGGAAATATGATCATCAGTGGGACGAGATGTCCAGAAGCACTCATGCAAGCCACCATTGTTACAGTTGCACCTCCTTCAGCAGAAGTCAGAGCTGCTATCTGTCTTCTACCTCTCCTTCCAATAACTTTTGGGATTTTACTTCGGACTACAGTTAATCCACACTCGTCAACATTATTTACCTTTTCAGCAGGGAACTTGTGTTCTCCATATTGTTCCTCTAAAATATTGAAGAACTTTTCAACGTTTGGTTTGCTCAAACCAAGAGCTCTAGCGAACGATGTTCCATATGGTTTGCGTAATGATAGGACGTCTTTGTGTCTCTCACGAAATGCGTCTAGTCAAGACCGTCCAGCTGTTGATTCATTGGAAGGATGTTTCAATTCATCACTCGCGGCTACTTGAAACGCCATACATTGTGAGTCACTACGAGTATAGCCAAAAAAACGCTCTTCCAATTGAAGCAAGTAAGAAACAAGCTCTTCTTCACGTTCATAATCCAAAATTGGTTTTCTTCCCAAATCCAATGCAGCCGCTCTTGAAGGTTCTAGTTCTTGCTTTTTACTTAACCTCTGTTGGTTACTGCGAGGAACATTAAAAATTCTTGCAGCTTTGAGTGTTCCCATTTTTTTCTCTCCCACTGCAGTTATGGCCTGAACCATATCTGTCTTATCCCACTCCTTTCTTCTCGTCTTCCGGATGTACTTCGGTGTTTTTCTGGGCATTCTGAGACATGAAATGGCGCTATCAACTTTGAAATTGTAAGAAATAGTTGTGGTCCGAAAATGGACTACTAGCCCATATTCAGACCACGCGTCATAGCCCGTATTCAGACCACTACACAAAAAAACTCTGAGGTTATCTAGCACGCGGAACTGTTATGATATCAATTCATCCTTCGCTTAATTTACACTTCTATACTTCCCTGATGAGGTACATATGGTATACGATCCAACGGAACGGATGACTAGTAATAAAATTGAAAACATCGCATACCTGAAAAAGTTTTGAGAGGCACTGGAAAATATAAATTCACTTGTGGAAGGAAAACGTTGTAATGTGATCGCCAACTGCTGCGGATGCAACTTGTCGGTGAGAAGGAACAAGTTGAATCGGTGACCGCTCAGCGGCGGCGCTATACAAGTCTACAGCTTCGATTGCCCATATTCGGACCACAGCCCGTTTTTGGACCCTTTCTTCTATATAATATATGATATACAGGGTGTCCCAGAATTCGTGGACCGGATTCCACAGGTTTATTCTGCAGCAAAAGTGCAATAATTTCCCGTTTGAAAAAAAATTTTTTGACGCTTAGTTTTGGAGATATGAGCATTTTTAGATTTTTGTTCAAGTCGAAATCATTCAAAGGCACTGCAGTGCCTTCACATTCGCTAATGTATGCTACATACATGTATGCTACATACTTGGGCTTGGTACCATGCGCTCAGTTGGAAAACGGCGGATCTGTGGAAAAATGATTGAACTATCAATCATATAATAGTTACTTCTTTTCCACAGATCCGCCGTTTTCCAACTTAGCGAATGGTACTAAGCCCAAGTATGTAGCATACAGTGCCTTTGAATGATTTCGACTTGAACAAGAATCTAAAAATGCTCATATCTCCAAAACTAAGCGTCAAAAAAATTGTTTCCAAACGGGAAATTATTGCACTTTGACTGCAGAATACACCTGTGGAATCCGGTCCGCGGGTCCTGGGACAACCTGTATACAGGGTGTCCCATTTCAATTTTTATAGCGAAATAACTCAAAAACAAGGGGTTTTGAAGGAAAATGTTTTGGACAAAAGTTGTGAGATTCCGAGGCAGACATCTGATGGTGACCTTGACTTTGGCTTCAGATCTCAACTTCAAGGTCATTCAGAGGTCAACTTCTGTTTCTTGAACGAAATCCCATATTTTTGACTGCAGATTCAGATTTGACGTTGAAAAACAAGAAACTTTTCCTGAATCATCTTTCCGAATTCCGCACAGATGGCGCTCTAATCGATAAAAAATCAGTTCCATGAAACACTCGTATTGCTTCCTGTGTAAAACGACATTTAACTCTCCAGTGTTTTTTTTTCAGCTTCTGAGGATTACCGTTGCCATTGGAGTTACCCAATGTGCACCACGAGGAGGTTGAGCGATCGGATTTCGCACATCTTTCAGGCCCTGAAAAGGGCCGGGTGTCTGGACTGTAGAGGTGTGTAATTTTCCACGACGAACGCTCTGCAATATGTATGAAAATTCACCGTATCAAATGTTCGATATTTGCGCCGTTGACCTGTTGGCATAACCTAATTCGTCTCTGGAAATGTGGTTCTAACGACAAAAGCACATGACATGGAATTGTTCGGCAGACAGTTCGTATTCGGCGTTTCATGTCATCTCTGGTCGTTGGTGGTCTTTCATAAACTACATCCTTGATGAAACCCCATAAGTAAAAATCCAGAGGGGTGAGATCCGCAGACCTAGCCGGCCGGGCAATGTATCCACCGCGACCAATCCATCTGCGTGGGTAAGATGTGTTTAAGAAATTTCTGACAATTGCAGCGTTATGAGGTGGTGCCCCATCATGTTGAAGCCACATCCTGTTCCGTGTGTAGAGTTCAACATCTTCCAACATCCTTGGTAATTTGTCCCGGAACAATTGCAGAACATTTTCTTTCCTAACAGTATGTTGGAAGAAATAAGGACCAATGATCTGACCATCCAAAATCCCACACCACACATTCAGAGTCCAGCGATGTTGATTGTCAACTTGTCGATGCCATCTGGGATTTTCAATTGACCAATAATGACAATTATGTTTGTTCATAACACCGTTACTGCGAAATGTTGCCTCATCACTAAACATCACGTAATCGAAAAAACCAGGCGGTTGCTCCGAGGCCCATTGACCGAATTCAACCCTACGTTTAAGATCATCTTCACTTAATGCTTGCACCAATGTAATGTGGTAAGGATGATATTGACCAGATCTTAGTATGCGGTGTGCCGTTGATCTTGGGATACCTAATCGGTGCTGGATTTCTCTGGTACTAACGTGAGGATTCAGGTGCACCATTCCTAAAACGGCTACTGAGCGTGCATCCATACGATTTCCATCATAACGCCTTCTGACTCTTCAGATATCCATTCTTCTAACTCGTCTTTCTTTTCAGCGTATCGCCTGAAGTGAAGGCTGGCATCTATTTGGATACCTCTCTCCATACAATCTTGATGCTGCAGCGTAATTACGTCGACATTCTCCTAGTATCAGGAGAATATCAAGTATTTCACCCCAAGGATAATCCATGGTATTGAGACCTTCACAACACGGATCAAAGATATGCTTCAAGTTTGAATCGTATATCGAAAAGAATTTGTGAATGGATGGAGGATATTAAGCATTCCGTTTCACTTATGTTTGTAAACAATGCTCTAGTATGAACTTTCTTGTTCATGATAAACACAAGTATTGTTGTGTACTCGTGTTTGGCAACAATTCACAGTAACGGTACTACGAACAGACATAATTGTCAATATTGGTCGATTTGAATCCCAGCTAGGTCTCCGGATCTTACCACTTTGGATTTTTGCCCATGGGGTTTCATCAAATTTTCAGGGCCAAAAGATGTGCAAGATCCGATCGCTCAACCTCCTCGTGGTGCACATTGGGTAACTCCAATGGCGACGGTAATCCTCTGAAGCTGAAAAAAAACACTGGAGAGTTAAATGTCGTTTTACACAAGGAAGCAATACGAGTGTTCCATGAAACTCATTTTTTATTGATTAGAGCGCCATCTGTGCGGAATTCGGAGAAGAGATTCAGACAAAAGTTTCTTGTTTTTCAACGTCAAATCTGAATCTGCAGTCAAAAATATGGGATTTCGCTTAAGGAACAAAAGTTGACCTCTGAATGACCTTAAAGTTGAGATCCGGGGCCAAAGTCAAGGTCACTATCAGATGTCCTCCTCGGAATCTCACAACTTTTGTTCGAAACATTTTCCTCCAAAGTTCCTCGTTTTTGAGTTATTCCGATATAAAAATTAAAATGGGACACCCTGTATAATATAAAGTTGGAATATCTAATATTCTATTGGAAATTATACATGAGAATATAATATACAGGGTGGTGCAGAAGTCTGGATACATCCTCATAACTCCTGAACGGGTGGAGAAAATGGGATAATTTTCTTTACGGGCGTGACTCTAACACCGATAAACTCGATCACTAACACACCTGCACTGTGTATAAAATTCTCGCTGCACGACGAATGCGCTAGCAAGACGAACACACGGATATACCGTTCGTATATGATATGTATTCGGCTCTTCGACTGAGTTTCGAAGAGAAGTCTATAATGAAAAAATGGAAACAAGAGCAACCTCTATCTTCTCACGTACTATCGGAATTTAAAGATAACGCGTATGTGAATTCATTTCACATACGATTCCAAATGATAAAATCAATTTTGTTCAAGAAAACTCTGAATGAGAACAATGATTCTGATTCCGCAGGATGCTCTTGGGAAAATTGAAAAGACACCCTTCGAAACTCGGAAGGTTGTGACATACAGAGTGGCGAAAAAAATCTCATTTTTTAATTCCCTGAGAATTCCCGGTTTTCCAGGAGTACTTTTTGTCAATTTCCCTGAGGTTTGTGAACTTTTATATTATGTACAAATAAAATGTTCTCCAACGCTCAAGTATCAATTATTTCGACTCAGCAAATATAATTTTGATGATAAGCATAAAATTTGATAATTTTCATCGTTGAACGCACACGGAGAGATATTTATAGTTGAATTCACTACGTGATTATTGAAACCGAGGAACAGACTGACTTTCCAATGGAATTTACTGTAAGACATTGTAAATGTGATCAGGTGTCTACAGAGTAAAAAATTTTGTGTATTTTGAACACATGCGCATGTCCCAAACGGTCCACTCAAAATTAGTTTCGAATATTGATACAAAGAATGTTTGGAATTGACGCGAAAGTGTTAATTTACATTGAAACTATCAATTTGATAATTTTTTGTGTTGACTTTCAATACGAGTATTGAGTGGACAGTTTTTAATACAAAATTTTTCATTGCGTACTGTTTCGTTATAGTAAATTTTATTGTAAGTTCAGCCTGTTCTTCGATTACAAAGGACCATAGTAAATTCAATTCTACATATCTCTCCGTCCAGAGTTGATATAATAAATACTTCCGAGTATTTTATACGGTTTATGACACCCCCGTCAAAAGTCACCGCGAGTCACACCTAAGATTGCCTAGGAACCCAAATGGAAATCAATGGGTACCCATGAAATTCCCTGAAATTCCCATGTAGATTTCCATGGGACTCACCTGGATTTTTTTGATAGGGATGTAAAGAAAAACTGAGTATTTTACGTGCAAAATCAACTTCCTGCTCTTGAGGAGGGTTAAAGGATCTTACATACATTATACTTCAGAAACCAGGTATATTACGTGAGAAATTACAAAATTACGTAACAAACCCAGCTCTGGTAATATACATGACAAAATAAGAGTAATACAGTAGAACTCCAATTATCCGAACTCCAATCATCCGAATCGCCGATTTTCACAAATTGGGTATGTTGGTCGCTTGGACAATCCAACCAAATACTGAGGGGAAATATCTCTCAAGGGGATAGCCTGGCGTAGAACAAGAAAAGACAAACACCTTTTTTTGTTTCTCCTTTCAGAAGAATTACTCTCCAAATTTTTTGGAATGAAAACCCACCCCTGAAGAGTGAAAATACTGCAAGTCCAATGAGAGTGAGATTTCACTCCTAAAGAGTGAGTTTTCCCTCCATAAGAGTGAATTTTCACTCTTTTTCCGTATTTGCTGCTGTACCTTGCTCAAACTTCCACATAATTGCACCAAAAATTCGAATTCTTCAATACGCGAACAATAAATGCTGCAAATTGCAAAACTATATGCTGAACAGTTATTTCTGAAATACATCCACAAAACAGTGCTTGTTTCTGATGTTTCACACCAGGCTACCTCCTTAACCTTCAGAGGACCGGGTGACTCAAAAAATTCTTTACCATTTCTCCTGTGTTCAACACACCAAATTCCCCTCAGAAACAAGAAAAATGGTGTTTCCCAGGGTGGTCGCTTTGGGGACTAGTCCCGTCCGCTTAAGGTTGATAGATTTTAAATGGTTTTAAAAAGAGAGTAAGGACCACTTGAATACAGGTGAAAGATTAGCGAGATTTTGATCACCTCTTCCTTGACGTAAACCGATCAAATTCAGGCAAAAATTTTCTAATCGGTTCTAATAGGTCTTCTTAAGCAGGGTTATTTCCCAATTTATATGATGAAAGGGAACCCAATAAACATTTTTGTGGAAATCTTATGGGACATAGATATCTTAGACGTATGTAGAAGATGTATTATGCAACATTGTGAGGCATCTTTTGGATCGCTTCAATGTATCTTTTAGAGTGATCCAAAAGAGGGATTCAAAAATGTTTACTGGAAAAGTATTCGTGAAAATTTTCGAGAACAACTACTATGCGATTCGTGACTGTATATAAATCAAAGGTTTTCTGGAGGTTTGTTTCATCATTTTTTGTATTCTTCTTCCAAACCAAGCCAAATCTCATACGGCACAAGGATATAAATTGGATATCTGAGATATTTTCGACATCCAATGCAGATCCAATGGACGTCAAATGAATATTAGACGAATATTGGAATATCCATTGAATACTTGATGGATGCCATATTCACTCTGTGAATCCGAATCAGTGAAAAGTACTGAGAATCAGTGAATTTCACTGGCAAATCAGTCCTAAGTCGTCCACAGTGGACGATGCTGTATGAGATCTGTACCCAGATAAAACACGATAGATTCTTTTTTAAGAACAAGAAATAGAATTCTTCAAGAACTCTTTTCGAACTAATGAATTTATAATGAACTCTGGAGGAGTTCAATGTTTGAGACATTCACGAATACTATGAGGGTACTGTGAGAATACTTTCAGAATTGTTTCAGTACTCTCACAGGACTCGTTAAGGTCTCAAACATTGAACTCCTCCAAACTGTTGTTGAATTCATCAAATTCAAAAAGAGTTCTTGAAAAATTCTATTTCTTGTTCTTGATAACGAATTTTCCATGTGCTATCAGGTTATTGACTGATTTTTCAAATTTTTGTGTAGTGAAAGTTACAAACTCACTTCTTATGCTCTACTGGATAAATTTTGGTCAATTATGATTTTTTGAAAAAAGCACTGAAAGTTGTTTCCTTATCAGAATAGAATTGAATGAAAAGAACAATTAACAATCAACAATTTTCCAATACAGAGAATAGTTTAAATTTATTCACTAGAGGAATACAGATGAACTGTAAGAATTAGATATTCTCGAAATATTCTAGAAAAATTTTCAAAAATCTGACTGATTATTACAATTCATTTATATTTCTTTAGATATCAGCTATGTCCTGTATTGAAAAATTGTTGAATGTTTCCTTCATTCAATTTCATTTTGATAAGAAAAAAAAAATCAAAAAACTATATTCATATATATTATTTCCAATGTGAGATTTCCATAAGAATCAGTTAAAAGTTAGGTAAAAGTAAGAAGAAAACAATGGCAATACCGAATCTCAATTTGAACATCGACTTCCCACACATTTCCCTGAGTTTCCAATTTTATTTTCGAAATTCCCTGAGATTTCCCTGAGATTTCTAGAATATCAAAAATCCCTGAGATTTCCCTGATTTCCCTGATTTCCAGGTTCTGTCACCACCCTGGACGTAATTCGTAGCAGGCATATATGCATACGCAAGAAAAAAAATCATCGAATCAATTTCCATATATATTGCATATAAGATCACATATAAAATCAAACGAATTGTCACATCAACGACAAATAAAAGCGATTTCAGTACGCTTTACTTGAGAAAAATTTCAATCAAAAGGGACAACAAGAGTGGCCTTCAACATGAAATACTTTTCATGCGTATAACCGCTGTTACCGAGCAAATCTTGCTTGGCAACTAAATCAAAAATGACCTTATACAAGGAGGTTCCTATAAAAGCAAAATCAAGCAACTCTCGAAATGAAATTATTTCCTACGCAAGAGAAGGATTGAAATTTCTCTCCAGCTGCCTGAAAAAGGAAACCTGGAGAACATACATATACAGAATTTAATTTCCAACGGGAAAATTCAATGTTAGGAAACCCGTTGAGCGCCACTCATAACGGCTAGCATTCTGATACCTACAAATGCTAGCAGTGCTAGCCGTTACAAAATCAAATGGTGTTCCCCCCTTGTCCTGCAGCATGAAATTGTGAGAATGAAACCTATAACATAGAAGCTCGGGATGAATTCATAAGATAAAGACTTTGAATATAGAGTTGTCAAAGAATCTGGAGGAAAGTAGATGGGCTCGCCAAGAGCGCCAGATAGTTCCAGAGAAGGATCCTCAAAATCGGGGAAGAATTTATCTCACTAAAACATGATCAAAAGAGCCCATAAGATACCCGAAACTAACCCAGCCAGTATAGAGGGGGTGGGTTGAGGGGAACAAAGACAGAAACGGGTGTAAGTAAATGGCACACGATATAAAAAAAATGAAACATGTAATTATAACCATATGACTAGCCAACGGCCAACTACAAAGAAAAAGAACAATGAATTAGCCGGCAAGAGACGACTAATTATTGCTGAAGAGTGCGATTTTAACCATTATAAGCCAAACAGTGCAGGTAAAAACCTCACATACACTGGATGGGCAGCCACGCGCTTCCCTCTTACTTCTCAAGGCTTGGCGGGAACTTCGGCGTTCCGCACAAGTGAATCAGGAGGAAAAGAAAGAGGAATTCGCCACGACGAAATCCGGTATTGAATAAATTTCAATACAGGGGAGAACTCACTGGCTCACGTGCAAATCGAATCTCTCAAAAGCGGGTTGGTGTTAAATCGTAGGCCACACGGCACTTCACAAAATATCTGATTCGATCTATGTGATACCACGTGTGTCACAAATCACCGTCAAATCGAGACTCTCCGTCTCGTTACCTTCACCTGAGCCGGTGAGTGATGATTCTCCCTTTCCACCTTAAACAATTCATAATTAGGCCACCGATGGCTCTATTTGCAAATTTGGGAGACGTTGCTCCAATAGCCCGTGGCTCCATGAACGTCATAAGCGAGAGCATCGGTGGTCAGGAAATTTCCCCTCTACGAGTTGACCCGAGTCCTCGTTCGATTCGATCGTCCGTCAATGGCGAAGACGATTCCTCTCGTATCCTCCTCCAGCGGTGGTCCTAGGCCTGTATAAACTCCTCTACTTCCAACCAAGCGCAAGCATACGTACTGAAGGGAAGGAAGGAGAAAGCGAAAAAGCAGAGGAAAGGACAGCAATTCAAATCAGTCGGCAATCACACGGCTGTAACATCGTCAAGAGACTCTATACAATTCAAGATACTTATCCTTTCCTATAAAACTCATGTCACGGAAGTGCGAGATCGCTTTTCCGCGAATTTGATTGGTTGTTGGTCATTTCCCCTTCTCAAGCGCGCGGTAATTTGAACGCGTTGGTGCGCGCTTGAGGAAGGGAGTCAACTATCCCCCACCTTGAGTAGGAGATTAGAATTTTTGATTGTGATACTATAGGGAGTCTCTCAGCAAGTTAGTTCATCGTTCCACGTATTGTGTGCCTTCGACGGTCAACTACTACTGATAACGTGTTATAGTGGTGTTGTGTTATGTACATGATTGTATTGTGTGCGTCTGACGGGGAATAATCATATACGAGAAACATTTTGTACATGTGAGTGTTGAAGCTTTGTATAATATTACCTCATCATATGAACTCTCAGTCGTTAAGCAGAGGTTGTTTTCGATCGACTAAAAACTAAGAATTTTGGGTTCAAGTCATTTTGGTTGAACGGAAAATTTTATTTTCATTTTTGAAAAAAGAAGGAAATAATAATGATGCATTGGAGAAGAATTTTCAAACTTGCGTCATGATTTCCTTCCGAATTTGCATATAGCTTTTTCCATAGCTACACAAGTGGAGACGAAAACGATCTATCTTTAAATAATTGGCATGCCAAAAACACCTCAGCTATTAGTTAAACAGAAACATTATCATTATAATATTTTGAATTCATTTGATGTTTTATTTTGTGCATGTATGCATTCATTTTTGTTGATGGGTAAATTCGAGACATTTTCGAATATAATGTTTCTTCATCTTCACTTCATTTGATTCTCTTGAATTCCAAAATGATATGAGAGAACAATTCCTCTGTGTTAGAAATGTTATAACGTGAGATTATTTCCTTCGGTGTTCGCAAATCTGCATATTTGGTGTTGATACAATTCCCCCAGAAATTCCATAAGGAACAAACTGAGCCCTCATGAGTTATGAATGGATTGAAAATAGAGAATTTCCTAATGGGTAAACGCTGAAAAATTTCGTTTGGCTATTACACAGTTGTTTGTTTATGTTCCGAGTTTGTTATTTTTTGTCATGAATAAGAATTTAAGCCTCAATGAATATAATTATCAACTCCCTTGGGCCTTCGGCCTCTACTTGATCATAGTGTTCTGAATTTGGGCCTGGGACTCGATCCAGGACTACCTCAACGCTGTAGAAACCAGCCTCGCATGATCTTTTCATAAATTCACTCCTCAAAAACTCATTGAAGGCTGGAGTTTAGCGTTGAATTAGATCTTATTTTTCAGTTCCAATAAAATTTCGACACTTTCTATGATATCATGGAATTTTAGTTACAAAATTTTAGTATCTTGTATGTTGTATTATATAATACATATTGTACATTGCATGAAACAGTATTTACATTTTTTTCGAAAACTATCAATTGCTTATTCAGATAATATATGTCAACATCAAAACGAGTTGTAAAATTCTATTGAACTGTAGAAAAAAGTTCTTGGGTTATTGAAATACCGATGAGATATACCTGTACGAGGGTGGATTGATAAGTTTCCGGCCTGACCAAGAAAAACAACGTTTTTGAGAATTTTTTTTTTTTTATTTCTCAACATAATCTCCTCCAAGGCTGATACATTTCTCATAGCGGTGTTCTAGTCTAGTAATGCCATCTCTATAGACTGATTCGTCAAGCTCCTCAAAATACCCATTTACAGCTTCGATTACTTCTTCATTGTCCGCAAATCTCTTACCGCCGAGCCATTTTTTGAGGTTAGGAAACAGATAATAGTCACTCGGGGCTAGGTCTGGAGAGTAGGGAGGGTGCGGCATCAATTCAAACTTCAGATCGTTGATTTTAGCCATCGCAACGATTGACGTGTGCGCTGGTGCGTTATCGTGATGAAACCAGATTTTTTTCTTCGCCAGATGAGGTCGTTTAATTTTCACTTCGTGGCTCAAACGTTGCAATAAGTCTGCGTAGTATTGACCAGTGATAGTTTTACCCTTTTCAAGGTAATCAATGTATATAATACCTCTTGCATCCCAAAAAACAGTAGCCATAACCTTGTTCGCCGAAAAAATTGTTTTTGCCTTCTTTGGAGTTGGTTCCCCTGGTCCAATCCACTGTTTAGACTGTTCTTTGGTTTCAGGAGTGTAGTGGTGGACCCAAGTTTCGTCAACGGTTACGAATCGACGCAAAAATTCGCTTGGATTACGCTTATACAACGCCAAATTGGCGGTAGAAATGTTCTTTCGAATCAATTTTTGGTCGACTGTTAGCAAACGCGGCACCCATCTTGCACAGAGCTTTTCCATATACAAATGTTGGTGCAAAATATTTTGTACACGTTCATATGACATCTTACAGGTCTCAGCTATCTCACGAACTTTTAATCTGCGATCTTTCAGCACTATTTGATGGATTTTTTCGATCATATCTGGAGTTGTGACCTCAATGGGGCGTCCTGAGCGAGGCTCATCAGAGGTGCTCACACGACCGTTTTTAAACTCGGAAACCCACTGCTTAACGGGTGAATATGATGGGGAGGATGTCCCCAGTGTTGAGTCCATCTCTTCTTTAATTTCCTTCGGCGTTAACCCCTTCAAATAAAAGTATTTGATGACAGCACGATTTTCCAGCTTTTCCATTTTTACGGAAAACACAGAGGCGTCTTGATCAGCGTGCTCTCAAAACTAACATGGCGATCGGACTGAAACTATAGCTACAAGCTATCTAAGGATGGTACTATAGAACGCCACCTCAAGGTAGGCCTAGTGGCGCCATCTCTTGGTCAGGCCGGAAACTTATCAATCCACCCTCGTATATTAATATTGAGAATTTCAATTTTCTCAGGCATCTTTTTCTACTAATAACTGAGAAGATATATCGCTGCGGGTTTTGGGGAATGATATTATACCATTTCTTCCGAACCAGGCTAACGTAGACGTACTAAAGCCTGAACCTGTTCCAGTAGCTGACCCTTTATGTATAATTACAATTCAACCAGCCAATTATTAATATTTGTCAAAGTTCTGTGCGAAACTTGCGGAACGTTTGGGAAAGGGATCATCCATAAAATACGTTCACTTTTCGTTGTTCATATCTTTGTCACATCAACGTGAAGTCAGTGAGGTCTGAGAAAGACAGACATATTGGAAAGCGAACGTATTTTATGGATGATCCCAAAATGGAATTTCAATAAATATCTGCAACGTGATAAATTTTTGATTCATGATTTTGAATTTATACACGAAGGGTCAGCTACTGGAACCGGGTCAGGCTTTGATACGTCTCCCTCAATATGAATCTCATAATCAGAATAGAATATATAAAATATTGTGATTTATGCTAATGTTTCAAACACTCGCATCATCGCATGTAATATTGATGAATTTTGAATAATGATCACTGGATGTTGTATTATTGTTAATTTTCATCACGCGCAAGGGACAATTGAGGTGAAGATCAACTCTCACTATAGATACACAGTGCGAGGTACATCTTATAGGATTTCGTTTATTAACCCGTGGTCTCCACACCTCTATCCAGTACACACGGACTCCAGACGGATGCAAATTGGGATTCTTGGTTTCTCACTGTCAATAATTTCAAACATAATGATCCAACTTCGAGACATTCGAACAACGTAGAGAAAAGGCGTGACGACAATGTGTTGTTAGGAAGAAATGGGGGAATTCAATTTTTGCTGGTCTCAAATTGCACCCCTGTGGAGTCCACGGGTTAATTTTGTTTTTCATATAGAGAATGGAGAAGACTGTTATCTTTTGTTCATTTTCCGATCATCCTATCCCAAACAGGATAGCCGTATTCTTTTGTGTCCTGTGGGGAGGGGGCCTCATTGTTAAGAATGTTGGGAAAAATACTGATAAATGTAACAGTTGAGAATGGTGAAAAAAATCGGCATGAAGAAGTATAGGACCAACTTCCACCCATCCATGACATTGGAATGATACAGATAAAAGATAGCATGCTCTGAAAATATTCGCAAACAATACGGTTTGCATAATTATTCCCTTTTGTCTTCATCAATTGGCATGTAACGCATAAGAGTTCGTCATTAGACAATGGCAAAAACGTGGTGGTAGTTCCATCGCATGTGGATAATAAGGAACGGAGATTTGAGCGGTCGCAAAATCATAACTTTCGATAACGTTTTTCTTTTCCTCGCGTCTAGGACGGATGGGGGTAGATGATCACCACTTAACGCGTTTTTGGAACTCAATATTGAAGAAGACAATAAAAAATTCGCGATACTGAGAAAATTTGCAGCGGGAAAGTTGTTGCAAATGTGTTCAACAACACCATGATGAATTTTGGGACAAAAAATGTCGTACTGTAGGTTAGAAATTATTGCAGGTTGAATTGAAAAAACGTTATCAATGGAAAATATACATCTTCATCAATGGCATTTTTCCTATCTTACCTGTGATAATTCCTGAGCTCACAGTACGGAATTTTTTGTCTCAGAATTTGTAAGTGTTGTTCGACACATTTGCAACACTTTTCCCGCTGAAAGCTTTTCAGTGTCGCGAATTTTACATTGTTTCCTTGATATGAAAGTTCCGAAACGCGTTGAGTGATGGTTGCCTACCTTCATTCGTCCTGGATGAGAGGTCACGCGTACAACCGGTTATTTGATCTGGCCATTCAATTGTTCATTCAGGTAGGATCTGTTTGATGTTGTGTTTTTTTCATAACGGTTTCAGTATCAATTACGCATCAACATTGTATTCCCAATAACTTGGTTGTTGAAATTTTTTTGATGTGCAAATAACAAATAATAATATACTGTAAGAAAATTAGCAGTGTTGGTGAAAGTGCACCCTAATTGA